>CAWUFW010000983.1:0-1200000 GCA_963921515.1 Calotriton arnoldi | reverse complement strand
GTGGATTTTTAAGGCCTCCCAGACCGTCTGCTTGAATACCTGATGACTAGTGGGGGTGTCCCAAAGTTGTGTTAGCCCTGTGAGTTCGGGATTCCTAAAGATAGGCCCTCGCTGGCAACAGATCATGAGCCTTCAGCTCTTTCCATAGCAAGAGGTTCAGTGTATTTGGCTCTGCTTTCATGATCTTGTTCCAGCATATTGAGTATGTCCCCCGACTGGCTAATGACTGTTTTAGCAACCCAAATTCCTGCTGAATCTGCGCCGGTGAGGTGAGATGCGGGAGTGAGAGGATGATTGGATAGGCTTGTACCATTATATTGCCCAAAACTCCGGCATCCCGGCCTCTCAGCAATTCACTCCCGTATGAGATCGTGTCCGAAACTCTGGCATCCTGGCCTCTCAGCAATTCACTCCTGTATGAGATCGTCGGTATGAGTTTTTCTCGTTCTACTTGGAGTAGGGGCATCAGAGAGGGCCCGTCAGTTTTTTTCTTTAGGTTTTTAAGGGTTACAGCCAGCGCCAACCCTTTCCTTTGTATCCCCTCCTTCTGGTCTGCAAAGGGGCCTTTCTTATCAATGATGACCCCTAGGTATTTATACTAATCCGTACTTTCTATCCGGGTGTTGTAGGAAGCTGGCTCTGTATATACTATACCAAAGTGAGGTATAGTGTGCACAGTCCAGTGGAACCCAGAAGGTAGGCAGAGGTAAAGTAGATAGCACCTCACTCTCTATTTGTGGTAGTGTGGTCGAGCAGTAAGGCTTTATCAGAGGACAGTGTTAAGCATTTGTTGTACGCACTCAGTCAGCAAATGAATTCACTCACTCAAAGACTGAACTTCAGACCAATTGTTTTTGTATAAAAATATTCTTTTAGTTATTTTATTTCCTGGTACCAAGCAAACCTGGCACAGGTAAGTGATAAATACTTTGCAGTAAATATACAGTTGTAACACAGTTTGGATTGTAATTGTATATGCACTTTGTTTTGATTTACAGTACCGTTACTGAGAAATGCAATGCTTTGGAAATACAGTACATGTACTTTGAATGGGCTTTTTAGTAAAATAACCAGTACATTACTTTCAGATTACTTTTCTTACACAGTGTAGTATACCTGGATACCACGCTGGGACATCTCCTGTAAACAGGTAAGTAAAAGCGTTTTTGTTATTTAGTACAGTTGTAAAAGGGTTTCATAGATTTTCCAACTCCACACTTAGAAACCTTTCATAGAGAAACAGTCAATGTTATCCTACGGAGGAAAATAGTGTTATCGGTTCAAAGGTAAGTACTTTGTTATGGGAGTTGGTATTCTGGGGTTAGACTCGGGGGTCCCCCAGGGTCAAGGATGCACTCTTGTCACACCCTCAGTGGCACTAGGGCGGCCGGGTGCAGAGTGCTCAGGCCCAATGTTATCCAATGGGGGATAGGGGGCCTCCGGTTGGTGGCTGCTGACGAGCAGGCCACTGGGTTGTGGGAGCAAAGCTCCTGGACTTAAGCTCAGGGCAAATGGGGGTTTAGGCCAGCACAAAAAATGCACCCTCAGCGGCACTGGGGCGGCCGGGTGCAGAGTAATGTTTTGCCGTTGGAAGCCCTGTAGCTTACAATGGGGAGTCTCCGGTTTGCAAAAGAACTACAGGCTCGGGGACGAAGGTCTTCTGGGTGCGACCACCACTTTGAGAGTTAAGTTGGGATCTTTGGGGGTTGGTTAGGTACCGTCAGTTGGCCCACCCAAGGCCGGGGTGCATCGGGTGCAGGGGTGCCTTTTAGGGTCGGATCTTCTTACCAGCTCCTGGTCGCGGTTGGGGGGGGCCTTCCAGTTTGAGGCTGCAGGCGTCGGCTGGAGGCAGGTCAGGGGTCACCGGATCTCGGGTCAGGATCGCCGGGGAGACCTCCTCTTGGTATTGGGCCACTTGAATTCGGGCCGTGGGCGTCTGGTGCAGAGTGGTGCAAACTAGCGGATCCTTGCGGAGCTGGAGTCTGTTTGAACAAATCCTGTGTTCATGGGAGCCAGAGTCTTTTGGATTGAAGGCAGGCAGGTCCTCCGGGTTTCTCGAGGTTGCTGGCTGCAGGACACACCGGGATTTCGCTGGAGCAGGTTCGAGGTGAGGACAGGCCGGTAGGGCTGGGGCCAAGTCAGTGGGCATCCTCCTCTTGTTAGCTTTGGCACGGCTGTTCAGTCCTTTTTCTTTTCTTCTTGTAGTTTGTCTGAGGAAGCAAGGTTCAGGGGTGCCCTTAAATACTAGTTTTAGGGGCGTTACAGGTAGGTAAAAAGGTTGGGACCAATGGGTCCCTTCCCTGGGGTGGGTACACCCCCTATTATGCCACCCTTCAGCGGGACGGGGGCATGAGCCTTTCCCTGGTTGGCTGGGTCCCCCCATCTGCAAGATGGCGGGGACTGAGAGTTGTGCTTCACCTCGCCTCCCTCACCTGAGGGGTGGAGTTGGCAGAGGTGGGCACACCTCTTTCTCACTTGTTTTCCTGCTGGTTCTCCTGCCCAAAGTGGGGCTCAGAACCAGCGGGGACCAGTTGCTGAAAGCAGCAAGTGGCCTGGGGAAGCTCACAAAGGCGGCAAGCCTTTGAAGCTTCCCCTTCGTGGACCCTGCCCATCCAGGGGGAGGAGGTTTGGCACCTCGTCCCAGGATGTGCATTGTTTCAGGCCCCCGAGAGCAGCAGGCTCTCGACCCAGGGGTCCAGAAACATATCTGGTGGTGGCAGCTGAAAGCAGCCACTCAGCCTGGACACTAGTGGTAGGTTGTTTTTCAGGGGACATCTCTAAGATGTCTGTGTGCATTTTCCATTAAATCCCTCACTGGCAGTGTGGGTTTAATGTGCTGAGAAGTTTGATACCAAACGTCTCAGTTTTCAGTGTAGCCATTATGGTGCTGTGGAGTTCGTAATGACAAACTCCCAGCACCATATACTCTTAATGGCAGCACTGCACTTACAATGTCTAAGAATGGACTTAGACACTGTAGGGGTACCGGGCTCATGCACCTGTACCCTCACCACTGGCATAGTGCACCCAGCTAGAGGGGTGACTGATCTATGCCTGGGCAGTGGGTTGTAGGCATGGTACACAGGGATGTGTGCCATGTCGACTCTTCATTTTGTTCTGCACCGCAACACGCAGCCTGCAAAGGCAGTGTGTGAGTGTAATAGTACAGGGCCTCTAAGGGTGGCACAATAAGTGCTGCAGCCCTTAGAGGTCTTCCCTGGTCACAGTGCACTGGGTACCTGTGGTACCATTTATCAGCGGCTGACCTGTGGCCAGAGATGCCAATTTGGTTTTGTTTTTAATGCAGGTTTAGGGAAAGAACATAGGCCCTGGGCACCTGATTGGCAGGAGCCCAGGGCACACTCAGTCAAAACACATCAGAAATTCAGCAAAAAGTGGGGGCAACCATGCAGAAAGAGGGCACTTTCTCACCGGTGTCTCCTCAGAACCATGACTGTTTGTGTTTTCTTGTTGTTGTACACCATGTTCTTGGTTTTGCCAAGGTTGATGGTCAGACAGTTGGCCAGGGAATAGGCCTTTGTTGTGTCTAGCAGCAGCTTCAGCCCCACCTGAGTGTGGCTGACCAAAACCAGGTCATCAGCATAGAGAAAGCTGGATATTGTCGTTCCCCCTAATTTTGTGGCATGGGAGTTGCACGATTGCAGTTGCTCAGTCAGATCCGCTAGAAAAAGATTGAAAAGCGTTGTGCCAGAACTCACCCGTGCTTTAGACCATGGGTAGTTGGAATTTCCATGTAGAGGTGCATTCCAGCACCTAACTTGGCCTGCACCCATGTGTCCATATGAAGCATGATTAGCATGTTCAGCAGGCCTTGAGTTATTTTTCAGCTTGCTAACTTATGCCGCAACCTTCCCCAATCAACATTATCAAAGGTTGCTTTGAAATCAATGAAAAAAATATATAATGGTAGACAATATACATGCTGAGGCAATTTGCTATTGCCCCTGTCACTCTGTGGGTAACAAGTTACAGTGAACAACAACGGTGCACGGACCGGGAGAGCCAGCCCCTTTCGCCCACCTTTAAGAAAAGCTAGCACTTTCCTTGTACACATTCTAAAACTTCTTTGTTCCAGCACAACATTTTGATGAACAAAATGATACAATTCCCCACATATAGTTCTGTTATTTGACACGTTGCACAGACTCCATAGATTTATTCCATAGAAATTTCTTTATTTGTACATGCTCATTTTCCTAGTTCGAATAAAATAATTTTTTCTTCTTTAATGCAATTGAAATGTAGGGAACTCATCTCGTCACGGAGACTTCTTCAGGGCTTCATGTACAAGTTCCTCTAATTCAACCAATGTGATCTGGTGTTTTGTTTGTTGGATGTCTGTTATATAAGGTAAGTCAATTACATCCTCCGTCTCTGTTATCCACCGCCATGTGCTGATTTTAAAAAGGAAGTCACAAACTTGCTTTTTGATTGTGGATCATAGAAAAAGTTTAATTGAGTATGTTGTCCTTTATATAGATTCCATTAACACTGTGAGTTCGATGGCTCACACCATATCCATAATCCTGCTGACTTTTGGGGGAGACGTAGGCATTGATAAAGACTACCTCTACTGCTGTATTATTGATTGGTATAATGCTTTTCGTTGCACTCATTCCGGAAATTTTGACGTTCAGTACCGTTGCAGAAGCAGTGCTTGCTATCGAGATGTAGGTCACCCGAGAGGTGACTATTTCTCCCGTTTCACAGCTGGGGAAGAGAAGTTTGTAAAACCTTGAATGTGGACAGGTTCGGCCAGCCAGGTCTCCCGCAAGAGGATGATGTCAAATGACCTCAGATAACTGTGTGCATCTGGATCAGTTAACTTTGTGCATCTGGATCAGTTAACTTTGTGGTGAGACAGGTCATATTCCAGGAGCACATGCAAAGTAGTCGTGTAGCTCCTGGGCAATGCACGGTTACATTGCCGTGGGGGAGCAGGTGATTGTTCTCACGATGCCTTGTGCAGCATCATTCAATAGTTTAATTCCAGTTTGTCCTGTTATCCAGTGGTTTCTGTGTGCTGATGGTTCTTTGGATGAGGTGTCCCTTGCGCTCTTGAGGACGGAGGAAATTGTCTTCAGTGCACGGGCTAGCCCTCTTGTGAGGCCCGGCGGGAGAAGAGGTATCCTGTCTCATGACGTGGAGTGATCTTTATTCCCCACCTACCAAAGGTAGGCCCTTCTGTAAGGAGTCTCTTTGCGATATCAGTTGAGGTCCATATAGTCTTGGTTACTTCTCCGCCCTGAGCTTTTTCCCAGTGTTCAAACTGAATTGCCACAACTTTCCACTCTTAGATGGGGAACACCGGACCCAGACTTGTTTGCCACTCACCTCAACTGCAAATGCCAAAGCTTCGCCTCCAGGTTCCCCCACCCTCAATCCAAAGGCAATAACCTATGGATGAATTGGTCAGGAGTATTGGCCTACGCTTTTTCTCCTCCCCTAGTGATTCCATATATGGTTCTGTGGCCCAGAGGAGATGGAGACAAGGAGACAGGGACTGAGTAGAGAAGGCAGTGGTTTATTAACCGTGTTCTCAAAGGGGGTATAATGGATTTAGGACAACATAAATGTTCATTCTCTCTTCCTTCAGAGAGTGGGGTAATGGACCAGTCCTTGTTCAGGCAGCACAAAAGGAGCTTCGCCAGCGTCTGCTTCCCGGGTCCTTCCTCGGTATCCAGACAGGTAACCCCAGAAAGAAAACAGAAAGGCTTGTGAGGGACACGTTGTGGCACTTGGTGGAAAACTAGGGGAAAGGGAGTGAAGGAACAAACACCTGACCGACACCAGTGACGCCCTATCGCGCTTCTTGTTGGAGGTACAAGCAATACTCGGGTACCGCAGACTGTCAGGCTAGCCGTCCCTTCCACCCTGCTTCCCTTTCTCCCACGCGGCCCCCAGCTGGTCCCGTACCTTTTTAAGCCACGACCCTCCTGGGCCGTGGCAGGCTTCCACGTTTTGCCGGATTGGGCCCGGTTCCCCTCTTTCCTTGCTTCGGGAAGGCGGCGTCTCCGTCGGCACCGTCTCCTCTTCCTGCTCGGTTCTCGTCCTCTGCTCCACTCCTGCTTCCGCGTCGCACCGAAGTGCTCCCAGTCCTGGTCCTACGAGAAAGGTCTGGAGTCCCAGTTCCGGCGTATCCACGGCTGTAACCCCGATCCGTTGTGTTTTTCTCGAGTCCTCCCCGCTTCCTCTTCACAGCCCGTCACACCAGCTGACCCGACCACGTGATCGGCCGGGGAGGCCAGGGACAACCCCGCATTAAAGGGACAGCGTGCGGCACTCGAAGGGCTCTGGGAAAAGAGGAGGGGACATGGTGACAGGTAAGGCGGCATCTCCCCGATGTCGGAAGCCCTGGAGGAGGAGTCCTCTGGCGGCGCTCCGCCACACACCCCCACCCCAGCCTGTTCACGATCGGGGAACAGGGGGAGCCGAGAAAGAAAGTCGGCGTTGCCGTTGTCAGACCCCTTGCGATGCCAAACCTCGAAAGAGAAGGGCTGAAGAGCCAGGAACCAGCGAAGGACCCTCTGGTTGTTACCCTTGTTCCGACCCATCCAAAGGAGCGGGGCATGATCCGTATACAGGAGGAAATGGGAACCCTCCAGGTAGTACCTCAACTTGTCCACTGCCCACCTAATAGCGAGGCATTCCTTTTCGATAACGGGGTAGTTACGCTCCCTGGGAAACAACTTACGGCTGAGGAAAAGGACGGGATGTTCCACTCCCTCAGATGAGACCTGAGACAGGACCGCCCCCAACCCATTCTCGGATGCATCGGTTTGGAGCACAAAGGGCCTAGTAAAATCAGGGGACCGGAGGATGGGACCTGAGGTGATGGCTGTCTTAAGGTTCTGGAAGGCCTGCATGGCTTCAGGAGGGGGATGCAAGAGGTGTGCCGGTTTTACATTCTTTTTGAGGAGATCAGTGAGGGGAGGACACCTCGGAATACTGGGGAATGAATCGACGATAATAGCCGAGAAGGCCAAGAAAGGCCCTCACTTCCTTCTTCGTAGTGGGGAAAGGGGCCTGGCAACTCGCCCTCACCTTTTCTTCCTGCGGTGTAATGTGCCCATTACCTAGTACATACCCTAGGTACTTCACTTTCTGAAATCCGGCTCTTGACTTTCTTGCGTTAATATGGAGTCCAGCGTCTTTGAGAGCCTGGAGAACGCGATGACAGTGGTGGAGATGGGAGTCCCACGTGGGGCTGTAGATGACAATATCATCTATGTATGCCGATGAATAGGCTTGGTGTTTTGCCAGTACGCCGTCCATGAGACGCTGGAACGTGGCAGGTGCCCCATGTAACCCAAACGGTAAAACGGTGAACTCAAACAGTCCCGAAGGGGTGGAAAAAGCAGTTTTTTCTTGGTCACATGGTCTCAGAGGCACCTGCCAATATCCCTTTGTCAGATCAAGGGTTGTAATGTACTGCGCGTCACCAAGCCTCTCTATCAGTTCGTCCACACATGGGAGGGGGTAGGAGTCGCATTTTGAGATCGCATTCACGGTCCTGAAATCAATGCAAAACCGGACGGACCCGTCCGGTTTCGGAACCAATACGATCGGCGAGGACCACTCGCTCTGAGATGACCGTATGACCCCTAAGGCCAGCATGCTTTGGACTTCTTTCTCGATGGCGTCTCGTCTGGCCGCCGGGATACGGTAGGGTTTCTGTTTTACGACCCGGCCAGGCTGGGTCGGTATGGAATGTTCGACCATAGCGGTATGGCCTGGAAGGTCAGAGAACAAGGAAGCATACGGGATGAGTTTGGACTGTAGGGTTCTCTGCTGCTCTTCTGTGAGGTCCGGATTGACTGTGAGATGGGATAAAGTGCTTTGTTCTCCTCTTGTGGGTTACACGACGTGTAGGACCTTGGGAGGAGGACCCAGCCATTTCTTCAACAAGTTAATATGATATAACTGGGTTCTCTTGGGGGTGACCTGTACCTGGTATGATGTGAGTCCAATCTTCTGTGTAACCCTGAAGGGGCCCTGCCTCCCTGTTCTTATTTTGGGTATGCTAGAGGGGGTGAGGACTAGCACCCAGTCCCCTACATCCAAATGGCGCCATCTTTTCCCTTTGTTATAATAGGTCTGCTGTTTGATCTGGGCCCTCTCCAGGTTCGCATCAGCGAACTCTCGCAATTTCTGTAGGCGAGTGCGCAAGTCCTGCGTATATTCAAGAAAGGACCTTGTCTCCTCCTCTTTTTCGTGTTCCCAGTATTCCTTTGTAATTTCAAGGAGACTACGGGGCTCCCGACCATATAACAGCTGAAACGGAGAACACCCTAAGCTTGACTGGGTTTGGCTTCTCACTACGTATAGAGCAAGTGGGAGGAGCTTGTCCCATTCTTTCCCCTCTACCTTCAACAGTTTTTTCAAGGTAAGCTTTAGGGTGGCGTTATACCGCTCACAAAGGCCATCCGTCTGGGGGTGGTACACTGACGTCTTTATGTGTGAAATGTCCAGGGCCTTACATACCTCGTGCATGACCTTGGAGACGAATGGGGTGCCCTGATCTGTGAGGATCTCACGCGGGAACCCCACTCGAGAAAATAACTCCAGGAGCCTATCGCTGATGTTTTGGCTAGTGGGAGCACGCAAGGGAAAAGCTTCTGGGTAGCGCGTGGCATAGTCCACCACCACCAAAGCATAGAGGTTCCCTTTCTTGGTCCGGGGAAGGGGCCCTATAAGGTCCATGCCTATCCTCTCGAAGGGGGCCCCAATGATAGGGAGGGGTTGTAATGGCACTGGAGGTGGTTTATACGGGTTCCCCTTTTGGCATATCTCACACTCCTGACAAAACCGAGTAACATGCGCGAATATACCAGGCCAGTAGAAAAAACGCAACAACATTTCTATGGTCTTCTGCGCGCCTCTATGGCCTGCCAGGAGGTGAGAGTGCGCAAAGAAAAGCACCTGGTCTCTGAACGCCTGAGGAATGACTAGTTGAGGTGTTTCCCCCTCTTTAGCGACTCTGTAGAGTAGGTCTTTCTTGATGAGAAATAGAGGATACACTGATCTCGGGGATGTGGGGAATTGTCTAGCGTGATCCCATGCGGGTTGGAGAGTGGGGTCATTATGCTGGGCATAAAGAAAGCTCTTGTCTGAGAGCAAGGGAGCCTGGGTGAGGAGAGTCGGCCATGGAGAGGGGGGGAAATCCCCTATCGTCAAGACTATTTTTCAGGAGATTAAGAAAAGATGGGCTGTCCCGACCCAGAATTAACTCTTCAGGAAGGGCAGGAAGAACCCCTAGGTTTGCCTCAAGAACCACCCCATTTGGAAGGGAGATAGGAAGGGACATTAAAGGGTAATGCCGTACATCCCCATGTACACACCGAATGGGTACCTCTCGCTTTGGGTTAGGAATAGACGGTGGTACAAGGGACTGGCGAATAACCGATTGGCCACAACCTGAGTAACAGGGCTCTTGCAGGTACCCCCCCCACTAGTACACTTACATGGAAACTCGGTCCCATTTCCTCGGAGTATAGGATGGATCGTGGAAGGCACCCTATGTCCATTGGCTCTTCAACAGCTTTTTTTCTGGGACAATTTCTGGCGATGTGACCCCAGTCGCCACATTCGAAGCATTGTGGTCCTCTCACAGGTAAGGGGTCTGGCCGGAACTGCTGCACTTTCAGGGGTTCCATACTGGTCTTCATTGTTTTCCTTTCGGGTTTCAGTGGAGCAGGGGAAGGGCGTATGGATTTGTCCGCGTCCCATGGCTGTGAACAAGGTTGTGCCCTGTAAAAGGAGGTTGCCATCTCTATGGCTTGTTCGCCGGTCAACCGTGTATGTTGTTTAAGCCAGCGCTGTATTGGGTAAGGTAAGGCTTCTAGGAATTGTTCCAGGAGAATCAGGGACATGATTTCATCCTTGGTGCTCGTTTGGGGTTTTAACCATTTTTCTGCGGCTGACTTGAGTTTATAGTACAGGGTCTTCGGGTTGTCTGCTGCTGTGCCTCTCTCCTTTCTAAACCGAACCCGGTAGGCCTCAGCATCCATGCCAAGATGGTCTAGAATGACGTCCTTGATTTCCGAGTACGGGGTGTGTCCAGTGGCGTTGGCCACCTGGTATGCTGCTTGTGCTTCACCGGTAAGGAGAGGAGCTAAGAAGAAGGGCCATTTGGCCTCTGGCCATCCCGCTGCGCGGGCTGCCCTCTCGACGTTGAGGAGGAACGCATCTGGATCCTCCCCAGCACCATATTTTTGTAGCGAAATATGGGGGCCTGACCCTGCACGGTTCTGTAATTGGGCGGTCAGCTGTAGGCGGTCGTCCGCAACCCCTTCTAGCCTTTCCGCCTGGTTGGTCATTGTGTCCTTGAAGAGTTCCCTATCGGCCTGGGCCGAAGCCATCTGCTTCTCCACGGCCCACTCCAGCTTCTCCTGGCTCCGTATGAGTTGCTGTATAAGGTTTTCCATCGTTCCTGGAGGCGTTACGGTCCCACTTCTGACACCATGTGTGGCCCAGAGGAGATGGAGACAAGGAGACAGGGACTGAGTAGAGAAGGCAGTGGTTTATTAACCGTGTTCTCAAAGGGGGTATAATGGATTTAGGACAACATAAATGTTCATTCTCTCTTCCTTCAGAGAGTGGGGTAATGGACCAGTCCTTGTTCAGGCAGCACAAAAGGAGCTTCGCCAGCGTCTGCTTCCCGGGTCCTTCCTCGGTATCCAGACAGGTAACCCCAGAAAGAAAACAAAGGCTCGTGAGGGACACGTTGTGGCACTTGGTGGAAAACTAGGGGAAAGGGAGTGAAGGAACAAACACCCGACCGACCCCAGTGACGCCCTATCGCGCTTCTTGTTGGAGGTACAAGCAATACTCAGGTACCGCAGACTGTCAGGCTAGCCGTCCCTTCCACCCTGCTTCCCTTTCTCCCACGCGGCCCCCAGCTGGTCCCGTACCTTTTTAAGCCACGACCCTCCTGGGCCGTGGCGGGCTTCCACGTTTTGCCGGATTGGGTCCGGTTCCCCTCTTTCCTTGCTTCGGGAAGGCGGCGTCTCCGTCGGCACCGTCTCCTCTTCCTGCTCGGTTCTCGTCCTCTGCTCCACTCCTGCTTCCGCGTCGCACCAAAGTCCTCCCAGTCCTGGTCCTACGAGAAAGGTCTGGAGTCCCGGTTCCGGCGTCTCCACGGCTGTAACCCCGATCCGTTGTGTTTTTCTCGAGTCCTCCCTCGCTTCCTCTTCACAGCCCGTCACACCAGCTGACCCAACCACGTGATCGGCCGGGGAGGCCAGGGACAGCCCCGCATTAAAGGGACCGCGTGCGGCACTCGAAGGGCTCTGGGAAAAGAGGAGGGGACATGGTGACAGGTAAGGCGCATCTCCCCGATGTCGGAAGTCCTGGAGGAGGAGTCCTCTGGCGGCGCTCCGCCACAGGTTCAGAAGTTAACATAAACATCTCTAGCACTAATTCGAATAGCCCCAACATGGGCACGGCAGGCATGGTTCTCAACCCTACTGCAACTATCTTTGGTGCCACTCTAGCAACTACCTCTTTGGCCACATCTACTAACTCAGGATTAAAGAAGAGTAATGCATCCAAATCCCAAACAGCTAAATCAAAGCGATTTGGCTACTGAAATCCTAGAGTTTTGGGCATCTTAAACTACCACAAGAATGTATGAACATCCTTAAACAAAGTCTGAGGTCTACAACTAGAGCATGTTACTCTGCAAAATGGAAACGGTTTGTACATTACTACACAAGTAAGTAGATTCAGCTTTTAGCACCTACAGTACAAGACATTATGGGCTCTCTTCAGTCTGCAGCAAGCGTGGCGTGCATGCACATCTATCAGATTAGAATAGCAGCACTAGCTGCCTACATACAAAACAGGCAATATATGCCCCTGTTCAAAATACTAGTAATCAAAGCATTCATGGAAGGACCCAAAGAGTTATCCTGCCTTCCACTCCACCAGCTCCAGCCTAGAACCTAAACATTGTCCTTACCCGGTTTATGGGGCCACCATTCGAACCACTTCATTCAGGTCAATTTCTAACATGGAAAGTTGCCTTTCTAGTGGCAATCACTTCTCTCAGAGGGATAAGTGAATTACAGGCTCTTACTCTGCAAGAACCTTTCTTTAAAATTTCCCCAAACAAATTAGTTCCACATACTAAACTAAATTTTTTACCTAATGTGGTCTCTGACTTTCATGGAAGTCAGACCATAGAGCTATCAGTGTTCTGCTGTAATTCAGACACAGTAGCAGAGAGAGCCCTACATACACTGATGGAACAAAATATTTTCGAAAATCACAACAGCTTTTTATTGCTTTTAACAAACCGTACCAGGGGGCACCTATATCCAAAGCAGGAATTGCTTAATGTATAGTTGGATGCATTCAATCATGTTATCAAAAAGCAAAAAGGGTACTTACGGTATCACCACAGGCTCATTCCACACGTAAACAAGGAGCCACCATGGCTTTTCTAGGAAGTATCCATATAGAAAATATTTGTAAAGCAGCAACATGGAATAACCCACATTCATTTACAAAACACTACTGTACTGATGTCTTCACACATCAACAAGCAAGAGGTGGTCAAGCTGTACTTGAAACATTATTTCAAACAGTACCCACCGCAAAGAGGATCACTGTTTTACATTCAAGGCTGAGCATATGTATCTGCTGCCAACACATGCTACAAATGGAATTTTACTTACCTTGTAAGCATCTATTCGTAGTGTATAGTGCCCTAGATTCATATGCACCCATCCTCCTTCCCGGAGGCTTTTGGTTGCAGTAGTTTATATATATATGTATATATATATATATTTTTTTTTTACAGGCTCAAGGTAAATAAACACCAGCACTCACGGGAACGTAGTCTCCCAGATTTTATTGGGATTCTTCAACACGACCAGACGCGTTTCGGCTGCCGCCTTTTTCAATAGTGGCCGGCGCCGACATAAAGCAGACTTTAAATAACATAACTTGCTAAACATTAACAAAGGACCACCGGTCTTACTTCAAACCAAGGTGTCGGCCATTTGTAAACGTGCAATCGATAAATGAAACATAAAGACACAGAATTTATACCACATCTATCTCGCCCTGAATGGGCACTTCTTGTGTTATAATACATCTTGTTTCATATTTATATAGTTGTGTTATTCAGCCCTGAATGGGCTAGCGATTCTCGTCATATATATATATATTACTGTAAGTTACATATTCACAATTATGCACGTGTTTCTTTTTGGGGTCACTTTTTCCACCTCTAACCTGATGAGCCAAAAACAATTGAACAAAGGAACCAAGCAACATGCGCAATGGACACTGTGATTCAAAGCCTTCTTCGAAGAAAAACAACTTGTAATCATCCGAGCCCTAGGCTGGATGGTTGGAATATGCTTAGCATATGAATCTACGGCACTACACGCTACGAATAGAGGCTTGCAGGGTAAGTAACATATTCCTTCAGCATCCAGTCTGGTACCTGAAGTAATCTGTTGGAAAACATTGTACCACTAGAAATGTGGTTATCGAAGAGAAGTAACGTTTCCTATCTGATCGAGACTTCTAGCTGCAGATTCCTTACCTTTGAATTATCCAGGCTGCATCCTGGCACTTTTGCTGAGCAATACACCTTGTGCGCGACGTTGTGTGGCTCCATTCGGCTCCGCGTGACGTCGGCGTCATCAGTGTCCGTTATGATGTTGCAGTGCCTATATAGGCGCCACCCAGGCGCGGACGTCAGTTATTTTCTTTCCGTGCCAGTTAAGCGCTGATCCGGAAAGAAATGCCCCTCTGCTGCTTTTTGGCAGGATTTGTCTCAACTTTTGTAGAAATTTTTTATTTTTTCCGACTTTGTGTGCAAGGGATGTCTTCAAGGAAGACAAGCTGTGCAGGACTTGTTCCCGTATGATGTTGGTTACCGATTCCCATCGCATATGTCTTTGGTGTCTTGAGCGCGACCACGATACCGAGTCGTGTTCAGACTGTCGGGCAATGGCTCCGAAGACCTTGGGGGAGCAGGTGATGAAGTCGACACAGTCTAGCGAGACTCCAAGGAGGTCACGGTCCTGATCGAAGAAGAGGAGGTTGCAGGACCGCTCTCGGAGCCCTAAGTCCTCTTCCTCCCATTTGAGGTCCAAGCGGACTTCATCTTCACCTCAACTAGCGTCCATTGTCGAGAGAGGTAAGGAGCAGCGCTGCTCTAGGCACCGTTCCCCGGAGCCAGGGTCGACTTTGCGTCTCCCCCCTCCCCCCCTTTCCGGGAACCAGAGCGACTCCCGCTGAATAGAGTTTTACGAGGCCATCTGCCGCGTATTTGAGCTGAATGACCCCGCTGGTGAGCCTTTGGGCCCGCGGGGTCGGAAGGGGCCCCATTGGGTTTGACGCCGTCTGGTCTGGCCACAGGGAGCCTACGCCTGTCGTGCCATCGCGACTTTCCCCGGCATCGGATCCGAAGTCTGTGCCTGCGACGTCACCGATACCCTCCGGTAACGCATTATCTGGTAGAGACTATCTAGCTGCAGATTCCTTACAGCCCCACCCAGCTTTGCGGACTAATATTGTAGACTAGGGTTGTCGCCCCCCCCCTTTCAGGGCCCTAGTTTTGTACTGACGTCTGCACGCCTGGTTGGTGCCTATATAGGTACCTTCGACGTCATAACCGACGCTGACTACACCAACGTCACGCGGAGCCGAATGGAGCCACACGATGTCGCGCAAAAGGGGTATTGCTCAACAAAAGTTTCTGGATCCAGCCTAATGCCTGGGAAATTCAAAGGTAAGTAATCTGCAGCTCGATAGTCTCTACCAGATAATGCGTCACCGAAGGTAAGTAACTTGTTCTTTTAAGCCAGCACATCTGGCGAATGAGAGAATACATATTAGTGTAGTTGTCCATTAATTTACAACTTGGGCAGAACACTTTATTACAACTAAAAAATTATAGCTGATATTGCTTTTTTTCTCTTGATAAATAAAAGATGCAGCACAACCCTCTTCCTGTTCCCATGGGTCAGACAACTGCTGATTTTCTTCTTTGGTAATTCCTTTCAACACCTCTGTTACCTTTGTAATGGATAGTAATTATTTGCTTGTCTGTCTTACAGATGAGGAAGGGGTGCGATATGTTCCGATGCGCTCTCGGCCCCCTGTTACACTTCTGCGTCAATACCGCAATCCATGGAAGGCTGCCTACCATCACTTCCAGCGATACAGTGATGTGCGAGTTAAAGGTGAGGATCTCTCTTAAATATTTAAAGCACTACGGATCAGAGGAAATAAAATTTAACATGCCAAGATCCTCCGCTCTGATTATTCCATTTCTGTGTGCTCTGTGGCCTGATGGAAACATTCAAGAGAGCAAGTGGTGCAAAAATGTTCAGATGGGACACCATGTATTTGTGAATAAACCTGGTTCCTGGAAAACGTTTTAGAACTCTCCTGCTAGAGCATTTATCTTGTTGTTGGTGAACATAATTTGTGGACAATACCAATATTTAATGTGCTTTGGTTCAGCCCATTGCTTTCGTTTGGTTGTCCTCTCAGTCTCATTTACTTAATCGTATTCAATGGCTTTCTTATCTTGAATTGTTTCATACTACCTCTGGAGCATAGCTTCTTTACCATCCTTTTGATTGGATGACTTGCATCCTTCAACAGCTCCACATCAAGAAACTGCATTGTTCTGGGTTTGCTTTGACAGCGCTGCTATCAAATGACCTATTGCTAACAATATACATAAGGGAACCCACCCATCCCCCTTTTCAACTATTGGTTTTCTTTGACTAGCCTTTTTCAGTCATTGGCTAGATACTGTCAAGGCTCAGTCTAGTGGGGCATTTATCTCTCACCTAATGTTGTTTGGCTGTATTCTCCTCCTCTTCTCCAGTTCTTTCTTTGAACGCCATGAGGGTCTACTTTTAAAGCAATTGCCATTTCTGTACAGTCCTTCTGGCTCCTTCAAGAGTCTCACTCTAATGTGCTAACGCTGCATGTTTTTGCTGGTGTTTTAGTGTATTAAACCAAGACTTATTGGCTTTGCTTGTTTCTTTTGCTTCCAGCAGTCAATGGGAGTGGTTGTTTTTTTGGTACCCCAATGTAGATCTATTTTTTTTTTACACACCCGCCCTTCAATCCTCAGTTGTTTACATTCCTCCCCCGCCCACCGCTTACTCCACTGTTGCTTCCCACCCCGTTTCTTTTGGGGGTTTTTAGGCCAGGCTACTGAAATTTGCTGTTAGAGTGCTCTGGTTTTTTTTCTTGGAGGGGGGGGCGGGGTCAGAGGCGTTTAGGGCCTGGAGTACATGCCAGCCCTGGGACACTATCCCAATCTATTGCCAATGCTGATAAATCCCACATGGGCCAAAGAGTAACCCAAGCAGCAATGGGGAAACAGAAGGGAGAGACAATAACTTACAAGCCCACTCGGAGACCGCACCTGAAACTAAAGTAACTGGTGCAGCACATGTTGGAACTGTGTATGCATACAACAAAAGAGAATTCATGCAACAAAAGTGCGACAGTTCAAGCCAGAGTGCTCAAAAAACAGAACACAGTGAGGGCAGTATACAGAGCCATAAAGATGGATGCACCACTGCTCCCCACCACGTTTCAGATACAGAAGACAGACAAATACTACCCACCCATTGACCATCCCAGCAGTAGGATATTATCATGTAGACAATTTTGAGACATTGAACTAAGGACTGTAGAGCAGAGATGACAGTCTGAGTTAATTGTTGTCACTCACATTGGAGTCGCCATGTGCATGGCCTCCTTTAGATGAAGCTGGGCTCCCGGCTGAATACCCAGAGTTAATACTATGTCATAGATGGAGGTTAATAAACTTGATGGCAGTGTGAAGAAGTGAGTTTTTTGGTTATGGTCAATGCTGGTAAAAGCATAGTGTCTTTCACAGCTTTTTTTGCAAAAGATTCTCTTGACTGCCAAAAGGATCTCCGTGCTTCCTGAACTAGTGGCGTAAAATCAAGATAGAATGCAACTGGTGCGCTCACGAAAGTGAGATTGGGGTGGTTTTGTTAAGTCAATGGGCCTAGGGTTTTGTTGTGGCCGCGGTTTAAGGGCAAGGAAGAGATGGGCCCATTCTTAAAAGAATACACTGGAGAAAAAAATCACAGCCAAAGAGAGATTCCAGTCTTTGCATACTGTATATTTTTAAATTAACCACTGCAATACTGGAATATCCTATCTTTGGAGGGTAAATTAAAACAAAGTAGCTGACTCGTGTTGTATCCGCATATTTAGGTCATCTGACTGGGGCCGCCACAGTGTCATGCTTGAAGATGCTTTGGCAAAAATGCATTGGCAAAGCCTAAAGGTCAGATAACACCATTGAAAGGTGAGACCTACTGCCTCTTCTTGTTTGTATGGGTTCTTAATACTAGATCTTAGATTGCCAATGCTTTACTGCACCCTAGGGAATGAACACAAAATAGTTTGAAAAGTGATTGTGTTTGTTTTAATCTGACTAGACTAGCAGTGTCCTCTCCATCAAACTGAGACGAACTGTGGATGTAGCAGTAGCTGAACACAATAGTACATCTGCTTTGAGGAGGAGGGGTGCGAAGGGGCATTTATTGTTCATTGTTTCTATTGTTTCTATATCTCTTCTTCCTATTCACTTCTGTGCAGTAACTGCCACTTCAGCTTAAGGTTCTGACAAGCTTTGCAGTAAAGGTTTCAAGAGGTGAGAAGGCACTAGGACTCCCTGATAGCTCAGGGTGCCCAATTGCCTAGCTTGCTTACAGACAAATCCAAGGAGAATAAACCAAGTAGAGAAATCTGAATCTTCACTATCCCTCCTTAGTCGGAATTGTTTTGGATTGTGCTGTTTGTAAAGCTCAGCACTAAAATACATTAGTTTAAAATTAAATTACCAGTAGTTCAAAAAGGGACATGTTGTGGCCAAACTGCCAGGTGTCATTTAAATAGCACAGCCAAGAACTCTGCTGTCTCTTCCATCCAACAAGGGCTTCTAGTCTTTCAAGGTTAATGCCAAGGAAGTACATAGGAAACTTCCAGTACAGGACCCTACTGTTCTGTCTCTTTGCCTCCTGTTAGGATTTCACATAGAAACTGATCTCTTTGACAGCAATCGGATTAGTTGAATCCTTCTCCTTTCTCTCCAGTCTGACAAAGGCTTTTATTCCTCCTACCATCACCTTGGCAGCAGGTCACTGTATGACCAACAAGAATATGACCGCTTTGTTGTTCCAGATACTTTTGGGACTGTTGGGTCCCAAATGTGGTTGGTACCCCATGCTAAGTACTTCATGTGTTCTTTGCTAGTCTATTTGATGGAGCACTGAAACTAACTTGTGGGCAACCAAAGTCCTTCCCTGATTCTGACCATGGAAGGATCGACCCATACTCCCAGCCTCTCAGTGGAATGACTCTTCTGCCGGCCCTTTCCACAAATTGTGATCACATCTACTTTTTTTTTTTAACATTTCTTTATTTTGCTTTTAAACAAGTTTATATCAAGTATATAGAATATCACAGGAACTCGGCTGATGACAGTGAGATTGCACCAAGTGCAGTTGCTTGCAGTAACCCAGACGTTTTCTTCAAGTCACGAGGCTGTGTGACTCCTCCTCTTGGTAAAACTGTGCATGGTCATCGAACATCTTCAGGTTTTTTTTCTGCCGACGAGTTCAGATGTAATATCTCGTGCTCTGGTTCTAGACTCCTTTGGGCTCCATTCGGTTCTTTAGTAACAACCACTCTACGGTATTGTCTAGATCGGTTAGTTTATTGCGTCCGAGCAATCACCTTCTGCATAGCGGGTCTTCGGCTCGCTCCCTCAGCCTACGAGCCACGCCTGGCCGGGCGTTCTTTTGACTCCAAAGTCCATCGGAGAATGACCTGCTAATGGAATGCATTCCGTTCTGTTTCTGTCTGCATTGTCACTCCAAGTATCCTCGTACCGACAACACTCAGTTTGCAATCTATGCCTCTCGCCCAATCATCAAGAGGAGAACTGTGAGGCATGCAAGTCTTCTAGATCTAAAAAGACTCTTCAAGACCAACATGCTCGATGCCAAGAAATGCAGCGCAAGCAAGCGGACAATGTACCGGTCATCTTCGGTCAACAACAGAAGGAGGATGAAGAAGATTCAGCGGCACAGGAGGAATCACTATCAATCTCGGCAATGACGCTGAACATCCTGTGATTCTGGGCAAATCACTTAATCTCCCTGTGCCTAACAAAAAAACAAAAAAAACAAAAAAATGAATGTGTCCTCATGTAATGCAACTGGTGCTATGTAAAGCGCTCTGATACCCGACTCTGGTCAAGTTCGCGCTATATAAAACTTTGTAAAATAAAAAAATCCATGATTCCGAATCAGAGTCCCAATCCGATGATGACTCGACCACTCTTCAGCCGGTACAGAAGCATCGGACAGTGAGTACCTATACCCCTGATCTAAGCCCAAAGCATCAACCCTTGACCAAAAAGACTGCTCACGGTCCACCACTGCAAAAAAGCCACCGAAAAACTGATTTGGAAGCCCTGCCCTCTAGCTCGGCACTGAAAGTTCAGTCTGCAGCAGGGGCCTCCACCTCCCCCACACTTGGGCCTACAACCCCTCGATCTTCGGTCTCTGCACCAAAACAAAAACAGTCAATTTCGGATCTGAACACAGCTCCAACTAAACCGAAGCTTCTGCCACCGAAAAGCTTTGTTTTCAGACCAATATCTCCACCTGTGCCAATCCACGAGCAATTTCAAGAACGGCTTGACCCATAACAAAAAAGGCTCCAGATTTCACCTGGAACTAAAAGAGTAGTGCTTCAACCAGCAAAACAACAATCTTCAAAAAACCAGTAGTCTTTTGAAGAAGCTTTGGACGTTCCTTTTCAACCTTTAAAAAAGAAGAAAAGAAGAGGAAACCTTTATGGAGGGACTTCAGAGTCATTCATCCTAGACTTCCACCTGCACCAGCATGGAACTTGAACATTGTATTAAAAAGACTAATGGGTCCTCCTTTTGAACCACTTCACTCTTGTCAATTGCAGTATTTTTATTTTTTTTTAAACACATTTTATTGATTTTATATATCAAATAGTAAAGCAGGAGACATTATCTGGTAATTTTCCATGCCATCATAGAAAATCTCAGAATAAACAACTGTGCAATTATATATCAATTAGTGTCCAAGTACATAACTGATCAATAATTGACATCCAGCAAGGTAAGATAGTTCTATCCCTACATTTCTTTGCGGTCGTTGTTCTATAAGGCCCGTATTCTAGTAAGGGGCACCGGGCTGGTTACATGCAGACACCTGTGTACATGCGTGTGCACACGTGTAGGGGCTGCGCAGGGGAGATTCTTGGCGTGCGCAGTCCGGGAGCAGAATCCTATACATCCATTGGATCCACACCAACACAACATAATCATGAGGATCTTATGCATCACACTGTAACAGTGAATATCTCTGTATAATAAAGACGTACTTCAGCTCATATCGTACCCAGTGGCCCGCCCAAACAGGTTTGAGGGGGTGTACTTGGGGTCTCTCAGTACGTTTGCATATCCACAGCGATAAATTCTTCCATCATCACATTCCATTCCATTGAAATGGGTTTCTTACGCAATCCCGTGTTCTTCTCTCTGCAGCTCAGCACCCTCCGCCCTGCCCCATCTAACCATTTCGTTATACCATTCCTGTAACGATGGCGGTTTAGCGGCCTTCCACCTCATAGTAATGTTTCTCTTAGCTAGCAATAGGGCTATATTAGCGAATTTAATAACGGGGTGTCCCTTCTTCCCTTTTGGGCCCAACGCCAGCAGGCAATACTCCAGCAAGTCATTATTCCGCACCGGGGCGATATCTTTCAGTATCTTACATACGGACGCCCAGTAGTGCCTTAATCCCGGGCAGCTCCACAGCATATGTATTAGCCCCGCTTCCAATGAGTGACAGCACGGGCAGCTATCCACTACATCTGGAAATATGGAACTCAGCTTGTGTGGAGTCAAATAGGCCCTGTGTAGGAGCATGAGTTGTATAAATTTAAATTTAGAGTTTCTAGATATCTTCCTCGGGTATCCCAATATAGTGTCCCATTCCCTGTCCGTGAGCGCGCGCCCTACATCTACTTCCCACTTGCTGCGGAGGGGTTGGAGCGGTATTGCTGCTATCGTACGGATCCCTCTGTAAATCCACTTCGTCAGATGACGCCCATTTCCCATCAAATATTGCATAGTGCGTGCGTAACTGGTTCCGTCCCCTCCGGGGCCCAAGTGGTGCGTATGTAGTGAGAAATACTAGCGTGTAGTAGAAACAATGTATTTGGCACTCCATGTTCTCGGACAAAGACATCATGGGGCATCAGGGCACCATTCAAAAAGAACATACCTATAGTGTTCACTCCTGCATCCCCCCAGGCCGACATTCGTCTACTAGTAACAGTACCTGACTGTGAGGGGATTCCCAAAAGTGGGATAGTAGGGGCATATGGAGCTATCTCTTTCGTGCATCTCAAAGCACTCCTCCAGTACAATAGCGCAACCTGTAATAAGTGGGGTGCAGTCGGGGGGATCTTGCTGTTTGGTAATAAGAGTTTATGTAAGTCTCCTCTATCCCATGACTGGTGAGTCATACCAATCTCTTGAAGATTACGGCCCGCCACCCAATACGCTAGCCATTGCAGCTGGCTTGCATAGCAATAAGCTTTCAGGTCCGGGGCCCCCATTCCCCCCTGCCTCGTGTCTAATTGCGTCTTCGCGATTCCAATACGCCTGCGACCTGAGCCCCAGATCAAATCAATTAAAAGGGAGTTCAATAATTTAAATACCTGTGCTGGGACAATAATGGGCAAGTTAGTGAAATAATATAACAACCTAGGGAGCATCACCATTTTAGCGATGGCCATCCTACCCCCACCGATATGGGCAGGGAAGTCCAGAATTTTATTTGGGGTTTGAGCGCAGCTATGGTACGATTTAAATTACCATCTAGAAGATCTGTCGTGTCCCTGTATACATGGATTCCTAGATATTTGAAAGTATGAGGTGCTACTTGAAACGTCCACTTCCCAAAGCTCAGGGGACCACTACGTGATGTCAGTGAAAAAATAGACATAGGACTTGCTCTCATTGATCGAGAGACCAGATAGCCGCTGGAATGTATCAAAGAGAGAGGGTATGGGTTCATAATCCTCGTCCAAGTTTCTGAAATATAAAATTAAATCATATGCATATGCAGAGACGATATGTGTACTGGGTCCCATTACTATCCCCTTGTGTCCCGTCATAGTTCGTAGCTTATGTAAAAGAGGCTTCAAAGCCAAAATGAACAATAAAGGCGAAAGCGGGCAACCCTGCCTGGTACCCCGTGCAACACTGTACTGCTGTGAAATATGCCGTCCCGTACATGCACGTGCCGTGGGTTTCAGATACAGCAGTCTCACCCACTTTATATATTCTTCTGGTATGCCAAATCTGGTAAGGGTATAGAACATATAGTGCCAGTGTAGGGAATCAAAGGCTTGACGTAGATCAAGCGAAATACATCCCTCTGTATCGACTGTTGTCGACGCGTGTGTCATTATTTGTTGCAACCTCCTAATATTGAGCGCCATGCTTCTTCCCGGGACAAATCCGCACTGGTCAGTGTGTATCAACCGCGGTATAGACTGGCAAAGTCTATTCGCCAATAACTTACTCAATATTTTATAGTCTGTTTTGAGAAGCGAGAGGGGCCTATATCCCGCCATGTCTACACTATCACGGCCCGGCTTCAGGAGCGAAACCACAGTCGCTTGCAATGTGGTAAGGGGAAGTGAACCAGTATCCAACGATATCTGGTATAACCGCTGTAAGTGAGGGACCAACAAGTCAGAATAAGTTGCATAAAATTCGATGGGTAGACCCTCACTCCCTGGTGCTTTATTACGAGGCAAAGCTTTAATCGCCCGTCTGATTTCCAAGCTAGTCACCGGCTGTTCCAGTTCCTCTTTGTGGTTTTGCAATAATTGTGGGAACTGCAGACCGTCAAAAAAGGGCTCAAAGTCTACATTAGTAAAGTCAGCCGGCTTCTCATATAACTTCTCATAGTAGCTTTTAAAAGCAGCGTTTATTTCTATTTGTGTACAGACTGCATCACCCTCCATATTCTGAATCTCTAGAATAGGTGCTACGGACGGGGCATCTTTAACAATTTTAGAGAGAATTGGGCCCGCTCTATCTGCTGTGGCATGTTGCTTCTGAGTGTAAAGACGATAGTCCAAAATGCGCAAGTCTTCTAAGAGTTCTGCGTGTTTTATGTGTGCTTCCTGTAGCTGTGTCTGCCGTGCGTCGTTCAATATAGCTTCCTGTTCTAACCTACCCAGGCGGTCTTCGACCTCTGTAAGTCGTTCAACGAGAACAAGCCTCGCTCCTGCCTTCGCGCTAATCGCTACCCCCCGTATTACGGTCTTAAAGGCATCCCATTCGATTTGGCGCGTGCTCGCTGTATCCGCATTTTCAAGAAAATGTGTCTATGGCTGTGGAGAGTGTATTACGAAAGACCGGGTCCTCTAACAGCAGGGGTTGCAGTTTCCAAGTCGGCCCCGGGTAGGAATTCTGCCCCACTGGAGAGTAAGTTCTATGGGGTTATGATCTGATAACGTTTTGCCCAAGTGCGTGGAGTTGCTGACTAGGCCGAGTAAATTCAGGGAGCAAAATATCCTGTCAATGCGGGTATGTAACCTATGAGAACAACAACGACAGAAACACCACCGCCCTGCTGGACAACCTCGCCAACCTCGGACTCAAGCAACTGGTGAACACACCCACCCACTACGCCGGCCACACGCTTGACCCCATCTTCTCGTCCAGCAAACACATCTCCTTCAGCCACGCCACCGGACTCCACTGGACCGACCACAGCAGCATCCACTTCAGCTTCAGAAAGACTGCGACCCACCACCACCCGCAACAGGCTCCCCGCCGGAGCTGGAGCAAGATCACCGCCGAGCAGCTCACCGCCTCCCTCGGCCAGAACACACCCACCAACACAACGGACCCAAACGAAGCAGCCAGCAACCTCGCCAAGTGGCTGACCGCCTGCGCCGAGGACCTCGCACCACTAAAAAACCCTCCCAGCAGACCCGGAAGCAAGAAAACCCCTTGGTTCACCAACGAACTCAAGGAATCCAAGAAGAACTGCCGCACTCTCGAGAAAACCTGGCGACTCGACCAGACCACAGACAACAGGACCGCCCTCAAGCACGCCACCCGCAAACACCACCAGCTGATCCATGCCACCAAGAAGTCGGCACTCAAAGAACGACTGGACAACAACGCCCATGACAGCAAGGAACTTTTCAGCATCGTCAAAGAGTTCTCCAACCCCAGCGCCGGAAACGACATCACCCCCTCGCAAGACCTCTGCAACTCACTCTCCGCGTTCTTCCACCGCAAGATCACTGACATACATAACAGCTTCGACGCACAAACCACGCACCCTACCGCCGAACCAACGCCCGCCACCACCACCCTCTGCAACTGGACCCCGATCAGCACCGAAGACACCACCCGCACGATGAACTCCATCCACTCCGGATCACCAACCGACCCCTGCCCACACCACGTCTTCAACAAAGCCGACGCCACCATCGCACCCCATCTCCGGGACATCATCAACTCCTCCTTCCACACCGCCACCTTCCCGGAGAGCTGGAAGCACGCCGAGCTTACCGCCCTCCTGAAGAAACCAACGGCGGACCCCACCGACCTCAAGAACTACCGTCCCATCTCGCTCCTTCCGTTTCCGGCCAAAGTCATCGAGAAGACCATCAACAGACAGCTTGCCGCCTTCCTCGAGACGAATGGATCCCTCGACCCCTCGCAGTCCGGGTTTCGGGCCAACCACAGCACCGAGACCGCCCTTATCGCAGCCACCGACGACATCAGAACCCTAACCGACAACGGGAAAACAGCTGCCCTCATCCTCTTGGACCTCTCCGCGGCGTTCGACACAGTCTGCCACCGCACACTAGTGAAGCGCCTCAGCAACATCGGAATCCGAGAGAAAGCACTGGAATGGATCATCTCGTTCCTCGCCGGAAGAACCCAGAGAGTCCGCCTCCCCCGTTCAGATCCGAAGCCACCGAAGTCATCTGCGGCGTTCCACAAGGATCTTCACTCAGTCCAACCCTCTTCAACGTCTACATGAGCCCCCTCGCAGCCATCGCACGCCAACACAACCTCAACATCATCTCCTACGCCGACGACACCCAGCTGATCCTCTCCCTCACCAACGACCCCACCACCGCCAGAGCCAACCTACACGACGGGATGAGAGACGTCGCCGACTGGATGAGGAACAGCCGCCTTAAACTGAACTCGGACAAGACGGAAGTCCTCATCCTGGGCTCATCTCCCTCCGCCTGGGACGACTCCTGGTGGCCCCCGGCCCTGGGCACCGCGCCCAAGCCAACGGACCACGCACGCAACCTGGGCTTCATCCTGGACTCCTCCCTGTCGATGACCAGACAAGTCAACGCCGTCTCATCTTCATGCTTCAACACCCTGCGCATGCTCCGCAAGATCTTCAGATGGATCCCCACTGAAACCAGGAAGACCGTCACCCAGGCACTCGTCACCAGCCGACTGGACTATGGGAACACCCTCTACGCCGGAACCACAGCCAAACTTCAAAAAGACTCCAGCGCATCCAGAACGCCTCCGCACGACTCATCCTGGACATCCCCCGACACAGCCACATCACCGGACACCTGAAAGACCTGCACTGGCTCCCCGTCAGCAAGAGAATCACGTTCAGACTCCTCACCCACGCACACAAGGCCCTCCACGACCTGGGCCCAAAGTACCTCAACGACCGCATGACCTTCTACACGCCCACACGCCAGCTACGATCAACCAGCCACGCCCTCGCCACCGTACCACGCATCCGCAGAACCACCGCCGGAGGAAGATCCTTCTCCTACCTGGCAGCCAAGACCTGGAACTCCCTCCCCACTCACCTTCGGCGAACCCAGGACCATCTCTCCTTCAGGAAGCAGCTCAAGACCTGGCTGTTCGAGCAGTAACCTACCCCCTCCCCCAGCGCCTTGAGACCCTCCCGGGTGAGTAGCGCGCTCTATAAATGCCGTGATTGATTGATTGATTGATATGAGGTGGTGAGTAGAAGGAGTATTCCCTGAGAGTGGGGTGCGCCATACGCCATGCGTCTCCTATCCCCCACCCATCTGCCCATCCTTTTAATGCTTCAGCTAGCTTCCTACATCCCGTATTGTGTAATGGTGGGTGCGACCTGTCTAAATCAACATCAAGCACCGCATTGAAATTGCCACCCAGTACCCAGGGGTATCCTTCCCAACCCACTAACACCGTGCTAAGGGCCTCTAGAAATTTATCTTGATCCGTGTTTGGAGCATATATGCTTCCCATCACAATGTGCTCCCCATCTAGTAAGCCATGTATAAGACATATCTGCCATTGGAATCAATCTTCTGTTCTAATAACTTGAAAAGGGGTACTACTCCTAACCCATATTGCAGCCCCACGCGCAAATGCCGAGTAGGACGTAAAGAACAGTTGTCCTCTCCATTTCTTCAGCAGTTTAACCGCTTCATCATGGCTCAAGTGGGTTTCCTGAAGAAACGCAATGTTAATTTTCCTTCTGTTTAGCTGCGCCAACAACCTATGCCTTTTATGAACGGAGCCCAGACCCCTTACATTCCATGAGCTGTACGTATAGTTGCTAGGATGCGCCATCAGATCCTAAGTAGGATGAGCTGCCCTGAACATATAGGATACTAAGCCAATCTGGTGTCATGTAATCTGTAGCTGAGCCCATATAACTATAAAAACTCCCCAATACTAGGTTCCCCCTTAAAACATTGGAGGACCAAACCATGAAAAAAAGTTCAACAAGAACTCCAAACAAAAAATACCATAGTGCAGTCGCCAGCGGGGGGCGGCAACCACCACATTCTTAACATACATTACCCCTTATGTAGTTACATTGTCCATATCGCTCCAGCACAAGCCCCATCCTCACGAAATAACTAGAGATAACCGGACCATCAAGTATTATCATAGATAGCGAAACACACAGAGCAATACTCCATACTATATCAACTTCTGAAGGGCTTAGTACATGATTCTAGTAGTCATTCACAGTCTGTGGAGTTACCAAAGGGAACAGTGCAAGACTGGTTTCAGAGTCAGAGCGAACTGTGGCATCATCCGATGTGTGTACAGACACAGCTCGGGACGGGGCGTCATGATCCGCCAGGGCCGCCGCTGTCAGGATAGCGTCCCTCTGGCCAGTCGTGATCTGTTCCAGCGATGGGCTCCCACTAGGACCCTCTCCAGTACGCCGATGTTCACCAGTGCTAGTCTTGTCTTCACATTGTGACAAGGATCGTGCGGGCCGACTCGGCGGGAGCGAGTTCTGGGATACAGAGGGCGTGAAGGTAACTTCCAACCAGTCTGCCACTTCCTCGGGATTATCAAAAATATAGATTTTTGGCCAAAAATGACTTTCAATCGGGCCGGAAAAAGCAAAGCATATTTCAGGTTGTGTGTTCGCAGCTTCTTTTAACATCTTGGAAAGTGGCTCTCGCTTTCTGCACCGCCAGCGTGAAATCTGGGTAGAGGGAGATCGTTTTATTTTCAAAGTGTATGGGAGCATTTTCTCTCGCAGCACGCAGGATCGTGTCTCGATCTTTATAATTCAGGATGCATGCTATCAGTGGTCTGGGCGGTGCTCCTGGAAGGGGAGGCCTGGGTGGCACCCTATGCGCTCTCTCCACACTATAGAGTTCCGTGAGGCCCTATCTCGCTACATGCTCCTGCAGCCATTTTTCCAAAAACTGGGTGGGATTAGGCCCCTCACTCCTCTCCGGTATTCCAAGTATTCGGACATTATTACGGCGGGACCTCCCTTCGGCATCATCCACTCTATCTTGCAATCCTCGTAGCTGACGCTGTAGTTCCAGTTGGGAAGAGTGTATAGTCTGTTGTGGTATCAAATCATCCAGGGCAAGTTTATTCGACTTTACTTTGTCCGCCAGTTTTTTATGATCCGCCTGTAATAAGTTAAGGCTAGTAGAGAGTGCTCCTAGTTGGGTTTCAAGTGCCACACGTGAATCCCTGATTTCTTGTAGTATCAGGTCCAGCTTATCAGTGTGTTGTTCAGTTCTGGTGGGTGGCACTATATCATCTTCAGAACCATGCGTCATATCACTACGCGACTCAGAGTGCGTGTCATTAAAGACAGGGGGGTCGGGTTGTCTGGCCTTGGTGCGACCCATGTTGTAGAAGAGCGGCGACACCACACAACAATCCTTTCCGAGATCACAAGTGGAGAAACCCGCCTGCACGTCTCTCACTGTAGTTTATGGCTGGGTTGTACCTCAGATAGTTCTACTCCGCCCCCACAAGTGTTCATGCAGTTAGAGAGGTCACTGTATCAGGTACGTCCTGGGTCAGCACAGGCGTCAGAGGGCCGAAGCTTGTGCGTGCAGTAATCGCACCAGGTCCTTGTGCATATACTCTGTATTCGAAATGGCGTTGCCGCACTTTGTTGGCTGGGGGTGAATGTTTGCATTGTCCAGCATTCCGTCCATCAATTGTTTCTTTTGCATTTGTCGCCCTAAGTGGGAAGGGTATGCCCAGACGTGGGTCCCGTGCTCACTACACCACTGGATTCAAGCTAGCCTGGCTGAAGAAGGGTGATGCCCTGAAACCGGTCCCAGGATGCTTGTTTCCGGTCCAGGGAGGACCTGGCTTGGCAGTTCGGGCTGGACTGTTCCCACAAGGAACAGGGTCAAGACTGATTTGCATATGGCTGGGTCCAAACTGGGGTGGTGTGGTGAGCAAACGAATGATGGATTTAACCCAGATCCTTGTGACGGGGGGAATGTTTGCATTGTCCAGCATTCCGTCCATCAATTGTTTCTTTTGCACTTTGTTGGCAGCGCTCCGGCATGTACCCACAGAACTACAGTATAACCAGGCCGTTCTCGTCACAAGCCGGTGCCTCAGGTCCCGATGTCACTTGCCAACAGGCTCCTCACCTTGGTTTCAAGTGAACACAGAGATGGAGTTATGACTTGGTAGAGACGCGGCGAGAGATGCCCCCTATATCGTCATCTCAGGGGGGGGTCCCCGGCGTGTACTCTCGGTCCAGCCCAGCCACTGCGACCCACTCTCGCTATTCGTATATTCGCGCACCATGCATCCGTCTCCACTCGCGCAGTCTACTTCCTCTCCGCGCGCTGTTGTGTCGGCACTGCTCACTCCCACCTCGGTTGCGCAGGTACAGTCAGCGGAGTTGGTAGGCGCTCCCGGTATAGAACGTTGATCCGGCTCCCAGGTAATAGTTCAACTGAATCACTCCGCGATCCTTCCTTTCCCGTTTCTCCACACTAGAGACTCTAGCCTATGACTCAGTAGGAAATTTCACTGCCTTGCATCTTCCCCGTTCGTCGTTGTTCATCAACATGGTAGTAGTCCATGCCGGGTGTTCTTTACAATCATTACCAGCGAGGGTGTGGTTCTGTGCGCTCCACTAGCGGCGTATTAGTGTCCGACAGTGATCCGCCACCCTCAGTCGCCGCCCTCCACCATCTTGTTGCTCCCTCGCCGTTCATACGTTCTCAGCGACCAGTCGGGCACACACCGCGTTTCGGACAGCGTACTCACATGCCGTGTGGGTTGTTGAGTTCAGTCAATTGTCCTGAGAGCTGGTCTCTTGTCACTCTCTGTTTTCGCCCCGTGTCGTGCGCTCCGGCCACTCTCTCTTCACTGTCCCACTGCTCTCAGGAGCAGCGGCCTGGATGTGTCAGGAAACGGTAACCAGACCCTCCGTTTCAGGGTCGCTGGTGCCTCAGGTGTTCCACTACACAAGGCGTTGTTTTTTGGTCCGGATGGCCCCGGGTCTTACAGGATTCTTGGCATAGTATCGGGGCTCGGCTCGGAGCTCCTTCAGCACACGTCTGCCATGCTCAGCAGTTGGCCACACCCCTGTCAATTGCAGTACTTATCATGGAAACTTGGCTTTTTAATCAATATTACTTCACTTAGAAGAGTCAGTGAAATTCAGGCACTAACCGTTCAGGAACCCTTCTTCCAACTACATAGAGACAGAGTAGTTCCTAGAACAAAGCCGAAGTTCCTGCCAAAGGAAGTTTCCAATTTTCATATTAATCCATCCATTGTCTTACCTGTTTTTTTCTCGCAACCAGACTCTGTTGCAGAAAGGGCATTACACACTTTAGATGTCAAAAGGGCCCTAATGTATTACATAGACAGAACTAAATCATTCAGAAAAACAATGCAATTATTTATTGCCTTCGCACCTCCTCGTATGGAAAAGGCAATTTCTAAATCAGGCATTTCAAGATGGATAGTTAAATGTATCCAAACATGTTATGCAAAAGCTAATAGGCTTTTACCTGTTCTCCTAAAGCTCACTTCACTAGAAAAATAGGAGCTTCCATGGCCTTTTTAGGAACATGGTCTACGCCACACACTTCACAAAACATTATTGTGTAGATGTCTTTGCACAACAACAAGCCATTGTTGGTCAAGCAGTACTAAGAACTCTTTTTCAAACAACTGCAACCCCCACAGGTTAACCACTACCTGGATAGAGGGACTGTTTTACAGTCTATGCAAAGCATGTGTATCTACAGCACACATGCGTCGAACAGATTGTTACTTACCCTGTAAGCATCTGTTCTTGGCATGTAGTGCTGTAGATTCACATGAGCCAACCCTCCTCCCCAAAAACCCTCTGTAGGTTGCAGTTCATACACTTTATATACTTTTATCATTCAACTGCATGGACATCTCATTGCTCCTATAGATAGCATACTTACATTCTCACCTATCCACGGCAAAACAATCTGAATATGGCGTCAATGACCATGCGCAGTATTACCAAGAGGAGTCACCGCACAACCTCATGACTCGAAAAAAACTTCTTGGAACAAAAACAACTTGCAATCATCTGAGCCCAACATTAGATGACTGACTTATGCAGAACATGTGAATCTACAGCACTACATGCCAAGAACAGATGCCTACAGGGTAAGTAACCTAATATTTTGCAGATACATCATCAGACAAATGTGTCTGCTTGGTGCTGACTGATTAATCTTTTAGTTCAGTGGAAAAGTAAGAACATGAAAACAATTGTGAGAACTAGGAAGCTAGGTTAAAACATGACTAGCAGGCCACACATATTACAATGGGTTCTAGATGACTATATAAACACATTTCCCTATTACTGAAATCGATTCAGGCACTAAGAAAAGGATGCAGGGCATTACAAAAGGTGGGGAGTTGGGAAATCGCCTAGTGATGTGACTACAAGTTACCACAGCATAGTGTCTTGCCAGTAGCAAGTGGGCCAAGTGTAGAGGCATGCGTCCCGTGAGATGGCGCATTGAAAGTTGTAGAATAATGCCTCTGGGTATTGCCAAGTATCAAGTAAGTGGAGGCTTGGAAAAATGTTATATACAATTACCATGGACTTCTTAGATTACAGGTGGGAGCACATAGAGTGGAACAGGGAGATTAAATGATTCGCCTAGAATCAGGATGTTGTGCTGAAACCGAGGCTCAAACCTGGTTTACCAGCACTGAAGTTTGCAGCTCTGGCCATTACGCCACATTCCCTCCCCACTTGTAGGGTGTGTTGGCTCTGTGTTAGGCAGCGCTAACAGGAGAAATGGGCTGGTCGAAGCTGCTTCCTGACAAGCCCCGGCAATTCTTTTTTCTTTTTCTTCTTTTTTTTTTTTACAAATTAACCACTGCTTCTCCCGTCCCCCAATCACCCTCCTCCCGCTGTTCACTGTTGCTTCAGCCTCCCATCTCCCCTCCTCCATTCTCAGCCACTGCTCTTGCCGCTCTCTTCTCAGCGTCTCTCGCTTGTGACAGCAGCTGTTTCAATAAAGTCTTTATCTGTTGTTTCAAAAACTCGCACACTGCTTTTATCGTTTATTTGCAAAGCAGGATTACAATTAACCAGCATTGCCTCCTTAATGGGTCCCTCGAAACTGCAGAGAACTGGGGGTGTGATGTTTCCTTGGGGCAGTGTTGCATTCCTTTGGGCGGTGTTGCATTCTGTTGGAGGGAAAAATCTATTAAACAAACACCAAGAATAACAAGTTAAAAATACAATATGGGTTCATTACAATACTGTAGTGAGGATCAGTCACTACAGGAGAGATCAGTTCACCTCAAAGGAGATACAACTTGATGTCTCTCTCTTTAGCTTGGAATCAGCTGTATTTATTCCTCCAAACCACAAAGAAATAGGTCACAAGTTGACCATTGAAGGAAGCAATGTTCACACAGGACATACAAGATAGCATCAGTAGATGTAGCAATTTCTCGAAAACAGAAACTCATGTAGGTGGGCCTAGCCTCCCATTATGAGCGTGGAAACCTCCATGTGGGTTCTCGGAACCTAAGCGGAGCCAAGATATCTTTATCTTACTGCACAGCGCGTGGTTAAATCTTCTCTTAACACTTATCGGCTTAGATCATCTGACCTTTTACGTGAGGTTTCTTCCATTAAGCCATCTTGCCGGTTAGGTGTGAAGCTGTAGTTTCTGTAGAAGCGAAGAACGTCGTGTAAGTGTGACATGTGGTTTTCAACAGAAGCGAGTTACCAGCTATCTGACCTGTAGGTGTGATCGCATAAACATACACATGTGCGTCAGTATGTACTAAGGCAGGATGTGCACCTGGTATTTCTTCCTATGTACTGTTCAAGTTTAAAGGTGTAAGAAGCCGCAGCGCTTCTGAGGAAGCAGGCTCTTATGTGATTGGTGCATTTTGGCCCATCTTTCTAGCAGATGGAGCTTGTGGTAACCTATTTTCATAGTATCTACGCCTAAATGCTACTGGTGTCCTGAGTCTGAAGGAAGATATGATCTATGCTTCATGCAGAAGCTCAACTTGCTGACTGCAAGCTATTTCCTGACCTGGCACGTTATTTCTTGACATTTCAATGAACTGTGTGACCTGATTAATTCGGCTAAAACACATTGTCTTTTGTGGCATGGTATTTTGAACTATTTCTCGTGAAGGCCTGTGTTCTTTTCTGGGTCCTATGGCTGCTTTTAACTTCGAACCCTTGCATGGAAGTTATAGGCCTCAGTTCTGCGTATGTTTGGATATAATGTATCCTATTTTTCCCTACATCATTCCCCCTCTAGTTGATTCTTCAACTACTTCTTCTCCTAATCTCCTTTCCTCCGAGGGAATCTCTTCATATATAGCCCGAGTCTGTTGCCTGCACTCCTGCCTGTCACTTGCCACTTGCTGCCAGTTAGTTCTACCCTGGTGGGACAGGAGTCCCAGGGCCTCCAGGAATCTTCACTATTGTCGCTGTACCCTGGTTGGAGACTACATCTCCCAGGGTACAACGTGCCATCCACAGGTGCGGCGAGTGAGGGGGGAGGCGTGTGAGCTTCCATCGCGCTCATAGCCCAGCATCTCTCACCGCGGCGCGGGAGCCCGAGTCTGTTGCCTGCACTCCTGCCTGTCACTTGCCACTTGCTGCCAGTTAGTTCTACCCTGGTGGGACAGGAGTCCCAGGGCCTCCAGGAATCTTCACTATTGTCGCTGTACCCTGGTTGGAGACTACATCTCCCAGGGTACAACGTGCCATCCACAGGTGCGGCGAGTGAGGGGGAGGCGCGTGAGCTTCCATCGCGCTCATAGCCCAGCATCTCTCACCGCGGCGCGGGAGCCCGAGTCTGTTGCCTGCACTCCTGCCTGTCACTTGCCACTTGCTGCCAGTTAGTTCTACCCTGGTGGGACAGGAGTCCCAGGGCCTCCAGGAATCTTCACTATTGTCGCTGTACCCTGGTTGGAGACTACATCTCCCAGGGTACAACGTGCCATCCACAGGTGCGGCGAGTGAGGGGGGAGGCGCATGAGCTTCCATCGCGCTCATAGCCCAGCATCTCTCACCGCGGCGCGGGAGCCCGAGTCTGTTGCCTGCACTCCTGCCTGTCACTTGCCACTTGCTGCCAGTTAGTTCTACCCTGGTGGGACAGGAGTCCCAGGGCCTCCAGGAATCTTCACTATTGTCGCTGTACCCTGGTTGGAGACTACATCTCCCAGGGTACAACGTGCCATCCACAGGTGCGGCGAGTGAGGGGGGAGGCGCGTGAGCTTCCATCGCGCTCATAGCCCAGCATCTCTCACCGCGGCGCGGGACGCGCCCGGGCAAAGCCCGGGCCAAGGGCGGGCCCGTCCTTGCCCGTCAGTGACCGGAAGAGGCCGGGCAGGGCCACCTCCTTTGAGTTCCCCAGTTGCAAGTGGGATGCTGCAGTAAGACCTCAAGTCGATTCTTAAGGAACCTGGACTTGGACTCGCAGCATAATTGCATATTTGCTGGTACTGTGGACTAAGGTTTGTTGTAAGCCTTATCGCTAAGGGTCATTTTCGATAAGAATAGATGAGCAGTTTTTTTTTTTTTTTGGACATTGTTTTTATTCTTTATTATTGGTTTATTTAAGTTTGGTAGTTTAAAAGCATTTATTTTTTAAATTCCCATTGGGGTCAGATATAATCTGGTCTATTAGAAGCTGTGGGGGTAATTATGGGTAAGCGGAAAGCAGCAGAGGTGATGTCGGGGAGGAAAAAGATAGCTAGGGTTCACAAACCTGCTAAATCCGCAGCGGACAACTGTACCTTGGCAGCCATAGATGATCTAATAGAAGAAGTGGAAACCATGTTGGCCAGTGGGAAGGAGCTTAACTCTAAGGGTAAAAGCAAAATCTCATCTTTTTTCAGAAAAAAGGGGAAAGGGACTGATTTAATGACGAGTACTTCTTCTATTACTGTTAATAGAGCTCACAGTATAACACCATCACAAAAATCATCTACGCCTACACCTGTAGTGAAGAGAACAGCTAGTTGCCCTGAGCCAACTTTATCTGAACTGGATAATTTAAATAGCCTGCAGGGAAGCCCTATTGGTAGGGAGATCCCAAGTATAGAGTGCTCTAATAGATATTCACCTTTAGCACAAAACATGGAGGAATTACAAGTAAAACAAACAGAAATAGAGGGCCATGGAAACCACATAGGTAATGAGAGCGTAGTTGTTACACGCATGCAACATCTAGATATACATATGCTTGTGTTGGATCTTGGTGCAAAATTAAAAGCTGTCCAGGAAGAGGTCAAGACAATTAAAAGTATGTTAGAGGTGCTAACAAAGAATTTATCCAAAAATCGAGTAGTTGAGGTTAGTGCACCGGAGGTAGAAGAACATACAAGGAGAACTTTACATAACATTCAGATTGGCAGTAATTTAGATAGAATCCCACCTTGTGGTGATTTGAAATTTTTACCAAACCAAGACATAAACCATATTAAAAACACAACTTGTATGTCATACCCTGTACTTAGACCAAGGCCCCAAATATCAAACATAGATAATCATCATGGATTTCCCCCATTGCACCAACATGCACAAAACAAATTCGATTACTTGGAAGCCCAACCAGATAAGAGGCAGCCACAAGCCACGCAAGGTAATCTAAAGAGGTGTCTAAATTATGGGCAGAAAAATGGGGACCCCCAATGGAACCAGGAAGCTTGTCAAATAAATCGCTGTGTAAATGGGGGGGAGATGACCGGCTATAATGTTTTTATAACTAATGCTCCAAGATTAAAACTGGGTGTTAGGGAAGACAACGACTCTCTCATAAATAAGGCAACTCACTGGATCAGAAATGATCGGCAGTGCCTCTCCGTTATAAGATCTGACATATTCAAGGCAGAGCGATTACACCAGGAGGAGGGGGATTTGGACGATATAAAACTAACGCTGCATTCAAAAATTATTGCCGAAAATTTAATTACCATGAATCTTCGTACCCATTCTTTATTTGCTTCTAATATGAATATTAGGCGGAATAGAGCCAGCCCAGGTAGTTGTAACTTTGCTATAAAAGCAAGGGAGGGCTCAAAAAATCTTGAAGCGGTAGATTGACTGAATTTGTTGGCAAGATCGAACTCTAAAAAGGAGGGGTCTTCTAGCTTGACATATGGGGACCGACATTTAATAAACCCAGAAGCACAATCTATCCGGGATTCACACCAAGAAATAAAGGAACATGTGGAAAGCAAAGCAATCAACTTTCCGGGGCCTCAAGTGATGGAGCATGTTACTATTGCTAATTCCCCGCCTCACATCTCAAGTACATCAATAACAGGAGATGTGAGGTTGGTTTCATGGAATATAGCGGGACTCCCTAAAAAACTTTTTGAACCGGATTGGCAGGATTATATTAATAATTTTGATTTCTGTCTTTTCCAGGAGACATGGGCGAGGGAGCCATTATATAAAGTGGGCTATAGAACTTTTAGCATTGCAGCAAGTCAGCTAGGCAAAGGTAGACCATCAGGCGGGCTACTAATTTGGGTAAAAAATCATATAAATGCAGTTATAGAATTGGTGCCAACTAATTCGAACGATATCCTGGGCCTAAAATTGAGTTTTTCAAATAGGTCACAGATGCTTATTTTTAATATATACATAAGACCAAGGGAGCGTTCGAAGGAATCGCCTATAATCCAAAAATTGGATGAAATTCTCGATTCTATTGCACTAAATGGGCCCATTATAATTGGGGGAGATTTTAATTGCTGCTACGAACCATTATTAGGCTTAGATACTATTCTTGAAGAAGAAGACCTTACTATGGGGATCCCGCCACTTCAAGTGGAAAAAATGGGGGATGTTCTGTTTCTGCTATGCAGATATTTCATTTCACCATAGAGAAAGGCCTAAGATCTTGTAATGGAAGATTTTCTTCAGATCTTGAATGTGCAAATACTTTTTCAAGAGGTAACTCGGTGTCTCGAATAGACTACATTATGATAAGTGTAACTCATTGGGCTTATGTAAAGATTTTAAAATTGATGAAAGAAGAGAAAGTGACCATTTCCCATTGTGCTTAGACCTGGCGGGAAAATGGTTTTTGAAACACTTGTCGCCTCAACTTGAAACATGTGATGAGGTCATTGCGCCCTAGTAAGCAATAACAGAAGGGCAGTAAAATGGCCTTCCCTAGTTGACCAAGTTGAACCCCTAACTAAAATATATAATGTTTTTAGCGACCTTTTGGCTCCTTACTTAGATTTGGGTTCTAAAGATTTTATTATAACACAGATTCATCAAAAGCTGATAGAAGATATAAGACCTTATCTAACTAATCCACAATCCGGGCAAACCAATTGTAGGGCTGAAATTAGACGATCTAATTATTGGTTTAATAAAGAATGTGTAGTGGCCAAACAACGCCTCATTAAGGCGATCCAATCAAAAGAGATAGCTGTGATTAGACAGGAAAGAAATGTATATAATAAAACATTGAAGATAGCCCGAAGAAACTGGGAAGATGCTAGTTGGGAGGATTTGATAGTAGCAGCAAAGGCTGGTGACCAGGCCATGTTTTGGCGGATTATAGCCCATGGTAGCAAAACAAACACTCCGGCCCATGATCATTACCTAGATCCCTATACATGGGAAAGTCACTTTGCAAATTTGTATGCACTTCCAAAATGGTAAATAGAGCAATAGTAGCAAGCGCCGACGGATTGTTGACCCTAAAGGAAGCTGGGCATTTGCACTTTAGTATAGAAGATACCACACTAGCGATAGCGGCTATCAAGCCATCTAAAGCTCCAGGACCCGACAAGATACCAGGGGATCTTTTTAAACATGAACCTGAGGTGTGGGTCCCATATATAAATCATCTATGTAATGCAATTGCTAGGGGTCAACCAATCCCAGAATCCTGGAAGGGTGCGGAAATCGTTCCGATTTTTAAGAAGGGCAGCAGAGATGATCCCGCTAATTATAGACCCATAAGTCTGATTGACATATTACAAAAAGTTTATGCCAAACAAATTTTGGAAAAATTGAATGATTGGATGAATGATAATGAGGTTCTCTCACCTTGCCAGGCGGGCTTTAGAAAGAAAACTAGCACGATAGATCAAGTGTTTAGATTTGTAACCATAGCGTGGAAATACACAAAGTTGAGACCTGGTCATCTATATGTCGCCTTTGTCGACCTAAAGGCCGCTTTTGATTCAATTCCTAGAGACCTATTATGGTCAAATTTGCTGCAGCAGGGAGTACCCAAGGAGATTCTGACCCAATTGATTAGGCTCCACGAGGAAATTTTGCAAAAGTCCGTTGGGGCAAAAGGGGGAACTTACGAAGGAGATACCTGTCAAGAGAGGGGTGCGCCAAGGATGTGTCCTGGCGCCAACCTTGTTTCTTTTATATGTTAATGACATGGTCCAGTTCCTCCAAAAATCACAACATGATTCCCCAAAATTGGGAAGGGCCCACATCTGCGCTCTCACTTTCGCGGACGATACTATTCTTTTATCCCAAACCCCAAAGGGCCTGCAAAACCTTTTAAACTCACTAAATGAATATTGTTCACTAAAAGGCCTGGAAATTAACCCCGTTAAAACAAAATATATGGCTATAAAACCCCACAAATGTTTTAAAAATAATATAGTACTGAACAGAGTGGTTATAGAGCGTGTCTCTAATTTCATTTATCTCGGGGTAACTATCGACTCAAAACTTTCATGGAACCCCCAGATAATGAAATCAAAATCAATTTTATTGCAAAATTCTGCTCCAATTATAAAAAAACAGTATGCAACCATGACTAAGGCAGTAACACCAGCCTTGGAAGTTTACAAGTCCAGAGCACAAACCGCAGCCCTATATGGTTCAGAGTTGTGGGGTGGGGAAAATCTTTCCGCTTTAACTGTGGGGGAAAATAAGGTTCTAAGAAGATTTGTGGCACTTTCCCAAAATACCCCTCTGATTCCATTAATATATGATCTGGGTATTAAACGGCTTGAACATAAGGCAATCTGGATGACTTTGTCATACTGGATTAGAATCTGGACTACTGATGAACTAGTGATATACAGACAAGCATTGAGCGAACTATTGGCAATTGACACTCATACTACTTTTCCATGGCTGATACACATTCGTAAGTGGCTCTCTAATTTAGGCCTGAGCAGATTTTGGGAAAGCCCAGGCCTGTTGAGACCTGACTCAAAGCGGGAAATTAAAATTATTTATTGGAACTTCATTTGGCACAGTGTCACTTTAAATGGTACATCAGGAACACTTACAACTCAATTCCTGATGTTTAAAGCAAACCCTCACTTTGAATCATTTTTGGATGACATCGAACCCCAACTAGCAAAAATTTTATACCTGAAATTCAGGTATGGTACTCTTCAGATAAAAGCTTTCACATCAAAATGGGGGCATGTTCAGAATAGAGATGAAGATTCTAAATGTACATTGTGCCATTTGGGCGCCAGAGAGGATATTGCCCATGTTTTATTTTTCTGTCCTAAATACATAAACCCTAGAAGAAAATGGATAAAACCTATAGGCAGAACCTTGAATGTTAGAAAATTTGATGACATGTTACGCATACTAAAAACTGATTCTTCAAAACTCTTTGTCTTCGCGGTTAGTAGATTTTTATTAACTACAAATTTTATAAGAAGGAAAGAAGGTCTAAAATTTTAAAGACACTTTTATTATTCTTTTTAAATAGGGGTTCTCTTGGGTACTATGACTTTGGTATTATGATGTGTATTTTAAACTGTGGTTTGTCGAATGTACATTTTTGTTGAGTTTTAATCACAACTAATTACTCAGCATTTCTGAAGTACTGTCTATATTTTTAGTTTGTACTCATTAATAAGTAGCATACGCAAGTTTGCACATGATATATAGTGAAACATCTTAAAGGTTAACCAAAGTTTCCTAATTGCGTATAGGCGGTACGTTATATAATTGTATCATGATAGAGTGTATATAATGTAAATAATATGATGAAATGTGTTTTATAGCTGTTTTTAATAAGGTCGAACAAACTTGCACTTGACATTTCAAAGAATTTTTACTATACACTATATATAATGAATCGAACAAAAATCCTTGTGACTAAAAGTAACTAAAAATTCCCAAATATATGAAGTATACTGATACATGGTTTTGCTGCTGCTAATTGTAAATATTATCAGGATCAATGCATTTTAGGTGTTTGATTTATTAATGTTTTCTAACGTGTTTTAATTATGCTTTAATGATTCTGTGAATCGAATAAAGTTTTTGTTGACTTGACTATATATATATATATATATATATATATATATATATATATATATATATATATATATATATATAACACTCAGTTCTAAGGCATCCACGGTGCTTTACCTAACTAAACATTTTCCCCCTACACTAGCTGTCATCCTTTTGCAACATGCTAATATCACCTGGAATATAAGGCACGTCAAAAGCAACACAACAATTAAAGGCAACAAGGCCTTGAACAACCCTTACATCCAGGACGGCACCCATTCGAACCAGCCCTCAAACCCTTTAACCGGCGCACCCCCCTCTAGTTGATTCTTCTTGTGTAGATCATGCAATGTCTGTATGGCATCAGCCAATGTCCCATTGTCCTCTTGCACACCCCCCCTCCCCCATGGCCGTCATTATCAACATTAACTCTGGTTCTACTTAAAAATCAAGTGCGGGGGAGCTCACAGGGGGCTTGCAAACCGCACCTGGGCCTAGCCAGATCGTCTCCGCTTCCCTCCGGTGGCAACCCCTAATGACTGCCACCACGCTACTTATGACCACATGAGTCATTGAATAGTCTGTGTTCCTGTGGGAGCGTTTTCCCAAACAACAGTGCCATAGTATTGTGCAGCTTTTTTCTTCCGCTGATGGTGAAACAAAGTCTCTTATACAGTGCATGGGACGGTCATACAAATCGGAGAAGTCCACTGCTGGTATCAGGAGGGAGGGTGTGTGTATAGTCACAGAGGCCATTCCAATTCGGGGTCCGGTGCTTGTGGAGCTGGGTCCCGTACTGACAAAAGTGGTCCATCAGGCTGGCGGTGCCCCCCTGCATGTTGGCGTCATCCACAGTGGTGTTGCAAGTGAGGTTACTTCACCTTTACTGTCCTATTTCCTCTGAAACAAAGAGAAAACTGAGTTAGATTCATTGCTATTCTAGAGTGTGTGTTTTAGTTCCTGTATATATGTATGTATGTATATATATATATATCTGTTTGATTGCATCTCGTATTTGCTGAAATTGTCCTATAATATTACCAAATTGTAAAGGGCTACTTGTCTCTGTGCCATTCTACAATGATATATCTCTACATATGAATGTGACACCGGTATGCCATTTATCATTGGCAAATACTGATCCTGTACTACATTCAGATGATGGTTGAGTTACCCCTAAAATTCCCTGGTCTAATATCCCTTTTTTTCACTTTGGCCAATCTCTCTTATGACCTGTTTCCTTCATTCTTGATATCTGATCTCTTTTCTCTAATGTATCTGTCAAGGTCAATAGTACTTCAGAGATGGTATCAAATCTAGTTGTTTTAACTTGCGCAGTAATGGGGCTAAGATGTGTTGGTTGCAGCTGTGCTTTTATTCTACATAAAAAGGTGCAAAAGCCAGTGAGTAAAAGCTTGGAAATACCTCTTTAGGGTGATGCAATTTATCTACTGCAGCAACATGGGGGATGAGGGAGCATGATGCTGATGTAGACGGGAGCAGGCTCCGGAGCTTGGTTCTCGGAATCCCCCATTCGGCAATATCCTGATCCCCAGCCCCTCTACAAAGTAGAGAAATTGTTACTTGAAGCACCCTGGATCAGAACGCGGTGGGTCTGAGGGACATCTGACGGGGGAACCGAAGAATCGAGGCCACCCGCATGAAGACCCTGTGAAGAGCGGCAGAGACGGCGCGAGTCGGGCGCTGAAAGCAGAGTTGAGTGAGTGGCGGAGGTATGGGGCGCCTAATGAGAAGCACCAGCTGGGCTGGGGATTGAGAGCTGATCTCAGCGGGGAGCAGTGAGTGCTCCTACGGAGGCGTGGAGGCAACCGCATCGCAGGGGAGAAACGGCAGGAGGAGACACGGCAGAGGCAGCGGGTGGTAGGAGACACGCTGAGGGCTTGCAACCGGGCCCGACCAGCGCAGAGGTCTGAACTTGGCTGATTGTAATAGAGAGAGCACACTGACGAGGATAGCACATACCCAATAGGAGCTCGACTGGGAAAGCAGCTCGGCCTGTATATAACCTGTTTGGGTGGTCCGCCCAGCACGACGGCAAGTGTACTGAACGGCCGAGAAATACTATGAGCTAGAGGGCCGGTAACAACGAAGAGTGGGGGCCTTGAGGGCAGAGATCGGAGCGCAGCTTTTGGGAATATAAGCTGAGGCTGGCAAGCTCAAGGAGGCAGCAGGTCAAGGAGCGCGGACCTGCGTAGGGGAGCTGAACCGCGCAAGGAGGTGTAGCGCTGGAGGGCCTGCACGCAGAGAGTGAGAGGCCCTTGCACAAACAGATCTGTGAATATCATCCGGGGCTATAATCGGAGACTTCCACACCTCAAGAGCGGATGTATTGAAGGGTGCGAACCGGGGTGATAGGACTGAACAGCACGGAGAGGAGAGGGCTGAAGAGCTGGAAGGTCCATTGATTTGGAGACCCTACCAGCAGAGAAAGGGAGGATCTAATAAGAGCAGGTCTGACAGAGCGAGAGCCAATGCTTGAAGAGTGACAATCTCAGAGTGCGGGTATAACAAGAAGTACCCTGGGACAACGTCTGGGAGCTACGCAAGGCTGCAGCAGTTTATATCGTTCTAAGAGGACAGGGAGTAATACGAGAGGATAAGGACCCCTGAAAAGTACCTGAGGGCGCCATAACTATCAGAGAAGCCGCAGACACCGACTGGGTAACCAGGAGACCACTGTTTAAGGCGAGGAAGAACAGCCGCGAACGCGGTGAAGAGGGAGGACCGGACCCTAGACGTCTGAAGGGGTGAGGCCAGGCAGGACCGAGAAGAAGGTGGGCCGCGACGCGGTCAACGAAGTATCGGACCTGCTACTGCGAGGAGGCCCAATTGAAGCAGCACGCAGGAACAAGTGCCAGAATAGATATAGAGGCCCACGGACAGAGAGGTGAAGTGGACGATGTAGGAAGCTGGCTCTGTATATACTATACCAAAGTGAGGTATAGTGTGCACAGAGTCCAGTGGATCCCCAAAGGTAGGCAGAGGTAAAGTTAGATAGCACCTCACTCTCTATTTGTGGTAGTGTGGTTGAGCAGTAAGGCAGTATCAGAGGACAGTGTTAAGCATTTGTTGTACACACTCAGTCAGCAAATGAATTCACACACTCAAAGACTGAACTTCAGACCAGTTGTTTTGTATCAAAAATATTCTTTTAGGTATTTTATTTCCTAGAACCAAGCAAGCCTGGCACAGGTAAGTGATAAATACTTTACAGTAATAATGCAGTTTGTAAATAGTTTGAATTGCAATTGTAAATGTACTTTGATTTGATTACAGTAGTGTTACTGATAATGCAATGCTTTTCAGAATACAGTACATATACTTTGAATGGGACTTTCAGTAAGATCACAGGTAAGTTACTTTTGGATTACTTTTCTTACTCAGAGTAGTATACCTGGATACTACTCTGGGACATTTCCTGTAAACAGGTAAGTAAAATCGTTTTTGTTAAACAGTACAATTTTAAATAATTTCTTTAGGTTTTCAAACTCCACACTTAGAAACTTGTTCAAGAAAAACAGTCAATGTTATCCTATGGAGGAAAATAGTGTTATCGGTTTTAAGGTAAGTATTTGGTAGTGGGAGTTGAAGTTCTGGGGGTAGACTCGGGGGGGGGGGGGCCCCAGGGTCAAGGATGCACTCTAGTTACACCCTCAGCGGCACTATGGCGGCCGGGTGCGGAGTGCTGAGGCCCAATGTTATTCAATGGGGGATAGGGGGCTTCCGGTTGGTGGCTGCTGACGGTCAGGCCACTTGGTTGTGGGAGCAAAGCTCCTGGACTTTAGCTCAGGGCAAATGGAGAAACAAAGTAGCACCAAAGGTGCACCCTCAGCGGCACTTGGGCGGCCGGGTGCAGGGTGCTGTTTCAACGTCGGGCGCCCTGTTTTCAATAGGGAACCTCCGGTTTGCAAAGGCACTGCAGGCTTGGGGACGAAGGTCTTCTGGGTGCGACCACCACTTAGAGAGGCGAGTTGGGAAGATAGGGGTTGGTTAGGCACCATCGGTTTGGCCACCCAAGGCCGTGGGGCGTTGGGTGCAGGGGTGCCTTTTGGGGTCGGATCTTCTTACCAGCTCTTGGTCGCGGTTGGGTGGACCGTCTGGATTTAGGCTGCAGGTGTCGGCTGGAGGCTTGAGGCAGTTCAGAAGTCGCCGGATCTCGGGTCAGGATCGCCGGGGGGACCTCCTCGTGGTGTCTACCCACTTGAGCTCGGGCCGTGGACGGTGGGTGCAGAGTGGGGTGGATTTGCGGTGTCCGGCTGGAGCCAGTGGTTGCAGATGAGCAAATCCGGTGTTCACAGGAGACAGTCTTTGTGCTTGAAGGCAGGCAGGTCCTCCGGGGTTTTCGAGGTTGCTGGCTGCAGAACACACCGGGATTTCGTAGGAGCAGGTTCGAGGGGGAGACAGGCCGGTAGGGCTGGGGCCAAGTCAGTGGGCGTCTTCCTCTTGTTAGCTGCTGCACGGCTGTTCGGTCCTTCTTCTTGTAGTTTCTTCTTGTCTGAGGAAGCAAAGTTCAGGGGTGCCCCCAAATACTAGATTTAGGGGCGTTACAGGTAGGTAAAAGGCAGGGACCAATGGGTCTCTCCTGGGGTGGATACACCCCCTATTATGCCACCCTCCAGTGGAAGGGGGGCATGAGCCTGTCCCTGGTTGGCTGAGTTCCCCCATCTTCAAGATGGCGGGGACTGAGTTGTGCATCACCTCGCCTCCCCCACCTGAGGGGTGGAGTTGGCAGAGGTGGGCACACCTCTCTTCCTCACTTGTTTTTCCCGCCGGTTCTCCAGCCCAAAGTGGGGGTCAGAACCAGTGGGGACCAGTTGCTGAGAGCAGCAAGTGGCTTGGGGAAGCTCACAAAGGCGGCAAGCCTTTGAAGCATCCCTTTCGTGAACCCTGCCCATCCTGGGGGAGGATGCTTGGCACTGTCCCAGGATGTGCATTGTTTCAGGCCCAGAGAGCAGCAGGCTCTCTACCCAGGGGTCCAGAAACATGTCTGGTGGTGGCAGCTGAAAGCAGCCACTCAGCCTGGACACTAGTGGTAGGTTAGTTTTCAGGGGGCATCTCTAAGATGCCCTTTGTGTGCATTTTTCATTAAATCCCACACTGGCATCAGTGTGGGTTTAATGTGCTGAGAAGTTTGATACCAAAGTGTGTGTGTGTGTGTGTGTCTGTCTGTCTGTCTGTCACCGACCTCTAAGGGTGGCACAATAAGTGCTGCAGCCCTTAGATGCCTTCTCTGGTAACAGTGCCCTGTGGTACCATTTACCAGGGGCTGACCTGTGGCCAGAGATGCCAATTGGGTTTAGGCTTCAATGCAGTTTTAGGGAAAGAACATAGGCCCCTGGGTACCTGATTAGCAGGAGCCCAGGGCACACTCAGTCAAAGCACTTCAGCAAAAAGTGGGGGCAACCATGCAGAAAGAGGGCACTTTCTCACAGACGATCAACATGGGAAAAATACCGAAGAAGAAGGGACATGGCGCCATGGCAGGAGTACTCGGACGGATGAACAGGACGACACTCTAGAGACAGGGAGGGACGCAGCACTTGCGGACATTATGGAGGCCATCATGGCATCTCGTGAAGCTCTTGAAACGAAAATTGACACCATTGGTACTGACCTCGGCCTCTTAAAGATGACCACCGCAAACTAGCGGAGAGAGTTACTGGTGCTGAAAAAACGCCCGCAGGCATCCCAGAGGAGATGACAGACCTGAAGAAATCTCTCAGGATTGTAGAGGAGAAAATAAAGATCCTGGAGGCACGGGCAGAAGACAGCGAAGGGAGATCACGCAGAAATAATTTGCGCATCATGGGTGTACCCGAGAAGGAGGAAGGATAAGATGTGGTGCACTTTCTAGAAGAGTGAATCAAAAGGAAAGTGGCTCCGGAGGGACTTTCTCCATTTTATGTGCTGGAGAGGGCGCATAGAGTGCCGTCAAGGGCGCCTTAGCCGGGAGCTCCCCCACGGCCAATAATAGCCCGCCTGCTTCATTTCAGAAATGGGGACCATATTCTCAAGCAGGCCCGGCAGAAGACTGATCTTCAGATCGGGAATAGTAAAGTGATGGTGTTCCCGTATTTCACTAGGGAAGTCCAGAGGCAAAGAACCAAGTTTGCGGCGGTGAAAAGGAAGTTGAGGCAGCTGCAGCTCCCATATGCAGTGCTGTTCCCCACTAGGCTCCGAGTGGTTGGTCTGAAGGGAGTGCAATTCTTCCAGACGCCGCAGGAAGCTTGGGAATGGCAGGACTCTGGTCCGGGACGAGGATCGAGAGGGAGCTCACCAGGGTCGTCGACGGAAAGGAGGGGATCGAGGTACAACGAGGACACCGACCACAACAGAAGCTCAGGAGGAAAGGTGCAAGGCCCTTAAAGCAGTGGCAGAACTCAGCCAAGCAGGATCCAGCACTAGCTCATCGCGAACGACCGAGAAGACAGACGGTCGGAGAGTTCCCCAGTTATTAGCGGAGGACTCGGAGTCGGAGCTGCTGAGGGTAACGGCCTAGTCCGTGGATGAACTGGGTTGACAGAGACCTGGCGAGATAACCGAACTCCAGTCACTGGCGAACTATATCCGTTAATAGTTATCACGGGATGGGGCAGAGTAAGGAAACTGTAGGAGGAATTGATGTGAATCCTGGGGAGGGGGGGCTGCGGGGGCGACCTCTTGTGGCAAAAAGGAGGGGGGATTTGGAGTGGAGGGGCTATCTGGGCAAGGCGACAGCCACCACAACCACACAACCAGAAGGACAGTTGTAGTTCGTGTTTGGATGGGTGGGGGTTACTTCTACCTGTCCAGGGGAATGGGAGTTGGGAAGTTCAGTTGTTTCAGGGGTGTTCAACAGGGGCCAGGCGTGTCTGGGGCAAGAATTTAGGATGTGAAAGCACGGGCTACATGCAATGGGGCCATCCATAGATTTCAGATGCATCTCCTGGCTTGTGCGGGGTAGGCACTCCATGACAAAGCGCCACAAAGGGCATGCATTTTTGGTGTGCAGAGGGCTGCAAATAGCAATGCTACAGGATACGCACATAAAAGCCAAAGAGGGGGCTGCATTGCAGCACCGCTGGCGGGGTCAGGTATATTACACAAACTACTCTGCTTTCGCCAGAGGGGCACTGGTGCGGGTGAGGGCAGGAGTACCCTTCCAATGCACGAAGCAGTTCATAGACCCTGAAGGGCGCTATGTGGTAATATTGGGCGAACTGGACGGGAGAGAGATCACAATAGGAAGTATTTATGGTCCAAATGTAGAGCAGGCCGCTTTCCTAGCAACTCTTTCTAGGGCACTCGCGCATGCCCTGACTGGCTCAGTGCTCTTGGGAGGAGATTTTAATTGTGTAAAGTATGTAAACCTAGATTGCTCCCAAAGCTACCAGACTCACCGATTTGGAGAACTGCAGCGGCAAGGAGGAACTGGCAGCTACAGTGGGGACTTACAGACTCCTGGAGGGCACAGCACCCGGGGGAGAGAGACTACTCATTTTTTCCGCATATGCACAAATTACACGTTCGGTTAGATGCAGTATTTTGTACCCCTGATGTTCATGAGTGCGTACAGGCTAGCGAATATCTGGCACAAACGGTTTCAGACCATAATCACCTATTGATAGGACTCGGCTGGTCCAGGATTAGGACATGCATACCCACCTGGCGCCTCAGATCGGAGGCGCTGGAAGACCAGGGATTTCAGGCTACGATCCGAACGGCTATTGAGCAATACTTTGTAGCCAATGCAGGTACAGCCTCAGGCCCAGTACAGAGTGGGAGGCCTTCAAACTGGTGCTTCGGGGCAGGTGCATTGCTGAGATATTAGGAGTGAGGAGAACGCTGTTGCAGGACACTTTAGCAGCGGAGCAGCAGTTGCGAGGCATTGAGAGGGAAAGGCTGGAGAATGCGGATAAACAAGAAGAGTTGTTAGCAGCCAGGGAAGAGGTGGCGGAGCACGTGGAGAGATTACGATGCTTCGACTACAAGGAATACATGACACAGGCGCATGCTGAACGGGATAAACTGGGGGCTCTGCTAGCTTGGCTGGCTAACCAGGCCAAAAGGGGATTTGTAATACTGGAAATGAGACGATCAGGGGGGAGGTCCACTGTCGTCAGCAAGATATTAATAGACTATTCTGTGATTATTACAAGGGCTTGTATAAAAGTAGGGTATCCCCCACCATAGAGGAACTAGATGCCTATGCGAGTAGTACGGAACTACCGACACTCCACGAGGAAGAGGCAGAAGCTCTGGTGCGGGAAATAGAGATATGGGAGGTGAAAAGCGCCATTAAAAGCATGGCTAGGAACAAAACACCAGGGACAGATGGGTTTCCTGTCAAATTTTACGCCGCATATGTTGATCAATTGGGACCCCGATTGGTAGAACTATACAATCGGGCAAAACAAGGAGGGAGACTCCCGGAGACCACTAGAGAGGCCTTGATAGTCCCGTTATTAAAGCCAGGGAAACAAGCATCCAATAAAACAGCATATCGACCACTCTCTATGCTTAACCTCAATTATAGAATCTTAAGCAAAATACTAGCCACACGCCTGTTGCAACATATGACGGCCCTTATACACCAGGACCAGGCGGAGTTCATACCAGCCCATAACACAGCGACAAATGTGAGGAGACTGATGAGAATATTGGAAGCAGACACGTACTGCAGAGACGAGGCAGCTATTTTTGCAGTCAACATAGGAAAGGCCTTTGATAGCCTGGAATGGCCATATTTATTCCGGGTGATGCGGGCATTTGGCGTGAGGTGGGAATTCCATGGCATGGACGGCCCTGTTGTATAAGGACTCGAAGGCCCGAGTCAGGATGGGTAAGATTATATCGGATAGCTACGGGATGGAGAGGGGAACACGGCAGGGATGCCTCCTGTTGCCCCTGCTATTTGCCTTTGGCCACCAAAGCCAGGGCAGGAATCTCGTATCAAGGATTAGAGGTGGAGGGGCGGATTCATCATATAGCATTATATGCATATGATTTACTCATATCTTAGTAACACAAGGGAGGACCTCGACGGAGCCACGGAACTGCTGATGGCACTGGAGAAAGTAGCGGACCTCAGGGTAAATTGGGCGAAGTCGTGTCCGTTTCCCACTAGACGGGGGCGAGATAAACCGCAGACGGTAGTGGGAAGGTAGATGCCTTCCATACCTTGGGGTCCGAATTTATCATGATCGAGCGGATCTGCTGGAGGGCAATGTGGGTAAAGTTATCAGGGGGACGAAGGCCAGCTTCGAATTTTTTTCGCTGACGGGTAGGATACCACTCCTAAAAATGGTGACACTTCCAAGTCTATTGTATGTATTCGGGGTGGATCCCGGCGGCGCAAATTAGACTGCTCCAGACGATGGTGACGGATTTCCTATGGGGGACTTGGAGACGCAGAGTAGCCCTGAAGACGCTAATTAGGCCAAAAACGGAGGGAGGCTTGGCAGCGCCAGATTTTGAGTACCATTACATAGCGGCCCAGATGCAGTGGCTCACGAAATGGGTCGCGAGTCAGATACGGGGAACGGCACGACAGGGGGACGGACACCCGAGTCTGGACCTCCTCTCGAGAATAGTACTGCGATTGCCTGTTCAGGACAGGTAAATGACTGCAGAACTACGAGTGGCTCGCAGATGCTGGGCTAGGAGCCTACAGAGGGTGAGATTAAGCGCCCGTATGCACCAGAAATTCCGTTGCTAGTATGTATGGCATTGCGGCATAGAGCAGATTGGAGACTTGGGTGACGGTAGGGGTAACTACAGTGGGGTCATTGTATGAAGATGGCACTCTATTGCTCTTTGACGCATTCATCGAGAGGTACAACATACCGAGAGGAGACTTTCTATTTCATTCGGCATTAACAGCAGCAACACAGCAACATTGGAGAAGTGGGTTAGCTGAACCGCCTCTAGCTGAAGGGTGCCAATACTTGGTGTCAGCGGCAGGGACATTTAAGGTAGTCACATGATTATATAGGAGACTTAGTAGGATGACACGCCCGGCCCTTACTGAGCTACAGCAGAGATGGGAGGAGGACCTGGGGGAACTGACGGAGCGAGTCAGCAAGGTCACTAGAAATGCTAGATTCCAACTGGTGAATTTCTACGTATTCCATAGGGCGTATTAATAAGTATTTCAATACGACAATTGCAACCTGTCCTCTGTGAGGAAGAGGGAGCGGAATTTTTTCATGTTTTGGAGCTGCACAGAGATAGGGAAGTTCTGGAGGGAGGTGACAAATTCTGGCGGCAGTGACGGAAAAGGAGGTGAGCGTGACTCCGAGATACTGCCTGTTGCACAGATTCCCCCCACACCTCTAGGAATAAGGTCACGAGTAAATTTCAAGACCTGGGTCTTGTGCTTGCAAAGAGGGGCATCACCAGTCATTGGAAGGCAAGAGGAGGCCCCCACACGGATAGATGGAAGAAACAGTTTGAGCGTTGGGCAGGGTATGAGGGGACAGTACGGCTCAGGGAGGCCAGACGCAATGGTAGCGAGAAGGCGCTTGAGGCAGCTAGGGCATGGTAGACGCTGCTAACGCAAATCAAGCGACCTGGGGAAGCCACTGATGTAGGACATCAGGAGAATCAACAAGAGTCTGCACCATAAAGTAGCCGGATAGAAAGGTAGGGGTGGGACGGAATGGAGACGGAAGGGGTGGGGTTACCATCCAGCTAATAGGAGCCCGACAGATGAGTAGAGATTAAGTCGTCTGAGTCGAGGACCCCAGTGAGTGGACCTGAGGGGAACATTAGTGTAGGTAATTCAAGACACGCGGGAGGGGAGGGAGAGCGAGGGGCTGCCTTCTGATTGGAGGTAAACAGAGAATTTGCATGCCACTTGAGCCAATATGTTGCATTCCAGCCGCTGAAAAAGTTGGAAGAGTGCTGACATGGACACTGAGAATGGACATATAAGCATTGGACTATGAATGCGAGGGAGAAGCCCTCAGACAGAAAAAGAGGAGTTCAGTGAATTGATGATTGGCATAAGTAAACATGTTATATATGGCAAGGGTATGATTATATGCTGCATTGCGCATAGCATGATCAATATGTTTTTATAAGCAAATGCTCAAAGTTTGTTTAAAAAAAAAAAAATGGGGGATGAGGGAGCATACATAACATCTGGTATTAGCTGTGGATTTTCCTATACTATGCATGTGCTGGTACCACATATCTTCAAAACAAAACAGTGTAGAGAGGATAATGGTCAATATCATTATCAGCTGTTCTGCGCATACACATGATAGTTAATGTAGGATAAAAGAAATAGACAAGGGCTAAAAAGCATCAGTATTAGCGCACAGAGAAGGAAAAATAAAATGAAAGAACATAAATTAAGTGTCTCTTGTTGAAGAGGTGGAGGGAGGCTTTACTCCGGTTGCTTCTCCTGTTCTCCCCCCTCTTTTTCCTGCTCGGTGTCCAAAGGGATGGATGGCACAGCTAGGGCCAGGCAGATGTTGGCGTGAGAAAGAAATCCATTGCTTGTAGCTGCGAATTTTTCACTGCAGGTAACTGTGCTGTCAGAATCTCTCCACTGGTGAAAGTTTCTGATGCAAATTGGAGTTCCCAATAGCAAGGGTGTCTGTTGGTTATGCACTGGAGGGGCGTCATCTGGAGGGGCGTTAATGCGTTTGTCAGCTACAGTGTACCCTGTTTAGAGACGCTTTGACGCTTGTGTTAGGTGAGACAAATAAACATACATTTTAGTTTGTACTATTTCAGGTGCACTCTTAGTCTTCCACCTATGTCTAGTTAGTAGCACAATGATGTTCATCCTTCTCCCTGTCACTATCTGATGTGGGGTCAAATGGTGGTCTGACCCTGGGGTGTTTCTCAAAGTGAGCAGTGCTAATGGGAGACAGAACAACCATTTCTTTTCCAATGTTACACACAGTTTACTTATTGTGTGTTTTAAGAGGTCATTTAAGCATACCAGGATGTTGTTACTTTGGGGGTGGTAAGCTATCAAGAGTTTGTGTATCATTCCTAACAAAGTGGGGAGATGGGAGAAGATAATATTGGCAGAAATGTGTGTGCCAGAATCAAATGTGATCCCCTCAGGAATGCCCCACTGGAGCATTACCTCACGGACCAGAAAATTAGCAGCAAACTTGGCATCACAATGGACACTAGTTCCTACTTTATCACTGGTGGCGCCCTGTGCGAAAATGTTTGTTGGCGCTCCCCAATGACCACCTCTGCCACTGATTCCCTCACTACCAACCCTTAACAGCGCCCCTTAAGTCTCCATAAACACTCTCTCAAATGCATTTAATTAATTATGAAGCGCCACTAATACCTGGGTAGGGTGTCAAAACACTCCACACCACACCCACATTACATAGAGACAATCAGTCACACATGTAAATCAATGTATAAGAAATGTTTCATAAGACAGAGAACCACAAGGTGTAGGAGTTGCATGTCATCCATACTGATAGGCAGTATATTTTGAGTGCTTGATGTGGAGAAGCACGAACTTGGCGTTTGAACTGTAACACCATGATTGGGAGTTCTTTAGTAATAAGAATTTATTTCTACTTATTGCATCATTAGTAAAATAAAAGACTGAACAAAAAAAATATAGCTCTCTAATCCATATCTTGTAGTATCTCTACAGCTCCTTGATGACGGTCAATAGTTCACTGCTTTATACTATGAGTTTAACCTATAAAACTGCAAGCAACAAAAAGGATCCTTCTGACAAGAAACAGTAACTCACTAACCTATTCACATTGTATGCACTCTGTTATTTGTTGGAGGCAAGAAATGCTAGCAAGTACTTTTAAAACCATAATATATTTGGAACTGGTGCCCCCCACCTGAAATCAGCATCCGGTGTGGTGGCACCGGTCGCACCGCCCTAGAGTTGGCCCTGATCCCAGTAGAAGGCTCTCGATGTCAAGTATTGTGGAAACTGCTACTTTAAAGGTGGGGTTTAATGAACCCTGCTGGCACACAGTACCTATGTATTTCTACATTGTGGTCAACTCATGTAAGTTGCAGACAAACTAATCCTGGCGTTATTAGAGAGACAGGTTGTTTCAATCAGTGTGCCAAGCGAAATGTAGCAGATTTAGGACTTATAAGTAGAAATGCTTGGGTATCTTTCTATATATTAAATCTATTCCGGTCTGTGTGCATCCAATGGGCCTGAAGGTGGCGATGTTTTACTAGCTAACAAACCTATAGTATGTGTGTTACTAAGAGACCATTTTGCACTATTGTGGTGACGTAGCCTAAATCAAAGTATATGGTTATTGCTTCCCCTTCCCCTTGTTTAAGTGCTGGCACTAAAACTACTAGTTCAGCAGCCTGAGTTAAGTAATGTGGTGGCAACGTTTTCTGGTCTGGTATCAGCAATATATCTGAAGAATCATGCAACCTGTGTCTCTCAATCCTGTGTCCTAATCTACTGTAGAAACCCATCTACAAAATATACAACACTGCCTGGAATTGGGTCTTCTTGTGCTTGGCTACACTCATTTGGAGTATATGTGGCCCAGTCATGGATATCATCGCCTGTATCTGAAATGGGGTATGCAAAGTAGGCAGCTGTGTTGTCTTTATGACACTTAACTATCTTGATGCGAGTCAACTGAGGAGGGCATTTGTTTTCTCTCAATCAATCTTTATCTTTATTTCGCACTTCAATAAAATGCATAAAAGTTCACACATAAAAAGATGTCATAGAATAATGCGTTAAAATTAGACATGCGATAGATTCAAAATTTAAAAGCAATACCGACCCCACAATAATAGCCTTTACATAAAATAGATTGGATCTAAAAATACATTCACAAAATATAAAAAGCAGAATATGACCGTAAAAGAATTAATCTTAAAGTGATATAAGTGAAGTGTTAGAGGCCTTACTAGTTCTTAAAGCAGCCAGTAAAAAGGAGGCTAGTGCAAAACAAACCAATGGGGTATCTAATGAATAAAATAAAGGCTACAGTTCGCGTTGAGAATTTTCTTCAAAGTGGAAAAATGAAAACCTTTCTCTCTTTTAAATATAATGGCCAAAAATGGTGTATTAAAGTCGATTGGGCTGTCTTATTGTCACAAGGGCAAGGCGATAATTTCTTAAGAACAAATTGTTTGGATAACCAAGCATTAACAGAATAAGGTTCAGTCTGAATCTAGTCAGGATGAATCGACGCTGGTTGTTCTCAACTATCTAAGTATGAGTGCGAATGATTTAATATCTGTGGTATAGATTCATACAACTTTACGGTTTGTTTCCCCTTATGAGTATTCCACTTATCCTGAGTGACTTGATTTGAAAGATCGCCTTTAGTCTTGATTTAGGGAAATGTTTGCAAAGGTGTGGGTTATAATACAAAAAACCAAGACCCAAAGAATTAAGGGTTTCTCTGACATATGATATCTAGGGGATTCTGTGGGCATAGTCCAAATTCAGGACATCTTTAAAGATTTTTTGGCTTAAACCCACAGTGTCCCTTTTCCAAACGGATAGCCAGAGAGAAAGTGGCGCTAATCTTATGGCATCCGTAATTAAAAAGCATGTCGGCTTCTTTATGCGTTATAAAATTATTGGTAGATTGTGGAATTGACAACAGTCTTTCTATTGAATTTGTCTTCTTGTACTTGGAGTGGTGTTACATCAGTGATACCCCATATTGCTGCCCCATAGGTGGCCATTGGGAGCGTTTTTGCCATATAGATAGTAGACATTTCCAGTATCGGCTTATTGCCTGATTTTTTAGAAAATCTAAATAAGGCTGCGATACTTTGAATCATTAAATTGACTCGATTTAGCATCATCTCCTTCCAAGTTTGTTTGTTGTCAAAAACAACCCCTAAATAATTGAAACAATGTACCTGCTCTATTATTTCCCCATCTAATTTGTATCTCATTTTCTTCTTTTTGTCACTGCATATTGCCATGACGTAAGATTTAGCTTTATTAACGTGCAAATCCAGGTTATGCATAAAATCTGTATAGTGTGTGATAAGATTTTGTAATGCCATGGGTGTCCTTGCCAGCAGGACAGCATTGTCTGCGTAGAGGAGGATAGGGAGCGCAGAAGATTAAACTAACGGGGTATCTTTCGCACTCTTAGTCAAGACATCGTTCAATTTATTTGTATAGAGAGCGAACAAAAAGGGGGCCAGGACACAACCTTGCCTAACACCCCTTTCAATTTTAAATGGTTTGGTGCATTCGCCATTTTCCCCATATCGTACCTTAGCGGTAGCATCCAGATATAGCTCCCTAATAAAGTTAATAGCCTCCTCCACTCCCATCTCCTTTAGCATTTCCCATAACTTGCTGTGAACCACACAGTCGAAGGCCTTAGATAAATCCATAAATGCCAGATAAATTTGGGCATTTTTTGCTCTTGTATATTTACCAATTGTAAGAGTCAAATTGAGACATTGGTCCAGTGTTCCCCTACCCTGTCTAAACCCATACTGAACTTCAGTGAGGATGTCCATTTCCTCTGCCCATATGTCTAACTTATTTAACAGTAACCGACCCATTAATTTGGGCGAGCTATCGAGCAAAGAAATGGGACGATAATTGCCAGGGACCGAAGCATCCCCTTTCTTGTGTATCGGTATGATTACAGATTGTTTCCAGGAGGGTGGAGAACCAGTCTCAGCTATGGCGTTAAAAGCCACGGTTAATAGAAAAGACCAAAAAGGGATATTTGCTAGAAAGACATCCATAGGTACTCCATCGGGCCCTGGTGCTTTGCCAGAAGGAGATTGGGTCAGGGCGAGTTTGATTTCATCAAGGTCAAATGAGAGGCACATGGGGGAATCAAAATCCATTTTGGGACTAACATTTACGTCTGTAGATTCCTCTACCCCACGTAAAATATCCTGAAAGTGTTTTACCCAAGAATCTTCTACAATTTGGGTATCTAAAGATGGACCATTATTATCATTCAGGAAGGGAGTATTGATAACTTGACAAAAGGCTGTGCTATCTCGGAGGAAAGAGGCTTTCTTTAGGTTGTCCCATGCCTCTGTTTTCTCTCAATGTCCCTTCTTCTGCTTTATCATTAGGACCCTCTGGCTTTGGCCATTTTCGTGGTCTCCCTCTTGGCCTCTTCTGGGCTTGTGCATCTACTACTTGCTTCTGTGAATGGCTTTTCTTTATACTGCCCTTGGGTCTGCCTCTGAGTCTCTTCTGAATGGGAGAACTGGCAGGCTCCTGACTTTTCTTTGTACTTCCCTTAGGTCTGCCCCTGGGTCTCTTTTGAGTGGAAGGACTGGCAGGCTCTTGAGGCCATGGGTATGTGTGGTATTTAGTAGCCTTGTGCCATTCTGTACAATTGTTTCCTATTTGGTCTTTGTTTTCAGAGTATACCTCAACCAGGTGTTCTACAGGGGAACCCCATGGCACTTTGGAGGACCTTGTCTTTATTTTTGAATATAGAGGTTACACTGGACAATGAATCAATATCTATTTCATTAATAAATCGTCCACCTCTTTCCCCAACCTCCAAAACCACCCTGCCTCTGACGGGTAGGTAGGCCTGTTGGGTTAATACCTGTATTTATTTAAACCTTTTATATTCTTAAATTCTTTCATATGATCATATCCTTCTATTTACTTCTCATTACCCTGGAGATCCACCAGTCTCCTACTCCTTGCATGCTTTTCATTAACACAAACTAGTCTTCCCTTTCAGCTCACTTATTCTCATACATTCTTCTAAATAATCTAGTTACTTTTGGCTTGTGAAACTATAAGCAGAGACTGGTCTAACATCTTAGACTCTCCACATTTAGATAAAATATTTTATTTTACTTTCACATTTATATTAAAATGTGGTTGCAATCTCAAAAAATGACATACTTTTATACTGCAGTTTTAATGTACTGAGTCCTGCGTTAAGAGAATATTCTCAAATAACATTCTACCCTCAAGATATTCATCTATGTCCCTGTAGAAAGTTTTAAAACGTTTCTAATTAATTATTTGGAACAATTATCTACTCTTCTAAAGTATCTAATGTTATTACATCAATGTATGTTGTCTTTAGACCTAAATGTAATGTGGTGTCAATTCCTAGGCGCTCAAGGATTTCTCCCATTAAGGGATTATTAGGTGGCACTGGTATTGGTAGTCTACTTGGGTCGGTGCCGTTAGAAAAACCTACAACCTTACTGTTATAAAGATGGACAATTAATTCAGGGACCTGTTGTGATTGACTACCTGAGTCCCCTTGAGACATTTGTCTAAATAAAATCCTTTTCTAGAATTCTACAATATTTCTCACAAAATATGAAATCCTAACTACATAACATCAACAGCATAAAACTACATGACATTAATTTGTGGCCACACTTCAATTCATATTTACATAAACATGCTAATATATTGTAAAACTATTCATCTATTCTAAAATTACCTACTATTCTAAAACTACTTACTATTCCAAAAGCCATGTGCTAGGGCAAAAGCCACTACTGCTGGTCACTTCTGCCGGACTCACAAGGAGGACTTTCACTGCCTGTAATTATAAACTGTGACTTCCAGATTTAAGACCTGGGACGACTTGACTGTTCTGCCTTTTAGAACCATTCTCAAGTCCTCTACCCTGACCACTACATCTGACTACTTTTAGTCTGGTCCCCTAGTACCTTCCGGACTGCCCACGGAACTCTGTTCTTCTTAAAGCATGCATGCATCTCTCAACATAGAAATAATAAGAAAATAACATATAACATATTCTACTGTCAACATGTCACTTGTAAAGTAAAAGGAATGAAATTTGCACTGTTCTCACCTTTTAAAAATGCCAACTCACGAGTCCTACCCATCCCAGAGAAATGTGAAGACCTTGTAACAGGCGTCTTCTTACCTTCTTATAGTTGCGCAAATCATTTCAAGAGGACAGGATATGGTAGCAGCTGAAAAGAAGTGGAAATCCTGGCTGGAAACTCTGCCAAAATGTTGGAGGGAAAAATCTATTAAACAAACACCAAGAATAACAAGTTAACAATGCAATATGGGTTTATTACAATACTGTAGTGAGGATTAGTCACTACAGGAGAGATCAGTGCACCTCAAAGGAGATACAACTTGATGTCTCTCCCTTTAGCTTAGAATAAGCTGTATTTATTCCTCTAAACCACAAAGGAATTAGTCAAAAGTTGATCATTGACGTAAGCAATGTTCACACAGGACATACAAGATAGCATCAGTAGATGTAGCAATTTCTCGAAAACAGAGCGCATGTAGGTGGGCCTAGCCTCACATGATGAGCGTGGAAACCTCCATGTGGGTTTGGGTTCTCGGAACCTAAGCGGAGCCAAGATATCTTTATCTAACTGCACAGCGCATGGTTAAATCTTCTCTTAACACTTATCGGCTTAGATCATCTGACCTTTTACGTGTGGTTTCTTCCATTAAGCCATCTTGCCGGTTAGGTGTGAAGCTGTAGTTTCTGTAGAAGCGAAGAACGTCGTGTAAGTGTGACATGTGGTTTTCAACAGAAGCGAGTTACCAGCTATCTGACCTGTAGGTGTGATCGCAGAAACATACACATGTGCCTCAGTATGTACTAAGGCAGGATGTGCACCTGGTATTTCTTCCTATGTACTGTTCAAGTTTAAAGGTGTAAGAAACGGCAGCGCTTTTGAGGAAGCAGGCTCTTATGTGACTGGTGCATTTTGGCCCATCTCTCTAGTAGATGGAGCTTGTGGTAACCTATTTTCATAGTCTCTACATCTAAACACTACTGGTGTCCTGAGTCTGAAGGAAGATATGATCTAGGCTTCATGCAGAAGCTCAACTTGCTGACCGTAAGCTATTTCCTGGCATTTCAATGAACTGTGTGACCTGACCAATTCAGCTAAAACACATTCTTTTTGTGGCATGGTATTTTGAACTATTTCTCGCGAAGGCCTGTGTTCTTTACTGTGGCCTAAGGTTGCTTTTAACTTCGAACCTTTGCATGGAAGTTATAGGCCTCAGTTCTACGTGTGTTTGGATATAATGTATCCTATTTTTCCCTACATCAATTCCTTTGTGGGAATGTGTATAGGGGCCCCCCCAGTATTTCCATTGCATGCCCTAAAGAGTTTACGCAAGTGTGAGGACGACATTATGCACAGGGCACAACTGATTGGCTCTTTTCAACCTTTGATGGCTCTGACCTGCCCCTTCTTAACTCACCCCCTCGCCTCCTCTCTAAATTATGCCTTGTACGCCTCTATTGATTGCTCAGACCTGCCCCTTCTTGTTTAGGACTTGTGCCCTAGCTTAGATTTTAAATAACTGTGTTGAAGTGTTTATAACGTGGATGGTATTTGGTTGCTGTTACGCAGAATGGAAAAACCTGAATAAATATTGCTACTTGGCACTACTGGAATAACTCCTTTGTAGGGGCACCCGGATGAAAACACTAGAGACATGTTGGCAAGTGGGTCATCCATGAAAAACATAAGCTAATGGCAGAGGGCAGTGTTATTTTTGTATGAATACGAGGAGCCAGGGCCGGAGTTGCCATAGCATTCACCGGGCGTTTTCCCGGTGGGCTGGAAGGGTGGGGACCGGTTTTGGACCGGTGGGGGGCGTTTTTGTTACTGGGGGCCTGTTTTGCAGCAGTGCTCCAAAATCTGCCTCCTGTAACAAAAGCACAGCAGCAGTGTAGCACTCCACCCATCCCCCTCCCCCCAACGCGGGGGCTGGTTCTATGTAATTGCCAGGGCTGGTTTGCGGTCCCAGTCCGGCCCTGCGAGGAGCACGTATTATTTTACCTGCTGAATAGAAGTCCCGGAAGCTTACATAATGGGAGAATTCAATTGGAGGAAATATACGATTTCTGGTATTTAAATACCTACCAGACAGTCATGTAAAGCGCTGTGATTAACGTGGGAACTGAGATGAGTGTCATTTACAACTTCTCTCTAACAGAACTGCCAGAAATTAGGTACGTAGTAGATTAATGTCGGACACCCATAATGGCCAATCCAAGCACTATCCTGCTAGCCTAGCTGCACAATTTTGGCTTTCGCATAACACGTAGAAAAAAAATCTGTTTTTTTCTTTTAAGCTTTTAAAAGCAGCTATGCAAATGAGAGATTTCAAGGTAGAGTTCCGTCCACCCCTAACTCATCTCCTTGTATCTTACTGCAGCACCCTTCCCTCTTATTCTAATAGCTTAACTGCTTGATTGTTCCCTGCATGCTCCATGATCAACGCCAACCACGGCATCGGTAGTTTAATTATACAATTTCCTGTGTTCATCTCAATTTAATTTGTCAACATTTTCCTAATAACAGTATTCTTTATATCGTATGTATCGCATATGTGTTAGTTTCTTTTCATTGCTTTGAAGCCCTTTTGGGTCTGGTGCGCACACTACATGAAACCGTAAATAATAGAAAATTGTTTTCCTGATGAAACTAATGAATCTTTCAGCACGCTGACTTGTTGAGCGCAACAGTTATTGGAATGTGAAATTGTTTCAGCAACGCTATGTATAAATTGTTGTTTTCCTCAAAGACATTTATTTTGTCATCCAGTGGAGTCTTCTCTGCTAGGATCTAAAGAGAAGCTTTGTGTTGCAGTAATTTAGTTACACCGTAAACTGGTTTCCAGATTAGTAATCCTGAAATGAAGACAATCTTATTTATCAATTTATAAAGTCGATAATCTAATTTGTTTGGATACCTACTTGTTTTTGTGATTGTATGTAGGAAAGTGCGCCTTTTTGCATGGTTATCCCCTACCTTTTTGCCAGATTCCTGATTCCAACTTGACTGTGTGTGCGCGCGCTGAGATCCTGCTAACCATGCCCCAGCACCAGTGTTCTTTCCTAAAACTGTACCTTGTACCTACAATTGGCACAACTCTGGGCCACATGTAAGTCCCTTGTAAAAGGTACCCCTGGTACCAAGGGCCTTGTGACCAGAGAAGGCCTCTGAGTGCTGCAGCATGTATTGTGCCACCCTCAGAGACCCCTCACCAAAACACCCCCACCCTTCCATGGCAGGCTGTGTGTTTTGGTGCAGACCAAACTGAAGAGTCAACATGGCACACATCCCTTTGTGCCATGCCCACCAACACTGCCTGTGGCATAAGTCACCCCACTAGCAGGCCTTACATCCCTTAAGACCGGGTGCACCATACCCAGGTGAGAGCATAGCTGCAAGAGCAATATGCCCCTACAGTGTCTGAGCCATTCACAGACGTAAGTGCAGTGAAGCCATTTTGAATGCATAGGTTGGGAGTTTGTCAACACGAACTCCACCGCTCCATAATGGCTTTACTGAAGTCTGGGAATTTCGGTATCAAACTTCTCAGCACATTAAGCCCACACATGCCAGTGTGGGATTTAATTTAAAAAATACACTCCGAGGGCATCTTAAATATGCTCCCTGAAAAACAACCAACCCTGGTGTGGTTCCTGACTGGCTCCCAGCCATCTGCCACCACCAGACAGGTTTCTGGACCCCTGGGTAGAGAGCCTCAGCTCTCTGGGTCTGGAAACAAAGCACATCCTGGGCAGAGGTGTCATGCCTCCTCCCCCAGGGTGGGCAGGGTCCTCAAAGAGGGAGCTTCAAAGGCCTGCGGCCTTTGTTAGCTGCCCCGAGCCTTTTGCTGCTATTAGCAATTGGCTCTCACTGGTTCTGAGCCCCAGTTTGGGTGCGAGAACTGGCAGGAAAACCTAGCCAGGAAGGGAGCTGTGCCCACCTTTGCCAACCCCACCCCACTGGTGGGGGAGGCGAAGTGAAGACCACCTCTCAGTCCCCGCCATCTTGGAGATGGGGGGGATCCCTCCAATCAAGTAGAGGCCTATGCCCCGCTCCCACTGGAGGGTGGCATACTAGGGAGTATAGACACCCTAGGGAAGAGACCCATTGGTCCTAACCTGCCCATTCCTGTAACACCCTTAAATCTATTAATCTGATAGACATCTAGCTGCAGATTCCTTACCTTTGAACTTCCAGGCATCAGGCTGGATCCGGAAGATTTTTCTTAGCAGTACCCCTGCGCGACGGTAGGTTGACTCTGCGTGATGTCGTCGGCGTCATATTCTTCGTAGTCGTGATGTCCGCGTCGTCAATATAACCGCCACTGTGGCGTGCTGACGTCAGTTTTTTTTCTTTCCACGCCATCAACGCCAATCCATTGAAGAGAGCTAGCCCCTGTCATTTTTTTTACAGACTTTTTTAGACTTTGGGTCGGCTCCGCATTGCCCTCCCTTTCCGGGGCCGGGAGTGACCCACGCCCAACTGAAAGAATTTTAGGACGCCATGTGCGCCATATTTGGGCGGCCTGACCCTGCTGGCGCGCCTTCCGATCCCGCAGGCTCGGGAGATGGAGGGGCCCCCGTGGTTCCTATGCAGTTGGCTCTGGCCCCGGCGCTTCAGCCTCCGAATGCACCTGTTCCCGGGTACGGGCTGACGCCGGTCGCACCTCCACCGCGATCTTCCCCGGCGTCGCGTCTGGCACCGAGGTCTTCGGCGTTGCCACCGGCCGCGCCTCCCCAATCCTCATTTCCGACGACACGGAGCCGGTCGGGCATCCACCAGCGCCGACAGAGTCGTACGGCTCCATGCCGTTCTCTCTGCCCTATTCTGAAGGGTTAGGTATGGAGGAAGAGGATTGAGAGGGGGAGCAGGATCCCTTAAAAATCCTGCAACAACAAGATTTTGACTGGTATGAGGAATTGGGTGAGGCCAGTGGTCTGGACACCTCCCCAGACTCTGGCATGCTTTCCCCTCCAACCCTGGCAACGGAGGAGGGAGCTTCTTTTGCCTTGGGGGTGCGTAGGGCTGCGGAGGTCCTTGACCTGCAGCTTCCTACAGTGGCGGTCAAGATGAATGTCTGGACAGAGGTCCTGCAGCCTGGGGTCTCGAGTTCGGAACCCCTTCTGCCTTTCAATGAGCCATTGACAGACGTCCTTCTGGGGACATGGTCCAAACCCAGCACAGGGGCTCCTGTGAATAGGACGATCGCTGCTGCCATCGCCCTGCACCAGGCGACTCACTTTTCCTCGCCTCCCACCCGAATCCCCAAAGCTTGGTTGTCCAAGCTTCCACTTCTCGTGGTGCATTCACTACCGCACACCCCGAACAGGGAATCCAGGAGGCTGGAAAACTTTGGTAAGAAAATGTTTTCTTCCGCCAGCCTAGCATTGCGGTCGGTGAACACCGCATGCCTCTTGTGCAGTTACTCCCGTTCCATATGGGATACGGTAGCGCAAGTGCTGCCCAGAGTCTCGGAGAAGGACCGTGCTCTACTCTCCCAAGCTATATCAGACAGGAGGGACGCAGCTAAGTTCGCCATCAGATATGGCTTGGACACAATGGACTCGCTGGGTAGAGCGATTTCCACAACAGTGGCAGTTCGTCGCTGCAAGAACGTCTGGTTTTTCGGGGGGTGTCCAGGCTAACCTCATGGACATGCCCTTTGATGGCTCCTGTCTCTTCGGAGACGAGGCAGATGCTGCCCTTGAGCGCTTTAAAGACTCGCAGGCCACGGCTAAGTCTTTGGGCCTCACTACCGCCCCTAGGGCTTCATCCAATTTTCACTCCTTTCGTGGGTACGGAAGGGGCTATCTGCCGCGCCAACCCTATCCCGGCCAGAGGGTCCCGCAAGTTCAGCAACCTCTGCGGGCGGTGGACGTCGTTCACCCCGGCCTCGTGTGTCAGGAAACCAGAAGTCAGGCCAAGCCACCACCCCCCTCCTCCACCACAAAACCTTCCTAGTCCGATCCCCCAGGATTACTCTCAACCAGTTGGTGGCAGAATATGCCATCATCTCCACAACTGGCGAAACATTACATCGGACAGGTGGGTGTTGCAAATAGTCCAAAGGGGCTACTCCCTCCCCTTCGAGACTACCCCTCCATCCATGCCTCCAGTGTACGATAGGCTGACGGAGGATCACCTTGCTTTACTCCGCGAGGAAGTCTCCGCTCTCTTGGCCAAGGGAGCTATAGAGAGGGTTCCTGGGTCCGAAGTAGGCAGTGGTTGCTATTCCCACTACTTCCTGGTCCCAGAGAAGGGCGGAGGCCTTCGTCCTATCCTCGACCTCAGAGCCCTCAATTACTTCCTCAAGAAGGAGAAATTCAAGATGCTCACACTTGCTCAGGTCCTGTCTGCCTTGGACCCAGGAGACTGGATGGTAGTGCTAAACTTGCAGGATGTCTATTTTCATATCCTCATCCTGCCGACCTATCGTCGCTACCTGCGGTTCACGGTGGGTCACAAGCACTTTCAATTTGCGATGCTCCCCTTTGGCCTTACCAGCGCCCCTCGGGTGTTCACAAAGGTGATGGCGGTGGTCGCAGCCCATCTGCGGAGATCAGGGGTTCCAGTCTTCCCCTATCTCGACGACTGGTTGTTGAAGGCGGGCCCGCCCCAAGCAGTTGTCTCCCACCTCCAGGCTATGGCGAACCTCCTGCTGGGGTTCACTATCAACGTGCCGAAGTCACACCTGACTCCCTCTCAGACGCTTCTTTTCATTGGGGCATTTCTGGACATGGTGCAGTTTTGTGCCTATCCTTCCGAACAGCGAGTCCAAGATATTCAGGTAATGATACAGATGTTTCAGGCTCTATCTTGGATCCCGGTGAGAATGACTCTGAGGCTGTTGGGCCTCATGGCCTCCTGCATCCGGCTAGTGACCCATGCACGGTGGCACATGCGGGCTCTGCCGTGGGACCTGAAGTTCCAATGAGCGCAGCATCGAGGAAATCTCACGATTGGGTCCAGATTTCGGAGGTCACTGCGAACGACCTGCAGTGGTGGCTAACAAACCGCGATTGGTTCAAGGGCAGACTTCTCTCCCTTCCCCACCCAGATCTTACAGTAGTGATGGATGCGTCCCTTCTGAGATGGGGTGGCCATCTGGGGGAGGTGGAGTTCAGAGGACTCTGGTCTCCGGCAGAAGCCAAGCTCCATATCAACCTATTGGAGCTTCGGGCGATCTGGCTGGCACTGAAAGCCTTTTTACCATCAATAAAGGGAAGGCTCGTGCAGGTGTTCACGGACAGCACTACTGCCATGTGGTACTACAACAAACAGGGCGGAGTGGGGTTGTGGACTCTTTGTCAAGAAGCCCTGCGTCTCTGGACTTGGCTCGAACATAAGGGCATTTCCCTGGTGGTTCAACACCTGGCTGGTTCTCTGAACGCCAGGGCGGACGAGCTCAGCTGAAGGTGCCTTGTGTATCACGAATGGCATCTCCTTCCGGAGGTGGCACAAGGTCTCTTTCAGCGGTGGGGAGAGCCTTGGTTAGATCTTTTCGCCTCTGAACAGAACGCGCAATGTCAGCTGTTTTGCGTGCTGGAGGTTCCAAGGCAAAAGAAACAATTGATGGACGGAATGCTGGACAATGCAAACATTCACCCCCAGTCACAAGGATCTGGGTTTAATCCATCATTCTTTTGCTCACCACACCACCCCAGTTTGGACCCAGCCATATGCAAATCAGTCTTGACCCTGTTCCTTGTGGGAATAGTCCAGCCCGAACTGCCAAGCCAGATCCTCCCTAGACCGGAAACAAGCATCCTGGGACCAGTTTCAGGGCATCACCCTTCATCAGCCAGGATAGCTTGAATCCAGTGGTGTAGTGAGCACGGGACCCGCGTCTGGGCATACCCTTCCCACTCAGGTCGACATATGCAAAAGAAACAATTGATGGATGGAATGCTGGACAATGCAAACATTCACCCCCAGTCACAAGGATCTGGGTTTAATCCATCATTCTTTTGCTCACCACACCACCCCAGTTTGGACCCAGCCATATGCAAATCAGTCTTGACCCTGTTCCTTGTGGAAACAGTCCAGCCCGAACTGCCAAGCCTGATCCTCCCTGAACCGGAAACAAGCACCTGGGACCAGTTTCAGGGCATCACCCTTCATCAGCCAGGCTATCTTGAATCCAGTGGTGTAGTGAGCATGGGACCCATGTCTGGGCATACCCTTCCCACTCAGGGCGACATATGCAAAAGAAACAATTGCTCGGCGACACTTTTCATTGCGAGTGGAGCTCAGGCCTCCTATATGCTTTTCCGCCCATGCCACTTCTGCCCAGAGTGCTCAAGAAGATCAGGAGCAACCGGGCACAAGTTATTCTTGGGGCTCCGGACTGGGCATGGAGAGTGCTAGCAATATGGGGGTATTAATTAACACAGGAAAAATGGTGCCTGCCAAATAACGTAATGTAAACAAACAATTTTGTAATTCTTGCGGTGCAGCAGGTGAGGGAAAAACCCCTAAAACCCTCAATGTTGGGACCCATGGGTCCGAAGTCAATAGTGTCAATTCCCATGCACACGCTTCCGTTTAAATGAAAGTTCATCAATTGTAGATAAGTAGATGGAGGCAAGTAATGTCTCTTGACGTATTTTCTGTTTGTCTTTATTCAAGAAAACAACATAAAGTCCAGCCAACACGTGTTTCGTCGTTAGGGTGTTAACCCTCGACTTCTTCAGGGTTGTAACGAATCCAACAGGAATTCAAAACCTTAATACCGGTGATAATTCCGACCCGGCTGGTCATTAAATACTCCAATGTAACAAATCCAATTATTTCGATGTTGTGAATCTTCAAAGTTTTAATAGCCAAATGATGTTTCTGGTAGTGATTCTGTTTCTGGTCGATGCGTTTGAAGGAAAGTAATTTGTATGAAGGCCGATGTGAGCCACGAAAGATCTGTAGTGAGTACGCTCTCCACTCCACACACTGCCGGATACGCGTTCTAAACATGGAGAGTTTGGTATCCCGAGCTTCTAGACATGAGCATCGATCCTTCGGTCAGGTTGCCTCTTCGGGAGGATCTTCTGTCGCAGCAGCAGGGGAGGGTTTGCCACCCGAACCTGTCCACTCTTCGTCTCCTTGCGTGGAGATTGAGCGGTGCCAGCTGATAGCTTTTGACCTCCCTCCCGAAGTCTGTAAGGTTATCTTAGCAGCCAGGCGTCCCTCCACTAAATCGATATACGCCTGCCGATGGAACACATTTTTAAAAAATTGTACAGACAGGTCTATCGACACCTTATCTGCTTCCTTATCTCACGTCCTTCTGTTTATACTTCATTTGGTCCAACAGGGCTCTGCTCTGGGCACTTTGAGGGCTACCTTTCGGCCCTTTCTTCTTTTCTTAGTCTGCCTGATCAGCCCTCTCTATTCAAATCTTCTCTAGTGCAGAGGTTTTTGAAGGGGTTAACCCATTTGTTTTTTCCTTCACCCTGGCCACCGTGGGACCTTAATTTGGTGCTCACTTTTCTGATGTGTGCACCATTTGAGCCGCTGCATAACTGTCCTCTGCATTTGAACACCATCAAGACAGCTTTTTGGGTGGCTATAACTTCTGCCAGGAGAGTGAGCGAACTGCAGACACTGTGCTCTCAGCCTCCTTACCCGACTATCTTTCCGGACAAGGTAGTACTCCGGACTAGGGCATCCTTTCTGCCTAAGGTGGTAACTCCTTTCCACAGTCAGTTACTCTTGCCAGCTTCTATGCACCCCCGCATCCTTCCAAGGAAGAGGAACGTCTCCATCGTCTGGACCCAAAAAGAGTGTTATCGTTCTACCTTGATCGAACCAAATAGTTCAGGGTGGATGACCAACTCTTTATTGGATACGTGGGTGCAAAGAAAGGCCATGCTGTCCAGAAGAGGACTATATCCCGATTGCGTCATCCTCTGTATTAACATTTGCTATGGCTTGGTGAAGAAGGATCCTCCTGAAGGGCTTAGAGCCCATTCCACCAGGGCGAAGGCGTACACCACGTCTCTCCAGCTTGGTGTTCCTGTTTCTGACATATGCCAAGCTGCCACGTGGGCATCCCTGCACACGTTCGCCAGACACTACTGCCTGGATTCTCAGGTCCGCAGAGAAGGCCTGTTTGGTCGCTCTGTTTTACATGATTTTCTGGTCTAAACCATTCGATAGTCCCTCCGGGGATGGTATTGCTTGGGTATCTGTTCAAAGGTAAGGAATCTGTGGCTAGATGTCTCTATCAGATGGACAAGTTACTTACCTTCGGTAATGCCTTATCTGGTAAAGACATGATCTAGCCGCAGATTCCTTCCCGACCCACCCATCCTCCCCACACTGCAGAATTGGTTTAAAGTGTCAAGGAAGTTCCCCTTCAGGGCCCTAGTTGTTCATTTTTTAACACACCATGGTCAGTCACTTCATGGCTTCGCGCTTCTGGCGTGGATAGTCGTGAAAAGTACTGACGTCAGCAAGTGGGAATGGCGGTTATATTGACTACGCGGACCTCACGACGATGACGATGAACACGACACAGACGACATCACGCGGGGTCAACCGACGCCCTCTTCCGGCGCGCAGGGGTACTGCTAAGAAAAATCTTCCGGATCCAGCCTGACGCCTGGAAGTTCAAAGGTAAGGAATCTGCGGCTAGATCATGTCTCTACCAGATAAGGCGTTATCGAAGGTAAGTAACTTGTTTCTTTAAGGGCACTCCTGAACATTGCCTATTCAGATTCTACGTGACAAGAAGGACCGAAAAGCCGTGCTTCAGAAGAGGACGACGGCGGCAACTGCTTTGACCCCAGCCCTACCGGCCTGTCTCCTGCTCTGAAACCCCTGCAAGCAGAACCTGGCGTGTCCTGCAGCCAGCAGCCTCCAAGAACCCTGGGGACCTGACCTGCCTTCCTAAATTACTGATCTCACGTGGACACAGTATTTGTCCAACACCAACCCAAGCCAGGGCTCCAGATCCAGCCGGATCCGCGAGTCCTCTCCACTCTGCAACCGACTCCCATGGCCCGAGTTCGAGTGGCCCAACACCCCGGCCAGGTCCCCCCGGCGATCCTGATCTGTGTTTCAGCGCTGGATGACCTCCACCGACCTTCTCCTCGACGCCTGCAGCCGCTTCCTGAAGGGTCACCTCAACCGGAACCAGTGAGAAATACCCCACATGAAAGGACACCCCTGCAGCTCCCGAGTCCTAAGGTGCCCAACCAACGGTGTCCTGATGTCCAGTAACTCTTCATCGTCATCCTCCTGTCATTGGTTCCCTACATCCCATCTTCTGGCTCCAGCCTGCAATCCTTTTCAGCGACCGTCATTTTCCATAGAAAAGCATTGGGCTCCCAACACCTCCTGAGCACCCTGTACCTGTGCACCGCTGGTGGTGTGAAAATGGTGCCTACCTGGGACTCCCTTTGCTCTAGGAGCTTGTCTCCCAAGACCGAGTGGCCTGCCTGTGAGCAGCCCCCAACCGAGGTGCCCCCTAGGCTAACATTGGCATCCAGCACTCTGCACCCGGCCACCCTACTGCTGGTGGTGCCCCTTGAGTGTCAACCTGAACCTTGGGGAACCTTGGTTTTACCCTCCAAAACTACAACTCTGAAACAATTTACTTACCTGCAAACTTAACCCTTTGTTTTTCTCCATAGGACTAAGTGTCAGATGTACGACCCGCCACTTAGCGAGTCGCAAATTGCGTCGCATTTGCGACTCGCTAATTGGGATGCACAACAGTGTCTGAGACACTGTTTGCGATTCCTAATGAGTCGCAAATTGCATGCCTCATGCATATTAATGAGGCTGTCGCAATTTGCGACCCCATTGGGAATGGCTGGCACTCCCAGGGATGGTGGCCTGCTGGGGTCAGCAGACCTCTGTCTGGGACTGCTTTTAAATAAAGCAGTTTTTTTTTTAAATGCAGCCAGTTTTCCTTAAAGGAAAACGGGATGCATTTAAAAAATAAAAATGAAACTTTTCAGTTTCAATTTTTAAGGGCAGGCAGTGGTCCCTGGGACCACTGCCTGCCCTTAAAAACTATATGTGCATGCATTCACAAATGGGAAGGGGTACCCTGGGGACCCCTTCCCATTTGAGAGTGCTTTACCACCCCTCTGAGAAGGGTGGTAAACTGCAAGTATTTGCGACTCGCAAAATAGGATTAGTACATGGGCCACAGGTTTTTTGCGTGTGCAAACGGGTCTAAAACCCATTTGCGCACGCAAAAAACCTTTGAACATCTGGCCCTAAATGGTGGGTTTTCCCTGAAAAATCTTGAAATGTCTTGTATTGAAACAAAAACTAGCTTAATGCCTTCACAAGAGTTAACCTGTTTTCTAATGTCCTATGTTGATTTAACTTTGTTAGGAGTGTGTTTAAAGCTAAACTAGGAAAGTAATCTCGAAGTAATCCACAAGTAATTTAAAAGTAATTTCAAGTGTTTTTGAACAGTTTGCAAATCGTTTTCTCAACTGCAAAAATAATCGGATTGTCCCTACAAAACCAGTGTTCACTGTATTTTGAAAAGTAACATTGTATGCAAAGTTTCTTACCTGCTACTAAGTAAATCTTGGTTCTAGGAATAAAACAACAAAATAACTTTTTATACAAACAATCTGTCTGAATTCAGTCTGTTGAGTGTGTGACATCATTTCTTGCATGAGTGTGTACAACAAATGCTTAACCCTACCCTCTGATAAGCCTGACTGCTCAACCACACTACTACAAAAGAGAGTAAGGTATTATCTACTTTAGCCTCTGCTATACCTTTTGGGATCCACTAGACTCTGTGCACACTAAACCTCACTTTGGTATAGCATATACAGAGCCAGCTTCCTACATTGTGTTTTCAGACTGTTTTTGCAGCACATTCTTTCATTCACCAGCGAGGTTTCATAGGTCTTTGCACAACCACAGCAGCCTCTCTACTTCTGTGGCAATAGGTTAGGCATCAATAGCCTTGTTTAAAGCTGCCCTTCAGTAGTTTGTTTGAACCAAACATAACTGTTCATTTATTTGTTTTACAGAAAAGTGTTTCAAATGGTTAGCAGCAATTTCTGAAGTCATACAAATTATAGCTTGCCATTACCTTAAAGTACTTATCGAGAGAGGGCTCTTGGTATGGTAGAGTGGTGAGAGGGTTGCGTTTTGACAGCATTTCGCTCCAGTCTTGGATATAGTTCTTTCTTTCGTAAATGGCAGTCTTTTCTCCTCATGTTGACTTGGCACCATAGGACAATTCTCTAGGCAGTGGTTTTTTTTGTGCTTCTCTTTTTCACTTGTCCTGTTACCAAAAGTTCACTATTTTTAGGTAAGCAAGGACAGGTGGAGTCGCTCAGTAATGGTCTTTTATTACTCCGACTTCTGAGGTTCATATAATAACTTTATTTCATATCTGCAGGAATTTCAGCAGATGTCATTCCCTTTGGAACATTTAGCAAATTATTCTCAGCCATAACGCTCCATTTACCAACCATACTGTGCTCTCAGGGAACAAGATGTAAAGTGCTTGTAAACTCACACAAAGTAGCTGCCTGCATTAGTCACAGAAATGGCAGAAGACATGCTCTCACTAAATCTCAACTGGGGCAATGGCGAACACTACAAATTGTAACAGGCAACGAAATGAAGTCTCTGTTTTAAAACATGATATGCAAGTACTGATGTACTAACACTCAATGATGTTAGCATGGAGTAACACATTTTATGACACCAACAAGAAAAATGTTATGGTGGTCTTCTGCATTTTTTTGGTATTAATTCTGTCTTACATCCACCACCTAAAAGGGGTAGATAAAAAGTCTGGGGAGGTGGGGTGCAGGGGGAGTGTAATGCCCAGTTCTACTGCTTCTGCAGTTTAACCAGTAATGTTGTAGTGACACGATTGTAGATGTACCAAAAGGTGCACTCTGTCAATAAATAGGCACTGAAAGATGTAATTGTATGGCAAAGGAGGTCATTTTGGCGTGAGCGCTCTGACCTTGTCCTGCCCTCTCTCGACACACAAACCAGCCATGCTAAGCAAGTTGAGTTGAGAAATCATTCTCTTGTTATTGCATGTACAGCACATTTAAGTGGTTACTCGTTACACCTATGGCACTCTTCCTTACAAGAATAGTTAGGGCTGGAGAATTACATGCAGCTGGACCTGTGCAGCTCTCATGTAGCTTTGCACTCAGCTTGCTGCTACCAGAACCTACTTGCAAGCCGTCGGAGCCCAAATCTCGTTATTTTGTGCTCTTTGGTGATGTGGGTGGGGAATGTCTGATAAAACACAAACTCATTGGGCACAATAATATATGCATCATATTCCTCAGAGAGCTTATGCTTATAAAAATGTCAAACACAGACTGAGTGCAACTGCCTAAGTAATGTTGAAGGATATACATACATTCCTCAAAACCTTGTCAGTCTTCTTATTGTATTTTATCTAACTTTACTTGGGCTGAAGCAATCTAAACAAAGTGGACTTAAACTCAGTTCTTATTGAGTCTTCGGAATCTTTTCGTACTTCTACTCTCTCAGTTCAGGCACAAGTTCTGTGATTAATGATTACCTGTGTCAGACCTTTCATGTTAAAAATTCTGCATTGACATACTCTTAGTGCTACTTGTTAGGTCTGGCGTTAGTCAAGACCTTTTTTATTTTTTACTAAAATATGTATAAGAAATTTAAATATAGGAGCTTTCGACACCTCTCTTCATCCATTGGTCTGTTGTTGGGCCATTCACATTTTGCTCCCACCCACTTCAGCCTATAGCTTGGTGCAGTGGGTCAGCCTACTTAATCCACCGGTTAACTTCACTGTGAGTGACTGCATTTTGCTCATTCACAAGGAGCACATCACACACAAGCTAGTTCCCTTCAGTGCCAGTGCTTTTGTATTTACTTAATATTACTTTATTGTTGCCTTTGTGTTTTGAGCCTGATGTGGTAGCAGTACGCTTCTGATGCACATTCCATCTTTATCAGATTCCCATCTCCTGCCAATGCTGTAGTAAATTCCTTTTGGAGTGTTTTGTTTTTTGGCTGCTGCTATTTCACATCATACCAGATCAGAATGACTCCATTTCAAACTGTTCTGTATTAAGTTATCCACTTTTACATTCTTTCTTGTTCCTTCTTTCCCTGGTTCTTTTTCTTTCTTTCCCTTGCTTCTTTCTTTCACTTTTTCATTCTTTTTTCTTTTTTGTTCCTTCCTTCTTTCTTACCTTCCCTTTCTTTACTTTTCTCTTTCCCTCATTTTCTCTTTGTATCCTTCCTTATTTTCCTTCTCTTTGCTTTTCTTTCCTTCTCCTTTTCTGTCTCTTTCCTTCTCTTTCATTCTCTTTCCTTCTTTCTTTCTTATGGCTTTCATTCTCTTTCCTTATTTCTCTCTCATAGGCAAGAGACTTGCAGCCAATGGAAAACTGATTGACTTTTTTAGGTCTGTGTTAGCCAAGACCTTTTGATTTTATTAAAATGATGTATGTAACTCAATTACTTATAGGAGTTTCAGTCAGACTTCATCTATTTGTTTGTGGTTGGTGTCATTCGTGTTTCTGTATCTCAGTTTGTTGATTTTCTCACTTAAAGTATCGCTCTGTGTTGCTTTCCCTATGGGTGTGGGAATGTGAACTGTGCTGTACTCAGTTCTCTGGCGCCCTGGATTGTGTGCGCCCTCTGTATTTCTTTGTTTTGGCATTGAGCACTGCCTATATAGAGGCGATCACATGCACATTGTTTCTCCGCACAAGAAGTGCCCAAAGTTTGTCGATCTATATCCCCATTCCATGTGTTCTCTCTTTAGTTTACACACACGTAGTGTCTGTGTCTTCCAGTGTCTGTGATTCCATGTTCCTTTTCACTGCACACCCTGCCACGTAATTCCACTACACAAATCTACACCACACAATTCCACCCACACAATTCCACAACTAACAATTCCAATACAAACCACATAATTCCCCTCCACACACATCCACCCCACACCACACACATCCACTCCAAACCAAAACGCATGGGTAAAAGACAGTCATTTATAACGTCAATAGCTCTAACTCTAAAAATGCTAGACCTATTGCATTGAAAATGCTTGTTATACATGGTGCAAGCTTTGAAGTTTCATTCAACCCTGCCCTGGGATGGTTGGGGTGAGAAAAGGCCTAGTGTGAAGTCCATTGTGAGTGTGCTAACCTAGCTCTTTTGAAATGTAAGTGGGGCTGTGTACAGCTCCGCCCCTCCCATCTTGACAGGATGGCCCATCCTGCCAACATGTCTCACCCTGCCAACTCCCAGTCCCCCTTACTGTCAATGTCTGGGATTAATACACAAAGGCCAACTGCACCTATTAATATGACCCATGATGCAGGCACCAAATGGTTAGGACATGAAAACGCCAACTTTCTAAAAGTGACATTTTCAAAATTGTCTGAAAATCCAACCATACTGTTGGAAACTGGCTCTCTATATTGTGTACCAAAATGAGGTACACTGTGCATAAAATCTAGGCGACCTTTACTGGTTTACATGAGCTATAATAATAATCCCAAATGCTCTCTTGTGGTAGTGTGGGTGAGCAGTTTAGGCTTATCAGAGGCTAGTGTTAAGCATTTATTGCACACACAGAGCTAGTAAGTGAGACACACATTCAATAAATCTGACACTAATTTATAAATGTAACACTGATTTTTAAATGAATTTAGGCACCAAGTTCATCATAATTGGGTAAGTACTATTCGAGTTACCACTTTTTTAAGTAAAAGTAAATGCACTTGTATTTGTAGCTTTGGAGTAGTAATGTTATCCTTTGGGAGAAAATGTATACTGCATGCGGTCACTTGACAACGACTTACAGAACTGTTCTTCTGGGCTTAAGGTAACTATGGGCAAGGTCCAAGGCAGCACCAACAGGTCACCTCAGTCGACTCTGGGGTGTTTGAGTGCAGAGGTGCGTTTCGTCATCGGGTGCCCCTTTCATGTCAGTGGGAACTGGTTCTGATGAAAAGAGGGTGCAAGCAGGGACTGGGGGGGGTCAGTCCGGTTGAACCCATAGGGGGCTCGGGTCTCGCGCATCTCTGGCAATCAGGTACACAGTCGGTTTACTGGTACTCGGTCTGGGGGGTCGTGCACAGTGGTGCTTTGTCTGGCGGAGTCGCACTGCAGGACGCTCTTGCTGTTCTCGGTCTCCTGCAACACAAGCTGCGGGCTGGGACTGGGGGACCAGTCCGGCAAACCTTAAGGGGTTGCGGCGGTCAGAGGCTCACTCTCTGTATTGGTGACCTTGTCATAAGGTTTCTGCACATACACAGAGCTATGCACAGGAAAATGGGACCCCGGAATACAGTGGTTTGCCACCATATACCGTAGCACCCAAAAACCCCAACCCAACTAGCTTAGCATCCCATTAGCACCCAAGTACTAATGTTTGGACAACCCAGAACACGGTATCTTTATCTCAGGACTCACAGAAGCAAGAACACTCTTTCGTCACTCACTCGTACTTGTCCACAAGATGCGTAGGAAGAGACACTGGATAGGTTAAAATGTTTATTCCAACTTACGTGCTCTAATGTACAGTACACGTGTCAGTACTAATAGCATAATGCATATGAATAATATAAGCAGCATGGTTACAATTCCATAGAATACAAACGGGGAAAGCATTTCATAACTCAGTGGATAAATGTCTAAATAACATTACCACCCTCCCCGTGCAGTAAGATAGTTTATTATAGAAATAGAAGACCTCTGGGCTTTGACTAGCGAACCCCCATACCTCAGTCTCTAGATGCAGAATTACATCAGCAGGACATCATAGCTCTTCTCACTGAAAAGGATTTCTTCAAGTGCGTTTAAGCGCTCAGTAAACCACAGTATTAAAAGCATATCAAATTCTTCATGGCAATTGCACATAATGTTATGTCTGGGTGCGCGAGACTGGCCATATCAGGAAGAACCAGAATACATTGTTATGCGACCTTGTACATGTTTGTGCAGACTGAGCCCAGAAAGGTGAACAACAGAAAATGCAGACAGTGCAAAAGAACTTGGCACGAGCAAAGGGCGAGGAAGGCCCGGCTCAGTGTAACGTGCGCAAAGAAAAGCAGCATGGCAGCCAGGCCTAGGCCAACATAACAAGGCAGATAACAATCCACAAGACACCCTCCCCTGGACAGTCCGGCGGTCAGGACAGAGGCCCATCAGAGGAGAAAATTGACGTCGGAGCACAGGGACGCCCAAACGGCGAAGGGCAGGTCAATCCATGAAAGTGAAAGTGCAGAAAAAAGCCATACCCTCCAAGAGTTCATCATTGGAATCGTCAAAAAACATAGATGCCATCCAATCCATGAGTTCAAAAGAGCAGGAATGCTCCTCAGCAAAGGGAGCATCCAGAAGCAATGCGGGACAGCTTGCGTGATAATTGAAACAGCTTCGTTGTAGGAGATCCTGGGCAGCCGCCCAGATATCCCATTGCGCCAAAATCCCCAGTGCAGCCGCACGTGCCATACAGCCAGCGACGGAACAGTCCTGCTCATGGGCCTCTAAGGGACCCATCAACTGAACAAAATCCGGAACAGACAATGACGAATTGGAGAGGCAATAATCCAGAGTCCAGGTGAAAGGACAGCGGACACAAGTCATCACAGGTTGCACGCAAGTGAAATACGCAAAGCGAAATGAAAGAGTATATGACACACTCAGTGTCGCCAATGGCAAGACACCAAAACCGGCCAAAAGGCGCTCACGGAGCAGCTGGAGGCGTTCTGGATCGAGCAGGTCCCATCGGGGAGCAGCCATTGCGCAGAAAGCAAATTAAGAGCAAGACACCAGCCGCTAAAGCGAGGATCAATGGGAAACCGCCAAAGACACTGGAAAAAATAGAATGTATGAAAGCCGGGATGACACCAAAAATAGTTTGGAAGGAGGACACCAAGCCCGACCCAACGACCTTAAAAAAGTGTACTAGGCCTTCAGTGTTAGATGCGTTAAAAATACGATGTATTAACTCCCCAAAATGTTGGGGGAGATTAGTGTTCAAAAGGGCCTGTATTTCACTGTGGGTACTCGCCACCTGGAGAATGAATGTCTCCCGGGCGGACGTGAGCATAACTTCCTCGTTCAATAATAGTGCCTTTATTCTGCTCAGTCTATTGAAATCTGCTTCCATGGTAGGGATGGAAGGCCAAATAGAGATATCAACCTTGCCATGAGGGGGAGGAAAAAGCACATTTTTGCAGCAGACAACCCTGTGTGAAACTGTTACAATGTAAGGAATGCCAGCCTGCAGGCCACAACAGTTTTCGTTATTTAAAAGTAAATAACTACCATTGGAAAGGAGAGTGAAAGTAGGTGAAATAACAGGAGCAGGAATACCTTTCAGCACACAAGCAAGATTAGGAGAGGAAACGCTACATGAGCCATGCAATTTAATGTGTTTACAAATAAGCGAATGACCTATAGTCGAGTCGCAGTACTCCCCCGTGAGAAAGACTTCCTTGCCGTCCCGAAGGCATTTATACATGAAAGGCAAGGACCAGAGTTCATGCAGGAAAGCACTGCCCAATGGCCGGTAACGGCCCACAGGATAATGTTTCATGCACGAGTCAAATTCAAACAAGGAAAATGGTAAAGCTATAACCCCATGGACTAGCCATACAGCAGAATCGAGTTCTGCAACAGAGAACGGCAAAGGATCCACCTTTTCGATATGTAATAGAGTGTAAGTTGCATCCTTCATGGACATAAATTGCTGTTTGTCAGTTAAGTTAAAAGGTAGAAATAAGGCAGAGGTGTTCAAAAAATGCCAAGGCACTTTACCTAACTTAAGTGTTTGTAAAGTCCATGCAAACTGCATAACTGAGCGCAATTGATTCTGACCATGATATAACACAGAAACATCATCTTGTACAATATCAACAACAGAGGACACAATATTCTCTAAAGTGTAAATGCGAGAAGACAGGGTATTAATACTATTGTCAACAACAGCAAGCACCTTTTCCATATTTGCTTGATCTATTTCCCGAAGACGGGAAGCAGCTTCCATTTGTGATAGCTTCCAGAGTTCATTATATGTTTCATAAATGAATCTTTTAGGTCGGGGACCACGAGGTCCCAAAACAAAGTCGGACAGATCAATATTGCCTGTAAGGAGGGACAAATGTTGTTTAACAGAATCAAGGGACGAATGTTGCAGCCATTGTTTGCATAATTTACCAACAGAGTATGTAGTGACAGTACGGGCATCAGTAAACCTCGGATCAGGCCTATTCTGTGTGTAGCTAGCACCAGTATCATGAAAACGCATTTGACATGCATTAGATGATATAGGCCATACTAACCAGGGTGACTGAACCAGCTCAGAAACATTAAACGAATTATTTTGTAACATTGCCTGCAGGGACACGAGGGACATATTGAATCGTGAGCTTTCATTTGGAAAACTCGACAGGGATGGTATTGATGGCGTATTCAATTGTTTAGTGGTTGCTAAGCCCCAACATGTAGTCTGATAGATGGAAGCATTTATGAACATAATTTGGGTAGGGATGAGGCACGCACGATGCAACGCCTCGGTTCCCTGTACCTGCCATGGCTTGGAGCCCCAAATAGATTTTAAATCCACTGTATCATCCCAGTACTCATAACCACCCACAGCTAAGGCACTTAGAAAGGAACCTGAATAAAGCAATTTGGTGTGTGTTAACATAATTTTCTGAGTTGACGTGTTATTAAGTCTAAAATAATAGGATGCAGGGTTCGACCGATTAAAATCAGTAAAATAATTAAACTTATTTCGAAGAGTTTGAGAGCTACCTAGCAAGGGGTTTGGACAATGTTCCCATTGGGTATAGTTAACAGAACTACGCAGGGCACTAGGCTTATGGAGAAAATGATTACCCCAATGTTGGTAACAATACAAATCGGCATAATTAGCAGAATTCATATATAAATCTTCAGCATTAAAAGATGCATAATATTTTAAATCGGCAAACAATGCTTCAACGGCATGCACATCCCAATCATCAGAATGAATATTGTTTTGTACTACATCACCCATTGAAACACGAAGGACATTAGGTACATTAATAATTTCCGTCGGACCATGGATTTGATAGTTCACTGCATCCCATACGATGCCATCAGCAACTGGGAAAGCTGAAATGTTCACAAATGTGTGGTCACGCTTCATGATGTGAGACGAGGAATGAGGAGCCAAAGTTCCAGAAACATAGTCTACAGCAGAGCGTTCAGGTAAATAGTGACCATTGATTAGTAGAAAAAACACTGTGACAAAGCCAATGGACATGAACAAAAATATCAAGAAAAGTACCAACCAGAGGTATGTCCAGGGGGAATCAAAAAATTGTCTCTAAACCAGGATATAAAAATACTGAACTTGGATGGAACTTTTGAAGATGTGGAATCCGAATCAAAGGAATAACGAGTCGGGCCAAGTGGCGTTGTTGGTTGATGTGCCACCGATTCTGATGCAGGATAAGTATACTCGTCCTCGTCGATATTGGTGGAGAGTTGGGGATCAATCGTAGTTTCAGGCAAAGTAGAGGATTCAGGCAAATCGACCATCTCAATTACAGCATCAGCGATCGTTCGTGCAGATGGACTATGAACATATGTCCGATAAATGGCAGGACAAGAGACCGCTGGTGTGACACTATTCAGGATCGGCCAGGCGCTGTAGCTTGACATTTTCCACTGAGATGTATCTGTTCTCCTTGCGACCAGGAAGCGGTGGTAAAATGACTGTACGTGTTCCCTTCAAGCCCAGAACTGGAACCGGTGCACGAAAAGAGGGGCCAAATTCTTTTTGTTTTCAACCTTCTCTCGAACCAGTTCTCCAACTTTCGGAAGCCAGCCGGCTACCGGAATCTGCAACGCAGGATCTGTGGCTGAAGGCAAATGTGTAGTTGCAAGTTTGTCTCGGGCTTCTTGTAAGTCCTGTAACATAGCAGAATGGTTATCTACATCAAACTTGGCGGATTGCGCCGCGATGTCTGGACCCTCAAGGTCAGGCACAAACATTCTTATGCCAAAGAGCATTTCGTATGGGGTCCGCCCACCCAGAGGTCTTCTAGGGAGATTATTAAGTGCACGCTGAACGGTATACAAATGGGCCAGCCAGTTCCTGCCAGTACCTAAAACCCTAGCTGTTAAGGATTGCTTTAAGTCACGGTTCATTCGTTCAACGATAGAGTTGCCCTCAGGCCTATACGGAGACGAAAATTTCACCCGCACCCCAAGCGAAGCCATTGCATCCTTGTAAGCCCTAGAGGCAAACGCTGGACCTTGGTCCGAATGGAAGGTGCCGCATGCGAAAATTCCCACAAAGACACGCAAATCCCTGATTACATTTCGGGCGTCAGCACTCCGTTGTGGCCAGACCCAGAGAAACCGTGTGCACGAGTCCACTGCCACTAAGATGTATTTATAAGCAGTGTCTGATGAGAATGGACCGCAGTGATCCAAGTAAACACACCCAAAGGGTCTGTTAGCAATGCAGAGCGGTGTTTGTGGTGGACGTGTTACCGTGGAAGGCTTAATCTGTTGACAAACGTCGCAAGAAAGCACAAAAGCACGGGTGTCTTTATATAACCCACGCCACCAATAACGCTGCTGCAAGATGGAAACCGTAGCTGACACACCTGCATGAGCAGAAGCCATGCCTTCGTGTGCAGCTGATATCAAGGCACTCCTGCGGTCCGCGTTGGGGATCAGCCGATCTCCAACGTCAGGTATAGTTACATAAGGAACCTGATCGGGACTTAATTTGTAAGAATACTTGGAAGGGAAACCTGTAGGGTAATTATCACCTTCCTTGGTTGCAGCAATAGCTGCTAAAATAACAGGGTCTATTTTAGACATGGACCTGGTAACCGCTGCTACTGAACACGTGACTACTGCTGAACGGGCAGCTTCATCTGCCAGATCGTTACCAATAGCGTGTGCGCCCACCCGCTGATGGCCTAAGGTGTGAACCACCTGTGTGAGGGGCAGACGTTGTTGCAATTCTGCCACTCGAACCCAAAGCATTTTATGCTTGATTGTGCTCCCTTTTGCGTCCTTGTAGTCGTTTTCGACCAGAAAAACAGATTGTCATTGTAAGATTGTACACAGTAAAAAGAATCACATACAATAAGAGTGGTCTCATCCTGTGAAGCGAACTCAAGTGCAAGTAGCAATGCATGCAGCTCGGCCAATTGTGCGGTACTATCCCCAAGTGTGCGTGTGTGCACTGCAGTGGATTTAAACTTGCCATCCACAAAGGATCCCGCAACAATAGCACATGCAGCAGAATAAGCGTGCTTGGACCCAGTGGCCGGTTGCGCCGAACCATCGGTGTAGATCACACATTTGTAATCCTCAAGCGGTAATAAAAACAAAGGAGGAGGATGAACGAATTCATACTGCAAAAACTCCTGAGTCTGAAGAGAAGAATCAAAAACAAAAGTGACGTCCGAAGACGTCAAAGATGTAGCCCATTGTATCCAACGGGGATGCATTGCTTTTGAGTTCGGTACACTTGCCTTTGTTACTGCCTCTAGGGCAGGACAGGGTGTTACCACTAGAATCCGCTTTCCCTGTGCCAGTGCGCGTTCTTTTAGAATCGCCATTTGCACTGCAGTTAGAACTTTTTCGACAGATGTAAAGCGCAATTCAGCGGAAGTGTACAGATGTGACTTGTATGCGATAGGTACTGTATCACCTTCATTAAAGGTTAAGTAGGTGAATCCCACCGCCCCCGGATTTATTCTAATCACCAGGTTGGTGTGGTTATCACGAGTCAAAAGATATTTAGACTCCAAAAGGTCTGTCTGCAAAGACTGCAGAATTGAGGTATGCTCAGGCAGCCAGCAAGACCTTGAATAAGTAGGTTGTATCAAAGCATACAAAGGCTTGATACGCTGGGCATATTCGGGAATGTAAGTACGCCCGAAATTCAAGAAACCCAGCAAAGACTGAAGTTTCTTCAGAGTATTTGGGGGCACAAATGTGCACATTTTTCCAAGAAATGGGGGCTAAGCCCTTACCTTCGTTATTGAGCTCATAGCCCAAGAACAGAAGTAAATTCAGCAATGTGTGACTTAGCAAAGTTAAATTTGTAACCCTGCTCCGCAAATTCAAGAATAATGCGGTCCACACGGGACAGATGCTGATATAACTCGTCGTCTGTCAGATAGATGTCATCAACGTACGAACATGCGTCTTGATCAATGTCATTTAACAAAGAAACAACACGGGCGGCGAATATACCCGGACTATTTTTATAGCCCATGGGTAATCGCCGGAACTGGAATAATTTACCACCGGATGTGAATGCGGTCCATTGACCACTCTCCGGGGCTAGGTTGTGCGTGTAGAAACCGTTTGAAAGGTCAAGTGTCGTTTTGTATTTTTTACGAACAAGACTGTCTACAAGCGCAGAACTGTGTGTATTTTGCACCGCAAAGTTCCGACAATGAGTATTTAAATGCCGGTAATCCAAAACTAAGCGGTACGATCCATCGGGTTTAGAAACCACGAAAAGGGGATTGTTCATAGGTGATACGCATGGTTCAATTACTCCCTGATATTCCAACTGTGTCAGAATTTCGGAGACGGGGCCTTTTGCCTGCCGTTTGATGGGATATTGGGGTTGTGGCTGCGGTAGTGACCGCAAAGGTATTGCATGGGGAGGTGACTCTTCATCCCATCCCACATGGTTGCGGTATAACGCTGGTGCCAGGTACACAGCCCACTCAGCTGCAAGTGCTTCAGCTTTGTCTTTTGGGACATGCTTTGAAAAGCTTGGAAGGATTACCTCCTCTCCTTTATGTGCAGCTAATACGAATGGGGGTGGCCAATCCACCTCTGCTAACAAAATGTCATATGAAGAGGTTAGATTTTCCCAAAAAATCCCTTTTATTTCACGCGGTATGTCACCTTCAATTTGTATGACTATATTATATAGTCTGTCAGGGGGTGCCACTCTCGTGTCAGCTGTCTCTACAGTAACGAATGTTTCAGTTGCTGTCGCCTCCATATGAGGACGTAGCGCCTCCCGCACTATGGTAACTTCCGCGGCGCTGTCTAGGAGGGTCACTGCCCACGTCCAATTCTGGAGTCTCGTTCTCACGGTCTGAGGCATATTTCGCTGTGACAGCGGTAACCTTTTTCTTCTGAAATTGCGGTCGAGGAAGATGAAAATCTTCTGCTTTCCCTCTGACTTGTTGTCGAGGTTGGTCTCGCTCCTGGGGAGCCTCTCAGCCCCTTCCTCTATCTTGCCGTCCTCCTCCACCAGCCTGTGACGACGTCTGGGCCTGTGAAGAACGAGGAGAACGCGTATCAGAGCTCTGAAACCTTTCTGGTGATTTAATCCTTGACCTATCACGTAAATCATAAGTACGTTCAGAAGAAACCGAAACTGGGGAAGCGCCTCTCGACCCCGGCTTCTTTTGTTGCTTACCCTGTTTTTTCTGTCTCCAACTCTTTTTAGTGAAGACTGGTTTATCATCTTTCTCAGATGCACTTTTTGTTTGTATAACTTGTGTTTGCGATTGAGTTTGCATTTTTACAAAAGGCTTGTTGCCTAGGCTATTTCTTCCAATTGTTTTATAAGCCCGGGCTATTATTTTCGGTAATTCGCGAGGCCTGTCCAACTCTGGGACCAAAGCCAAAGCATTCGCTACTTGAAAGTTCATAGCATCGCCCTTGACATTTCCAAGGATCAGCTCAGCTACTACATCAAACACTCCCACTAGTCTCATCCCTAATTCCACAGCCGCTTCAGGGCCATGTTCATCCTGTACTTTTTTAATTACAGAGGGTAGAACCGTCATGGAAGGAGTTCCAAAACATTTTGAATAAACTGCTGCGAATACCTTACCCCAGTTTTCACATGATGTCAAATCGGGGATTATGTCTTTTGGCAAACTTATCGTGAGGATGCGGTGTTTATCTACTGGGGATGTATGTGGAAACACTGCTTCTATCTGATCGAACTTTTCTGCAAGCCAGTAAGGATAGTCGTCCTTATTTTGTGGACGTTTGCCCATCACAGAATTTACCATGACAGGACTTATAGTCACTCCAGCTGCAATAGCTGGTTGGCCTGCGACTACAGGAGCAGCTCCATGGAGGCTACCTGTAACATATGTCACCAAGGCTCGATGCACTCGCACCAATTCGGTATGCATAGTGCGCAGTTCCGCAATCGGTAATGCCAGATAATTCGGATGCGGGGTATACCCGGCCAATACAGGCCAAGTGGCCCCCTGAATTGATAAGGGGCCTAAACGAACTGCGGTAGTTGGTTGTGGTAGGGCGCCATTGAACCAAACACGGTGCTGCCAAGCCGTGAGAGGCACTTCAAGAACAGTATAGGGTCGATAGGCAGCAGGAACAGCGGTGGGCTTATATTCATGAAACAGCTTATCACCTGCATCCACCGCTTCAAAAGTGATCCAAGTGTAAAACACTTCAAAGTGATAAGCCGCATCGGCTTGAACCACAAAGACCAACTCGACCCCAGTATCGGGCACTCCATACACAGCTAAGTGGTCTCGGAGTGCTCTCGACTATGTGCAGCTATCGCCACACCAGCCATGACTAAACAATTATATTCGACAACCTAACAGGGAGCACAAAAATGGGTCTATTAACTAACCTTTTTTAATAATATCAAGCTTGAAAGAACCTATAAAACATTCAATATAGGAGGTATCACCGTCACATACGCCTCCGGAAGCGTACGCGAGGGGTTTGTGGACAAGCACAAGCACTACTCAAGCGTCTCGCAGATAAGCTGCCCCACGTTGGGCGCCATGTCATAAGGTTTCTGCACATACACAGAGCTATGCACAGGAAAATGGGACCCCGGAATACAGTGGTTTGCCACCATATACCGTAGCACCCAAAAACCCCAACCCAACTAGCTTAGCATCCCATTAGCACCCAAGTACTAATGTTTGGACAACCCAGAACACGGTATCTTTATCTCAGGACTCACAGAAGCAAGAACACTCTTTCGTCACTCACTCGTACTTGTCCACAAGATGCGTAGGAAGAGACACTGGATAGGTTAAAATGTTTATTCCAACTTACGTGCTCTAATGTACAGTACACGTGTCAGTACTAATAGCATAATGCATATGAATAATATAAGCAGCATGGTTACAATTCCATAGAATACAAACGGGGAAAGCATTTCATAACTCAGTGGATAAATGTCTAAATAACATTACCACCCTCCCCGTGCAGTAAGATAGTTTATTATAGAAATAGAAGACCTCTGGGCTTTGACTAGCGAACCCCCATACCTCAGTCTCTAGATGCAGAATTACATCAGCAGGACATCATAGCTCTTCTCACTGAAAAGGATTTCTTCAAGTGCGTTTAAGCGCTCGTAAACCACAGTATTAAAAGCATATCAAATTCTTCATGGCAATTGCACATAATGTTATGTCTGGGTGCGCGAGACTGGCCATATCAGGAAGAACCAGAATACATTGTTATGCGACCTTGTACATGTTTGTGCAGACTGAGCCCAGAAAGGTGAACAACAGAAAATGCAGACAGTGCAAAAGAACTTGGCACGAGCAAAGGGCGAGGAAGGCCCGGCTCAGTGTAACGTGCGCAAAGAAAAGCAGCATGGCAGCCAGGCCTAGGCCAACATAACAAGGCAGATAACAATCCACAAGACAACCTAGTGAAGAGGGGAAACTGGGCAGCAGGGCCACTCTTGATGTTGGCCTGGTGGATCCTGACGTCACTCGACGGTAGGTCTGTCTTTGTGCTGCTGGAGTCTGGGCCACCAATAAGCCTTAGTTGCTGCAAGGGGACCAATCCTCCGGGTATAGCTGCAGGGAGCCTCTGGGAGGGTTCAGCGTCTCGGGACTTTGGTGAAGTGGCTGGGCTCACCTCCTGAGTTCCAAGCAATCTTCTCCTGGCTCATTGCTCCCTTGGTGGGCCCAGTGGCCAACAAGACATTGTACCGGACTTTGTGAGCAGTGCCTGCAGATGCATGGAAGCAACTGCTCTGAGGGAGATGTTAATGGAAAGATGAAGTTGTGCGTCGCTCCTCCACAGCTTTGGGAGTTCACACCGCTTTATGGATGAGCCGGGTCCGTGCAATCGTCAAGGTCCATCAGCAAGGCAGGGTTTTGCTCTAAGTGGTGGTGAAGGCTCTTGTAAGATAAGTCAACAACTCACTGCAGCGAGGAAAGAGCTTAAAGGCTTGGATATGGACAGTGCAGATAAGGCCCTCTTACGGACCAAACAGAAATACTATGCAGGGGGTAACAGAGCAGGTCGCTTATTAGCTCACCGACTCTGAACACAAACAAATAGACAGAGGGCGACTGAGATGGAGGGACCACAGGGCAATAGGCTAACCCAGGACGAACATATCGCACACGCATTTCAACAATTCTATGCAGACCTCTACTCAGCTGAAGTCTTATGAGAGGAAGATGCTGCTTCATATATAGATCAAGCCCCTATAGAACATCTAGACCCACAACATGCCCTACACTTAGAGCAAGATATACACACAGATGAAGTATTAGCGGCGATACCCCATCTTCAGTCGGGCAGGGCCTCTGGACAAGATGGTTACCCACCTGACTTTTACAAACTCTTCACTCCCTCTCTGGCCCCCATCCTCATGCACCTATATAATTAATTTAGCGAAACAGGCACATTGACAGATGCAATAAAAACGGCCACTATCACAGTCATACCCAAGCGCAGCAAGGACCCCACATCATGCTCTTCATATCGGTTTAGCTCACTGCTAAACGTGGATGCTAAGATATTCACCATTTTAGCGACCTGCTTGGCTCCCCATATGCAAGCTCTAGTGGACATTGATCAAGCGGGTTTTATACGCGAACGCAACTGTAGTGATAATACCAAACATATATGCCATCTCGTGGATTAAGCCCAACGCTCACGAATACCTGCATTCCTTTTCTCGATTGATGTGGAAAAGGCATTGATCAGGTTCACTGGCCTTATTTACACAAAATACTCCAAACAATGGGCCTGGGGCAACGTTTCAGGAAATGGATATGGTGTAGCTATTCAGGACCCCAGACAGCAGTGTGAGTTAATGGCCTTATATCCCAGCCCTTCGACAGTGCCAGTGGTGCAAGGCAGGGATGCCCCTTATCACCACTTCTGTTCGCCCTATACATGGGGCCATTTGCGCAGCGGGTGAGAGCGAACCCCATGATATCATGCATCACTATGGGAGGGAGAGAACACAAATTGGATTTATCCGCAGTCGACGTTATGCTGGCATTGACAGATCCTCTCAACTCTTTACTGGGTCATATGCAAGAACTAGAGGATTTTGTGAAGGCATCTGGGTTTAAAATCAACTCTCAAAAACCGCGATTACTCAACCTTACACTCCCCCTAGTAGACCAAATTAAAATGAAAAAACATTTTTCCCTTCCCGCGGGCTAAGCAGGGGGTAGTATATTTGGGCCTTCCAATTCATCCCACGATACGACATACATTGGACAGCAATTATGGCCTTCTCCTTGCGAATGCATGATCAGAGTTGCAGATATGGAAGAATGATACTCTATTCTGGCTAGGTAAGCAAACTACAGCACCTTATAGAGAATTATATATGGGCAGGCAAAAGAGCTCATATAGCCAAACAATTGACATACCTATCCCCTGCAGACCGAGGCCTTGGGATCCCCCATCTCGTACATTACTATCAGGGGGTGCAACTCCGCTACCTAGTGGAGACTGGGAGGCCCATCACGGAAAAACATTGGTGCTTTATGGACCAGGCAGTTGCCGGGATTCATATTTGGAAGGTTCCCAGGCTCCCTAATTCCCACCGACCTCCTGGGGTATACGTCTCTCCTATACTTCGGACCACCATAGGCACCTGGGACAAAGTGCAATTATTGAAGAAACTGTCCATCCGCATCTCTCCACAAACACAGATATTGGGTAACCCAGACTTCCCTCCAGCCTACCGGGGCATTGACTACTTAGCGTGGCAACAGACTAATTGTAAGAGGATAGGTGACCTCATTGATCAAACAGGGATAATGGATTTCCACTAAATCCAAAGTGGTTATGGTCTACCCCCATCAGCACACTGGCATTATACAACAATTAGGCATTGGGTCATACAACCGTCAATACGTACACATGCTAGTAGACCTTTCCTACCATTTGAAAAACGGGTTCTCACCAACACTCAGATAAACACCTTCTGTCGGACATATACACAATCCTTAACGCACCTCTAACTCATATTGAATCATCGGCACAATTAAGATGGGAAACAGAATGTGAACGGCCTTTCACCTCTAAGGAGTGGTTGGATATTCAGAAATGAACAAATTTTTCAGCACGCAGTGCCTCTGGTAAGGAGACACTTCTTAAATTGGTACACTACTGATATAATACCCCTGAGTGCACGGCACAGTGGAAATGGGGGAAACCCAACATGCTGGAGAGGCTGTGGGTCCGAAGGGACTCGGACACAACTTTTTTGGCACAGCCCTTAGCTACACGATTATTGGCAGGGCATACTAGATGCAATAGACAATCTATGATACTACACTAACCATATTCCCGAGCTATGGCCTCCTTGGCCTTCCCAACGCCCTGGCTTATCCTCTGAATTCTGGGACAGGTTGGGCAATCACATTAGCCCTGTGCGCTGCCAAAAAAGCCCTCCTTGCCTGCTGGGGCATGAACAAACTACCAAATCACATTGATTGGCTACACAAGATCTTGAACCGGCAGTCTCTAAGAATCGATTACCCCAATTTGATAAAACCTGGGGACCTTGCATAAAATACCTCACAGAGGAATTTAGAGAATTGACATGCGTAGCCTACTTGTGTGTAATGCGCCTTTTACCAACAGACCACTCCACTGATTCATAGGTCCTACCACCATGACATTTACCCCCACACAGAGCCAGGTAAGACTATGAATAACGAAGAGTAGATATGACCTTAATAATTAGATCTATTATACTGCTTTCCTCACGCACTCTGGATCCCTTCCCTCGCCTCTCATTTCATTTTTCTCTCTCTAATGAATTTCCCTACTTATTCTTGGTCCTCACTGGCCGATGGGATGTAGGTGAGATATTCTGTAACGTCTATTTTCTTGTTCTAAGAGAATTAATAAAACACGATTTAAACCTAAGTGGTGGTGAAGTCCTTAGTTCTCGTGTCATGGGCTCTTCTTTGTCCTTTTTTCAAGCAGACAAATCTGATTTCCTGGTGTCAGGGGGCCACCTAAAACTCAATTTAAAGACATTAAGGGGAGTGAAGGGTAGTAGCCAATGGACTGCTTACTCCTGGGGTCACTACGTCCCCTAGATGGCCACTTTCTGTGGGGAAAGGGCATCACCGTGTCCCAGAGTTCCTAATTCTACCACACACAAGATGGTGGAATCCATTCTTTCGTGTTCACCTTAGGCTGCCCACCCTAGAGGTGGTTACATCTCCTGCCAGAGCAGGTATTGTTCCTGACCTCCTGAGAGCGTGGGCTCTCAACTGCAGGGGGTCAGAAACCTGTCTGTGGTAGTCGGCTGGAAGAGTCTGGTAAGCCAGCATACTATTAGTACTGTTTTGGGGACACCTCTAAGGTGCCCTCTGGGTGCATGTTATGATAAATTTACTACTGGTTTCAGTACAGATTTATGAAGACAAGGTGTTTGATACCAAACACCATATGTTTAAGTGAAGCCATTATGTAGCTGGGTAACTCGTTTTGACCAGTGCCCAGTACATAACTTAAGATGGCTTCCCTGTTCACCTCAATATCCAGTAATATAACTAGACATCAAAGGGGCATATCTGCTTGTGCAGATATATCCTCACATAAAATATAATGCACCTTGACTTAGGGCTCAAAGGCCTGCTGTAGGGGCTACTTACATATATTATTATAGTGACTTTGGCATGGCACACAGGAGTGTGCCATGTCATGTTTTCATTCATGGTTTGCACCATGTCACACAGTCTGCAATGGCAGTCTGTGTAGAATTTGTGTGTGGGTCCGTTAGGGTGGTGTAAGATATGCTGCATCTCTTAGGGGCCCTCTTTAGTACCCATGCTCTAGGCACCAGGGGTACCATTTACTATGGACTCACTGGGGTGCCACAGTTCTTGGCCAGTTGTAAAACAATCAGACATCACAGTGTTTTAAGGAAAGAGCCAGCATCTAGTAGCTAAAAAGAGGGCAAAAAGTGTGTGTGGAGGGTACAGCAACAAAATCCCAATTTCCTATACTTACCATTAAAGAGTGTTTTAAATAACTATTCTTTTGAGTATAAACATGACATTCTTACCTGCTCCCAATCAAACGTTATCACTTATTAAATGTAATAAGGTCATCCAATGTTATCCTAGGTAGGCTCCACAGTGGAGAAAAACATATTTTTGAGTTTTTCACCACCAGGACATGTAAAACTTAATAGTACATGTCAAACTTTTTTTTTTAAATACACTATACCCTGCCCTAAGAATTGTGATCTTCTGTGGACACCGGATTTGTCCCAACACCAACCTAAGCCAGGACTCCAGACCAAGCCGAATCTGAGTCCTCACCACTCTGCACCCAATGCCATGGCCAGTGGTCTAGTGGCCAACACCCCAGCGAGGTCCCCGGCGATCCTGACCTGTGTTCCAGCGTTGGACGACCTCCACAGACTTTCTTCTCGATGCCCGAAGCCTACCCAGAAGGGTGCCCGCAATCTGCTACTGGGACCGGTGAGAAGAACCAGACATGAAAGGACACCCCTGCACCAGCAGTCCCCGAGACCCGAGGTGCCCGACTGACAGTGTCCTGGTGTCCACCAACTCTTCAACTTCAGCTTTTCCACGACCGACATCCTCCATAGGAAAGCATTGCGTTTCTGACACCATTTGAGCACCCTGCACCCGGCTGCCCCTGCACCGCTGGTGGTGTGGACTTAATGCCAACTTGGGACCCCATTTGCCCTTACCTTAACCCTAGGAGCTTGGCTCCCAAGACAGAGTGGCCTGCCCGTGAGCAGCCCCCAACTGAGGTACTCCCTAGCACTATTGTCTAACATTGGCACCCTGCACTCTGCACCCGGCCACCCTAGTGCCTCTGGGGGTGCCCCTTGAGTGCCAATCTGAACCTTGGAGAGCCTTGGTTCTACCCTCAAAGTCCAATCCTAAAACCGTTTACTTGTCTATAAACGTAACACTTTGTTTTTCTCCATAGAACGGAATGGTGGGTTTTCTCTGAAACATCTAAGTGTTGAACTGTCTTCTTGTACTGCAACAAAAAGTAATTTAGTGCTTTTACCAGAGTTAACCTGTTTTCTAATGTCCTGTGTTGCTTGAACTGTTAAGAGTATTTTTCATGCTAAACTAGAAAAGTAATCACAAAGTAATCCAAAAGTAATCTAAAGGTTATTTCAAGTGTTTTTGAACAGTTTACACATTGTTTTCTCAACTGCAAAAGTAATCTGAATTTTCCTACAAATCCAGTGTTCGCTATATTTCTAAAAGTAACATTGTATGAAGAGTTTAACCTGCTACTGAGTAAGTCTTGGTTCTAGAAATAAAACAGAATAACTTTTTATACAAACAATTGGTGTAAATTCAGTCTTTGAGTGTGTGACTTCATTTCTTGCCTGAGTTTGTACAACAAATGCTGAACACTACCCTCTGAAAAGCCTGACTGCTCAACCACACTACCACAAAGAGAGTAAGGTATTATTTACTTTAGCCTCTGCTATACCTTTGGGGATCCACTGGACTCTTTGCACACTATACCTCACTTTGGTATAGTATATACAGAGCCAGCTTCCTACAATTTTACTTTTCACTTTTGGATTGAGGACGTTTCCCTTACACCTCCAGTACCAACCCCACTGTTTTGTTACTGGCACAGCTGTCCTTCAGACGTAACTTCTACCCCGTTTTGAGGGGTTATGGCTAGTTTTCATCTTCTATTTCTTCTCATGAGTTTCTTGACCACCCTCTCTGCGGGTTGATTCTTGCGAAGGTTGGTGTTCCCTTGGGATTCTTTCCAGGGATTTTCCTTCATTTCTTGTGACACGAATATAGTTCCACTCCTAGGGGTTTCACTTCCCTTATATTAATGAGCAAAACAATTACTATCTTGGGTGGCGTCGATCCTCACGAACGAAGTAACCTGGCTTGTTGGCCAGACACGTGTTCCGTGCAAACGAGAACTTCTTTTGCTCTGGCCGCCACGGTTGTTTGGCTGTAAGCTTTGCGTCTCCTTCTGTTACTTCGGTTCTTTACACTGGTTCCTTGATTGGGCCTTCACTTGTGGTGTTAGTCTTCCCATACTATGTTATCTGTTTTTGATCTGCTTCAGCCGGGTCCCTTCTCCGTCTGCTATTCTTTCTTTTAGGATGGGGATTGGCTATCTGATTAGGCCTCCCCTGTGTTGGCATCATTCAGCTCGACCCTTCTTGCCTTCCTCCATGTGGTCTTCTTTATTTTTAATTTTGGAGGGGTTGTTTCTCCCCTGCTGTTTTCTTTTCAATTGTCCCTCGACTGCCTGATCATAACCGTTCAGTAGGTGTGTGATTTCCACCCCCCTGTCCCTTTATACGGGGCCGTGTGGCTGATTTGCCAGCGCATCGTTGTCCCATCTTCAGCCGATGTTGTGGCAGTTTATATGTATTTTCCATAGTGGAACATCCTGATGTTGGGTCCGAGGGAGTGGGAGAAGGTTTTAGAAAGAGGGAACCGTTTGTGTTCTCCCTTAATACGTGCAATAACCACAAAAATACAACTGGCCCTTATTACTCCAGCCCTACTTCTGGGTTTATCACTCCTTATCATGTAGCCATTTTCCTCGCAGAAAGTGCGTAACTAACTGGCCACTCAACTCATCCAGTGTTCCAGATTTACACAGGTGTGCAGAAAAAAATATCTGGATGGCCTCACACACCCTCCGGGTGTCAGGCTTCATCATCGGCCATCCTACATTCGCCAAAGAATCCTCTAATGGCGAATGAGCCCCTTGTTTAGGGCTGTAAGTCTGTCACTAGACAGAGACTAAGGGGAAAAAAAGGAGAGGAGTTCTATAAAAGTCCCTACCACCTCCCCGTCAAAACTTCATAGTCTTTATTCTTTGGTGGAGGAGGGATGATGTAAACCAAGAGAAAGTGGGACAGTAACAGCTCTATTATTGTGCTAATATCCACTACTAGTCAGGTCGACATGTTTCAGCCCTCTGGCGGCCCCAAAGGGGTCCCGGGCTTTCTTCAGGACTGAGTTGGACCCTATTTAGTCCTACAGTGTTTCAGTATATATACTCTTCACATGCATTCACATTATACGCATACAGTACCAGATTGCCAATTGGTTCAACCAGGGTCCTTCTGTTGTAGGAGGTAACCCCTAGAAGACATAAACACATACAAAATAAAATAAACCCAAGCATTTTAATGACCAACAACACACATACCAAATACGTATAGTTACACATTAACAAAAATGTGTGTTGGCCAGAGTATGTTATAACTCAATCTTGCATGCGAAACTACTTATTGCCAATGTAGTCACATCCTATCTAGGCGTGTCAATAATACATGCTTTTATTATCACTCCGCGCATATATATATATATATATATATGAAAGAGCTCAACATCTAGATCATATCCTAGTCGTGATGTGCCACAGCTCACTCGTACTTTTTTACTTTAGTGAGACTCATGCACCAGCCATATATTAAACTCCTTACCCTGCTTCTGGTGATCGTTCACCTCATGGAGGGGCAGGGGAGGGAGTCTTATAGTCACACTCTGCACCGATGCGAATATTGAGATTGAAATAGGTACAAGGTTAAAAATACGGGCATACACGCTCCGCTCCTGATGATTAAATGGGAGAGAGGGCAGTCACACAAGATGATGAGGGCAGGGGGGTCTAAATACCATTTCACTCACTTCGTCAAAGATCTCCTTTGCCAGATCAACTAGAGGGAATCCCTGGTCTGTTACTGATGTTACTCACTTCTGTTGCCGGATGTTGTATTAAGTGCCAGGCTCGGCGCTTGGTCGATGACATCTAGCCGGCCATCGAGTGTTTTTTGCCACGTGGGAAATGTAGTGTGAGAACCTAGTATCTCTCTATACTCTCCCGCCTGGGAAAACAGGTTCGCGAGGGCCGTGCTACAGCTAAATAAACATACGCCACTGCTTTTCTAACATATATAGCCATGCATATGAAACACAGCAGCGTTAGTAGCACATGCAGTTAGGGCATAATTGTTGTTGGTTTCAACCTCCCTCTGGTGACTTATTTAGAATGGAATCTTTTAGGGTTTTTTTTTCATGGAGATAAAAGTTCACGGGCCGTGATGGCAAGCATAAGAAATTCACGGGGGCCGTGAAGACAAAAATAGTGACAAAAAATATATTATGACAAAAATTAGTCTATTGTATATGCATATGAAAAAGCAGTGATATTTAGCTATGCTGCTCGGGCTTGATTGTTTTTTATTTTTTGCCTCTCTATGGTGAGTGACTTGATTTGGATAAGTGCTTTCTAGTGGATCATGATGTATAATAGGCCCTACCAAATGTAAGGCGTAGTATTACTGTTATTATTCCGAACCCTAAGGTTGAGTCAGATCTCATTCGATGAAGGAGTAGTCTATACTTGCAGCCATGGAATATCATTGTTTAGGCCATCCACATGTCTTCAATCGGAACAGCCACCGCTGCTCCCTTTCAAATAATATTTTACTGATATTGGTCCCTGGTCTGTGTCCTAATGCTTCCAGTATGACCCACTGTAGTTCCGTATCAGTGCGATGTTGATTAAGGTAGTGTTTTGTTAGGCAAGTAGATGTCTTTTTAAATCTAATAGTACTCAAGTGTCCATTAATTCCTAATCGGACTTTACATGTTGTCATGCCTATGTATTTCTTATCACACGGGCAGGTGATCATATAGACCACATTCTCAGTGTTGCAATTAATATGATATCTTAGAACCCAGAGGCGGTCAGTCCCGATGTTTACCTCTTTTTGTGGTTTTGTAAAAGGACACACAGAACAATTTCCGCAAGGGAAGTGTCCAACTACAGGGGGCATGTCCCAAAAGGCTTTAGGTCTCTGTTGTGTGTTCATCTCATTAGAAATAAATGTATGTACTAGCCTGTCCCTCAGGCTTGTACTACGTTTGAAGGAGAAGAGTGGCAGCTCCCAGTCAATGCCAGCTTTTTTCAGTATTGTCCAGTTTTTTTAGATTATCCGCTTCACTGCATTAGATGCTGGCGTGAATGTTGTGACACAAGTTATTCTATCCTCTGCCTCTTTGTTGTAGGTTTCTAGTAAGGCCTCTCTGTTGTTGTTACGGGCTTGTTTCTTCATTTTCTTAATTATCTTTGATGGATATTTCGGTGCTTTCAATCTTTCAGCCAGTCTGTCTGCTTGTTCTTCAAAGGTGGCACTGTCTGTGCAGTTGTTTCTAATCCGCAAAAATTGTCCAAAAGGCAGATTTTCCCTTAATTACTTCAGTATGATGACTATCAAATCGTAATAGGCTATTTTTATCCGTTGGCTTTTGTGTACCTTAGTGGTTATTTCATCTCCCACCATAGTGATCTCAAGGTCCAGAAAAGTAATAGAAGTCTTGTCTATGGTGTGTGTGAACTGTAAACAAGGATCTCTGGTGGTGTTCCAGGAACAAAATTCCACTGCTAGAGTTTCATCACCTCTCCAAATAATGACATCAATATATCTGCGCCATAGTCTGATGTTCGTTTGGAAAGGATTAGAATCATTATGGATATATTCATTTTCGAACTGGTGGACATAAAGACATAGCAAACACAAGGAGATGATGGATGGAGCACTGAAACTTTTCAGACACTCACCCCCAGTCACAGATCTGGGTTTAATCCATCATCGTTCTTTAGCTCACTTAGCCACCCCAGTTCAGACCCTCCATATGCAAATCAGTCTTGACCCTGTGCCTGATGGGAATAGTCCAGCGGGAACTGCCAAGCCAGGTCTTCCCTGGAACGAAAACAAGCATCCTGGGATCTGGTTTCGGGGTGACACCCCTCATCAGCCAGGCTAGCTTGAATCCAGTGGCAAAGTGAGCAAGGGACCCACGTCTGGGCATACCCAGCCAATTTAGGGTGAACAAAGCAAACACAAGGAGATGATGGACGGAGCACTGAAACATTTCAGACTCTCACCCCCAGTCACAGATCTGGGTTTAATCCATCATCGTTCTTTAGCTCACTTCACCACCCCAGACGTCAAACTTGGGGCAAAAGTGCTGCCCATAGAAGTGCCCTTTTTTTCCCCTTCGTCTCCGTCTAATGAACGATTTACAGCCCTAAACAAGGGGCTCGTTTGTCATTAGAGGATTCTTTGGCGAACGGGGGATGGCCGATGATGAAGCCTGACACCCGGGGGGTGTGTGAGGCCATCCCGATCATTTTTTTCTGCACACCTGTGTAAATCTGGAATACTGGATGAGTTGAGTGGGCAGTTAGTTATGCATTTTCGGTGAGGAAAATGCCTACATGATGAGGTGTGATAAGCTCAGAAGTAAGGCTGGAGATATAAAGCCCTGTTTGTCTTTTTGTGGTTATTGCAGTTTATATGTAACCTTCTTAGGCACATTTTATCAAACAGTGTAAGTTTCTGTATGTTATGTTTATATATAGCTATATGTATATAGCATACCTTTATTAGGTATCTCTCTAGTTAGTTATGTTCTCCTGCCTCTTCTCTAGGGCGTTGTTTGCTTTTGCTGGCATTCTTGCACATGTTCGTTGCCTTGCTCTCGATAACCCCTCCACCCCTGAGGATTCTACATTGCATTGACCCAGAGAGCCTCCTTCCCTTTCGAGGTGTTTCCTCTGACCACGCGTGGTCTATGTCCAGGATTATTGTTCTTGCTCACAATGCGTTTTCTTTAACTATTAGTTGGTGCTCTCTGCCTTGTTTACTTCTATGGCTCGGAGACGGCCCAGTAATTTTAGCTATTGTCCTTGGTCTTCTGCACTTTTTCTCTTGGCCCGGTTCACATTACGGGGGGCGTTGTAGTATTATGTTTATTTGCAGTGTTCTTTCTATCTCATCTTATTCTTTTGCAATGGTGTATTTTCCTGTGGTTTTGCACAGTTGCGGATTCGGTTCCGTGCAGGGTTTTCCACAATGCTTTTGGTGGGATGTCGTCTTCCTCACCCCCCTTCCTGGCAGCCGATCTCTCTATCCTTTCTTATACAGACCAGATAGCCTGGTCAAGGATCTTTCCTGGGATCGGTTCACAGAACCTCCTCCGAAATGGTATTGCTTGGGTATCTCATTCAAAGGTAAAGAATCTGCGGCTAGACGTCTCTATCAGACGAATAAGTTACTTACCTTCGGTAACGCCTTATCTGGTGGAGACAAGATCTAGCCGCAGATTCCTTACCCATCCTCTCCATTCTGCGAACTGATTCTCCCTTTCTTCCAGATCCCTTCTATGCAATCTCGTGCCTTTCTTTGAAATAAATGAAATCATAATTGATAAAAATGCATGTCAAAAAGAGGATTTTTTTGGGCACCGCGTGTTAGCTTGAAAAGTAGTCGAAGAAGAAACGGACGTCCGCACATTAGGGGAGGGCTTATATGGACTCTTGACGCTACATCCGCTGGACAATGTCGTTAGAGTCGCTCAACACCCTCTACTGCCATGCAGAGGTACTGCTGTAGAAAAGTTTCCGGATCCGGTCTGGCACCTGGGGATAATTCAAAGGTAAGGAATTTGTGGCTAGATCTTGTCTCATCCAGGTAAGGTGTTACCGAAGGGAAATAACTTACTCCTTAGCCTCATGACTCTCAAGAGTCCCAGCCTGTTTTCCCTTACTTTGGCTCCGGGCGCTGTTGGTAGTTTGCTGATTCTATTCAGACACATTAGTTCCATGTACCTGCCCCTCATTTCTTCCAAAGGTAATGTTTGCTTTTACCTGGTCCAGTCTATTACTCTTCCTTCTACATGAGCTGTCCTGTATCAAGTCAAGTCAAGTCAAATATACTTTATTCGAGTTTTTAACATTAAAAATCATAAAAGTAACATGTTAAAAACTTAAATAATTAAAGATACATACTATTCCATCTATACAAAAATCTCAATCCTAGCAATTCCCATCAATTAATTCTAATAATCATCAGAAGGAAATACTAAAATTATGTACAATAACCAGCTTCATACCATGATTTAACCAGTTATGCTTTTCCTTTTTCTCAATATACCTTTCAAGAATCCCGCCATTACGCCCACACAATAAGCATTTTCCAACAATTGCAAATATAAAAAGGCAGGGCGGCATTGCCTCCACCCCCTCTCTTCAACACTGGCAAAATCCATCTTGATCTTTCAACTAAATAAAATTTGCAGAATAAAATCACATGTATTGTTGATTGGGTAGACATCTTATCGCATGGGCATTGACATAAATCTCTAGACCAATCATTTACTGTGGGAAAGCTAACTAACCGATGGAAACTATCAAACCTAAATCTGGTAAGGACATACCTGTCATACCCTCCTATACACCAAACATGGTTGTATGGTGGGAGTTACCAGGGTTAACTGATGCTGAATCACAGTACATTTCTTCATTTCCATTGCAGCTCTTAAAGACTCCAAATGCGACAGACATAGCAATTTAAAGTCCTTCCTAGAAATAGCACTCATAGTTTCAGGATGTGTATAAAAATCAAGTCTGTCCAGATCAATTAAAAATCTTCTAATGTAGTTCAGCCAGGTAATCTTATTTGCGTGGCATAGACACATAGCATCTCTAATAATTTCTCTATTTAACCCTGTAGTAGTAGACGTCCAGACTCTATACCATAATAATAAAGGTTGCATTTTTATCAGGTCAGAGATGTAAGGGATCCCCAATTCATTGTGGCAATTAAAAACTGAAGAACTCTGTGGAACTGCTAAAATATACCTTAAAAATAAATTTTCCACAATTTGTATAGAGGATACATCATGGTAACCCCAAATTCCTGCCCCATACATCGCGATACTCATACATTTTGCTTGGTAAATTTTGAGAAGGATCCCCGGAGGCTTTTTCCCAATTTTTTTGCAAAATTTACCACAGCCCCAATTGACCTCTTGAAAAGGAGGGTCCTACTCTTAACTGCCGGGTTCCAGGAGCCAGTATGTTCCAATAGGATGCCCAAATAGGAAAATGTATTAGTTGAATCTATCCTGTCGTTCCCCATTGGCAAACTTTTGCATTTATTTCTCCCCTTCCCACATGTCATTACAAAAGTTTTCTTAACATTAAGTTTTAACCCCCGGCAATCCATAAATCTAATATATGCTGCAAGGGCACTCTGTAGGCCCATCTGGGTTCTGGCCATAAGCACTGCATCATCCGCATAGAGCAGGGACACAATAGGTTTGTTATTATACTGTGGTGGATCTCTTGTCCTGGCCACCAGTTCTTCCTCTAAAGCATTAGTATATAAAGCGAACAAGAACGGGGCCAGGACACAACCCTGCCTCACTCCCCTCTCCACGGGGAATGGCGCAGTGCATTCGCCCTTTAATCCATGCCTCACCTTAGCAGAAGCCCCAACGTACAGTTGTCTCAAAAATTGTACTAATAGTGGGTCAACCTTTAAATCCAAAAGGATTTCCCAGAGCCTATTATGTATGACGCAATCGAATGCGGCCGAAAGGTCCACGAATGCCACATATAATTTCCCCTCCTTAGCTTGAGTGTACTTTCCCATTAAAATAGTAAAATTTAAAACCTGCTCATTTGTCCCTAGCCCTTGTCTAAAACCATATTGTACTTTACTTAAAATATTATTGTCCTCAGCCCATGTTTGTAATCTGTTCAAAACAATCCTACCCACTACCTTTACTAAAGAATCTAAAAGGGAGATAGGTCGGTAGCAGGCAGGATTGTCACGTTCCCCTTTTTTAAAAATCGGTATAATCACCGATTCTGACCAGGACTTTATAAAACCCTTCGCACAGCAGGCCTCTAACACCCGGGTCAACAGAGGGGACCATAATGGTGGGGTGGACTTAAATAAGTCCATCGGCACACCATCTGGTCCCGGGGCTTTACCTCCTTTACTAGCATTAACTGCCGTTATTACTTCATCCAATGTAATATGCAGCTCAATAGGCGTAAATCCTACCATGTCTCCCTGTTCTAATAATTTAATATCAGTAGGAGATTCTTCATTCCCCTTGATACTATATACATTCGAAAAAAAGTCAATCCATACTTTTTCATCAATTGCAACCTCAATCTTGGCTCCATCATTATTGGAAAGGAATGGGGCATTAACTGCCTGCCAAAATGAAGTGCAATCCTTCCTCAGTGATGCTTCATAAAGCGTGTCCCATGCCTGGTCTTTTAATTCTTTTTTTCCTATTTTTTCTGGCCAGATTATACACCTTCCTATATTGTTTAATCTCATCTTGATTTCTCTCTATCTTATGGAGAGCATCTTTCAACTGAGTATAAGCTTTGGTACACTTTGAATCAAACCAACTATTAATCTTAACCTGGGATGCCTTATTTTGTACTCTTAGAGAATTTTGAATCTCTAACGTAATAAGGGAAAAAGCCCTCAAAGTGTCATCATGATCTGTACTGTCTTGTAGGCACGCTACTATTTGATCATAGGCGTTAACTACGATCCGTTTATTAATCTCCTCGGGGTTTATCTTACCCCAACGTAGGGAATAACCATTTTGACGAACTAGGGCAATGTTTCGCGTCCATGCCAAAATATTATTATTGGGTCGAACAACTTGTTTGGGGATTACTAAATTAATACTCGGGGGCAAATGGTCACTCAGAATTTTAGAATGGATCTTGAAATTATCAACCCATGTTGCATAACGGTTGGGGACAATTATAAAATCTATTAAGGATTCAAATCCTCTGCCAATAAACGTATGGGTAAAATCAACAGGGGGAGAGCACAGCATATTTGCAAAGCCCAGATCGTGTGAGGCCATTAAATCATTAAACTTCTCCCCCCTCTCGGAGTGCACAAAATGCAGTATAGGATCCTTTTCTTCCTCATCTACGCCACACAACCCACATTCAGCATGAGAACAAATACTAACATTAAAATCACCACCCCAAAGAGTAATATCGGTACCATTTGGGACCCTTATTTTACTTAATTCATCACTAAGTGTGTTTATAATATCACCCATTTGTCCCTTTTCAATATTGTTATAGAAATTAACTACACACACTACTACATCTAAATTCAGGTGGATGGTCAAAATTTGGTAATAAATTGTTGTTTTTATCATTTCAGTTTTTATAACCTCTATCAGATTCGATATATATACACAAATCCCACCTTTATGTCTTCCATATACTGACTGTACTGCTGGTGTATGAAAGGTCTTATAGCCATCTATATTTACTTTATCCAATAACAATGTCTCCTGGAAACATAAAATATCAAAATTATATATAAAATCAGTCCAGATAGTTATTTACTTTCGATTGTAAACCGGCAATATTCCAAAAAGAACATTAATTCTCCCCGATACAGATGCATTTACAGTGTCAGCAACATGATCATTCTGTACCTGTCCAATCATTTCAACCCCTTCTGTTACATTAGTTATACCTACATCACCAATTTCTACAATTAATGGTTCTACCATTTCATCCCTAATATCCCTTATCTCTCTTTGAGCGGAATTATGTTCCCCAACATTAAACATTGGCACATTCTCCCTACGATTTCGATCTACACCATTATCTACACAGATGTAATTGTCACTACTATCAGGGAGTCAATCATTCTCATCTAAGGACTGAAGTGGCCTAAATCTGTTTGTTACCTCTACATTGTAAATCGACTTATTACTGGTTTGTATTGGGGAATACATACCCATATGCCTATTGGAAGAGCTTGGCTGGTAAAAATAGCTCAGGGGCACAACCTTTATACCTACTTCCATGTTCATGTTATTATCGCCTATTCGGCGAAAAATTTCATGAACCAAAGATGGAATCCCTAAGGAGAGGACAACACAGTCCCCTCGAAAGGATTTCCTGGTCGTTCCCACCCACGGGACACGTCTTACCATCTTAAAGGCTGAGAACATCTCCGTTGTTAACCCTGTTCTAATCCCCAAGCAATGAATTGCCCTGTTCCTCAAGGTATACCACATTTCCTTTCCCACCTCTAAAGATGGGGGAACGTTTGCCAGCACAACTGTGTATGGTAACGCGGCAGGAGGTAAATTTAAAATATGATTTTTTGGTGGATGTTCGTATGTTTTAATATTAGATGATCCTACATTAGAACACACTTCCCTTAATTGCTTTCCACCCTGTTGTATTTTGTCCTTACCATTTTCTTTCTCAATGGATTCTGGCCCATTAGTTAGGCCACTGGTAGACGGGGTTTCATTAGGCTTCTTAGAGGCTACAACTGTATTTATCTTATCACCCCTATTCCTCTGATTACCGGAAGACACAGAGTTAACCAAAGCGATCTGGCTATGGGATTTAGATACCTCACCAGCACTACCATCTACATTTTTGTTAGTTTTACCTTCCATATTGAGACACCTATTTTGATTCTCAACTATTATTTCTAGGCCCGATTCTATCTTAGCTAATCGTATTTCCATGGTCCCGATAGATTGTTTAATATATTTCATTGAGTCGGTTAATAGACTCAATATTTTATTTATTTCAAAAGTTGGGGGGCCATTAGCCTTACTTTTACTTCTTCTTGCCGCTCCTTTAACTTTGTGATTTGACCGGATACCTTTTCCCGATTTGTTGAGAACTAAAGATTTCATAATATCAGGCTCAGAAGAAGCCTGATGTATTAAAGGCGGCAAGTTTCCAAGAGTAGCCTTGGACTTAGGCTTACAATATCTTTTAGTTGGAGGGAGCGGCTCTATATCTTGGTCGCTAATAGAAATCTCATCACTAATAGCCTGAACACAACCATTTAGACATTCCGCATCTATATTAATTGTAGATCCTGGTTCCCCTGTCTCCGTTTGGTATAGCACAATGGCCTTGTTAGTTATTAGGGAGCCCAAAGGTTCCTTATTCATGGACTCCTCTACCGTAGTTATTTGCTTGTCCAGTGCTCCAACCGCTCCTGTAAGGTAATTCAGGAGGGTCATATTTGCATGTTTGGGTATGCTACCTCGTTGCCCAGAATTAATGCTTTGCAATTTTCTCTTACCCATTTTAAATATTACCCACACTTACGACAGAGAAGAAAACACACCCTTTACTAAGCAGTACCCCAAACGTGCCTATATCTATCAATCAATTGTATGATATAAGCCCCTCCTACTTTTTAACAACCCCGCTATAGACCCAGTATATTTCAATATTAAATATAGTCACTCAACCTTAACTACCTGAGAGAAAAACAGGGTCGTTAGTACTAGCAAATAACAACTACAACAGTATTAGTGCCAATGGTTTTACCGACACAACACACTACAAAAAAATAAAAGTCCAAGAGTCCTGGCCCAGCCCAGCCTCCTCCAGTCTCTGACGGGCTCAGACGGGCCCGCCCTTGGCCCGGGCTTAGCCCGGGCGCGTCCCGCGTCGCGGAAGGTTAGGCTCACTTTATGCGCCTCCTGGCGCGAGTTCTACGACGCGTGCGGCTCCTGCCGCAACGCGCTGTGGTAGTTGTAGTCCGTGGTGCTTGGGGGCGGGATAAAAGTGCTGCGTGCAGGGGCCAGGGACAACGATGCAAGAGGCAGTGTTCTCCCGATAAAAAAACAGATGGTAAAACAGGTTGTCCGTGCCCAGAGAGGTTAAAGTGCGACGTGCTTTCCCTGAGTACGATGGCAATTCTCAGCGGATCCCGCATATGCGGTCGATCAGCCCCACCTTATGCGCCTCCTGGCGCAAGTTCTACGACGCGTGCGGCTCCTGCCGCAACGCGCTGTGGTAGTTGTAGTCCGTGGTGCTTGGGGGCGGGATAAAAGTGCTGCGTGCAGGGGCCAGGGACAACGATGCAAGAGGCAGTGTTCTCCTGATAAAAAAACAGATGGTAAAACAGGTTGTCCGTGCCCAGAGAGGTTAAAGTGCGACGTGCTTTCCCTGAGTACGATGGCAATTCTCAGCGGATCCCGCATATGCGGTCGATCAGCCCCACCTTATGCGCCTCCTGGCGCGAGTTCTACGACGCGTGCGGCTCCTGCCGCAACGCGCTGTGGTAGTTGTAGTCCGTGGTGCTTGGGGGCGGGATAAAAGTGCTGCGTGCAGGGGCCAGGGACAACGATGCAAGAGGCAGTGTTCTCCTGATAAAAAAACAGATGGTAAAACAGGTTGTCCGTGCCCAGAGAGGTTAAAGTGCGACGTGCTTTCCCTGAGTACGATGGCAATTCTCAGCGGATGTCTTGTATCAAATAGCTGCCAGGCCCTCCCAAAATTATTTCTAAACACATTTTTTTTATCATGACTAGAGGGAAGGGGGAGCAGTGGTGAAGCTTGAGGCAGAGGGGAGATGATCTAATTCAAAAACATGAAAAATCAGAGTGCCGAGGATGGAGCACAGGGATCATAGCAGAGGGAAGTGTGTGACGAGGTGGGCAGCACACCAGGGAGAGCAAGTAAACCGATGCATTCCCATGGAGTTCTGAAAGTAAAAGAGAAAAGTAGTTCCCTTTTTATGAGCAGTGGAAGTATACAAGTATTCCACTCAAAAGGATGTAAATAAGCTGAGCCCCAGGGGTAAGGAGAGATACAGGAAGCGAAAATAAGCTATCCAAAAGTGTCCCAAAGCCCATTTTAAATGTTGGTATTCTCTACATTAGGCCTTAGACAACAGGCAGCTTAAGCTGTCTATAGATGGGACCTAAAAAGTAACCTTGTAACTGCTTGTTCATCTTTGAAGCTCACATTAGAGGCGAGACCACTTATACAGCTTCAGTCGCCATATCTTTGGTCTGACCAAGTCATGGTTTAGAGAGAACTGCTCTACCACTCTCAAGTGCTTTCACAGTCTGTTCTCAAACCGAGAAGGCATCTCCTTAACCTCAAACGCACGATAAGCCTCACTGGGACCATGCAAGCCCTTGGCTTACAACCGATCATGGTCCAAAGCACACAATTTGACACAAGTTTGACCTCATCTTTACTTCCAGCTTTGCAGTGTTTAAATGAATCTAACTGTACAGCCCCATACCTGGCCAGACAAATCCTTCATCTTCATTCACCTTACTAACTATACTTGCAAATCGTTATCACTCAAATCAAGTGACACCTCACCTATGTATTTACTGACAACTAAAAAAATATTTCTACTTAACCCTTCGAGAGAACTTGCAGCAAAGTCAAAGCTCGTCAATTTGACTCAACCAACCCAATGTTTTTGCTGAATAATCTCTACCTCAACATATCTGTTGTCATAAGATGCTCCTGTCAAATATTGCAAACCCAGACCAGACACTAAATTGCTCAAGTGCATCCCTGGAGAGCATGCCAAAATGAAACGGGTCAACCACTAGCTGGAATGTCATTAAGCATGAAAAACACTAAACTTGCCACAGATACCCAGAAGTTAACACAGGGTAATCGGAAGGGCAAAAATGGCCTACCTCACAAAATGAATCAATGAGGCACCCATCCAATTGAACGATAACATTTGCCACAAGTTGACTAACAACATGGTAATGAATGTGCACCTCAACATTGCAAAAATGTATTGGATTTCTTCAAATCCCAAATTCCCAAAAAGCATAGCTATCTGCAGTACACAGGAATCGTCTCCATACTCCCTTACCTCAATGCTTCCCCTAATGTGTATAGTTTGGAGTGTGAATGTCTTCTAAATGAATATGCTGTGCACAATTCAGCAATCTAGTGGTTGGCTCTGCAAGTGTTGTTACAAAACTTGCTCCTACTTCTGGTGGGTGTCCACATCGGCGAAGCAGGATATGACTTCAACAATAAGCCCAAAATGCCCCATTATGTGACCACCAGTTTAGATTTTTCTTTCCCGCTGTTTTGTTCAGAGGTACATAGAGGAAGCTCTCAAGGAAGGTGCCACAAGATCGTCAACAACCAAGAAAGCTGCTGAAAATATTGAATTATCTTGGATCCTCGAATGGATTAAGGTGTTTTTAGGAACTCTTTGGCGGGTATTTAGAGTCAGTGTGAGAATTTCTTCAAAGGTGCATTCCCCGAGACTCGTCGATGCCATTTTATAGTATGACCACAACATTCCAGTTTTGCAGCGTGAGTCTTTCTGGATTCACTATGCTGTGCATTATTCCGCGGTCTAGTGGTTGGGTCTGGAATCGTAGTCTTTTTTCTCTTTTTTTTTTTTTTTTTTTCGTAGCCCAGGTGGGCGTCGACGCCCCACCATTTGGTGTCCTTCCATGACGTCGGTGCGCTTCCTCCGGAAGCTCCCACCCTTGGGCGCCATCTTCAGATTCTTTTTTCCGCCGTTGGGTCTGGATCGTCGTGAGAAGCTCCAGAGTTGGAAAAGGAGAGAAGAAGTAAGAAAAAGCAGAAAGAACCGAGAAAAATTAGAGATCTTCATCAGAAGATAAAGAACATACTACCGGGACAACGAAGTCGGTGAGAAAATAGAAGAAACTTCGACGTCCAACGGAGAATGCGCACACAGGGGGCTCCCTGAGCGCTGGAATGGACAAGACACCATTCAAATTCTGTCGTAACTGCCACCACAAGTTCGCGCAGAAAGACCAGAATCCAGTTTGCAACCTCTGCTTGCCAATCGACCATCAAAGCGCCGACTGCAACGCCTGCTCGGCATTCGCCACCAAGACCCTCAGGGTCAGGGAAAGACAGAGGAGAGCAAACTACAACATGCAGGGCCAAGGGCCACCCCCCTCGCTGCGGGACCTGGGCCTCTCCAGTGGGGAAGAGGACAACGTCGCCGAGGGACCAGAGGACTGCACGGTCGTAGAGACCGATAACACGTCGAGGAAGGAGGTAAGAGAGACGTCGACCCCAAAAACCCCGACAGACTCTCGAAAGTCTGAGCCAAAGTCCACGAAAGGAGCACCGGCGTCGAAGCACTCGACGACCGCAGCTGCGTCCACGGACAAACAGCCCAGCGGATCCTTCGAAAAGGACTCCCGGTCGGTGAAAGCTCTAGATGCACCAAGGTCGTTGAAGCACGGTTCCCAGAAGCCGCACCCGACACCGAGAGCAAAAGGCAACTTCGACGTCCACGTCAGCAACCTCGAAGAGAACAGCCGAAACCCTCGACGCCGAACAATCGGCGGACATGGAGAGGAAGAAGAAGAGGCTTGAGGCCGAAATGGCCAGTATCCTCCAAAGAAAGAAGGACTTCGACGAGCGGATGAGTAGATACTCCATCCCTTCGAAGCCCTCAACGGTCGTCGAAGCAGAGGCACAAGAGGAGTTCGACAGCACCGAGCTGACAAACTCCCGAATCATCGGAGCAACAGGACGAAGAGGGCCTGTTCTATTATACAGAGGGTGATGACGACCAGCAATCGCACTTCGGCTCGACACCCTCGGAGGCTCAAGACCTGGAATGGCAGGATCTCGACGCCGAAAACCCGGAGGAGGCCGTGGAAACGTATCCGTCGAGGCCTTCGCCGCCGGACGACATAGGGATTTACAACATGGTCGTCAGGAACGCAGCTGCCACCTACAGAGTGGAAATGGAGGAGGAAAAGCCAAAAGCCTGTTTTCTCCTGGAAACACTGCTGCCAACACAAACTAGGAGCCAATTCCTTCCTATGCTCCCTAGTGTGCTAGACCAAGGCAGGGAAGCTTTCAAGGAGCCTTCTACCTGCAGATCTGTCACCCCCAGGGCTGAGAAAAAATACAAACACTCTTCCAAAGACCCACCATACATCCAGGGATCTGTACCGGCTGATTCCATCATAACAGCAACAGCCAGGAAGAGGGCCAACGTTCCCACAAACTCCGGACCGCCTCCAGACAAGGAGAGCAAGAGGATAGACCTCACAGGGAGGAAAATCGAAAGGAATGCGGCAATACATTGGCGCATTGCCAACTCCATTGCCCTTATAAGTAGGCACGCCTACCAGCACTGGGAAGAAATTGGGCAGTTGCTCAAACTGCTCCCCACCGAACAACAGCAAAGAGGGGCACACCTCGTAGAGGAGGGGAAGAACATGGCCAACACCTGCCTGAAGTCGGCCTTGGACGCAGCTGATGCATCAAGCAGGCTGATGATGATCGGGGTAACAGAGAGAAGACATGCCTGGCTCAGGATCTCTGGGTTCAAGCCAGAGGTGCAAAACAACATCCTGAAGTTGCCCTTCGACGGGAAGAAGCTGTTCGGCACGCCCGTGGACGAGATGCTGACGCAGCTCAAAAAAGACAACGAAACTGCAAGGTCCATGGGAGCCCTGCAGTTCAGGGGTATGAGAAGGGGCACCCCCTCACGAAGACCTAATGGCAGAGGTGGGAACCAGCCAGGAACATCGCACCAGGCCTTCCAGCAAACATTTCAGGGAAGCAGCCAGGCGCAACAGGGTCAGCAGCAGCAAGGCTGGCAGAACCAACAAAGGGGCCAGTCCTTTCGAAGCCGACCAAACGGGCGAGGCAATACGAGAAGAGGCGGCCAGCAACCCGCCCCCAAGTGACTTCACAATACAAAACGTGCCCGCACTGACAACATCTCGAGTTGCGCGGCACAACATAAGACACGGACAAGACTTACAAATTTACCATCATACAACTCCCATAGGAGGCAGACTAAAACACTTCTCCCAGGAGTGGGAGAAGATAACCGACAAGTGGATACTCAACATCATACAGTTCGGATACTGCATAGAACTGGTAAGGAAGCCACCAAACAGGAGGCCGGCAAACAAAAGACGCTCAACAGAAGAGCTGTCACTACTGTGGCAGGAAGCACAAGAACTCCTCCACAAACAGACTATAGAAAGAGTGCCATACAGAGAAAAGGGCACAGGAGTGTACTCCAACTACTTCCTTGTACCAAAGGTAGATGAAACATTAAGGCCCATACTGGACCTACGGTTCCTAAACAAATACATAAAAACTCAAAAGTTCAAGATGACGTCCTTGCAGGAGGTCATACCTCAAATAAGGCACGGAGACTTTATGGCCACAATAGACCTCAAGGATGCCTACCTACACATCCCTATGAACCAAAAACACAAGCATCTACTCAGATTTACCATCAGCAAAATGCACTACCAGTTCACGGCCCTAGCCTTCGGCCTAAAATCAGCGCCAAGAGTATTCACCAAATACCTAGCTGCCGTAGCAGCACATCTGCGAAGACAGGGGATACACGTATACCCCTACCTAGACGACTGGTTGGTAAAGGCAAACTCATACAACCAGTGCAAACTACATGCTCAGCAGGTCACACAAACGCTGACAAAACTGGGCTTCTCCATACACGAGGAGAAGTCATCGCTGGAACCAGAACAAGTGAAGATCTTCCTGGGTGCGAGAATCGACACCATTCAAGGAAGAGTGTTCCCCAGCGAGAAGAGGACCCTCGCACTACTGAAGGAGACTCGCCACTACCGGAAGGGGCAACGTCTGACAGTGAGGACAGTGAGCAAACTCATGGGCATGATGGCATCATGCATACACTTAGTCCCCAATATTCGGCTACACATGAGACCATTCCAGGAATGGCTGCAACAGCAGTGGTCACAGGCAACGGGGAGTTGGGAAGATCTAGTGGTTGTAACGCACGCAGTGCAGGGAGAGATAGCATGGTGGAACAGGGACAACATAACAAGGGGAAAACCGTTCACACCACCAACTCCGACAGTGACCATCACAACAGACTCATCCCAAATGGGGTGGGGAGCGCACATGAAACTGCTCAAAGTGAGGGGTTTATGGACGCAAACAGATGCCGTCAAACACATCAACTACCTAGAACTCAAGACCGTATTCCTTGCCCTCAAAGCATTCCAGAAACAGCTGTACGGCCAAAGGGTGTTAGTACAAACAGACAACACAACAACGATGTTCTACATCAACAAGCAGGGAGGAACACAGTCGGTGGCGCTGTCAGATCTAGCACAACAAATATGGAAATGGGCTATCCCATTACAAATAGACCTACTGGCAATACATCTGCCGGGGAAGGACAATGTGGAAGCAGAGAGACTAAGCAGACAAACGTCGACCTCACACGAGTGGGAGCTCAACGCTCAGGAGACGCAAAAAATATTCAAAAAGTGGGGAACACCACAATTAGACCTGTTTGCAACACACCAGAATGCAAAATGCCAATACTTCGCATCCAGGCAACCAGGACATCAATCCCAGGGAAATGCCCTATGGATGAGCTGGTCAAAGACATTTGCATACGCTTTTCCACCGATACCGCTGATACACAAAGTGCTCAGCAAGTGCAGAACAAGCAACATGACACTAATTCTAGTGGCACCTCAGTGGGCCAGGCAGTCCTGGTTCTCACAGATCGTGGAAATGGCACAGGAACCACCACACAAGTTCCCAAAAGAAGGGACCTGCTCTCGATGGAACACGGAAGAGTACTCCATCCAGAACCAGAGAGCCTCAGCCTAGCAGCATGGCTCCTGAAGACCTAGATTTCGCCCACCTCAAGCTTCCGCAAAGCACGCTAGCGGTACTGCGAGAAGCAAGGAGGCCCACCACAAGGAAATGCTATGCAGCTAAATGGAAGAGATTCACTGAGTGGTGCATCAAGGAGAAGCTCCACAAGAGAATCACCAGAGAGTCAACTGTGCTAAGATACTTAACACACTTACTAAAGAGTAACCTGAGCTGCACATCACTAAGGGTGCACCTGGCAGCAATAGTAGCCTATACAAGAGGAGAAACGGGAAAAAGCTTCTTTACATCTCAAGTGGTAAAAAGATTCCTAGAGGGAGCCAAAAGAATAGCCCCACCAAAGAGGATGCCGCCGCCGGCATGGAACCTCAATGTGGTTTTAACGCAGCTTATGAAAGCACCATTCGAACCTATTCACAAGGCCTCGCTTCATATGCTCACCATAAAAACAGCATTCCTGGTAGCGATTACCTTGCTCCGAAGGGTGAGTGAGTTGCAGGCCCTTACACTACAAGAACCCTACATTCAAATTCACAATGACAGGGTGGTAATGAGGACTGACCCACACTTCATGCCTAAGGTGGTGTCCAAGTTCCTTATAAGCCAAACTATACAAATTCCCAGTTTCTTCCAAAAACCATCCACCAGCGCAGAAAGGGCGCTGCACACGCTGGACGCCAGAAGGGCAGTAATGCACTACATTGAAAGGACTAAAGGTTGTAGGAAGACCAAACAATTCTTTGTGTCCTTCGCAAGCAGTTTCCTGGGCAGACCAGTAACAAAAAATACCATTGCACGATGGATCGCACAAGCAATTCAATACTGCCACAAACAGGCAGGCCGCCAGGAGCTACAAGGGGCAGCTCAGGCTCACTCAACCAGGAAAAAGGGAGCAACAATCGCCTTCCTGGCAAACACACCTATCCAAGACATTTGCCTGGCGGCAACATGGGCTTCAGTGCACACTTTCACTAAGCACTACTGCGTGGATATACAGATGAACAAAGAAGCACAAGTAGGTCAGAAAGTGCTTCAACATATTTTCAACAACCAATGCTCATCTTCCACCCAGCCGCCACAAACATAGCAAACCGCTACAAAGTCTATGCACAGCATAGTGAATCCAGAAAGATTCACGCTGCAAAACGAATAGTTTCTTACCTGTCGGTGTAGTTTTGCAGCTTGAAGACTTTCTGGATTCACTAGCGAACCCACCCGCCTCCACCAGAAAGATGAGACAGGAGGAAGATGGGACTAACAAATAGGAAAACACCTTTAAAAGGATAAACAAAACAAACACAAGACAAGAAAAAAAGAATCCGAAGATTGCGCCCAAGCGTGGGAGCTTCCGGAGGAAGCGCGCCGACGTCACGGAAGGACACCAAATGGTGGGGCGTCGACGCCCACCTGGGCTACGAAAAAAAAGAGAAAAAAGACTACGATTCCGGACCCATCCACTAGACCGCGGAATAATGCACAGCATAGTGAATCCAGAAAGTCTTCAAGCTGCAAAACTACACCGACAGGTAAGAAACTATTCGTTTTCTCCAAACTGCCATAGGAAGCTCACTTTAAACGACAAACATCCAGTATATATGTTTGTCTGCCGAGGGACCATAAGTCTGACAACTGTTAAGCTAGTTCCCTTTTCATACCTAAAGCAATTATTCACAGGAAAGGTTCTACTTGCACATTTGGAAGCAACAGACACAGTAGGACTAAAGGAAGCTGGCTCTGTATATACTGTACCAAAAAGAGGTATAGTGTGCACATAGTCCAATGAGTCCCCAAAGGTATGGCAGAGATAAAGTAGATAATTCCTTACTCTTAATTTAGTGGTAGCTGGGCTGAGCAGTAAGGCTTATCAGAGGTTAATGTGAATGCATTTGTTGTACCCACTAATACAAAACAGGAACACACACTCAATGACTAACTCCAGACCAATGTGTTGCAAAAAAATATATATTACTTTAGTTACTTTTATTTTAGGAACCAAGTTGAACTCAGTTACAGGTAGGTAATACTTTGAAAAAGGCCGTAGAAATAGTTTATGGTCTGCCTTGGAAATACCTTGGTATTGTCAATCAGAAACAGTAACATTTAGTGCTTGAAAAATATAGTTGTATGCAATAGATAGAATACAATGCAATCCTAAGGTAGAACAAGCATTTGCAATGGAATCGGTCTCGCCTTTGGGACCTTATATGTATTTAGTTATGCAGTACATTAGCCTGGGTGCTGAAACATCTACTGTTCTTTAATATGGAGGGAAAATAAGCACCAAACTGCGTGACACACCAGGTATGGGACACATGGAGAGAAATATTGCCTTTGAGTGGGAAATGGTATAGTTCAAAGCTCTGTTTTTAATATAAAATCAGGGCCTTCGGTGGTCATATCACTGAAAATACAAGATTTGAAAAAAATATTATGGTCTGCGGGTGCTCGTGGAAGACAATTTCTATGGACTGGAATCTAGAGAATGCTAAAGTGATCTTGGTATTTTACTGACCTCTGCTGGTCGTTTTCTATCAAGAAAGTTAAATAGAGGCAGTTCCCAGAAAAATTTAAAAAAGAAAGTTCCTCAGCAGAAAGCAATTCTGGTATTTTACTGACCTCTACTGGTCGATTTCTATTAAGACAGTTAAATAGAGGCAGTTGAACAGAAAAAAAAGTCCCTAAGCGGAAGCAGACAAGTAAAGTACTAGGACTGATCTCCAGGACCCACAAAGTACATACACATATAAGTATATACTACAGTATATACAAGAGGTCTCAAATGCTCGACCTAAAAACGGAGTTATGCATCAGCAGGTAAGTACACAACTTACTTTTCTAGTCTTCGGGGTTCTTTAGACCGGCGCAGGGCAAAGGTCAGTTTAAGGTAGGCACCGCCAGCAGCCCGGGGGGAGCAGGGTGCAGAGTTCGCTGAGCCCAAGGCTAGACAATGGAGACTGATGAAGATGTGCAGAGTTCGTATCCACGCCACAGCGGTCAATACCGGCAGTGATGGTTTTTCTCGCGATCAGCGGAGAGCAATGGGGATGAATGAGAGTCAGTAGGCTGCAAACACTGGTACCGTCGCGGTCACAGTGAGCGAGTCACTGTAGATCGAAAGGAGGCACCACCATCCCAGGAGTCGTGGGGATGGAGATGTGCAGGGAATGGAGGAGTTCCACCAATGTTGGGCTGTCTAGGTGAGGCCACAGTCCAGCTGCAGTGCTTTCTTCTGGCAGGGTCAGAGTCGCATTGACACAAATGTTGGTCCTCTACCACTGCGGTCCTGGAGTTCTTTTTGTTGTAGTGAGTCGCATCGACACAAGTGTCTGTCCTCAACCACTGCAGTTCTTGTACCTGCGGACGCCGGGGACTAGAGCCTCTAGCCCATATGGAGGTTCTTGGAGATTGAGGGAAGGCTGTAAGGTCTTCGGGGTTTCTTGGAGACCTAGCAGGGTTTCTGGAAGGACAGCAGGTCCAGTTGTCAAACTGGCTACAGGTGGCGGGGTTCTGTCTGCATCGGTTCAGTTCCTGGTCCGGCAGCGGTCTTCTTCCGTCTTCTTCTTTGGTCTGTCGAATCTGAGGAACACGGTTCAGGGGAGCACTTAAATACAAAATTTAAGGGCGTAACTGAGGTAGTGTGGCAGTAACCAATGGCTACTGTCCCCTAGGGTGACTCCACCCTTTGAGTGCCCCCTCCCTTTGGAGAGAGGGGCACATCCCTGTTCCTATTGGGCCTAATTCTCCAAATCAAGATGGAAAATTTCTAAGAGAGGGGTTCACCTCAGCTCCTGGCGACCCTAGGGGTGTGCCGGGCTAAGGTGGACACTCCTACTCTGCTTACTAGTTTTCCCTCTTGTCCTGCCACCAGAAGTCTGGACAGGGGGATGGGCATCTCCAATAGTCAGCACATCGCAAGTTGAGAGCATTTGCGGCTCACCGCCAAGTGTTGCTGTTCCTGACAGAGGGAGGTGTGAAGCACCTCCACCCAGAGCAGGCTTTGCTTCTGACCTCCGAGAGCACAAAGGCTCTCACCTCATGAGGTCAGTAACCTGTCTGGTGGTGGCTAGCTGGCGGGGACCAGTCAGTTAATACACATGAAGTTGGTCGTTTTTCAGGGGGCCTCTCTAAGATGCCCTCTAAGTACATTTTATAATAAATCCAACACTAGCATCAGTGTATGTTTATTATGGTGAGAAGTTTGGTACCAAACTTCTCAGTTTTTTGTAAAGTCATCATGGAACTGTGGAGTTCTTGTTGACCAACTCACAGCCCATGTACTCAAAATGGCGTCACTGCACTTACAATGTCTGTGAATGGCACATATTGCTCATGCAGCTATGCCCTCACCTGTGATATGGTGCACCATGCCTTAAGGCTGTGAGGCCTTCTAAAGGGGTGACTTACCCATGCCACTGGCAGTATTGGTGGGCATTGCTCACAGGGATGTGTGCCATGTTGACCAGGGGCTGCTCCTCCGCTAAGGCAGAGGAGCGTCACTCTACTGAGCAGGTCAAAAAGGAAAAAAGAAAATGTTAACTCATTGTTAATATCATTTTATTTTTCCGTCCTTGTTCAGCTGGGTAGGGACGGGGCTGCTCTCCTCGCAGGGTAGGGCAGGAGAGGAGTGGTTTGCCCACTCTAAGGGGGCATGAGGCTTTGGCCGGCTGTCTCGGGCCGGCCAAACCGTCATGTGCACTTTGCATGTTCTCCACCCAGGCTGCATTACAGCCTGTGTGGAGAACATGCCCAGATTCCCATTCCCTGGATAACCGCTGAATCACAGCGCTCAGACCAATCGCAACGCTGCACTGCAGCGTTTTGATTGGCTATGGGGAGCCGGGTGCTTCCTGCCCTGCAGTCCTGGAAGTGGGTGAAGAGGACCGAGAGGCGGCGGCACAGAGGTAAGTGTTTCCTTTTTTTCTTCATTCTCCCCCCTCGACCCACCTGTAGGAAGCTGGCTCTGTATATACTATACCAAAGTGAGGTATAGTGTGCACAGAGTCCAGTGGAACCCCAATGGTAGGCAGAGGTAAGTTAGATAGCACCTCACTCTCTATTTGTGGTAGTATGGTCGAGCATTAAGGCAGTATCAGAGGACAGTGTTAAGCATTAGTTGTACACACTCGATCAGCAAATGAATTCACACACTCAAAGACTGAACTTCAGACCAATTGTTTTTGTATCAAAAATATTCTTTGTTATTTTATTTCCTAGAACCAGGCAAGCCTGGCACAGGTAAGTGATAAGTACTTTGCAGTAAATATACAGATTGTAACACAGTGTGGTTTGCAATTGTAAATGTACTGTGATTTGATTACAGTAGTGTTACTGATAATGCAATGCTTTTCAGAATACAGTACATATACTTTGAATGGGACTTTCAGTAAGATTACAGGCAAGTTACTTTTGGATTGCTTTTCTTACTCAGAGTAGTATACCTGGATACTGCTCTGGAACGTTTCCTGTAAACAGGTAAGTAAAATCGTTTTTGTTAAACAGTACAATTTTAAAGAATTTCTTTAGGTTTTCAAACTCCACACTTGGACATTTTTTCACAGAAAAACAGTCAATGTTATCCTATGGAGGAAAATAGTGTTATTGGTTTAAAGGTAAGTACTTTGTTGTGGGAGTTGGTATTTTGGGGTTAGACTCAGGGGTCCCCCAGGGTCAAGGATGCACTCTAGTTACACCCTCAGCGGCACTAGGGCGGCCAGTTGCAGAGTGCTGAGGCCCAATGTTATCCAATTTGGGCTAGGGGGCCTCCGGTTGGTGGCTGCTGGCAAGCAGGCCACTTGGTTGTGGGAGCAAAGCTCCTGGACTTTAGGGGAAACTAAGTAGCACCAAAGGTGCACCCTCAGCGGCACTAGGGCGGCCGGGTGCAGGGTGCTGTTTCGTCGTCTGGCGCCCTATTGTTTTCAATTGGGAACCTCCGGTTCACAAAGGCACTGCAGGCTTGGGGACGAAGGTCTTCTGGGTGCGACCACCACTTCGAGAGGTAAGTTGGGAAGTTAGGGGTTGGTTAGGCACCGTCGGTTTGGGCACCCAAGGCCGTGGGGTGCAGGGGTGCCTTTTGGGGTCGGATCTTCTTACCAGCTCCTGGTCGCGGTTGGGGGGGGGGGGACCTTCTGTATTTAAGCTGCAGGTGTGGGCTGGAGGCTTGAGGCAGGTAGGGGGTTGCTGGATCTCTGGTCAGGATCGCCGGGGTGACCTCCACGTGGTGTTTGCCCTCTCGAGCTCGGGCCATGGACGGCGGATGCAGAGTGGGGTGGATTCGCGGTGTCTGGCCGGAGCCAGAGGTTGCAGATTAACAAATCCGGTGTTCACAGGAGACAAAGTCTTTGGAGTTGAAGGCGGGCATGTCCTCCGGGGTTTTCGAGGTTGCTGGCTGCAGGACACACCGGGATTTCGCAGGAGCAGTTCGAGGTGGAGACAGGCCGATAGGGCTAGGGCCAAGTCAGTGGGCGTCTTCCTCTTGTTAGCTGCTGCACGGCTGTTTGGTCCTTCTTCTTCTTGTAGTTTCTTCTTGTCTGAGGAAGCAAGGTTCAGGGGTGCCCCTAAATACTAGATTTAGGGGCGTTACAGGTAGGTAAAAGGCAGGGACCAATGGGTCCCTTCCCTGGGGTCGGTACACCCCCTATTATAGGGGGCATGAGCCTGTCCCTGGTTGGCTGAGTCCCCCCATCTGCAAGATGGCGGGGACTGGGAGTTGTGCTTCACCTCGCCTCCCCCACCTGAGGGGTGGAGTTGGCAGAGGTGGGCACACCTCTCTTCCTCACTTGTTTTTCCCGCCGGTTCTCCCGTCCAAAGTGGGGGTCAGAACCAGTGGGGACCAGTTGCTGAAAGCAGCAAGTGGCCTGGGGAAGCTCACAAAGGCGGCAAGCCTTTGAAGCTTCCCCTTCGTGAGCCCTGCCCATCCTGGGGGAGGAGGCTTGGCACCTCGTCCCAGGATGTGCATTGTTTAAGGCCCCAGAAAGCAGCAGGTTCTCGACCCAGGGGTCCTGAAACATGTCTGGTGGTGGCAGCTGAAAGCAGCCACTCAGCCTGGACACTAGTGGTGGGTTAGTTTTCAGGGGGCATCTCTAAGATGCCCTCTGTGTGCATTTTTCATTAAATCCCACACTGGCATCAGTGTGGGTTTAATGTGCTGAGAAGTTTGATACCAAACTTCTCAGTTTTCAGTGTAGCCATTATGGTGCTGTGGAGTTCGTAATGACAAACTCCCAGCACCATATACTCTTTATGGCAGCACTGCACTTTCCATGTCTAAGAATGGACTTAGACACTGTAGGGGTACAGGGCTCGTGCACCTGTACCCTCACCACTGGTATAGTGCACCCAGCTAGAGGGGTGACTGATTTATGCCAGGGCAGTGGGTTGTAGGCATGGCACACAGATGTGTGCCATGTCGACTCTTAACTTTGTTCTGCACCAAAACACGCAGCCTGCAAAGGCAGTGTGTGTGTGTAAGGGTACAGGACCTCTAAGGGTGGCACAATAAGTGCTGCAGCCCTTAGAGGCGTTCTCTGGTCACAGTGCCCTGGGTACCTGTGGTATCATTTACCAGGGGCTGACCTGTGGCCAGAGATGCCAATTGGGTTTAGGCTTCAATGCAGTTTTAGAGAAAGAACATAGGCCCTGGGTACCTGATTAGCAGGAGCCCAGGGCACACTCAGTCAAAGCACATCAGCAATTCAGCAAAAAGTGGGGGCAACCATGCAGAAAGAGGGCACTTTCTCACACAGCCCCCCCTCCCCCCCCCCAAACGAAAGAGGATGAGACTAACCTTTCCCTAGAGAGTCTTCATTTTCTAAGTGGAAGAACCTGGAAAGTCCATCTGCATTGGCATGGGCAGTCCCAGGTCTGTGTTCCACTACAAAGTCCATTCCCTGTAGGGCGATGGACCACCTCAACAGTTTAGGATTTTCATCTTTCATTTGCATTAGCCATCTGAGAGGTCTGTGATCAGTTTGAACTAGGAAGTGAGTACCCAACAAGTATGGTCTCAGCTTATTCAGGGACCAAACCACAGCAAAGGCCTCCCTCTCAACAGCACTCCAACGCTGCTCCCTGGGGAGAAGCCTTCTGCTTATAAAAGCAACAGGTTGGTCTTGGCCTTCATCATTGGTCTGGGATAGGACCGCTCCTATCCCTAGCTCAGAGGCATCAGTCTGCACAATGAACTGCTTGGCATAGTCTGGAGCTTCGAGAATTGGTGCTGAGCACATAGCCTCTTTCAGGGTGTCAAAAGCCTTTTGACAACTAACTGTCCAGTTTACGTTTTTGGGCATCTTCTTGGAGGTGAGTTCTGTGAGGGGAGCCACAATGGACCCATATCCCTTCACAAACCTCCTGTAGTACCCAGTCAAGCCAAGGAATGCCCTGACTTGGGTTTGGGTTGTTGGAGCTGCCCAGTCCAGGATGGCCTGGATCTTGGGCTGTAAGGGTTTGTACTTGGCCTCCACCAACAAGGTGGGCCAAGTACTACACAGTTCCCTGCCCTATCTGGCATTTGGATGCCTTGATAGTTAGGCCTGCAGTTTGCAGGGTATTTAAAACCTTCCCAAGGTAGATCAGGTGATCCTGCCAGGTGGAGCTAAAGACAACAATATCATCTAGATAAGCTGCACTAAAGGACTCCAATCCAGCAAGGACTTGATTCACCAACCTCTGGAAGGTGGCAGGGGCATTCTTTAAACCAAAGGGCATAACAGTAAACTGATAATGCCCATCAGGTGTGGAGAATGCTGTCTTTTCTTTGCTCCTGGGGCCATGCCAGTTTGCCCAGTACCCTGCAGTTAAGTCAAAGGTACTTAGAAATTTGGCTGCACCCAATTTGTCTATCAACTCATCTGCTCTTGGGATAGGGTGAGCATCTGTCTTGGTGACAGAGTTGAGCCCTCTATAGTCCACACAGAACCTCATTTCTCTCTTTCCACCCTGTGGATGAGGTTTGGGGACTAGAACCACTGGGCTGGCCCAGGGGCTCTCAGAGGGTTCAATAACCCCTAACTCCAGCATCTTGCTGACTTCATCTCTGATGCTTTCCTTGACTTGATCAGACTGTCGATAGATTTTGTTTTTGACAGGTGAACTGTCGCCAGTGTTCACATCATGGGAACACCAGTTTGTCTGACCAGGGGTCAAGGAAAAGAGCTTAACATACTGCTGCAAGACTTGCTTGCAATCAGTCTGCGGTTGGGCAGAGAGGGTGTCTGAGAAGACAACTCCATCCACTGACCCATCTTTTGGGCTGTATGAGAGGAGGTCAGGGAGAGGTTCACTCTCTGCTTCCTGCTCCTCATCAGTCACCATCAGCATGGTGATGTCAGCCCTGTCATGAAAGAACTTCAGGCGGTTCACATGGATAACCCTTTTGGGTGTCCTGCTTGTGCCCAGGTCAACCAAGTAGGTGACCTCACTCTTTTTTTCTAGGATAGAGTAAGGGCCACTCCATCTGTTCTGGAGGGCCCTTGGTGCCACTGGCTCCAAAACCCACACCTTTTGCCCAGGTTGAAATTCAACCAGTGCAGCTTTTTTGTCATACCAGTGCTTCTGAAGCTCCTGGCTGGCCTCAAGATTTTTGGATGCATTTTCCATGTACTCAGCCATTCTGGACCTTAGGCCAAGCACATAGTCCACAATATCTTGTTTGGGTTCTTGGAGAGGCTTCTCCCAACCCTCTTTTACAAGACAGAGTGTTCCCCTCACAGGATGGCCAAACAGAAGTTCAAAGGGGGAAAACCCTACTCCCTTCTGTGGCACCTCTCTGTAAGCGAAAAGCAGGCATGGTAAGTGGACATCCTATCTCCTTTTGAGGTTTTCAGGGAGTCCCATAATCATGCCTTTCAATGTCTTGTTGAATCTCTCAACAAGGCCATTGGTTTGTGGGTGAGGGGGTGTAGAAACTTGTACTGTACTCCACACTCTTTCCACATGTGTTTAAGTTAAGCAGACATGAAGTTGGAACCTCTGTCTGAAATCACCTCCTTAGGAAACCCTACCCTGGTGAAGACACCAGTGAGGGCCTTGGCTACAGCAGGAGCTGTAGTAGTCCTAAGGGGAATTGCCTCAGGGTACCTAGTGGCATGATCCACTACCACTAGAATGAATTTGTTCACTGATGCTGTGGGAAGTTCAAGTGGACCCACTATGTCCACACCTACCCTTTCAAAGGGAACCCCCACCACAGGTAGTGGTATCAGGGGGGCCTTTGAGGGGCCACCTGTCTTGCCACTGGCCTGACAGGTGACACAGGAGCTGACAAACTCCTTTACTTTTTGGAGAATCTGGGGCCAGTAAAAGTGGCTAACTAGCCTTTACCAAGTCTTGGTTTGGCCCAGATGTCCAGCTAGGGGGATGTCATGAGCTAAAGTTAGGAGAAACTCCCTGTACTTCTGAGGCACTACCACTCTCCTAGTGGCTCCAGGGTTGGGGTCTCTGGCCTCAGTGTACAGTAGTCCCTCTTCCCAATAAACTCTGTGGGTATCACTGACATCTCCCTTTTCCTGTGCAGCAGCTTGCTGCCTCAGGCTTTCAAGAGTTGGACAGTCCTGCTGTCCAAGGCACAGCTCTTCCCTAGAGGGTCCCCCTGGGCCTAAGAGTTCAACCTGGTAAGTGTCAAGGTCCATGGGCTCAGGTCCCTCTGGGGTGTCCAAGTCCTCTCCCTGAAGAGAGGGGTCCTGATCCTTTTGCTGTACAGAAGCTGGTTCCCCAGTCTTCTTACATTTTCTCTTGGAAGGTTGGGCCATACTTTCAGGCTCCAACACTTTTTTCACCCTGTCTCATGCTCTGTGCTCTTGTTTTACACACACCAATTCAGGGATATCCAGCATTGCTGCATGGGTTTTCAGTTCAACCTCAGCCCATGCTGAGGTTTCCAGGTCATTGCCAAGCAGACACGCAGCTTATAGCTTTGGTGAGACCACTACCTGTTTCAGGCCAGTAACCCCCCCCCCCCCCCTTCCAATGTCACCATAGCCATTGTATGGTTAGTGGTAACACTGTCAGCATTGGTGACTGGGTAAGTTCTCCCAATCAAGTATTGCTCAGGGGAAACCAGTGTGTCTCTTACCATATTGACACTGGCACCTGTATCCCTCAGAGCTTCTATCCTAGTTCCATTAATCTAAGGGTATTGTAAGTACTTTTTTAAGTTGGGTGGCCACACAGCTACAGTGGCAAACTCAACTTCCCCTTCTGAAACTAGAACTGCTTCAGTGTGCAACCCGTTTTGCTCTTGGCACACTGTTGATCCCATCTGGGGACTTGCTACCCCAGGAGTAGCTGTAGTAGGACTAGGGGCCTTCTTGTTTGGGCAAGCAGCATCTCCAGTTAAGTGTCCCAACTTCTTCCAGTTGTTACACCAGGCCTTTAAAGGATCAAAGTTCTTTCCCCTGTACCTATTATTGGACTGGGAAGAGTTTTGGGACCCACCCCCGTGCAGGTTTTTGGGGCCCTTTAGAAGACTCAGGCTTTTTATCTTGGGGATTCTCACCACCTTTCCCCTGGTGAGGTTTTGTAACCCCTTTCTTTTGGTCACCGCCAATGGTTGTTTTTGTCACCCTTGTCTTGACCCAGTGGTCTGCCTTCTTTCCCAATTCTTGGGGAGAAATTAGACCTAGGTCTACCAAATGCTGATGTAAGTTTTCATTAGTGCAATTACTTAAAATGTTCTTTAATAAACAGATTGTAAAGTCCATTGAAATCATGCACATTGTGTCCAGTTAACCATCCATCTAGTGTTTTAATTGAGTAGTCTACAAAGTCAATCCAGGATTGGTTTGGGGTTTTGTGAAACCCCCTGAATCGAATTCTATATTCCTCAGTTGTGAGTCCTAATCCCTCAATCAGAGTTCTCTTCATGAGGTCAAAAGACCCAGCATCTGCCCCTGTAAGGGTCAGGAGTCTGTCTCTGCAGTTACCAGAGAACAGTTCCCAAAGTAGTGCCCCCCCAGTGTGACTTCACTTTTCTCATTCCACAAGCCCTCTCAAAGGCTGTAAACCATTTTGTGATATCATCACTCTCTTCATATTTAGGGACAATCCCTTTGGGGATTTTAGGATCATAAGATTGCTCTTTATCCTTATTAAGTAAATTGCTGCCACCATTGATGGGTGCTAGACCCATCTCTGCTCTCTCTCTTTCTAGAGCCAGCAACCTGGTCTCTAGATCCAGTCTTTTGGTCAGCCTTACTAAAGGCTGTCCTCCTCATTGAGGCTGTCCTCAATGTCCTCAGTGGTACCTCATCCACCTGTGTGGGGTCTAGGTACAGAGAGGTTGATTCTTGGAGTCAAGGGTACTTGGACCCTTTTCGCCCTAGGAAGTGGAGGTGGTTGATCTACCAGGTCATCCCCTTCCTCTCCTTCCTCATCTGACTGGTCTTCACCATTTTCAGATGGGTGGTCCTTTGCATACCCAGACAACAGCTCCTGGAGCTTTTTTTTGGTGAGATGGGACCCCATAGCTATGTTTTTAATTTTACATAGGAACCTTACCTCCTTGAAAGACAAGTGAAGGTAAGGGGTGAGGTCAAGCTCCTCAACCTGGTCCTCTATGACATTATGGTTATTTTCACTAACAGCTGGGTTCTTGTTTTGAGACATAGTTGAAGAAAACTTCTAACCCTAGCTAAAGTGATTTTTAGTTTTCTTAAAACTCTAAAGGGACTTAACCAAGGCCCAAACAAGACTTTTAGTAATTTTGCAAAAAAATGCCAATTTGAAAAATCAGAATTCTAAAGACAATTTGAGTTCTGCCGTGTGATCAGGTGGTAACCAAGTAGTCCAAAAAATGCAAAGTTGTATATCCCACCGCTGATCCACCAATGTAGGAAGCTGGCTCTGTATATACTATACCAAAGTGAGGTATAGTGTGCACAGACTCCAGTGGAACCCCAAAGGTAGGCAGAGGTAAAGTTAGATGGCACCTCACTCTATTTGTGGTAGTGTGGTTGAGCAGTAAGGCAGTATAAGAGGACAGTGTTAAGCATTTGTTGTACACACTCGGTCAGCAAATGAATTCACACACTCAAGGACTGAACTTCAGACCAATTGTTTTTGTATCAGAAATATTCCTTTAGTTATTTTATTTCCTAGAACCAGGCAAGCCTGGCACAGGTAAGTGATAAGTACTTTGCAGTAAATATACAGAATGTAACAGAGTTTGGTTTGCAATTGTAAATGTACTTTGATTTGATTACAGTAGTGTTACTGATAATGCAATGCTTTTCAGAATACAGTACATATACTTTGAATGGGACTTTCAGTAAGATTACTGGTAAGTTACTTTTGGATAACTTTTCTTACTCAGAGTAGTATACCTGGCTACTACTCTGGGACATTTCCTGTAAACAGGTAAGTAAAATCGTTTTTGTTAAACAGTACAATTTTAAAGAATTTGTTTAGGTTTTCAAACTCCACACTTAGAAACTTTTTTCAGAAAAACAGTCAGTGTTATCCTAGGGAGGAAAATAGTGTTATCGGTTTTGAGGTAAGTATTTGGTAGTGGGAGTTGAGGTTCTGGGGGTAGACTCAGGGGTCCCCCAGGGTCAAGGATGCACTCTAGTTACACCCTCAGCGGCACTAGGGCTGCCGGGTGCAGTGCGCTGAGGCCCAATGTTATCCAATGGGGGATAGGGGACCTCCGGTTGGTGGCTGCTGACGAGCAGGCCACTTGGTTGTGGGAGCAAAGCTCCTGGACTTTAGGTCAGGGCAAATGGGGAAACAAAGTAGCACCAAAGGTGCACCCTCAGCGGCACTAGGGCGGCCGGGTGCAGGGTGCGGTTTCAACGTCAGGCGCCCTGTTGTTTTCAATGGGGAACCTCTAGTTTGCAAAGGCACTGCAGGCTTGGGGACGAAGGTCTTCTGGGTGCGACCACCACTTCGAGAGGTAAGTTGGGTAGTTAGGGGTTGGTTAGGCACCGTCGGTTTGGGCACCCAAGGCCATGGGGCGTCGTGTGCAGGGGTGCCTTTTGGAGTCGGATCTTCTTACCAGCTCCTGGTCGCGGTTGGGGGGGACCTTCTGGATTTAGGCTGCAGGCGTCGGCTTGAGGCAGGTCAGGGGTTGCTCGATCTCGGGTCAGGATCGCCGGTGTGACCTCCTCGTGGTATTTGCCCGCTCGGGCCGTGGGTGCAGAGTGGGGCGGTTTCGCGATGTCCGGCCGGATCCAGAGGTTGCAGATGAACAAATCCAATGTTCACGGGAGACAGTCTTTGGGGTTGAAGGCAGGCAGGTCCTCCGGGGTTTTCGAGGTTGCTGGCTGCAGGAAACACTGGGATTTCGCAGGAGCAGGTTTGAGGTGGAGACAGGCTAGTAGGGCTGGGGCCAAGTCAGTGGGCGTCTTCCTCTTGTTAGCTGCTGCACGGCTGTTCGGTCCTTCTTCTTGTAGTTTCTTCTTGTCTGAGGAAGCAAGGTTCAGGGGTGCCCCTAAATACTAGATTTAGGGGCGCTACAGGTAGGTAAAAGGCAGGGACCAATGGGTCCCTTCCCTGGGGTCGGTACACCCCCTATTATGCCACCCTCCAGTGGGAGGGGGGCATGAGCCTGTCCCTGTTTTGCTGACTCCCCCCATCTGCAAGATGGCGGGGACTGGGAGTTGTGCTTCACCTCGCCTCCCCCATCTGAGGGGTGGAGTTGGCAGAGGTGGGCACACCTCTCTTCCTCACTTGTTTTTCCCGCCGGTTCTCCCGCCCAAAGTGAGGGTCAGAACCAGTGGGGACCAGTTGCTGAAAGCAGCAAGTGGCCTGGCGAAGCTCACAAAGGTGGCAAGCCTTTGAAGCTTCCCCTTCGTGAACCCTGCCCATCCTGGGGGAGGAGGCTTGGCACCTCTTCCCAGGATGTGCATTGTTTCAGGCTTCAGAGAGCAGCAGGCTCTCGACCCAGGGGTCCAGAAATATGTCTGGTGGTGGCAGCTGAAAGCAGCCACTCAGCCTGGACACTAGTGGTGGGTTAGTTTTCAGGGGGCATCTCTAAGATGCCCTCTGTTTGCATTTTTCATTAAATCCCACACTGGCATCAGTGTGGGTTTAATGTGCTGAGAAGTTTGATAACAAACTTCTCGGTTTTCAGTGTAGCCATTATGGTGCTGTGGAGTTCGTAATGACAAACTCCCAGCACCATATACTCTTAATGGCAGCACTGCGCTTACAATGTCTAAGAATGGACTTAGACACTGTAGCGGTACAGGGCTCATGCACCTGTACCCTCACCACTGGTATAGTGTGCCCAGCTAGAGGGGTGACTGATCTATGCCAGGGCAGTGGGTTGTAGGCATGGCACACAGAGATGTGTGCCATGTTGACTCTTCACTTTGTTCTGCACCAAAACACGCAGCCGGCAAAGGCAGTGTGTGTGTGTAAGGGTACAGGACCTCTAAGGGTGGCACAATAAGTGCTGCAGCCCTTAGAGGCCTTCTCTGGTCACAGTGCCTTGGGTACCTGTGGTACCATTTACCAGGGGCTGACCTGTGGCCAGAGATGCCAATTGGGTTTAGGCTTCAGTACAGTTTTAGGGAAAGAACATAGGCCCTGGGTACCTGATTAGCAGGAGCCCAGGGCACACTCAGTAAAAGCACATCAGCAATTCAGCAAAAAGTGGGGGCAACCATGCAGATAGTGGGCACTTTCTCACACCACTCCCCACCGCCTGTAAATCCCAGCCGCCACTTATGTTGACTCTTCAGTTTGGTCTGTACCAAAACACTCAGTCTGCAATGACAGTGTGTGGGTGTTAAGGCGAGGGGTCTCTGAGGGTGGCATAATACATGTTGCAGCCCTCAGAGGCCATCTCTGGTCGCAAGGCCCTTGGTACAAGGACTGACATGTGGCCTATTGTGGAAACAAAGGTACAGTTTGGGGCAAGAACACAGGTGCTGGGGCCTGGTTAGTAGGGTCCCAGCACACACTAAGTCAAGTTGGCATCAGTTATCTGGCAAAAAGGTAGGGGGGTAACCATGCAAAAAGGAGTACTTTCCTACAAGGACTATGAGTTAACGAGGCAAATGAAACTCATCCCATCGAAGGAAGAGATGGGTTTCGCCAAAGAGGTCGAGGCTGAAGATTCTCAGCGCAAATACCAAGAGGACTTGGACCTGAAGGAAATTTTTCTAGCGGTAGGAATTCCCATCGTAGAAAAGACCCTAAGCCTACTGTGCTCCACGCTAAAATATTTAGCGAGTCTTTCAAAGGCAAGTCATTCAAACTGCTTGTAAAACTGTCTCAAAGTAAGTCTTCGAGCAAAAAAAATGATCTACATAGACATAAGCCCTTGACACTGAAAAATATGCGGTTGAACGAGCTTCCCATCATACTGGGTCGAAAGAAAAAGCCATATGTTAGGAGTTGCGACAGGTGTGGGCTAGACTTAAGAAGACAATCGAGCTTGAAGGAGGAGTGGAGGTACAGGCATCCTCAAAGGACAAGTCCTCATACAGAAAGAAGAGGAGGGCACTGGAGGCAGGAATATAATTACTCACTCAAAAAAGAGCTCTATCAATGATGCAATAGAACATCATAAAGCCCCTAAAGTATTCAGAATTAAGAGACCACTCCAGTTGATAGAAACATCCCAAGAGATAGGAGAAGGTCCATAGATGGGGGAATAAGTGTTCACATACACACACATTAAGGCAGATGAGTTACAATTAGAATCACATCATGAGGAGGTAGACATTTACCCATCAAGATCCTCATCTCCAGATGACATTTCTGAGACCTAAATGGAGGTGGAAAATGTAGATTCTGATTTCCCTTTAGAAACTGTTAAGCCCGGTCTATAAGAAGAAATAATACCCATCTATGCTTCCAGGTATATTACAACAGTGGAGAGAAGTATTTAACAAGTCGGCATCAACTTAAGCAGTTACCCTTGAAAAGAGGGAAAATAGAGGGCTTCCACAAAGGATCCGAAATACACATTCCATTGTCTAACCAGATTCCCTGATTGTGTCTACAGCAGGTAAAAACAAGCATTTGCAATGCAATAGGTCTCGCATTTACACGCATTTGAGCTATTGGCATTGTAAATGACGATGCCTTTTATTTAGGTTTTAAAAGCAAAAACACAAATAAAAGGCATTGTCATTTACAATGCCAATAGCTCAAACTCACGTAAATGCGAGACTTATTGCATTGCAAATGCTTGTTTTAATTTCTTCGTGAACCAGACCCAGTAAAGGCAGCAATCATTCTTTCTTTCTTCAATGTATTAGTTTAAAAATGAGCCTTCAGTCGGTCCTCAGCATAAAACAGAAACTTGGTGACCAGATGCGTCTAAATCTTAATGCCTATCCTGAGCTGCGAGCTCCAAACAATCGCTACTATCGCCCTAACTAATTCTTAACTTAAGCACCCACGCTTACTGACAAGTAATGTAAGGTACAACACAAATCACTTACTTATTGTAATTGATGCATACAAGTGACATTGAATTATACATCTACACTCTGTGTTACCTTGGACACTGGTCAGAGTTTTTTTAAAATTAGAATGCATTGTGCTTCCCATCACCTCAATCAGCGTATCAAAGTAACTTTTCCGTGGCCCTATCTAGACAAATGCACTATCTAGAAAGTAGTGCTGCAGCCGTATGCTTTGTGAGCTGAAAAAGCTAAGATGCTCATCTAATGTGTACTCCGTGCCAAGGAAGCAGGGACGGATTGGCACTGCGGGCAGTCGGGCATCGGCTGAAGGGCAGGCGTAGCAGTACCCTTTGTGGGCCGTTTTATTTTCTTTCCCAGCCCACAGAAGGCACTGGACAAGGAGAGTAAAGCAGCTTCGCTGGGGGGCCGTGCGATATGATTCCCCTTGAGCGACGATCATCTGTAGCCTCTCCCTGACCCCCTGCCTTGCCAAGCTATCGCCCTGATGGTGGGCTGGGGAGCAGGTGATGGGAGAATCGGCCTCCCTGGGAGCTAGGTGTTTCTCAGGCCCTTGAGCCATTCTCACTTAGGCCCCCCTGGGGCCCACGCAGCCCAGAAACAGTGTTTGTGTTTGACACCTCATCCACAGTACTTCTTTTTCAGGGCATTGTGGGCAGAGGATGGTGGGTTTATGATGTGGCCTAGGTGTGGGGGCAAGGTGATGTCGTGACTTGGGCCATCTTCACCTCCTCAGCCTCCTCCCCTATGGACGGCCAAGCAGCTGTGTTTTATGCTTTATTCCTCCCCTGCCAGGCCATTGTCCTGAGGCAGTGGAGGGCTGGGGGAGGGTTTGAGAAATTAAGTAATTCAAGGGGGCCTGGCACTTGTTCTGTTGCTCAGCTAATGGAGATCTGGGGAGGGGTTGAGTAATAAGTAAACTAGGGGCCTCACTGTTCTACTGCTCATGGTGTAGGCCATTGTCACCTTGGCACCAGAGCCCTTCCCAAGAACAATATCTTCACACTTTCATGCCTTGCGTGTGCATAGGCATATGTGGCCTGAAGGTCAGAGTTGCAGAGATGGGGGATCAGGTACGAGTCCCTGCATCTGCTCTCAACATCCTGTGATTCTGGACAAATCACTCCATTTCCCAGGCCCTTAAATTAAAAAAACCTGATCTTGTGCACTGTAATTGGTGCTCATGAATAGCACTCAAATAGCCTTGGACTGAGTTCACAGGATATAAAACTGTCAAAAGGAAGAACAATAAAAAAAACAAGCATTGACAATGCCAATAGGTCTTGCATTTGCGAGAGTTAGAGCTATTGGCGTTGTAAATGACAATGTGTTTTACTCATGTGTTATGAAGTGGAGGTATATGGTGTGGAATTATGTGGTTTGGATTGGAATTGTTAGTTGTGGAATCATGTGGTGTACAATTATGTGGCATGGTGTGAAGTGGAATTATATGGATAGTAATTATGTGATTTTGAGTGTACTGAAATTATGTAGAGTGGGGTTGTGCGTCAGAGTGTAATTATGTGGAATGATATATTGTGTTGTGTAGTGATGTTGCGCCATTTAATTGTGTGGTGTGGTGTTGAATTTTGTAGCATGTTGTGGTATTGTGTGGTGTGTTGTGTAAATGTGTCGAGTTGAATTATGTGGTGTGTTGCTGAATTGTGTGGAATGATGTGTGGAGTGGAATTGTATTGCGTGGAACTGTGTGGCATTGAGTGAAATTATGCTGATTAGAATTATGTGGTATGATGTGGAGTGTATTTATGTGTATTGTTGCTATGTGGCAGCAAATGAACTTAAAAGCCACAATGCCTTTCTGATACCAGCAAAGCAGTTGTAAAAATGCAAAAACATAAAAAGACTGAGGGCGGCCTTTCATCCCACAGAAACGCATGCTTAATTACATATTGTAAATTGTATTCATATTGCGCTTACTACCCCTGACGATGAGTTGAAGCGCTTTATTATGAGTAGCAAGCTACTCCGGAACCCAAGATTAGAGGTTAATAGTAGATTAGTAATCTTTTTTTCTTTGTACATTAGTTGCACATCTTTGCAGTTGTACTGTACAGCGCTGATGTCTTCTCGTCTGGACCTATACCTGTGACATCAAAAATGTGCACATCTTGACTGGAGACATTGCTGTACTGTCCTGCAAAATCTGCATCTACAAAGGGGGCTTCTGGGAGCTATAATACACTCCAATTATTGCGGGGTGCAGAGACGCCATCCAGGTGCACCCCATGAGAGCACTATTCTGGGCTGCAGTGCCGTCTGTACGGATACCATGAAGGGATATGTACTAGGAAAGCAGTAGTGTTTTGTACCGTTGCCATTTCATCCACACGGGAAGGATGAAAATTTTAGCTGACTCCAGGTTTCAACCTCCACAAAGTGCGTTTAACCCACTGAGCAATCGTCCGAAGTGAGAAGGCGGAAGAGGTGAACGGGCGCAATAAAGTAAATAAATCTGTAAATAAAAAGAAATAAAATTCCATGTAGTGCGAAGCACTTTTTATTAGGTTGAGCAGCTGTTGGCAATTGTGGCCCACAGAACGTGCTTCAGATTTGGTGCTACAGCATGTGTCTTGCACATGGAGGGCACATGGAGGGCATGTGAAGAATTGTGAGGGATTGTTACTCAGATGGAATATTTAAACCAAAATCACTAGTTGTCTGCGGGTCACTTGAACCATGATTCTGAGAACAGAGGGTGTTTATTGCTTCTTTTGAAATCTGTGTGGCATTTGATACATATTCTCTTTGGAAAAGTGAAGATGGTTCCCTTTGCAGGTTTACATGTGTATGTCTATGACCATAAAGTATGACCTATATCTCTTACACTCATTATCTTCTTACCTCTTCCTCATTCTTTAGCTATGTACCTTTTCTTCTGGCTACCCGATCTTTCCCTCTTTACCTTGTGTCTCTCCTCATCACACCTATCACTACCTGAGTTCTGGTTCTACTTCACCTCTCTCATTACACTGCCTCTTTACCGCCCTGTTCACCTCCTCTTTCCCCCCAGCCCCCAGTTGGTACTGCCCAGCAGAACTGGGGATCACTGTCTAACTAGAGTAGTGCACACAAAGAAAGAGGGGGTGGGGGACAAGGCAGCCAAAGGTACTTACGTTCAGGGAAAAGTGCAAAATTTGTGAGGGAGCTAGATTTAATTTCTCTTTAGTGTTTTGGAAAATGTTTTTATGGCTGATATGCAACATCTATTTCTTTACTGTTTGTCATTAGAGGTTCTATTCTCCAAGGCAGAGGTTCAGAGCTGCTCTTCCTTTTACTGTTCTGTCCAGAGATTCCAGTCTTACCCTGTCCCCTTGACTTTGTACTAGATTTCTGATTCATTTGATGATCAGAGTCAAGAACATAGCTGGCTGGGAAAGAGCATCTAACTATATTGTTAAGACTGCAAGTAAGTACTCAGTTTTCAGAACTGCTGTGCTCCTAGTCTTTACCAATGTTACTGGCTCTATAAGCTTTAAAATTCTTAATTTACCAAATATTTCTCTACAAATGAGAGTAACCAAATTGAGTTTCATGAAAGGGCACACCCCGCGAAAGTGGGCCACTTTTTTTGGCAGTGCCCGGTCCAAATTGTGATCCCAATCCGACCCTGCAAGGAAGTCATAGAGATGGAAAAAGGGCGCTGCGGGTCTAAGTCATCCCTCGGGCGGCAGCAGCCCAGAATGATAGAGTTTTACGGTATGATACTGGCTGTCGCACTTGCAAGCTCGCTAGACCACAAGACGCTGCCAGAACAGGAAGCTGCTGATGATGCATGCCACCTTAAACTGAGAGCATGCAAGCACCGTGTGTAGCGATCATTTAGCACGTCCAATCACGACGTAAAAACATGGCTCGCTTCAGTGAAACCACAAGAACCCCATCTTAATCCAGGCCACAGAGGACATTTCGCCGACAGGTGGTCTTTCCGGTAGCTGTGCATAATTGCAGGCACGCAAAGGTCGCCATTCGTATTGGGAAACTATTTGTTGTACAGAACCTTATATTTATCATTTCTTTGGGTAAAGCTGGCACCACTATTGAAGCACACGCTCTAGGAGCATTTTCAGCTGTCTGTCAATTGTATTTACACCACCATGATTAACACAAGCATTTGCAATGCAATAGGTCTCGCATTTACGCAAGTTTAAGCTATTGGCATTGTAAATGACACTGCGTTTTAATTATGTTTTTAAAAAACAAAACATAAATAAAAGGCATTGTCATTTACAATGCCAATAGCTCAAACTCGCGTAAATGCGAGACCTATTGCATTGCAAATGCAAGGCATCACGGACAACGGTAGGGCGGGCGGGGCGCACGGGGAGGGAGAAGGCACGGACAGCTGGCAGGTGGGGATGGAGAAGGCAGGGACAACGGGAGGGAGGGAGGGCGGTAAACCAGGCACGATAACGGGAGGGGGGGGTAAAGAAGGCACTAAAGCACGTCATGCCTGCAGTAAGAGAAACTGAATAAAGAAAATAGTGCTCACAGTCTAAATAACACGTACCGTGTAACAACCAAAGTAAAGGGGCCAGTCGCCATGGGAGGTGACAACATAACGTGTATTTGTAAAGTGCACGTTCACCCGTAGGTATCTTGGCGCTGAATAACAGATGTTCATTGAACGTAGAGGAGGCAGTACTAAGGATAGACTTATAAGCCTATTTTCGAATCAGAAGCCAGCATTTAGGACAGACGGTGACACAAGCCAATGACAAATATGGGCCGAGAGTGGGCGGGGCTTCTATTCGCTACTCCACCCAACAAGTCACGCAGTGCAGCGCATGCACGCTGGCTCAGGCTCAACCTAAAAAGAGCCATGTCACTGTCTTCCATGCGACTCACTCAAGACAAGGACCGCAAAAGGCTGAAGGCAGTAGGGAGAGAGTAGCTGCCACACAGTGGAGGATAGAAAATTATAATGCCCTCTTCAACAGGCACGGACACCAAGATTGGGAAGATATGGAAGGCTGTATGTCACATTTGCCAGTTTGGGTGAAAACCGTGAAATCTACCTTGCGTGATTCACAGTTAACTTGTTACTCAAAAATTATAATGACCAAGAAAATTAATCAGATGATCATCATATAGTTTATTTTTATATTATTTCAACATGTCGACAGGTTTGGCAAATGACAGCTATAATGTCTTAAAAAATAACATAGTGCTTCTGATAGACATCTAGCCACAGATTCCTCATCTTTTGAATATTCCCCAGGTTTCAGACTGTATCCAGAAACTTTTCAGCAATACCACAGTGCAGAGCTGCGCAGCGCCACCTACTGACGCACAGATGCAGACTCGCTCCGGAAATTATGTGCAGAACCTGTATAGCGCCACTCCCGCACGCTGACATCTGTTCCTTTCTTTCAGCGCCACTAGACAACCTGTCCTCACCCGAGCTATATATGATGGTCATGACACCGCCAAGTTTACAATTCTTTGTGGGCTGGCCACCCTTGGCTGTGGTCCATCTGTTTTTCAGGCAATGTCCAGTCGTCCCTCATTGACATACGGTTCAACAAGACTCGCATGTTTGGAGAGGGGGCAGAGTCCGCTCTTGAGTGGTTCAAGAAGAACAGGGCCATTCACCCTCCTTGGGCTTATCTACCCCACCTCACCAGCCACATCACCCCTATTGCTCCTTTCACGGCTTCGGCAGAGCTACCCCAAGCAGTCAGCCTGTCCAACCTCCACAGGTTACCCAGACGTTTCGAGGCCGTGGTGCCCACCACCCCTGCTTTCAAGTTTAACAGGCTGCCCTGACCACTACCCCCCTGCAGCTCCACCTGCCAAACCCCTTTAGTGTGCTCTTAGTGGAGCACAGCTACCCAGTGGGAGGCAGGATCTGACGACTATTGCCAGGTTGGCAGGTGATATCAGACAGCTGGGTCCTATGGATTGTTTTGGGTTGTGCCCTGCCTTTCACTCTCTCTCCACCGCAACCCCAGCGACGGACGGAGGGCCATTTATCCATATCGCTGCAGGACATGCTCGCTCTTTTGGCCACAGGGGCTATCAAGAGTGTGGCTGCGCAGGAAGTGGTTGTTATTCCCACTACTTTATGGTGCCCATGAAGTACGGAAGCCTTCATCCCCTTTGGACTTGTCCCTTCTCAACTCCTACCTCCGGAAGGAAAAATTCAAAATGCTCAACTGGCCCAGGTCTCGTCGTATACAGTTTTTTGTCAAGTGAGCTTTAAGCTCTGTGTCCTCCTGCTGTACACCACCTTCTTTCCGGACCAGCTTTTCTTGCGTACACAAGCATATTTTTTGCCTAGAGATATGACGCTTGTCCATGTCAGAATATTATCTTGATCACGTTTATGCTCCAACTCACCTCTCTGGGGAGGAGAGACTCCATTGCTTGCAAAAATGTTACCTATCTTGTACCAAAGAACACTTGATGGATGATCAGCTCTTTGTGTGGTTCTCTAGAGCAAAAAAAAAAGGCAAGGTTGTGCAAAAGAGACCATTTCCTGCAGGCTCATGCTTTGCATTCGCATCTGCTGTGCATTGTCTAAAAACCAGCCTCAGGAAGGACTGCATGCTCATTCTACCCAGGCAAAATCTCTGCCCACTATAGTGGCACGCGGACTCCATGTTCAGGACATTTGCCAGGCAGCTATGTGGGCGCCCCACCACACGTTCACAAAGCACTGTTGTCTGGATAGTCTGGTCCGCTGAGAAGGGCATTTTACTCGCTTGAGCCTGCAGGAGTTTCTGTTTTGAGTCCATTCAGACTCGCCTCCAAATCGGCACTGCTTTTGTATCTATTCAAAAGGCGAGGAATCTGCTGCTAGAAGTCTCTATCAGATACCTAACTCTGGTAATGCTCGTTCTGGTAGACTATCTAGACGCAGATTCCTCCCCGACCCTACGATCCACCCCGTTCTGTGGTTTGATCCTATCCATTAATAAGATCCCAATTCTAGTAATATGCACACTAGTTTCACCAATTTGCTTTTGGGGCTCTGCGCTTTGGTGCTCTGACAGCCCTGAAAGCAACTGACGTTGTGCTGGAGTGGCGCCTATATAGGCTCCACATGTCATTTCCAGAGTGGAAATGCACCAGTGTGGAGCCACAGACTGTCGCCTACCAACACGCAGAAGTATTGCTGAATACGTTTCTGGATCTAGTCTGACACCTAGGGAATATTTAAAAGGACTCTGCAGCTAGATTGTCTCTACCAGAAAGAGCGTTACCGAAGGTAAGTACCTTGTTCTTTTGTACCGTCACCAATCTGAGAGTAATACAATAGGAAAAAAAGTTTTAGGCTACTAATGATGTACACTTCCAGTACCTAAGATCTGAAATATTTAAGTATGGTCCGTGTCCAATGATTAGTTTATTGGTACTCTTGTTTCGGAAAAAGTAAGCAGGGTGGCACAGTTTTTTGGGAACCCAAACTGCACCTTTTCAATTCTGTGGGTTGTCTTCCATGAAACTCCTTGCGGTCTGATACTCTTGTTTAAAGGTGCAGACACGTTTAGACCCCTGACACTTTGGTCTCTTCAGGACGAGGGAATGGTGAGCCTTATTACAGGATACTGCAATGCTGTAATGCCTGAATGTGCCTTGAAGCGGCTGGCCAAGGTTAATGGTTCAGTTTCACTTAAAGGTACCGGGCGATCTCGGTGTGCTTTTTTTTTTTTTTTTTTTAATGAGCTAGGGGTGGGCGTGGTGAATCTTAGGCTTTGAGTACCGTCAGCAATGAGTGAAGATGCCACACAACGAAGGCGATGAAAACAATGAGGGATTCCAGTGTAACACCGATTATAGATACTCCAACTGCTGCATCTGGGTAAGTCTTCCCTGCCCTGGCTTTACAATTCACCACGCACACTCTCCAAAAACACGCACTGAGAAATTAACACAATAAACCTTAAAAATCATGAATGTGATTAGTAATATCAAGATGGATACAAAGGATATCAAGGTGAGGCCTGAAGGTGTAGTAGTACGAGGGCAGGAGATAGCTATTATGTTTTTGGTAATAGTAAGATACCTCACGAACTTTCTGGATAGCAAATTGTTCATCTGTCAGTAATCGCAGCATACATTAGAGGTAATAACACAAACAGATTTTTGCCATTCCACTTTTGAAAAGATTAATGGAAAAAGCTCAACAACTCTTCCCTTCACATACACTTTCAGCATCACAGTGGAGTCTTAATTTAGTACTAGTAGAGCTAATGAAAGCACTCTTTGAGCTTGGAGTTTCACTTAATGTTCTTACCTTTTAAAAAGAGCCTTCCTTGTAGAGATCACGTCTTCTAGGAGAGTAATAGAGGTACAGTCACTCAATGTACCATAACCATACATAATTATTTACAAAGTTAAGATCACCGTGGTGACAAACCCAAGCTTTTTTTTACCTCGAGGTAGTGTCACCTTTTCACATCAATCAGACGATAAAACTAACAGCCTTCATAACAAAATACTGCAGCAGAAAGGGCAGTGAATACATTAAATACAAGTAGAACAATGATGTACTGTATGCAAGAAATACAAAATATCAGCAAACGTTTTTGGAGCACACAACACAACCATGGGGCACAGCCGTACCAAAGGACACCATTTCAAGATGGATAGTACAAACAATTCAACAATGTGAAATACCGATGACTCGTACGTTTCCAGCCAGAGAGTGACCCAGACAACACCACCTTGTGCTTGGACCACACCCTTCACTGAATGATGGAGACCTTCATCTGCCTGAAAGGAACCAAGACTGAAATCCTAGTCGTTGGAAAACGTGATTACCGTTTGACTGGCACCCAGGTCTTGCGACCCTTCTTTCAACCATCCCAAAAAACAAATACCTAGGGATACTGTTGGACTACAAACGATTGTTCGTTCCTAACGTCAATAAAATCAAATTCCAGCTCTCCTTGTTTCAAAATATACTCTGTGTACACCCTACCTCGCAAAGCATTTTCTCTCCAACCGGAGTGTTCTGCCTGCTGATTGCACTTTTTTACTCTTTACCTGCTTCCCTGAAGTAACCTGAACCTTAAGGTTACATGCACAACACTATAAAACGAAATAAAGGCTCTGTAATCCCCTGCTGAATAGCTGAGCCCATCGTGTATTACAACATGAATCTGTTGCTCATTTGGTTAATGAGAGTTATCTGTGTTGCCATTTCTTATTTCCATTCAATTAATATGGTTATCTTCTTCCAAGTGTATTGGACAGATAGTATATTTTATTCATGCTTCCCTTCTGTCACCTGAAGAGCTATTGAGAATATATCAGGCCTGTTAAAGGTGCCAACCTCAGAAATTGAGACCATTTTATTTGTGATTGATCACTGCTGGCAGTTTGTCTTAAGATGCATACTCCACCCAACATTGCCGGTGGGTTCTGGGTGTCAGTGTTTATAGTAAAAACAATGTTTTGGCTTGTCTTTCTGCAGAAGAGAAGAAAGCAACACTGCAGGAGATGGCCAGTCAGAAGGGGATTTCTTGCCGAGCCCAGGGCTGGAAGACTCACCTGTGTGCAGCTCAGTTACTGCAGCTAGTAAGTGGAGTGCAGGTCAAAAGGATTGTGCTCTTATTGATGATGCACAGCATTCAGCTATGCCTGAACTGGATTATGTAAAGTAAACACTTTGTTTTGTCCACACGTAATGCTTCCAAGGTAATGGATAGGGTAGAGTTAAAAATTATTCCGCTAAATGTAGAGCCTCTACCTGCTCCTCCTTTTGGAAAATACCTGTAGGGGCCTCTGCACCATTAGAAATGGTATCAGAAAGAGCATTCTATTTTTACTCTGTTTTCCTATCACATGGTCATCTGTTGTTTTTTAGCTGTCCCCAGCCATTATGCACTTTAGGGCAGTCGTTCACCACAAAAAAGCTACAGTCTTTCCTCACATGCTGTGAGAACACTCCCAAGTTATTGAGTACATTTGTTTTTCATTTTCCTGCAAAATGATGACCACTCTGTAACTTTCTTTGCCAATGCCACTGTGGCTATGGAGGTAATAACCACTTTGGTGAAAATCCTCTGACCTGAAGAGAACCACAAGCTATTAGAAGCAGCCTTAGGCAGTGCTTCAGCCACCCAATCCGTATGGATCCCTCCTGCCATGCATGAATTGCCCCCCTTAAGTCTCCTTTGGTGTCCCATAGACACTGGTTTTCTTTACTAACGTAATAGCAGGTAGTGGAAGGTCATCAAGCCTTATCGCAGCAGGAGCGTTGTTAGCTTAGACTGGTGTACTCAGTACGAGGAGCCTTTTGTTTCTTTATTCTCCTTACTTCCTCACTTTTCCTTAGTGGAGTCTGCCTGAGCTCCTGACTGCTAGATCCTGCCTAGGGTATCAAGATAATATTTTTTAAGACCACTGTTGTGTAGTTCCTACAAATCTATATAGGATCTGTGCGTTTAGACAACATAAACTAAGGTATTGGTGTTCAGACTGATTCCATACACCCCCAATTGATGTGTTAGCCTGTAGACCAGCTATCTGACAGTGCCACTATAAGCCTCCCAACTTTACCAAGGAGTGAATAGTTTCAGGCAACTATTGAACATGACAACCCTGGTCTGATACTCATGTAAAGCGCTCTGATACCCCCGGGTCTAGCCAGCGCTATATAAAACCTTTCAAATAAATAAATAAACCCTGACCCCTCGGGGATCGTGGAAACAGTACATTACTTTTTGCTGAGTCACTTGTGCTCACTTTGTCTCAGAGAGATACACAGAATAAACGGTGGGGATGTTTTCAATAAGCATTTATTGAACCAGCGTCATTCTAGTAAAAAATGTGTGCTGCAACAACCATTAGACAGAAACCGATATATACGATTACAAGCACCAACAGAGTAAATAAAAAGTTGAATTCTACCATGGTTCTAAAACAGTTTATATATGCAGGCATATAGATACATGGCAGTAATCATGCGTACTCCTAAGAAGCAAGATCCTAACTAGATGTATCTAAATGTTCCTAGCATGTATGTAGGTGTATAGCCAAAAATCCCCCTAGGAAATAGCCAACCCCATTACCTGATGTGAGAGAACGAAGGACCCTGTCTTGGTCCCGATTTGGACACCCCGCAAGGGATGTCAGACCACTGCGTGCTTGAGTGTCTGCGTGCAGGAACTTCAGCGTCTCGTATCAGCATGGAAGCTATTTCTCCTCTGGTTTGCCCGCAAAGATGTGGTATTTATACGCAAAAGATACCCTCAGGCGTTCTACCTTGATGTGTCATGGTACTGTGGGCATGTCGGCCAAGGATGACGATAGCGGTGACCCTTATACAGAGTTATTATGCAAAAGATGTTAATCCTGCTGTGATACTAAGAATCCTCATGCATAATAAATGAGACTAGTTTTCGGAGAAAGCCACTGGACATTTATTTGGCACCTAACTAGGTAAAAGGTCGGCACCAGAACCGTTATGTAGAGCAAGGTAGGACAAATGTAGGTAAAAGTTTGTGCAACTACCTAGGCCTATATTGGGGTACATTGGAGTTCATAACACCGCACTTACCGTATAACATTTGTTGCAACTCATGACTGCAGCAGTACTAAGTGCAACTGTGAGCCATCAAGAACAGACCATCACGAAAGCTTGGGACCCCCATTTTTCACACCAAGCCCCATAAAATGTTGTTTGGCTAGCCTGTCTGGGTTTATTTTGTGGCCCATCAAAGTTCTGCTGGAAGTGGTGGATAGGGCAGGCCCTGGAGTCTTATTGCATTTTTCAAGAGGGCCCCTCCTGCACAAGATAATCCTGTGTAGTGCTTGACTGGCTAATGTAAAGTCTTTCTGGAAGGAAGCTTTCAATGGCCCAAACTGCCAATATGGGAAAGGGGGGGTGTTGATTGTATATTTGGCTGTCCTACAGGTATTGCTTCTTGACTGATTTATATTGCTCCCTTAAACATGAAGTCTGTTTTAAAGGGTTCAAATTCTTCCTTGAATAAGGTCTTGATTCTGAAATAGGTAGAGCATGCAAAGAACGTTTTTGGCAGCAGCCTATCAGTTGAATGATTTAGGAGTGTAGGTGTACTGACCTGGGAGGAGCTTTGTGTGGGTGTTGTCAACAGACTACAAAACTATCAGAGCACTATAGACATCCTCTTATCTAGCTATGGATTTTCCATGGATTCACATGCTTGAATAATTCCCTGGCATTGAGGTGGGAGTCTCCGGTCATATGCAACAGCAGTACTAAACAGCAATTGACCATAAAAAAATTAGCAGTCCTTTGTTAAGTAGGCCATCCACCTTAATGAAAGTGAACGAAAATTCAACCAAGAAGGTGGAAGTGCCCTAAACTATATTTCCTTTGAGGCCATCATAGCTCTAATTTCTACCACACTTCATGTGTGCAGGTACTCTCAACGGAGCTATTCTCACTTCTCTGTTTTGAGACCGCAAACTTAAAAATGTTTTGAGAATTAACCAGAAAGGGGCTGTCTCCTTCACTCATGACCTTAGGGGCATCCTATATACTGCAAAACATCTCATCCAAGGCCTGAAGAAATATGATATCACACATCCTGAAGGTGATCTGGTAGCAGAGAGGAAACTCTGTGTCCCAAAACATAAGAAGAGGTCTCTGCCAAAACAATCTTTCTCCCACTCCAGTTGCGGGGCTGTTCACGATCTCATTCAAAGAGTTGGTCATGCGCAAAGTCCCTTTTCCATTCGAAGTCTCCCGGTAAGTCAAAGACAGGTCATTAGCACAAGAAAGACTATGCAGGACTCTATCCAATAATGCCACTCGAAACAAGGCGATAATGCACAATGGTATCAAATCAAAATATTGTACTCCACAAACGACTTCTGTAGGAAACTGGGCTTGAGTTGCAGTACCACCACTTTTTGCCCCCTTTAGCTGCTAGATGCTGGTTTTAGACTCTGACGGTGCACTGAGACCTGCTAACCAGACCTCCATCCCAGTGCTCTTTCTTTAAAAAAAAAAAAAAAGTGATGTCTGAATGTTTTACAATTGCCAAGGACTTTAGCACCCCTGTAAGTTCCTAGTAAATGGTAACCTGGTATCTAGGGCCTGGGTACTACAGAGGGTCCCTAAGGGCTGCAGCATATCTTGTATCACCCTAATGGACCCACACCCAAATTGCACTCAGACTGCCCTTGCAGGCTGCGTGACTTGGTGCAAACCATGAGTGAAAACATGACATGGCACACTCCTGTGTGCCCTGCCAAAGTCACTGCATTTAATATATGTAAGTCACCCCTACAGCAGACCTTTGAGCCCTAAGGCAGAGTGCATTATATCTTATGTGAGAACATATCTGCACGAGCAGATATGCCCCTGTGATGTCTAGTTATGTTACTGGATATTGCAAGTGAACAGGGACGCCATCTTAAGGTATGTACTAGGCACTGGTCAAAATGAGTTACCCAGCTACATAATGGCTTCACTGAAACCTATGGTGTTTGGTATCAAACACCTCATATTAATAAACCCACACTAATTCTAGTAGTGATGGATCTATTAATACCTGCACCCAGAGGTACCTTGGAGGTACCCCCTGAACCCTACTAGCCCTCTAGGGCCAGATGTACGACGGTTTTTGCATGCGCAAACTGGTTTGCGAACCCGTTTGCGCATGCAAAAACCTATAGGGGTATGTACCATTCCAAAATAGCAAGTCGCAATTTATTTGCGACTCGCTATTTTGGAATTGCGAGTCGCTATTAGGAAGGGGCGTTCCCTTCCTAATAGCGAGCGCAACCCCATGTACAAATGTTTTGTGACCGCAATTGCGGTCGCAAAACACTCGCAAATTACCACCCTCTTCAATAGGGTAGTAATGGGGTCGCAAAAGGGAAGGGGTCCCCAGGGGACCCCTTCCTCTTTGCAAATGCAGGGGAAAATATTTTTTAAGGGAAGACAGTGGACCCAGGGACCACTGCCTGCCCTTATAAAATGAAACGAAAACGTTTCATTTTTTTCTTTTTTAAATGCATCCCGTTTTCCTTTAAGGAAAACGGGCTGCATTAAAAAATAATTTATTTTTTTTAAAACTGCTTTATGTAAAAGCAGTCCCAGACATGGTGGTCTGCTGAGCCCAGCAGGCCACCATACCTGGGAGGGCCTGCCATTCCCAATGGGGTCGCAAATTGCGAGAGGCTCATTAATATTCATGAGCCTCTCAATTTGCGACCCCATTGGGAATCGCTAACAGTGTGAAAAACACTGTTGTATATTGGAAATAGCACCTTGCAAATTGCGAGTCGCAGAAAACTCGCAATTTGCAAGGCGCTATTTCCACGGTCGTACATCTGGCCCCTAGTGGGCTGGCTAGCTGACTGGTCCGGTCCAGGCTGCCTCTACAGACTAGTTTCTGAACCCCTAGGAAGTGAGAGGCCCGCTCTCAGAGGTCAGAAACAATGCCTGCTCTGGCAGGATGTGTTTACAGCTCCTCCAGCAGGAAGGCTAGTAAATCAGCAAATCCAGGCCAGAGGCTTCAAAGACACTATCGCCTTTCATACACAAGCCTGGCTTACCCCAGACCTGGGAGATGCCACTCCCTGAGGCCCATTTGGCACCAGGACAGGCAGGAAAATTAGATAGTCAGGAGGCGTGTTGCACTGGCAGGCTGGGCACACCTTTAGGGTGGGCTGCCTGAAGGGAACACGAAAGAAAGAATTCCACCATCTTGTCGGTGGTGCAATTAGGAACTCTGGGACAGGGTGATGCCCACTCCCCACAGGAAGTGGTCATCTAAGGTGTGTAGTGACCCCAGGGGTAAGTAACCAGCTGACTACTACCATGCGCTCCCCTTAGCACTCCTAAAGCTAGTATTTAGGTGCCCCCCTGACACCAGGAAAGGAGATTCGACTACTGGAAACCCAGGAAGAAAGAAGGACAGAAGAGTGTGAAAACTGAAGACCTGCACCAAATATTGGCACAAAACACTGCCAGGCTGCTTGCACTTAGACCATCGCTGGGATAGACTTCGCAAAGAGCTGGACATCCCTACCAAAACCCTTGGAGGACTGCCCAGCACTTCAACAACTGGGAAAGATCTCCCTTGGAGCAGAGAAGCTGCTTTACTGCAACCACAGGCACCGAAAAGCATCTGCCCGATCCACCGTGTTGCCGGCCATCGGGCCCACTGAAGGAGCAGCGTGACAGGAGAAGGTCTTCGTGCTCTAGGAGGTCAGAGCCATCTCCTTGTCAAGTTTAGAGATGCCAGGCCCCCCAGGAGCCGGTCAGCACCAATACCCTGGGTACCAGAGCAGTTGTCGCAACCAAGGCTTGTTGGTGGTCAAATCCGGACTCCAGCAGCACAAAGCTAAGACCTACCCTTGAAGGATGTCTAAATCCACCAGGCCAGCACCGAGAGTGGCTCTGCTGCCCTGTTACCACTCTTCATCAGGTCATCAAGACACAGAGTGAGTCTCTGACAGTCGCAACCCGACACCACAAAGTATCCCTGCACCCAAGTCCCACAGCCTGAGTCCGAGGGAGGCGACAGTGCCAATGGGGTCCTGACACTCAAGAGCTGAGCCCACCCTTGGGTTTGGCCAGACTGGTCCCCCAGGCACACGAGCCCCTTGGCCCAAGTTCAAGGGGACCAACGGTGTCCCTGCGTACCCAAGACTGTCAAGACCTGAGCCTCCCTTTGCGTTTAGCCATACTAGACCCCCAGTCCCTGCTTGCAGCCTCTTTTAAACAGAACTGTTCATAGTCTTAGGGGCGGCACTACAGAATATACTTTCACACCGGGGCACAGACAGAACGCCAACTGTGCAGGGATGGCTGCATCGATTGTGGTATGTTCTTGGCATGGAACGCATCTCCTCCTCGCTTCAAGGAGAAGGGGCCTCTTTTGCTGATGTGTGGCGGCCATTTGTCACTTTGCTGTGTACTGAATTCCGTGAGCTGTCCTGCCCTAGATATTTACGGCTGCTACGTCTTCCCGAGTTGAGCCAAAGTGTGAACTAAGCATTATTACACCGTGCAATGGAATGTTGAGCTTGCTCTTCGCTTTTCTGTCTAGCCATCTTGAACGGGGGAGGAGGCGGGTGGGGAAAGGGAGGGGGCGGGGAAGTTCTTTGTGGTGTTATTTTGATGCTCTGCGAAGCAATACGAAAGTTGCCGGCTTATGAAGTGGGCCTCATTTTTCACTGCACCTTATTTGTTGATAAATCAATAAAAAGATTTCAAACTAAACAGAACTGTTCCCCATTGACGGGGTCACCCAATGCCGAAAAGCACCTCTGCACACGGAGGCCCCAGAGCTGACCAAGGTGACCTGTTGATGCTGCCTTGGACCTTGCCCCATACTCACCTTGGGTCCAGAAGGACAGTCCTATAAGTTGTTGACAAGTGACTGTATGCAGTATATGTTTCTTTCCCATAGGATAACATTAAAGCTTCAAAGATACAAATACAAGTGTATTTCTTTATACTTAAAAAGTGATAACTCGAAAAGTACTTGCCCGATTATGATGCTCTGTGTTTCTAAATTCATATTAAAATCTGTGTTTCAAATTGTCGGATTTCTTTGAGTGTGTGTCTCACCTACTGACTCTGTGTGCAAAAAGTGCTTAACACTATCCTCTATTAAGTCTAAAACTGCTTGCCCACACTACCACAAAAGAGAGCATTTGAGTTTGTTGCTTGCGCCTCTGTAACCAATAAGGGTTGCCTGGACTCTACACAGTGTTCCTCGTTTTGGTGACCTATATGGAGATCCAGCTTCCTACAACTTCTAACTCCGAACTTGACCCACGGTTGGTCTCAGCATGCTCCCAATTACCTAGGCTGCTGTTGAACCTCTGCAGATTGCAGCCCTTAAGGAGGTAAAGTTGCAGCTCTTTCAGAGGATTCCAGCTCTCTCTGGTGCGCCTTCTGGCCCCACAGAACCGCTAGATCTAGAGCTAGAGGCTCCAGTTGGACTTCAGGGGATGGGCCTTCCTTCAGCGCCTACTGACTTTGTGGGAAGTTCCCATGCCTTTTCTGATGCTAGATCATACTTCTGCTCCAGTCTATGTTCATTCCAGTCCCTTCTGCACCAACTTCACTGGTGCTGGGCCAGAAGCCAGTTCTGATGCAGGTCTCCGACTGAGACTTTTAAGCAGGTCACTTCCGGGGCATATCATGCTATGAAATCATAATAGTTCAACTAATCAATTTGCAACCAGACTTTAATCCTCAGCCTCAACACTAGTTTTGTTAGATGCCAAACACCCAATTTAGCCCCGGCTCCGATTCTGTTTAGGATATACAGAATGTTCCACATTATATTGTCGATGATGAAGCTGACAACCTGCTTCCCCCTCACAATACAGATGATGGACTATACCTTGATGTAAAAAATGGCAGTGGGCTGTATGCATCCCTAGAGACTCGCTCTCCTCCTGGGTCAACAACTTAATAAAGTGCCACTTTTGAGGAGTTGTGCGAAGTGCTGTAGAAGTACTTAGTTTACAGTTACTTACTGTTGAAACCAAGGCAAACTTGTTAACTGAGGTCTTTCAGCCAGGTCCAGCTTCCTCTGAGCCTCTTTTGACATTCAACGAGGTTCTTATACATCCATATGGTCACTTGGTCCAAACTGTGTTTAACGCCTCCGGTTAGTCATCCTGTTCCCAGGTGACATAGAGCAGGCATGGACAGTCAGTTCAAATGCATTTTCCGACTTTCTGTTGGCCAAGGGTGCCATCGAGTGGGTGCTGGCGTCAGAGAGAGGAGGGGGGTGCTATTTATGCTGCTTCCTCATCCTGAAGGATGGAAACCTCAGGCCTAGACTGGACTTCGTCCCTCTAAATGCCTTTCTGCGGAAAGACAAATTGAAGATACTCACCCTGTCTAATTCCTGCGCTGTGGACCAAGGAAAAGGATGGTGTTCCTGGACTTGTGGGATGTGTATTTTCTTATACCAGTCTTGCTGTCCTACATCTGTTATCTGTGGTTCACGGCGGGGTCAGAGAACATTTCTAGTTTGCTTTGCTCCCCCTCTGCCTTAACTTGTCCTTGAGTGTTCATAAAAGTAATGACAGTGGTCGCTGCATACCATATAATGTCAGGAATTGGTTTCTTGTGTTCTTGCAGCTTGATGACTGGCTACTCAAAGCGAGCTCACCACAGTCAGTCATAGTCCACCTCTGGATAATGGAAGAACTCATTACATCTTTGGGGTTCTCCATCAGTGAGCAGAAATCTCATGTGAGCCCCACTTAGAGTAGTCCCTTCATTGGGACTGTTCTGGACATGGTGGTGTTCGAGGTCTTTCCACTGCTGCAGCAAGTCTAACAGAGTAGGAACACAATTTATTGGGCTGAATCCTGGCTCTCTCTGAGGATGGCGCTCATGTTTCTTGGACTCCTATCCTCATGGAACCTCTTTTTCTCAAAAGCCTGATGGCATATGTGGACCTCTTTGACTCCATTCAGATATCCTAGAAAATGGTTCAGGATCTTCAGTGGAGGCTGACGAGCACCAACATGACCTGCACCAAGCCAGTCTCCCTTCCCTAATCAGATTGTGCATTTCACGGTCGTGACAGGTGCTCCATAACTGGGTCGGGGGGTCACTTGGGCAAGGCAGACATCAGACACCTCCGTTCAGTAGTGGAGTCAGGTCCACATGAACCTTTTAGAGCTCCATGCGATGGGTCTGACCCTGAAAGCCTTGCTGCCATCTATCATGGGGTGATTGGTTCAGGTCATCGTTGCCAACACATCTGCCATGTGGTACTGCAGCGGGCAGTGCTGAGTGGCATCCTAGACCCTGTACCAGGAGGCCATACTTTGCTGTAGGTGGCTGGACCAGCAGAACCTCTTTTTGGTAGCAGACACTTTAGCAGGGTATCTGAATGCCAGAGCAGACGAGCTGAGCAGACATCTGCTGGCTAATCATGTGCAGCCGCTCCACTCCAAGGTGGCAAGGTGCATCTTCTTTCGGGGGGCATACCCTGGTTATCTGTTCACCACTGACAAGAACGTGCATTGTCAGAACTACTGTGTGCTGAAGTTTCCACTGGGAGAGTCACTGGGAGACCCATTTTGGCTATGGTGGGATTTGGTCCCTTGTGTGCATTTGTGCTACTGCCTCTTCTACCTCGAGTTCTGAGGAAAGTCAGAGCAGATCAGGCCCAAGTCATCTTAATAGCCCCAGACCGGCCCAGGAAAATATGGTAGCCGAAGCTCCAGTGCTTGAGAACTTGCCATCCAATCTGGCTACCACTTCGGAGGACCTCCAGTCTCCACAACACAGGAGGGTCCTACACTAAAGTCTCCACATCTTACACCTCCACGCATGGAATTTGAGCGGTGATGTGACTTCTTTTGACCTGCTGACAGCAGCAATTGATGATATCCTTGCAGACTGACACCCTTTAATAAAGCCCATGTATCTTAGGTGCTGAGAAATGTGTTGTCTGGTGTAGTTCTCATCATACTGACCCTCTGCAGGCCAAACATTCGGATGTATTATTGTTTTATGATTGGATAGGCAAGGCATTGTATTGGGCTTAGGGTTATCTGTAGGGTCTTTCTCTACTTATTTACCTGTCTCTACCATCTCTACTTAAATCACCTGTTGTGATGCGTTCGATCAAAGGTCGCACTTGCCTCTTTCCCTTGTAGCCGTTCATCATGCCGCAATTGGGCTTGAATTTCGTGCTAACATTTCTCACTTGCACGCCTTTTGAGCCAATGCACAACTCATTGAGATTGATGACGCTCAGTACAGTCTGCCTAGTTTCCATCACCACTGCACACCTCGTGAGTGAACTGCATGCTCTCTTGTGGCAACCTTCCTACAGCACATTTTCTCTGGACAAGTTATTGCTGGGAACACGAGCAGCAGTAGTAACACCTTTTCAAGCTGGCAAATCGGTCACATTGCCATGGTTTTTGCATCTCTTACCCCAAAAGGACATTGAGTTTTTACATGGGCCGCAAAAAAGACCATTGTGTGGATGACGAGCTCTTTGTAGGGGACGTTTGCTAGGTTGTGACGAGGAAGCCATTGCACATGTTCACAGAACACTACTACCTTAACAGTTTAACAGGAGGACCGTTTTGCCTGCTCGGTCCTCTAGGAATTGATGGTCTTGCGTCCACTCTTCAAATGCTCAAACTTCGAAAGGTGCTGCTGTGCTATTTAAGTGAGGAATCTGTTGTTAGAAGTGTTTATCAGAAGATCAAGGGTCTCATTTAGAGTTGGGCAAACAGGGTACTCTGCCTCAAATGTGGAGAAGTACTCTATCCTCCAAACTGACAGTCCGTCCGCTCCTGCTCTATTTAAAGTTGGCTGAATCGTCCTCTTTGTGATGGCAGTGCCCCTGATGGTGGAAACCTAACAGCGACAGACTTTGGGCTGTCGGTGTAAGTACATCAGGACGTCTGCTCTATTTATTGTGTATGGTCTGATGTCTGAGAGAACCTTCAGGGTCATCAGTTTTGCAAAAAATAAACTGTCACTTTGAAAGTTTGTTTTTGCAATGCAAAAGGTTTGCTGAGCATCATGAAACACATGGCAGTCACACACTAAACAGTCAATGCCTTCGGAGGAGTTGCTGTGACGGTGGCTCTTTTGAAAATCAAACACAGTCAGGCAATTGGAATTCTCTAAATATGGCAGGTGGTGGAGGTAATGACCTCTGCCACACTGACAGGCAGGTGGGCCGCATACCAAAGTCTAGATGAGGCCCAAGTTACTTGCCTTCAGTAACGCTTTCTAGTGGATACTCTAACTGCAGTTTTCTCACTGCCTTCCTACTACTACGTTCTGTGAGATGGCCTCCTGAACATCATAATAATGTTTTAAGTTACATTTTGGAACTATCCATACATGACACAGCAATCTGTCACTAGCCAATCCTATAAGAATCCTTGATACTGATGGGGAAGGGGACGAATAAGAGAATAGGTATGATGCCCCTTTTTGTCCATCTTACAGTACAGATGACCTATATGTCAAACATCAGGAAGATGACTTTGAACATGACGTTAGAGCTCTCCACAGTCAAGCTACAATACCATTCTACCATCATGAAAAAGAAAAGCAGTTAGCAGTATTTCTATTCCTAGCATGACATACTATGATCCGTACTAACACAAAGACGCATTATGACTGCAGATATCACAAGAAGCCATGATGCAAGTCCCAGTGGATTTTCTTTGTGACTTGCAGTCCATGATGATTGACTTAAGCTGTAAGCTGTATTCCCATCAGTTTCTCAACTACCCGTACCACATTCCCAACATCCTCCTCCACTTCCTTTGTCTTCCAGAGAGGCATTTAACAGGTTAGTCCATGGGTACTCGTAACCATTTCCCCTAGGGGCAAAAAAGTATGGTCTGTGGCATGACTTAGGGCTGCATTGATGTCCGAGTAGGATCGGGGAGTGTAAGGTGGGTGTAGGGGAAGAGAAGCATGTACATGGTCTGAACAATGAGTCATGGAGTTAACTTGAGGGTCAAATCATATGTTTCCTATGTCTTTGTCCCATTAATTGTCATTATGTGATAGAGGTGGGTGAGCCACAGCAGGCTCGAGCCTGGCTCAACTAGAGGTTCTCTTGGCTCCTCGAGCCCAAAACAAACGGAGCCTTCATATGGCTTCTATGTGCCACCCGCTCTCTAAAGTCATGCGTCAAGAATTAAAAGACAAAGCGTTAACTTTTGATGTAAAACGTGAGAGGGAAAGAGATAAGCATCTATTGACCAAATTACACAATGTGGAACCAGAAAACCTGGATCAATCCCTGCTTCTGCTCTTGGCCAAATTTTGTGATGCTAGGCAACTGTTCTATTTTATTTTGCCACCTTTTTCTTCATTATCAGAACCTTGAAATACATGAGTTCAGGATATGCCCAGTAGAGAACCTTCTCTAATGTTTGATTTAATAAACTTTAATGTTGTTCCAAGTATAACAGAGGCAAATGGTTATGAACCTGTGGTCTGTGGACCCCTGGGGGTCCTCATGGCCTACTCTGGGGGTCCTCGATTGCTTAGAAAATTAAACAATATTAACAGAATAATAATGCATGAATAAAGAAGACAAACATAACATTTTACATTTTAAAACGTTCTGCAAGTGTGAAAGAATTAGAAATTAAAGACTAAAAACTAAATTGGTATCCTCAGATTAAAATGTGGGAGCAGTGCAAGTACACCAAACTGAATATAGTATGGATGATGGGTAGCCTCAATTGAATTTAGAAAAGCTCCACCTTTCCTGTTAAAATTAAAATGTTGATTATTTTTTCCTCCATCATTCATGTATTTATTTGATGAATGCTTGTTTCTGCATTTAAGTATATTGTTTTGAGGTTCAAATGATTGAAATTGCTTAGGCTAGAGTCCCGGCTTCCCGCTATATCTTATTGTGGGGTCCCCGGTTTCCAATAATGATTTAGCAAGGTAACCCAGATTCCAGTAATGATTGTCAAGCATTTGCAATGCAAGAGGTCTCGCATTTGTTAAAGTTAAAGCTGTTGGTGTTGAAAATGACAATGTTTTTTACTTTTGCTTTTTTATACCAATGGCAATAGCGCTATGCAAATATAAATACTCCACTTCAAATAAAAAACATTGTCATTTTCAACGCCAACAGTGATGAAGTCTTTCAGGCTTGAATATTGTCTAGAATCTGAGCTAAGTGGGAGATATCAGGGGAGGAGACACAGAGTTATGTTTGTGACATCCGCATAATAGTGACATAATGTGCCAGGGTCCTTTAGAATGTCACACAGAGGACAATGAGTGGGGGTGTTAGAAAATAGCCTTGAAAGGCAAGAATTGATGTTAAGAATCAGCAACCAATCTTGATCGGCTACAATTGGGTTATGATTGAAACCAATTTAGTATCTTTTCTCCTGAAACCATGAGATCTCTAAGTGTTTGGCTTAAGATGTGATCAAAGGTGTCAAAGGCTGCCGATAGACATAGTTGAATCAGAGCACATGAAGCTCCATCATTGAGAAACCTAGAATCATAAAGGAATCAGTCCTCTTGGTGACCTGCCAATGGAAGGACTGACCCAGGGATACTCGAAGGACGTCACATGAGCCACTCGCAACCCTGCCCGATATTTACCTGCAGCTCCCCGTGAACAGCAGCTCTGGGCTGCTGTTTACTTGACAGATCATAACATTTAGAAGGCTGTTCAATGAGCAATCATTTATTACACATTAACTTAAGTAAGGAAAAGAAGCAAAGAATGTGTACTGCACAACATATCTTTAGGAACTCCATTTTTAAAGACTTGTTCAACAAACATGTACAAATATGATAAACTGTCTTCAAACTAAAAGAGTGTATTTCATTAATATGCAGAAGCATTTCACCTTAGTACATAAAATTAAATCACTGCTTTGAGAGGCTTTAATTAGAAGTGATAGTTTACAAACCTGATTTTCTAAAGTCATGTCTTTCAGCCACCAATCCCATTAGTGACCCAAAATTCAAGTTTGTCATGTGCACCCGGTGGGTGGCCTTGGTCAGCGGTTATTAACCTTTCTATTTCTGGACTCCCCCCCCTCCCCCTCAGGACGAACAGACAGTGCTTGCGCTGTAGCTTAGCGACCTGTTGCAGATGCTTTGTGGTGTTCCAACTCCACCCATTGCTTGCCTTTGATTATTTTCATTTGTCTATGTCAGTGCCCTTTAAAAATCCTTGTTTGCTAGTGGTCAGTCCTGCCTCTTTGTACCTCCTTTTTCTCTTCCGTTCCTCCCATGCAGCAGGGACTAAGTATTGTCTCATTACGCTATGGTTCTTTATCTGTTCTCTGGGGGACTATTTTTTTCTTGTTTTGCTGTTCTGTTACTATTTGCCTGTTTTCAGCTTCAGCGCCATAGCTGCTTACATTTTACTATACCATTCCTCCCTCCAACCTTCTCTTAATGCCACAGTTGCGTAAGTGCTGCTCCCCCCCACCGTGCCAGTCCGCTCCTTTGCATGTGTTTCTTAGCCTACTTATAATTTTCGATGTCAATGTCTGTTGGGCTTTTTTTTGGTAGGATAGTTTGGTTTTGGGATTCCTTTTCTGGAGGATTGCCCTTGTTGAAGTATTGTCTAAATGGGTGATAAGTCCTAGAGCACTGTTGCTTTAATTACAAACGAGATTCAGTATGTATGCACGTGCGTGTGCACTGCAAGAATAATATGAACAGTTTGTTTGACTGGGCACTATCTCGCTGGTGAATGTGAAACACTATCGAGTGTTTTGTATGATTGCATGTGCGCATCACTGGCTTGTTGACACAGCACAGAGGGGTGCGCACTGCTTTTGGGGTTTTATTATAATTGGAAACACTCTAATGTATGTTAAATAACGCACTTTATAACATTTGCTTCTTAATAGGTATGTTATTGACAGCGATTTGGCTACTTAAAGATGGCCGCCCTAATAACCACACTCTGCAAGGTCTCCGGTTTCTGATCTTTACCAACTTGGAATGTGTTCTTGCAAGATCCACTCTATCGGGCTGATGCAGATATGCATTCCAAGGATGTTTAAAATACGGGGCATTGCATCTCATCTATCTGTCTTTCTGGCTGGCTATCTGTCGCTCTCGTCTTTTTTTCTCCCCTCCCTAAAATCTGTCATTGTCTGTATGCTGTATATATCGTTGCGCCTGCCTGCGTCGGTCGGTCTGTCTGTTGTCCATCCAGAAGTATGTATATCCGCTGTCTTACTATCTTCCCGCCACTTTCTCTTCCCTGATTGAACGCAAGCTGGCTACAGAAACCCTCTCACTGGGGCTCCGTTTAAGGACGTTCTCGGACATTAGAGATTTCAGTCTGGGACCAAACTCGTGTGGAGTCCTTCTTACCTCACTTCTGTGCAGTCCTTCTTACCTCACTTCTGTGCAGGAGGACCAGCTCAGACTGATGCTGCAGGAGTGTGCCAGCTGCAGCAGGCACACCTCAGGATGCCTTAAGTCTAAGGCTTCTAGGGAGCCTGGTGGGCTGTTCTGCATACTGCCGCCCATCGATCTGGTGCTGGCACTAGTGAGTAATGTAATAGCGTCAGAAGTGTGCATGTTAAACAGATGCCTGCATTACTTAGTACCCACAGCATGCTTGGTGCAGTCTTGAAAAACATGTCAGTGCTTGAAGTGAGCAGACAGGATGACAAGTTTGGAATCAGTGGAAGTTGGATTTATGTGGGCAGCTAGGCGGGAATGCCGAAGAGGCTTGTTGCTTTTTTAAATTCAATAATTATTTGTTTTCCTGCAACATATGTTTTAACAGCCTTTAACAATCAATACTATTTCTCAGCGAAGTAGGTTTTTTAATTGGTCTTTGAAACGTGAAGGCCTGGGGCAGTCCTACTGGGATTTGTACACATCATTGCGGATGGTACACATTGTTCTGCTGCAGGTGTATTAACCCAATGGAGCTGTCCTACTAGGTTGTTTGCATTGATATAGTCTGACACAGGTCTCACTGTGTTTGAAATAACTTATTTATTCATTCAGTAAAATAGGCTAGTAATTTGGGAAATGCAACTAATGCAGAGAATTATGCAAACTTCTAGTTCATCCCCTATGATCCCAGATAGCTCACAGATGGTTTCATCCTACTAAGGTCAATAGAGCATGGGTGGCTGATTTGTGTCACACCAGCAGCTCCTACATGCACTCAGAGACAAGTGGGAGAAATAATGCACATTGTATAAATGTTTCTTAATATTATGCACATGCATCTTCCTACCTCTTAAGATCTTTGGTGGTGTAGGCAACTAGTCAAAAATCGAGAAAATGAATAAAGCAAGTTTCACAGTATAGAACCTTTCCTTTTCAAACCCCAAAATGGCAATCAGTGCATTCCCAGAAGAGCGCTCTGCCGAACCACCCAAAGTGTTGTAATAGTGTTCGGATAGTGCTAACTATCATGTACCAGGGTATTAATGGATAAACATGGTATTTGTGTGAACAAGCACAAATTCCATCTCATAGCTCAGAAGGAGCTATTATTTTGTGGCATTCCATCAAGGATTTTTTTGTTTCATCAGGACGGATCCTTCCGGCATATATTGCAGAAGTACCAGAATGTGGGTCGTGAGCCGAGGATCATGTTAGAGAACCTTGAGATTGAATAGAGTCACTGAGTTGTGACTGTTTGATTCAAGTAGATCATATGAGTTTTTGGAATGTTGGTTAGTGAGGTCGGGTGGTGTTTTAATTTAAAGTAAGTTTTGGCAAATTGTGGACGGTGTATTATACAATCCTCCTAGGAAAACTTCTAAAGTTACCACATATTGATGGATGGGAAGAAAAAAGGCTTCTGTTTGGACATCTCTACTCGGGGAGGGGGGGGCTCACCTTGCTTATCTGGCCATCCAAAAGCTGAATTTATTTGTTTGTACAGGTGGCCCAAAAGCATTCTTGGAATAGTCATTCCCACGCACCTCTTTACTTGACCTATGTGGTTCGATCTGTTGATTTGGTCTGTACTGCAAATTCCTTAGTGATCTTGGAGTGTTATAACTGGCACACGTGGAACGGTTTAGTCCCCTATTTAGAAGAGGCGTAAGCTTTTCCCCAGAAAAGGTAGAGTGCGTACAGTGCCACTTCCATCTCAGTGGACCTGTCCAATGTTTGGTTTTACCAGCTTGCAGGGCCTACAGTCCTTCGACGGAAGGGCTGGCTCCGGTGTACCTCATTCCAATCAGAGGTTCAATGACGCATTTTCAATATACCCTTTCACAGAGAATTCCTGTTTGGTCTAATTTACAACAACCCCCGGTACATTAAAATAGACATATAGAGAGTGATGTGTCTAGGCATCCTCCAGGCTTGTCGACTGCGGCACTCTTTAGGAGGAGCACTTGGGCATATTTTGTTCCTCTTTTCAGCCATTTCATCACGCACAAACGTTCTGGAAGGCTTACAGTAGGCAGCTCTATTACACAGATGCGCCCCTCCAGCAGTTAGAGGTTCTTCCAGATCATTGCAGTTCTAAGACCTCCCAGTCTAAGAAGCCCGTAGACTCCCTATCATATGACTTGGAGGATTGCTGCCTGTTTCCAGTAATGGTCCCACATATCTTCTGAGAGTGGGTTCTGGATGTGGGTCAGGGGAGCACACCTTCAAATGTATCAATCACCAACCATTGTCGCAGAACTTCTGCTGGAATCAAACTTGAACAGACTATTTAATCTCTGAGAGAAGCGAAGACTCTAGCTTTTTGCCACAAGGGCGAACAACAAATGATGCATCTCTGCCACAGAAGATGCATTTTGATGATGTTTATCAGAACATTCGCTTACACCTTTTAACTGTTTCCGGTCATTCCTCAGACAATGGCAACATCTGGTGGGAGTATTGTCACATCATTCTAGTACTTCTGAGCCTCCCAAGCAGTAATGGTACTCAGACATCCAACTGTTCACCACCAATCCAAATTTCTTTGGGCAGAAGCATGTTTCTGCTAACCTTCCACAAACATCAAATACTTAATCCAAAGCCATCTTCTCTGAGCTGGACATCCTGGTTCCTGAGCATGAAGATTTCACCCATCTAGACCACAGACGACTGCAGGAAGATACTCGCTTAGGTTGGGCACAGTCCATCAATAAAACAAACCAAATGAAGTGAAACTACTTTTGTAACAGTCAATAAAAGGGCCAGCTTCTGGTGAATTCCCAGCCACATCACTTGCTTCCTTTACTGCCTCTGAAGCACCACACAATAGTTATATTCATATAGACTAGTCAAGGATTTTATATATAAAAGAAAAATGTTTTGTTAGGGCCCTCCCGGTAGTGCGGATGCTTCACGTACAGTGTGAATTGAATACAGTCTTGTTTCAATGGATTAAAAGCAAATTCAGGCCCCAACGTGGTGTGGACTTGAAATATGTCACTCTGGGAAATTGGTTTACTTCTAGTCCTATTATCAGCCAGAAGCTAAACATGCCCAACAAAGAACACTACGAGTTCACTAATGATAGTTATTCTGCTTACTAAGCAGTATTCTGTTTTACTGCTGCTGAGAACGCAGAACGCAAAGGAGGAGGAGCCCGAGGAGCGAAGCAGGCGGACAAGCGGGAGGTGCCCGGCGAGGTGCTCGGCGTTTGGCGGGAGCGCCCGACTTACCGGCCCGTTTCCTCCCGCCGTCTTCTCATCGTTGCGGTACTGTTGCGGTACTGTAACTGCACCGCAAGACTGCACCCTGATCTGCGCCCAGACCTGATTTGATCTGGTGCCTCCGACGAAAACAAGCGCGGCCGCCGTTAGCAGGCGGCCGCTAAGTGCGTGACGCGGCGCCCTGCGGAGGCGGCCCGGCTAGGCTCGGGTGCGGCCTGCAGCAGCGCCGTAGAGTCCCTGCTGGTTTCCTTTTGCCCTCCAGCTCTCATGCTCTGCTCTGGGAGCTGGGGGCCGGAGAACCTCTAACAACGCCCAAAGGCTGCAACTAGAGCAAGAGAGAGAGAAGCCTGAGCCCCAGCAAGTGGAGGGAGTGTGTGTAAGCCATATGGTGAGTCCAGGCTGATCCAGCTTGTTCAGATTTTCTCTCTTGGGCATCTTTTTTGGGCGCCATACAACATGCTGATGGTTCAGCCCCTCGTGAGGAACGGCATATGAGCAGTAACTCCACATAGAGGACCGGGGGGGTTGAAAGCAGAGGTAGGGATACTATCCATACATTGACTTGGTCCTTCTCCTTTTCCTTCACTTCCGTCCAATAGGTAAAACCTTTCAACAATGCACGCACAAGTATTAGATTGAGCTGAGGAGAAGAAGCAGCGCTGTGTAGGTGAAGCGCAGCCACATCCATTTAGCTCAACTTGGCTCAACTGCGGCATTAGTTGGATTCAGGGAACGAACGAAGGGGTCAGCTAAGCTGGTAAAATGGAAACAAAACCCTTGATAAGCACCTCTTTGGCTTCTTTGGAGACTCCCCTTACCAACAGGGGTGCCAAAATTATTATTTTATTTTTTTAAATCAGTCAATCAAAATATCAACCAACCTTTCAGACATCAAATACTACATCTTAACCCCTTCGCTGCTAGGCCTTTTCCCCCCCTGTGCTAAGCCTTTTTTGGGCTATTTGGGGTAGTTCGCGCTTAGGCCCCTGTAACGTTTTGACCACATATCGTATCCACGCCAAATTTGCGTCCTTTTCTTCCAACATCATGGGATTTCTAAAGGTACCCATGGTTTGTGGATTCTCTTGGAGGGGACCCAGAAATTAGCCAAAATACAGCTACATTTTGTTTTTTTGGGGAAAAATGGGAAAAAAGTGCTGCAAATGAAAGCGTCTGGTTTTTTCCCTGCAAATGGTATCAACAAAGGGTTTGTGGGGCTGAAATCACCATTTTCCCAGCTTTCAGGGACAAGCAGACCTTTGTCAGAAAACCAACATTTTTACACAGTTTTGGCATTTTACTGGGATATAGCCTATTTTTGCTATTTTTTGTGCTTTTAACCTTCTTCCAGTTAATGGTAGAAATGGGTATGAAAGCAATAATGGATCCTGGAAAACTATACATTTTAGAAAAGTAGACAAAATTCTGAATTCAGCAAGGGGTCATTTGTGTAGATCCTTCAAGGTTTCTTTATAGAAACTAACAGTTACATATAGGAAAAATTGAAAATTAGTTGAAAAAAACCAGCCATTTGTGCCAACGTTTTCACCTGTAACTTCTTCTATTTGTGACAGCTGTTTGAAAGCAATATACCGTTACATCCGCTGGACCTTTCTGGTTGTGGGGATATATAGGACTTGTAGGTTCACCAAGAACCCGACGAACCCAGAGCCAATAACTGAGCAGCGTCTTGCAATGGTTTTTCATTATGTACTGGTATATAGCAATTAATTTGGGAAAATATATACATGGAAAAATCGGTATGAAAGACACCTATGTATTTCTGAAATTGGAACAAAATAGAGTTTAGAAACAGTAGATATTTGCACATTTCCGAAATTGTGAGTACCCATACTAGCATGAGAATTATAGGTCATTTTTCAAAATGACCTTTTTTTTTTTTTTACACATTGTCTTTCATTTGGAAGGCAGAAATGCATCGAAAGTCAATAGGTAATAACAGTTGCTCTACAATTCTGTGTTACCCTAAGTCTCCCGATAAACATGGTACCTCACTTGTGTGGGTAGACCTAGTGCCCGCGACAGGAAACAGCCCAAAACGCAACATGGACTCACTTTATTTTTACAGTGAAAACCGACCCTTTTTTTGCAAAGTGCCTAGCTGTAGATTTTTAACCCTAGCTCTGCCGGCACCTAGGGAAACCTAGCAAACCTATACATTTTTTATGGAACAAATCTTTTTATTGTATATCAATAAGCACATTAAGCAAGCACGGTCAAATAACAGGCTTTTGCTATTGCCTACAACCTCACGGGCCGGCAGCGAAGCACAATCGCGTTCATAAAAACACAGCTTGTAGCCTACAACCCGGAGGCCGGCAGCTTTCAATTGACCACAGATGTTGTGCCTATCTGCGAGAATAGAATAAAAACCAACCCTCACACCCCCTCCCCACGCCCACCCCCCCCCCAAAAAAACGAACAAAAATGGGGTCCTGCACCCAAGCCAAAGGAATCAGCAGGGGGAAACCTTTCACCACTCATGCACACACCCTCCCCACACCAATCGCTACTAATGGCTCTCCCCCTCCTTCCCGAGTTCGGGGATTAAATGCAAGATTCGCAGATATTGCGGACAAGTTGCTTCCCTGAATTCTTTCGAGAGCAGGTGAATGAAGGGGGCCCACAGCGTCTCGTAAGAATCGCCTTTTAGGTCTTGTATCATGGACAGTTTCTCCATCGCCAGTATCAGCCAAAGTCTGTGAAGCCAAGCGGTATGGTCAGGCACCAGTGCTGTGCCCCAATGTACCAGGATCGCCTGCCTAGCAGCCAGAAGGGCCAAAGCCATCTGCCGACCTCTAATGGATCGCAGGGGAAAAGTCAAGGCATTGAGCATACCTAGCAATGTATAAGCCGGAAAGCGGGGAATCTGTCTGAAATGCTGAGTCAATGTCCTTTAGAACATCCTCCCAATAGCGGCCCAGGCGGGGACAGTGCCACAGTAAATGTGCCAAAGAACCCGCGAGCCCGCAGCCCCTCCAGCATAGTTCAGTATGAGTTTTGTCCCACTCATGAATACGTGCTGGCGTGAGGTACCAGTAAGAGGCCACCTTGAACGCTGATTCAGCTCCGGCTGAGCTGTGCGCCGTATGGTGGATTCTGTAAAAAATTTGTTCCCACTCCTTATCCGTCAGAGCCCTGCCAAGCTCCCTCTCCCATCGCAATTGCCCTTTGGTGCGGCTCCCTTTCGGCGGCAGCGATAGCATTTGGTACAGCTCCGAGATCAGGCCTTTATCGTTCTCTTTGCGAACAAGCCATTGCTCGAAAGGCGTTAGATGACGCAAGACCTGCTCCACCTGCGAGGGGGAAGTGACCCAATGGCGCAAATTGCCTATACATTTTTTAAAACTAGACACCCAGGAGAATCCAGGAAGGGGTGACTTGACTGGCTCTCACCAGGTTCTGTTACCCAGAATCCCTTGCAAACCTAAAAATGTGTAAAAAAAACCACATTTTCCTCACATTTCTGTGGTGGAAAGTTCTGGAATCTGCGTGGATCCACAAAATTCCACCCACCCCGCGTTCCCCAAAGTCTTCTGAGAAACATGGTACCTCACTTGTGTGGGTAGGCCTAGTGCCCACGACAGGAAACGGCCCAAAACCCAACGTGGACACACCAAATTTTCACAGTGAAAACGGACCCTTTTTTTGCAAAGTGCCTAGCTGTAGATTTTGAACCCTAGCTCTGCCGGCACCTAGGGAAACCTAGCAAACCTATACATTTTTGAAAACTAGACACCCAGGGGAATCCAGGATGGGATGACTTGACTGGCTTTTACCAGGTTCTGTTACCCAGAATCCCTTGCAAACCTAACAATTTGTCCAAAAAATCACATTTTCCTCACATTTCTGTGGTGGAAAGTTCTGGAATCTGCGTGGATCCACAAAATTCTACCCACCCAGCGTTCCTCAAAGTCTTCCGAGAAAAATGGTACCTCACTTGTGTGGGTGGGTCAAGTACCTGCGACAGGCAAGGGCCCAGAACCTATTGAGGCGACATCAAAATTACCTATCGCAAAACGACCTTGTTTTGCAAGGGTGGTTCCATGAGTTTTTGGCCCCGGGCTCGGCGGCCATCTATGGAAACCTACCAAACCCACACATTTCTGAAAACTAGACACCCGGGGGAGTCCAGCGAGGTATGGCTTGCATGGGTCCCCCAACATTTTCCTACCCAGAATCCCCTGCAAACCTCAAATTTAGCTGAAGAATTCACTTTTTCCCTCAAATTTCTGTGTGGGAAAGTTCTGGAATCTGCGTGGATCCACAAATTTACTACCACCCAGCGTTCCCCCAGGTCTCCCGATAAAAATGGTACCTCACTTGTGTGGGTAGGCATAGTGGCTGAAACAGGAAATGGCCCAAATCGTACTGTGGAGACTTCGAAATTATCTATAACAAAACTACCTGGTTTTGGGGGGGGGGGTGGCACCTGGTTTTTTTGTCCCTGGGCTCGCCGCCATCTAGGGAAACCTACCAAACCAACACATTTCTGGAAAAAAATCACTTTGTCCTTACATTTTTGCGTAGGATCACCGTGTCGGCACAAATGTCCTATCACCCAGCGTTCCCCTTGTTCTCCCGAGTAAAATGATACCTCACTTGTGTGGGTGGGCCAAAGGCCTGTGGCTGGTTAGAGCCCAAAACACAGGGATTTAGGGTATAGCACCGAGAATTCTAGGAGCTACATTTTTTTTAAAAATACGTTTTTAGCCAATTCTGCTTTTGACACCCACACAAGTAAGGTATCATTTTACTCGGGAGAACAAGGGGAACGCTAGGTGGTAGGACATTTGTGCCGGCACGGTGATCCCACGCAAAAATGTAAGGAAAAATTGATTTTTTTTTTCAGCTAAATTTGAGGTTTGCAGGGGATTCTGGGTAGGGAAACGTTGGGGGATCCACGCAAGCCATACCTCATTGGACTCCCCAGGGTGTCTAGTTTTCAGAAATGTGTGGGTTTGGTAGGTTTCCCTAGATGGCGGCGAGCCCAGGGCCAAAAAACCAGGTGCCGCCCCCCCCAAAACCAGGTAGTTTTGTTATAGGTAATTTTGAAGTCTCCACAGTACGATTTGGGCCATTTCCTGTTTCAGCCACTATGCCTACCCACAAAAGTGAGGTACCATTTTTATCGGGAGACCTGGGGGAACGCTGGGTGGTAGAATAATTGTGGATCCACGCAGATTCCAGAACTTTCCCACACAAATTTGAGAAAAAAGTAAATTTTTCAGCTAAATTTGAGGTTTGCAGGGGATTCTGGGTAGGAAAACGTTGGGGGACCCACGCAAGCCATACCTCGCTGGACTCCCCCGGGTGTCTAGTTTTCAGAAATGTGTGGGTTTGGTAGGTTTCCATAGATGGCCGCCGAGCCCGGGGCCAAAAACTCATGGGACCCCCCTTACAAAACCAGGTTGTTTTGTGATAGGTAATTTTGATGTCGCCTCAATAGGTTTTGGGCTCTTGCCTTTTGCGGGTACTTGACCCACGCGAGTGAGGTACCATTTTTATCGGGAGACCTGGGGGACCGCTGGGTGGGAGGAAATTTGTGGGTCTACGCAGATTCCAGAACTTTCCCACACAGAAATTTGAGAAAAAAGTGATTTTTTTCCAGCTAAATTTGAGGTTTGCAGGGGATTCTGGGTAGGAAAATGTTGGGGGACCCATGCAAGCCATACCTTGCTGGACTCCCCCGTGTTCTAGTTTTCAGAAATGTGTGGGTTTGGTAGGTTTCCCTAGATGGCCGCTGAGCCCGGGGCCAAAAACTCATGGGACCCCCCTTGCAAAACCATGTTGTTTTGTGATAGGTAATTTTGATGTCACCTCAATAGGTTTTGGGCCCTTGCCTGTCGCGGGTACTTGACCCACCCACGCGAGTGAGGTACCATTTTTATCGGGAGACCTGAAGAAACGCTGGGTGGGAGGAAATTTGTGGATCCACGTAGGTTCCAGAACTTTACCACACAGAAATTTGAGAAAAAAAGTGATTTTATTCAGCTAAATTTGAGGTTTGCAGGGGATTCTGGGTAGGAAAATGTTGGGGGACCCACGCAAGCCATACCTCGCTGGACTCCCCCGGGTGTCTAGTTTTCAGAAATGTGTGGGTTTGGTAGTTTCCCAAGATGGCCGCAGAGCCCGGGGCCAAAAAGCCAGTGGACTCCCCCTTGCAAAACCAGGTTGTTTCGCGATAGGTAATTTTGATGTCGCCTCAATAGGTTTTGGGCCCTTGCCTGTCGCGGGTACTTGACCCACCCACATGAGTGAGGTACCATTTGTATCGGGAGACCTGGGGGAATGCTGGGTGGTAGGAAAATTGTGGTTTTTCTGACAACAGAATATTATGACACAGTAATGCAAGGAAAATGCGTGACTATAGTCACATTTTGAGGTTTGCATGGCATTGTGAGTAAAAAAACTTGTTGGGATCCATGAGAGGCACACCACCCAGCACTCCCCATTTTTTTTTTTAAATTTACAGAAATATCTAAAGTTGGTAAATTTTCCCTAGAGACAAGACTACACCTTAGCACAGAAAGACAAATGAGACAAATATGACTGCCTATCCACCTATTCCTCAAGTACACACACATACTGGTTGGATTTGGCACGAGGGTGAGTGAAAGGTTCAAAATGTATATTTTATTAACTAGAGATTTCACAAAAAGGAAATGCACTGTTAATAATTAAAAGGTTAAAAACCTGAACCAATGACTCGCAGCTCGTGAGCTGTAAAGCCACGACAAGGCACCAACCTCTTTACAGGCCATTCACACACCTTTCATACTTGACACACACTTTCACACCACCAGCTGCGGCCCCAGCACATTACAACACTCACATCCACAGACAATGTGGAGACAATGTACACCCTGGCAGAGAGAGACAGAAAAGACAAATATTCCTTCAAAATGAACAATTCCTTAAGTACTCACACATACTGGTTGGATTTGGCACGAGGGTGAGTGAAGGTTCAGAGCGTAAAACTCTATTAACAAGAGATTTCACAAAAGGAAATGCACTGTTAATATTTAAAAGGTTAAAAACCTGAACCAATGACTCACAGCTCGTGAGCTGTAAAGCCACGGCAAGGCACCAACCTCTTTACAGGCCATTCACACACTTTCATACGTGACACACAAGACCATTCGCACCGCCAGCCGCGGGTCCAGCACATTACAACATTCACATCAACAGACAGCGCCATTCAAGGGCCCATCACTTTCATACGCCCACATGACTGACACAGCAATCACACCGGCTGGTGGTTGACATAGTGTCTGCAGTGGCGTTTGACTAGCAGAGTGTGTAATGACCAGCAGCAAGTCACTACTCAACACACTGCCAGCCAAATGCCAGCCCACGCACACCGACAGCCAAGCACCATCCCACCCCCACTGCCAGCCAAGCGCCAGTCCACGCACACCGCCAGCCAAGCGCCAGTCCACGCACACCGCCAGCCAAGCGCCAGTCCACACACACCGCCAGCCAAGCACCAGTCCACGCACATCGCCAGTCAAGCGCCAGTCCACGCACATCGCCAGCCAAGCGCCAATCCACGCACACCGCCAGCCAAGCGCCAGTCCAAGCACACCGCCAGCCAAGCGCCAGTCCACGCACACCGCCAGCCAAGCGCCAGTCCACGCACACCGCCAGCCAAGCGCCAATCCACGCACACCGCCAGCCAAGCGCCAGTCCACGCACACCGTCATTAAATTATTTTTAACAAGAAAGAAAACACAAACCAATTGCAACTAGATACTAACCTATAATGACAAAAACAACAGCAGTAACTAAAGACATCTTTCTATTGCCAAACGTGAAACTGAACAACAAATATATAAAACCATACAGACCAGGCAGTACACTATTAGACTCACGGTTGCTCCCAAAAACTCTTGAGTGTGATACAATCGGAAACATGTGGGCACACACAGCCCAGGATTCGAAGGACAATCGGCACAGTGCATACGACTCTCCTTCCGCATATCTCTTCGCAAGCAGACTCTACATCTCTTACAGGGATTGGTTTTTTTGGGCGTGGGAGGAATTTAATCAGGAAAGTGGCGATCTTTCAATCTAGCCACATCCTCCTCCACTCCAACTCTAGGAACACTTGTCTGTTCCACAACAACAAGGCTGCCTATCACAGACTCCTGAAACTGAACAAAAGTCATCTTTGACGCAGGAGAACACTCCTTGAACACAACAAAAGCATTGAAAGTTGCTAAATTGAAGAGATGGATGGCCAACTTCTTATACCAAATGTAAGCCTTACGAACAGCAGTGTAAGGTTCCAACCTCTGATCTACTCTATCGACACCACCCATGTGCTTATTGTAGTCTACAATGCACACAGGTTTGTGCACTTCAGCAACCTGACCCCAAACATTCGCAGGTGAAGTACTCATCATGAATGGTAGTTAGAATGTACACATCCCTCCTGTCCACAAATTTTACAGCTAGCAGTTCCTCACTACGCAAGGCACTGCACTGTCCCCTCTGAAGCTTTTTGCAAACAAGCTCTTTTGGGTAACTTTTACGGTTAGAGCGGATTGTACCACAAGCAAAAGTGTCCACTTTAAACAATTCCTTAAACAATTGCACAGCAGTGTAGAAGTTATCAAGGTACAAATGGTGGTCTCTGTTAAACAGTCCTCTAGCAAGATCCCACACAATTTTCTCTGAAACTCCAAAAGTGGACGGACAACCAGGGGGGTCAATAGTGGAATCCCTACCAGTGTACACCCGGAAATTATAGACATATCCTGTCCTACTCTCAGACAACATATACATCTTAATTCCATAACGTGCCCTCTTGCTAGGAATGTACTGCCTAAAAACCAAACTGCCCTTGAACAGGACCAAAGACTCATCAACAGCTATTTCTTTCCCTGGAGTATAGATCTCTGAAAATTGATCCACAAAGTGACCAAGAACGGGCCGATTCTTAAAAAGACGGTCACAGTCAGGGTGATCTCGTGGCAACGCCAAAGCATTATCAACAAAATGTAGCATCCGAAGCAAAAGTAAATACCGATCACGACTCATAATTGCAGGAAATATGGCCGTTGCCATCAAGGGACTGGTAGACCAATATGAAGCCATGGACGGCTTCCCTATCAAACCCATCAAAAAAGTCAAACCCAAAAACTTCTTCATCTCATCCAGATTTGTGGGAGTCCACCGGGTAGCTCTAGAGCGGGGCCTAAGTCTGGCACTGTTGTCACTCAAAAACTGTTCAGCATACAAATTAGTCTGCTCAACAATCTCAGCCAAAAATACATCATCCATGAACAACTGAAAAAACAGTATAGGCAAAAAAAATTCACAATCCACTCTACACCCTGCATCACCACTAAAGGCAGGCAACACCGGCTGCACCATGTTTGGATCAACCCAGAGTCCAGCACTTCCAGTAGGAAGCCTTGCAGCCTCAGGCTGCAATACCGATGTCTCTTGCTGCACCATCGACACATCAGTGTCCTCCTCTAAAACAGGCACTTCATCCGCACTGAGAGTTGCTTCATCTTCATCCGATGATTCCTCGTGGACAGAAAACTCACTACCAGAATCTTGCACTCCCTCCTCTCCCTCAGACGCACTGTCAGTCTCATAATCCTGCTCAGAGGAAGATTCAAAAAGCATACCAACCACCTGCTGAGCAGTAATTCTACGGCTAGCCATAATCCTTACTAATAAAGGTAACTTGTCAAACAAGTCAAGAACAAACACTTTGTAAAATAAAGCAATAAACAAAATGTGTCTTTATCACAAAGACCTATATACTCCAAAACTATACCACTCACTTGACAGAAGCCGCTAGACTCACCACCACCTACTCTGCACAGACACAGTAAGGATCAACAATATCCCTCTAAAAAAGAAAAAGAAAAAAGAAAATTACACATAAGACAATGCAAAACACATCGCAAAGAATTTCATGCTCAAAACATTAACTAAATATGCATTATGACACCACTTACAAAAAAATTCATTCATGCATGACAATAATACTCATTTGGAGTAAACACAACAAAAATGTTTTTCTTACCAAATAAATGCAATTACGCAAAACTGCAGAACAACCACTGCCGAAACCGCCAACAAGAATCAAAAGCTTTACACTGGAATAAAAAGGAGAAAAAAACATTACAATCACATATGCAAATAATGCACCAGTCCACACACAATCCACCAACCAAGCTAAGGGGTAGGTGGGCCTAAGAGTATAAATAAAATATTCACCCCCGTAAAAGGGGAGCAACCCTTGCCCAAGAGGCCACTCCCCAACACCAAAATTTAAAAAACCCTGGTGTCTAGTGGCTTCTGCCCCAAAAACACACTGCTGATCTGCCACCCAAAGAGGGCAGAAATGGCCCCAATCATCCTCCCATAAAGGGGAGCGACCCTTGTCCAAGGGGCCGCTCCCCAACATAACAAAAAAAAATCCCTAGTAGCCATATAAAAAAAAATCAGCCGATCTGCCCCCCAGGGGGGCAGAAACGGCCATCTTAATGCTCCCCAAAGGGGAGCGACCCTTGCCCAAGGGGCCACTCCCCACAAATAAATCCCTGGTGGTCTAGTGGGCCCGATTTTGAAAAAGAAAATGGCGAGATCTGCCCCCCTAGCCAAAAACATTGCCCCCAAGGGGGAGCGACCCTTGCCCAAGGGGCCTCTCCCCGCAAATTAATCCATGGTGGTCTAGTGGGCCACTAAATAAAAAAAATTGGTGAGATCTGCCCCCCTAGGGGGGCGCAGACAGCCAAAAACATTGCCCCCAAGGGGCCACTCCCCACAAATTAATCCCTAGTGGTCTAGTGGGCCACTGAACAAAAATAAAATGGCGAGATCTGCCCCCCCCCCCCAGGGGGCAGACAGCCAAAAACATTGCCCCCAAGGGGCCACTCCCCACAAATTAATCCCTGGTGGTCTAGTGGGCCACTACATAAAAGAAATGGCGAGATCTGCCCCCCTAGAGGGGCGCAGACAGCCAAAAACATTGCCCCCAAGGGGGAGCGACCCTTGCCCAAGGGGCCACTCCCCACAAATTAATCCCTGGTGGTCTAGTGGGCCACTAAATAAAAATAAATGGCGAGACCTGGTGTCTAGTGGGCATTCCTGCTGCACGATCGTGCAGCAGGAATGCTCAAAAGAGGCATCAGGGGAAAGGAAAACCCTTTCCCCTGATGCCTCTTTTGTTTAAATACCCCCCTCCCACGAGGAGAAACTTACCTCCTCTCTGCCCAACGCGCTGGAAGCAAATGGCTTCCAGCGCGTTGGGAATCCTCTAATGACGTCAGCGCGCCTCGCGACGACAGTTGCCACCAGAATATATCCAACTGCATTAGCTAACACCGTAGAGGCCAGAAATTAATCTTTTGCCCAACAGCAAGCAAGCATTAAAAATGGCCAAGTTAACACACATTGCCTTCCTCAAATAAAAAGGCAGAGAAAACGGGCAAGGAAGGCTAGAAAGAGTCAACGGACCACTAACAGGGCAGCGCAACAGGTAACCAGACTTTACCCCATGTTTGACTTTAAAAATAAAAAACAAACTTTAAATACATCAGCAACACATCAAGAATTGAAGGACGACCCTACAAACTCCAATGAGACTTCGGATATATCAACAGGAGCCCCAATGGGAACTCACGACCTAACCAGCTCCAAAGAGAAGTGCCTCATCGGAGGACATCGGACGGAGAAAATGCAAAAGGAACAAGTAATCCATAGGGAAAGCACGGAAGGGTCGAGCTGTAAATTTGGCAAACCCAAATTGCGAAAACACAAATATTTCACAACTCATTCAAACAAAATCGTGGACTCATAGAACAGAGCAAGAAAAGGAACAGCGGGTGAAATATAAAAAAAGATAAAGGTTCCCTCATCTGCGAAAAACAGTAACTCTTCGAAAGGGGAAAGGGAAGTCGTGTTACAGAGGTCTTACTAACCAAGCAAAGAACATTTTGAGACATTATTGATAAATGTCAATCTACGCAATAATAGCCATAAAGGCAACGATCAGACACACCAACCCGATTCTTCCGCTCCCCTCTCTCCCCTTACATCTCATGCTAGAGGCAATGAGTCTCAAAGGATCCAGACTACCCAGATTCTGTTAACACCCCAATATACATCACAGGGTCCGCAAGACTATCTAAATAGAGGAAACATTTTAAATCTATTGGGAACTATACCAGCACTAAATCATTTGTCCTCATCGGATCTGCTAGCCATCGAGTTTACTAGTCAAGGAATACAAAATAAAAATTTAGCAACTCTTTCAACCTGGAGGACAACAGAGATTACTTCATTGATACTAACTGCTACACCCCAGTTTGAAGCATGGGCATCATGCTTTCTTGTCCAAAAAAACAAGGTTATCCCTCGCCCTTAATCCATAGGCAAAAGGCGAAGCAAGCGGATCCCAGCGTAGTCGGAGTTCATTCAGTTCTGCAAAATGCCAAAGGTAATCAGGCTGTGTTTAGGCTAAAGCCAAAGCTGCAAGATAAAATAGGCCAAGCAACTGACGGAGTCCGATGGGGAGGAAAACAAGTTTGACATATAATAAAAAAAACAGCAGTACAGAGCTCATCACTAAGACTTTTATCATGGAATATAGCAGGCGCGAAACAAGATCTGCGGGATAATTCATTTCCAGATAGCTGGAAGAAATATGAAATAATAGCACTACAAGAAACATGGTTGACAGCCCCCATACAGATTCCAGGATATCTTCTTCACTCTGTTAAAGCCATAAGAACCCAGCGATATGGCAGACCAAAGGGTGGTCTGGCTGTTTACATCTCTACGGCATTAAACGCTGCCTCAACCCAAATGCTTGCCTCTACGACAGATATGCAAGTAATAAAAATAGACTTGGGATCCGATAAAATGGCAAGTACTATAATACTTTTTAATGTGTATGCTCATCCGCAGCGTGAAGCCAAAAAAAATCTTATTCAACAAACTAATTAAGGCAATAGAAGAAATAAGGTTTGAGTACCCAGTTTGGGATATAATAAAAACCGGGGATTTTAACTAACTTAATACACACACCGGATGAGGAAGATGACATAGTAACAGCAAATGCAATATGGGCAGTACACTCTCAAGATCAGCCCGTGCATAAACGCAGTGATGTAAATGGCCAGAGACTGGTAGAAGACCTAGAACTTCTAGGCCTACGTGTGCTTAATGGAAGATCTGAGCAAGATAAACCTCCAACGTACACCTACCACGGCCTTAAAGCTCGATCTATTATAGATTATACAATTGTCACCCTGCCACTACTTACACAAATGAAGGAATTCTCAATTAGATATACTACTGAGAGCGACCACTCAGCTCAACACCTTGTGCTGGCAACCCCCGACAGTATACGAACAATGGTAACACCTAAACTTGGTACAGTAACATCGCTCAACTTGAAACGGCTAAAATGGACAAGTTGTTCTCTTCCAAAAATATCCTCAAGGGCAAAGGAATTGATCGTAACCCTCGGGGCACAGGAAGGTTCGTTGATAGAAGATTGGACCACATTCGTAATAACACTATTGAAGGAATTTTCGCAAACCCGCCATCTCAGCCCCACGGTCCGCAAACAGGATAAGCAGCTGAGTAAAACAGCATTAAATCTTAGAGCTGAATTAAGAAGAATTATCAAACGGACAAGGGGAACAACAGTGTCTAAAGTAACCTAGGACCAAATAAAAAAACTGAAGAGGCAATATAAGAAACGAAACTGGAAAGACAAAAAAAGCAGAACAGATGACCTATGGACAAAGATCCTATTTAGTGTTAAAACATCTAACACAAGAGCTTTCTGGGAATTAGTGAATGGCCTCACGAGATCAAAACCGGCAATAAATAATACATGTTTAACTGAGTTAGCCTGGATAACTCACATAACCTCAACACTCTTCATAGCATCTGATATAAGGGTTGAAGAAGTAAAAAAAAAGTAATCTATTCCTCGGCTAAGGCCTGTCAGTCGTTAATACACCAATTATCAACAAATTTGAACATACAGGCTATATCATCTGAAGCACCAAGGCAAAAACATCGCCTAGAACCATCACAAATAACCATCAGGAAACAGATAATTACAACAGGAACTACAAATCTTAAGCTGGCAATAGGCTTGCAAACATCGCAATACACGGTAGAACAAACGGCTTCAGTGATCCAGGCGGGCAGACGAGGTGGGGCACCAGGCCCAAATGGGATCCCGCAAGCAATCTATAAACAGGACCCTCATTTCTGGGCTGTCCCACTCTCGACTCCTTTCAGGAGGTGAGCAAATTAAATAGCCTGCCAGAGAGTTGAAGAGGATCAGTAATTAACCCGGTATATAAAGGAGGAGACCGAACTGATCCAAACAACTACTGAATGATCGCCTTACTCGATACAGAAGCAAAATATTACGCATCCTTGATTTTATCGGACTTGCTGCACTGGTCAGAGTCGAACAACAAAATCCCCCCTAACCAGTCGGGATTCCGTAAAGGCATAGGTACCACTACAAATATTCTTGCCCTAGGCATAATGGCAGATAAGAGCTTACGGCAAAAAAAGAGCTTATACCTATGCTTTATAGACTTTAAAGCGGCATTTGACCGGGTAAATAGAGGTCTACTATGGCACAAATTAGTCCAGTGGGGACTCCCGGAAACAACATTAAGAGCCATACAGCTACTCTACACAAACACCTGGATTCAAGTCAAATTTGCCGATGGCAATAAGCTTACTAGGAAGATCTACACAAATGCCGGTTTAAAACAAGGTTGTGTCCTGGCCCCACATCTGTTTAATGTTTTCATGGCCGACCTATCCCCAAAGCTAGATAAGGTGAACTCACATCCTCCACGTCTAGGCACTCTGCCCATCACCCACTTATCTTATGCAGATGATATAGTGCTACTAAGCCAGACACAAATAGGCTTACAAAGGGCGATCAGTGAAATGGCGCAATTCGCCAAGGAAAACTCCATGGAAATTAATACTTTATAAACAAAAGCTATGATAATAAGCCGTCAGGCTCAAACGTTCCGGCCATTCCAAATCAACAATATAGACCTGAAAGTGGTTAGCACCTACAAGTATCTGGGAGTGCTCATGGATAATCGACTTACTTTTCGAAACCACAATGAGACCCAAATGAAAAAGGGTAATGGGCTAATATTTGCTTTTTGCACAATGGCAAAGAACCTGAAAGGTCCTTCGTTCACTCCACTGCTAGAAGTAATTAAAGCTAAACTTTTGCCAACAGTGGCATACGCAAGTGAGATCCAGCACGGGAAAGACTCTGCAACCCTGGATGCTTTACAAACAAAAGCTTACAAGATAATATTCTCCCTTCCACGCAACTCCTCCCCGGCACAGGTGAGGTTAGAATTTGGGTTGCAGCAGCAGTACGTGCAAAGGCGATATATAACTATAAAAACTTGGTATAAAATCTGGACTAACGGGCAAAATCCAATCAACAACGAGCTGTGGAGGGCCCTAGATAAAGGCCCAGAATCTGTCTACACCAAATACTTACGATCATCATTAGAAATCACTAATACTACAAGTCTCTGGCAACTGAAGCTTCTATTTTCTTCCTTTCAGCTAGCGCTAAAGAAAGCAGCTATAAAGCACTCGCTAATGGAGGACAAAATAAGCCTGAGTAAGCGATCCCACGCATGGATTGTCCTGCAATCATACACAAATTTGAAACCAGCAATGTATCTTGGCCAGACGTATGCACCGCATTTAAAAACAAAGTTCTTAGCACTACGTCTTGGTACAATTCCTTCAAATGCTGATCAACCAAGTTGGCAATATAAAGGCTCTAAAGCATGCAGTCTTTGCGGTGCACCAAAGCAGGATCTAATCTGCGTCTGCCCTAACATAAAATCATATCGCATTCGGTTATTGAAAAAACATTTTACAATAAGTGGAATCCGCACATGCAGAGCAGCAATATTAAAATGCCTTGATCCAAATGACCCACAGCTGAATTGTAGCCTGGTAAAACTTTTAACTCTGTATGGTAAATTAGTCAAGACCGTTCCAAGTGGAGAAACAGAATAGCAAACTGGAGGACATATTTTACAATGACCAGTTTGGTACTACTCTTATGGATTTACATTAATATGCTAAAAAGCGCTATGAATTAAGGTTGTAACCCTAGCAGGCCCCCTTGGAGACTGTGTTTTTACTGTGTATTGATTTCATTGCACTTGTCACCTTTTACGTTTAAATGTGCAATGTATTTAATGTATTGTGAAGCAACTGATGTTTTAAAAGAAAAAGAAATCTCCTTTGTATAATTCTTTTACATTTATTAGAACTATTTGTAGTATATTGTTATGGTTTTAACTAACTAAAACAAAGTACTGACTACTGCTAAACTTATATGCTTACTAAGCCTCCTTTCTTTCCTTATGTGCCTTCCTATTTTCACCTGAATTAACCTATTATCTGATCTTTCTTCCCAAATCGATTGGTGGGGCAAAAAAGGCAACGCATTCTTTGGATGTTAGAAGATGACTTGCATTTTGCATTGGTAAGCCTCATCCCTTCTCTGGCCAGCTCCCGGTTTGTTTCTTAGACCTCAATAAGGGTAAATCCTTTTACAAGCAAGCTATCACCAGATGCCTTGCAGTTTATTTTTTGCCACAATAAAGCCATAAGACCAAAAATGTAATGATGGAGAAAAATTCTAGGATGTGGACCTATGAAAGACTCCACTGCTGGAGAACTGTAGTTGGAGGTAAGCAACTTAATATCTGAAATAGACTATTAGCTATGGACTCCTTACCTTAGAATTACCCCCAGGCGTCAGACTGGATCCGGAGAAATCTTTTCGTAGCAGTACCCCTGCGCGTCGGTAGGTGGCCTCGGTCGACTCCGCATTCGTCGTCGGCATCGTGATCGCCGGAATGACGTTGTGGTATCTACTTAGACGCCGCCCTCGCGCGCTGACAGAGTTCTTTCTTTTTCCACGTCAGCCAGCGCAGATCCAGAGAGAGCGGTACCTCTAGTCCCTTTTTGACTACTATTTTTCAACTTTTGTCGACTTCTTTTCGAGTCGTTCGACTCCTAGAGCACGTAAGGATGTCCCGTCCTCGAACCAGCTTCAAGGCTTGTGACTCCTGTCGCAAATTGATGTCGGTTACGGACCCGCACCGCGTGTGCCTTTGGCGTTTGGAGCGTGACCACGACCCAAAGTCTTGCTCAGACTGCCGGGCCAAGAACCTGAAGTCTTTGCGGGTGCGGTCCTGAAAGCTTCTCGAGGCCCGGCAGTCCGCTCCGTGCCGCTCGAGGTCCTGGTCAAGAGGGAAGTCGCGGGACCGGTCGCGGAGCCATTACCACTACTCATTGTTGAAGTCTTCGGGTAAGTCGAAGCACAAAAAGAAGGCGAAGAAGCATCGTCGCTCTTCTCGTTCTCCCTGTCCGTTGGCCGACGAGACGCAGATTGCGGAAGGTAATCATCCGTCTACGCCCACGGAGACTGTTGGGTCGACTCCAAGCCTCCCTCCCTTCCCGTGAGCCGGAGCGACCCCTGTCCAACTTCGTAGTTTTTACGAAGCCCTCCACTCGATCTTTGGGCAGCCCGACTCCGCCGGTGCGCCTTCAGGCCCTACGGACTTAGCTGGGGGTTCTAGGCCTTCGAACCAGGCAGCTTCAGCCCTGGCGCCGCAGGGCCCCCAGGGATCCAGGCCTGGATCCGGATCGGCGCCAGTCGACCTTACGACACCTCCCCCGGAGTCGAATCCACTGATGACACCTCTGCCCCCTCCGACTCCGGTTGTGTCCCAGCCGGCGTCGACCCCGGCATCCACCCTGACCTGGACACGGAGCCGGACCGGCGTCGGGCGGTACTTTTGTACCATTGTTCCATCCTGGCGTTCCTTTTCGCCCTGAGTGGCAGCCAGAGGAGGACTGGGAAGGGTCTGGTGACCCTTTAGCTGACCAGTTGTGTGAACCAGACTGGAGAGAGGAGTTGGGTGATCCCAGTGGTCTGGATACCTCACCAGACTCTGGTATGTTTTCTCCCCCTACCGTGGCTACGGAGGAGGGAGCCTCATACGCAGTGGTGTTGCTTAGGGCGGCTGAGGCCTTGAACCTTGAGCTTCCTACGGTGGCGGTCAGGACCAACCTCCTGACCGAGGTGCTTCAACTGGCAGCGGCCTCTTCGGAGCCCCTACTGCCGTTCAGTGAGGCCCTTACTGACATCCTTCTGGGCACCTGGTCCAAGCCCAGCACAGGGGCGCCTGTGGATAGGATTATTGCCCAACGCCACCGCCAGGCCCCGGGCGACTCACTTTTCCTCTCCCAACACACTACCCCTGAGAGCGTGGTGGTCCAAGCCTCTACTTCTAAGGGCACATTCCCTACTGCTCACCCAGATAGGGAATCCATGAAGCTGGATCATCTTGGGAAGATGTTTTCTTCCGCCAGCTTGGGACTGCGATCGGTGAACACCGCATGTCTTTTGGGCTGTTATTCCCACTCTGTGTATGATACTCTCCCATGCAGTCGCTGAGGGCATGGAGAGGTGTGGTGCAGCGGCCAGGGCAGCTGACTTCGGAGCACAGGGATCACGGTTCGATCCCTGGCTCCCGCGGCAGCTCAGCTCAGCACCCTGTGACTCTGGGCAATAGCTCACTTAATTTCCACAACGGCCCCCAGCGCCTTGAGACCCGTAAGGGTGAGTAGTTCGCGCTTTACAAATACGGATTTAGATTTAGATTTAGGGCAGAGATGCAGCGAAGTTCGCCATTAGGTGTGGGCTGGACACCGCCGACTCGCTAGGCAGAACAATTTCAACGTCTGTAGCCCTGTGACGCTACGCCTGGCTGAAGTCCACTGGCTTTTCGGGTGATGTCCAATCGACTCTTTTGGACATGCCCTTTGATGGCCGTCGCTTGTTTGGCGAAAAAGCGGACAACGTGCTCGAGTGCATTAAGGAATCTAAGCCTACGGCCAGGTCCTTGGGCCTCGCTACCACCTCTCACCCCGCGCAGTCTGCTTTTCGCCCCTTTCGTGGCTACGGAAGGGGTGCCCCACCACGTTCCGCCCAGAGCCACAGGCCTGCGCAAACTGTTCAGCCTCTGCGTGGCTGGGGACGTGGGACCCATCATCGTGGGTCAGGGGGCCAACAGGTGGGCCAGTCCACCAGCGTCCCCTCTGCAGCTGCCTCCAAACCCTCCTAGTCTGTCCTTTCAGGGCCACCAGTTGCCAGTGGGCGGCAGGATCTGCCATCACCTCCCCCACTGGCAAACCCTCACATCGGACAGGTGGGTTTTGCTGATAGTCCAAAGGGGCTACTCCCTCCCCTTTGAGACTACACCTCCATCCATGCCACCACAATTCCATCGCATGTCGCAGGATCACTTGGCCCTTCTCCATCAGGAAGTTATAGCTCTTTTGGCCAAGGGAGCTATCGAGCGAGTTCCTCCCCCAGAAGTAGGTTGTGGCTGTTATTCCCACCACTTGCTGGTACCCAAGAAGGACAAAGGCCTGCGTCCTATCTTGGACCTCAGGAACGTCAACCGCTTCCTCCGGAGGGAGAAGTTCAAAATGTTGACATTGGCTCAGGTACTGTCTGCCCTCGACCCTGGAGACTGGATGGTGGCGTTGGACTTGCAGGACGCCTATTTTCCTATCCCCGTCCTGCCGGCCCACAGGCGTTACCTACGGTTCACGGTAGGCCACGAGCACTTTCAGTTTACCGTGCTCCCCTTTGGCCTTACCAGCGCCCCGCGGGTGTTCATGAAAGTGATGGCGGTGGTTGCAGCTCATCTGCGCAGATCAGGGGTTCCAGTCTACCCCCTATCTCGATGACTGGTTGTTGAAGGCGAGCTCGCCCCAGGCTATTGTCGCACACCTCCAGACTACGGCGGACCTCCTGCATTCACTGGGGTTCACAGTCAGCGTGCGGAAGTCGCACCTGAACCCTTCTCAGAAGCTCCTTTTCATCGGAGCGGTTCTGGACACAGCACAGTTTCGGGCCTATCCTCCCGAGCAGCGAGTCTGGGATATTCGGGCTATGATACCGATGTTTCAGCCTCTCCCGGGTTTCGGTCAGAATGGCCCTGAGGCTGCTGGGCCTCATGGCCTCCTGCATCCTGCTGGTGGATCATGCCAGGTGGCACGTGCGGGCTCTGCAGTGGGACCTGAAATTCCAGTGGGCGCAGCATCAGGGGAATCTTTCCGATTGCGTTCCGTTCTCGGCGGGCACAGCGTACCAATTGCAGTGGTGGCTAAGAAATCAGAATTGGGTCACCGGCAGATCCCTCTCCCTTCCCCGCCCAGAGTTCACAGTGGTGACAGATGCATCACTTCTGGGGTGGGAGAGGCGGAAATCAGAGGCCTTTGGTCTCCGGCAGAGTCCGGGCTCCACATCAGCCTTCTGAAGCTCCAGGCAATTCGTCTTGCACTGAAGGCATTACTTACCTCTGTCCTGGGAAGAGTAGTGCAGGTGTTCACGGACAACACCACCGCCATGTGGTACTGCAACAAACAGGGCGGGGTGGGGTCATGGACCCTATGTCAAGAGGCTCTCCGCCTTTGGACATGGCTGGAACATCAGGGCAAATCTCTGGTGGTTCAACACCTGGCAGGTTCCCTGAACGCCAGGGCGGACGAACTCAGCCGCAGGTGCATGATGGATCACGAATGGCGTCTTCACTCTGAGGTGGTGCAAGATCTCTTTCAGCAGTGGGGAGAGCCTTGGTTAGATCTATTTGCCACCGAAGAGAACGCGCAATGTCAGTTCTGCGCATTGGAATTTCTATGGCGGCACTCGCGGTCTTCTATACGCCTTTCCGCCTATACCACTTCTGCCCAGAGTGCTGAAGATCAAGCGCAACCGGGCCCAAGTCATTCTTGTGGCTCCGGATTGGGCACGAAGAGTCTGGTATCCCGAGCTCTTACACATGGCCATCGATCCTCTGATCAGACTGCCTCTTCGGGAGGATCTTCTGTCTCAGCAGCGGGGGACGGTCCTCCACCCGAACCTGTCCAGCCTCCACCTCCTTGCGTGGAGATTGAGCGGCGAGAGTTGACAGCTTTCGACCTTCCTCCCGAAGTCTGTAATGTTATCTTGGCAGCCAGGGGTCCCTCCACCAAAACAGTGTACGCCTGTAGATGGAACAAATTTGTGGCATGGTGCACAGCAAAGGCTGTGGATCCCCTTTCTGCTCCTCTTTCAGAGGTTCTCCTCTTCATTCTTTCCTTAGCCCAACAGGGCTCTGCTCTGGGCACTCTCGGGGGCTATCTTTTGGCCACTTCGGCTTTTCTTCGGCTTCCTGATCAGCCTTCTCTTTTCAAGTCCCATATTGTAAATAGATTTCTAAAGGGCATTACTCATCTCTTTCCTCCTATTCCTTTCGTAATGCCCCAGTGGGACTTGAATCTGGTTCTTTCGAGCCATTACATAATTGTCCTCTCAGACTCTTGACTGCTTTTCTGGTTGCCATCACCTCTGCTCGCAGGGTGAGTGAGCTTCAGGCTCTTTCTTCTAAGCCTCCTTTCCTTGCTGTTCATCTGGACAAGGTTGTCCTTCGAACTCGGCCTTCTTTTCTTCCGAAAGTGGTTACCTCTTTCCACATAGAACAGACCATCACTTTGCCCACCTTCTTCCCGCCCCCGCATCCTTCTAAAGAGGAGGAGAGACTCCACCGTCTGGATCCAAAACGTGTGCTTTCATTCTATCTGGATCGCACAAAACAATTCCGGGTGGATGATCAGCTCTTTGTTGGCTATATAGGCGCCAAGAAAGGTCGGGCCGTGCAGAAGCGGACCATCTCTCGATGGGTCGTTCTTTGCATCAAAATTTGTTATTTCTTCGCGAAAAAGAAACCTCCAGTAGGGTAGCGTGCCCATTCCACCAGGGCGACGGCAGCCACTACTGCTTTGGGACGTGGAGTCCCCCTTCATGACATCTGCCAGGCAGCCACGTGGGCTTCATTGCACACGGTCACTAAACATTATTGCCTGGACAGCCAAGTCCACAGAGACAGCTTCGTTCAGTTCTCCAGGATTTTCTGGTGTGAACTTAGTTTGCAGACCCACCTCCGGGGTTGGTATTGCTGGGGTATCTATTCTAAGGTAAGGAATCCATAACTAATAGTCTCTTTCAGATGAGCAAGTTACTTACCTTCGGTAACAATATATCTGTAAGAGACATATATTAGTTATGGATTCCTTACTGCCCCACCCATCCTCCCCATTCTGCGAACTGACTTCTAGGGTAAGGGACTCCCTTTCAGGGCCCTAGTTTTGTGCACCAGTGGTCAGTGTCTTGCATGGCTCTGCGCTTCTGGCGTGGAATGACGTGTAAAGAACTGACGTCTGCGCGCGAGGGCGACGTCTAAGTAGATACCTTGACATCATCCCGGCGATCACGATGACGAACGCGGAGTCGACTAACGCCACCTACCGACGCGCAGGGTTACTGCTACGAAAAATTTCTAAGGTAAGGAATCCATAACTAATATATGTCTCTTACAGATATATAGTTACCGAAGGTAAGTAACTTGTTCTTTTCTGCCAGATTGTATCTTTCATATATTCACATTCTTCGAATCATTCCCGGTCAGACTGGGAATTCCCTGTATATTTAAATAGCAGTAAAAGGTGTTGAAACGGCCATAGTCTTGAACAACAGTTTTAGTAGCACATCCCCCTCATTTGAAGCAACCAGAACTTCTACCGCACATCGTGTGTGAGGGAGTCCCCAAGCAGAGCTCTGCTCTAAACTTTCAGTGAACTCAAAACTGTTACTGTTCGTGGCATGTGTGGCTATAGATGCACATGCTGTGCATACTAAAGCCATCAAGAGTTGGGCTCACATATGTACAACTTGTTTTCCTACAAAGCAAGTCTTTTTGAGCCACAGGACCTAGTGACATCACCTATTAGTGGTAATGAGCTTGGGCTCCATTGTTATATAGTTTTTTCTCCATTGTCTGGTTCAGAAGTGTCTGTGAGCTCCGGTTCGAAGCCGTGTGGTGTTCTTGCCGGGCCTTCGGATCCGTTTTTCGTCGGTTGTGGAAACATCCACACTTTCTAGTCGGTCTCCACCGTCTCGTAATCTACGATTCCATTCTGGTGAACGCCCTCTTGGAATACCGTCACTGCGTTCTAGGATGTCCCCAAGATGGAAAGGGCTCATTTCGTTTTTTGCCTACTTGCCACGGCAAGTATCTTAGGACAGAACTCCATGAAGTGTGCAATCTCTGTTTGGCCCTTGAGAACCGTGTAGACTCCTGTTTGGTGTGTTTTGTGTTCCGGAACAAAAACACCCTTCGGAACAGAAGAGCTTGCTCATTCGCTTCAGCTTCCATGACACACAAAAGGGAGGTGAAAGACACAGTGGACCTCATCAGAGAGAGGAGTCTGATGTCGAACAGTTGGATGCTCCAGCCATCAAAATCGAGGCGGTTTTCTCACTGGAGACATCAAAGCAGAAGCGTTTCCTCCGGCCCAGCATTTGCCGAAGACCACAGTGAATACCATCACTTCCCCTACTCACCAAAGAGAGGCACCAGCCTCGACCTCCTGGGCTACCTTTATGGCCTCTGGTGCACCTCTGACGGGCAGCCATGGTCAACAGCGTTATTCAGAGTTGGACCTGAAGCCCTTATGACGCTCTGCACCGAAGTCCTCCTTGAATCGTCGACCAATCCGAAGACTCCGGCTCGGCCACGATCGGAATTAAAATTGGTGGAACCGAAGCTTTCAGAGCCAAAACTTCCCGACCCGTAGCAATCAGAGCCAAGGAACATAGACCATAAGCATTCGGAGCCGAGATCAATCTTGTTGCCGTCTGGACGTCGTACCTCTTCAGCTTCATCCAGACGGCCCTCTGCAGCTGCATCCTCCACCACTTCAGAGGATTTTGAACAACCAGTCCTTCGGTGGCTGCAAGAACATTTCAACACCAAGTAGCAACATATCCATATCTAGCTGGGCCATGGTTGGAACCTGGCGAAACTTCCGCAGGTGCTGAAAGACTCAGTTGTGAGGAAGCTGAATTTTGAGAAAGCCCTCAATCCTCCTGTGGCATTCACTCCCAAAAAGCCTAAGCACACAACAAGGCTGCCTCCTGCTAGTCTTCCTCCTCCACTCTCTCCTGCTCGTCTTCCTCCTCTACTCCCTCCTGCTAGTCTTCCTCTTCCACTCTCTCCTCCCCCTTCCTCACCTCCTCTTTCCTCCCCTTTGCTGCCTGTGGATTCTCCTCAACACTTACCACAGGATTCCTCACACTTGGGTGGGGACCCCTGAAGTGATTGTGACACAGCTTGCAGCAGACAGACTCAGACCTGTATCCCATAAAGCCTTCACCTTCAGACTTCACCTCATACCATGAGGTCTTGCATAGGGCAGCCACATAGGTACCAAGGTAGAGATTCATGTGCAACACGAAGAGGATGATTTTCTCATGGAGACCCTCTCCTCCATCAAACGCTCCTTACAGTACCTCCCTATGCTCAAGGGAGTCCTTAGACTAGCCACTAAAATATTTAAAGAGCCAATTTGTTACACGGGGTTGACAAGAAATTCAAGGCTTCTCCCACTGACCCACCATACATTCAGGCCTGTTACCCCCTGACCCCCTAGTTGTTCATAGATCTCAAAAGCGAGCTAACACATAGGGGACAGGGGATGCACTAACTCCGGATTGGGAGAGTAAGAAAATCGTTGGTAGGGCAAATGGGTAGCGTGGCTGTAGGCTACTCATTGGCACATCACTAACTCCAGGCCTACTCTTCTGGTCCATTGCAAGAGTGCCTAGTGGCACAATGGTTTCACGTGGAGGGTCATCTAGAGGATCTACTGTTGTTTTCGAGCCACACACATCGCTCTTTACAGTGGTGGAACACAAACATCCTGTTGCTGGGGCGGCCCTTCCTCAACCCGGTCCCGCAAGAGACCATCACCACGGCACCTCGCTCACCAGTTGGGGCACACATCTAAATCACCTCATCATTCAGGAGAAGGGGAAATCTGCCCAGCAATTTCTCCACATGAATCACCTGGAGTTGCTGGCAATCCAGCTCTGTCTCCATGCTTTCCATTCTCTCATACAGGACAAAACAGTCTTAGTCAGAATGGACAACATGACTGCCATTTTTACTTACAAAAAGAAGGGGAGACACACACCACAGTTGTCTGTAGTCCAGAGCATTTGGCAGTGGGCGATACACCACTGTGTACATCTGCTCATCCAACATATTCACGGGGTGGACAACAATGTTGCAGCCCTGCTCAGCAGGACACAACAAGTCCACGAATGTGAAAGCCACCCCCAAGTCCTACTACTGTACTTCCAGCGTTGGGGGGGGTTTCTGCAAATAGACCTGTTCACCACTACCCAAAATGCACAAACTTCGGCATCAGGCTACCACACCCACAGTCCATCCACTATGGATGAACTGGTCAAAGATATTTGACTACGCTTTTCCGCCTCTCCCACTCCTACCATTTGTGATCCGGAGGCTGAGGCAGACATCCCTTACTCTCATCCTAGTGGCACCAACCTGGGCCTGTCAACCATGGTACACGACCTTGGTCAAGCTCTCTCAAGATCCCCATGAGAATCTCCCCAACAGGCCGCACCTTCTCACATAAAACCACGACACTCTCAGGCACCCCAAACCCTCAGCAACTCAACCCTACAATTTGTCTCCTGAGGCCTCAGAGTTTGGTTACCTTACCTACCGGAAGAATGCATGGCTATTCTTAAAGAGGCCCGCAGGCCCATTACCAGAGCCAAATAGACGTGGTTTGCACACTACTGTCTCCTTAAACACACCAGTCCTCTCACAGCATCTCTTCAGTACTTTGTGTGTTACCTCTTTGATCTACAAAGGTCCTGCCTCTCCTACACTTCCATTCCGATACATCTGGCTGCTGTAGCGGCCAACTTACAAAATAGACAACATACTTCATTGTTCAGAACACCGGTCATTAAGGCTTTCACAGAAAGCCTCCAATGGATTAAACCACCCCAGAATGCCTCCTCCTTCTGTCTTATTATAATTCTCACAAGACTCATAGGCCCTCCTTTTGAACCACTACACTCTTGCTCCTTTCTTGGAAGGTGGCCTTCCTTGTAGCCATCACTTCTCTCAGGCAGGTCGGTGAAATACACGCTCTTACCTTGGGAGAGCCTTTATTCTAAGTCTATCATGATAAGGTGGTTCTCATAACCAATCCCAAATACCCTCCTTAAGAAGTCTCCAGTTTTCACCTTAATCAGACTCTTGAGCTCCCAGTCTTCTTTCCGCACTCAGAGACTGTAGGGAATGCATTCTCCATACATTGGATGTCGAGAGAAAGCTAATGTATTATATTGACATGACAAAACCCTTCCATAAGACACAACAGCTATTTGCGTCCCACTCCAAGCCACACAAGGCGCATGCCATTTTCAAGGCAGATGTTTCACATTGACTGGTCAAGTGCAAACAGATTTGTTATACTGAAGCTAAAAGAAACCTGACACCCCCCTGCCTCCCCCAAACCCAGACCTCATTCTACTCGAAAGGGGCATCTATGGCGTTCTTGGGTAATATACCACTAGCTGACATCTGTAAAGCAGCTACCTGGTCAACCCCTCATACCTTCACCAAATACTATTGTGTGGATGTCCTGGCCAGACAGCAAGCAAAGGTTGGCCAGGCTGTCTGACATGCACTTTTCCAGTCTTCTGTAACATCCTCAAGCTAAGCCACCGCTTTTGGAAGGACTGCTTAGAGTCTATGCACAGCATGTGTATCTACAGCCAGACATGCCACAAACGGAAAATGTTACTTACCCTATAATTATTTGTTTGTAGCATGTAGTGCTTTAGATTCACAAGACACGAACAGATACTTACAGGGTAAGTAACATTTTCCTTCGTCTACCCTAGGACTGATCCAGCCGTGTCTTCTGCTTTGTAAATACTGTGAGTTATTTGGAGGGAAATGTGCTGTTTTCTGGGCTACGGAGGCCCTTTGACTCTGTGACCAATTGTCATCGTGGCTTACAAAGAGAATAAATCGGTCTTAAAATCCTGTTCATCTTGAGGGCGGAAATAGAAGTTCGCGGCATGTGTGCTGTAGATGCACATGCTTTGCATACTCCTGCCATCTAGTGTTGGGTCCAGATGTTTGCAAGTTGTTTTTCTTTGAAGTATTTTCCAGTCACGAGGTAAGGTGACTCCTCCTTTCGGTAATAGTGCGCCTGGGCATCAAATCCATTGTTACATTGTTTTATTTCCGCCATCGGGTTCGGACGTGTATTGCGGCGCTCCAATTCGAAACAGTTTATCGGGATCCCTTCGGTGCACAATTCACTCTACCCTCGTCGGTATTGTTTCAATCGTGTCTTCTACCATCTGCGTGTCGGAATTCGGAAAACTTTTATTATCCAGTCGGGAAACTCTAACCACTGCCTTTGGGCCTAGCCCATTCCCTCCATCTACTTCCACTCGAAAATCCATCATTGTCTTTCTCGGTGCCATTCCAAATACCTGCGCACCGACCTTCATAAGGTTTGTATCCTCTGTCTCTCCCTGAAGCATAAAGAAGAATATTGCGCCGCTTGTCGGTCGTCCCAATCTAAAAAGACTCTGCGGGAAGGTCGGGCTCGACGAAGAGAAATGCAGCGACAGAGTTTTGAGGACACCCCTGATATCTTCAGTGAAGATATCTAGCAAGAAGAAATGGAAGCGTCGGAAGAGGAAGAAGCCTTCTCCGTCCAGGACTCCGATTCCGAGTTGGAGATCGAACTAGAGTCCTGTGACGTTCCAGCTGGATAGGGTGTTGTTAGTGCCAAAGCCCCTTTGCCCAAAAAAATCCGTTTCCACCAAACAAAAGGCTTTTGGGCCACCACTACTGTCAGGCCATGGTAGGCACTGAGACTCTGATTCCAACACCCCGCCCTCCGGCTCATCACCGAAACAGCAAGTCAAGCCTTCCGGTTTGGGCTTGAGGCGAGATGACACCTCTTCGGTTCCGAAAGATAAAAAGGATAAATCCACCTCAGCACTGAAACACAAAGATGCTCCTCTAAAGCCTCCGGAGCCAATTCTGGAAACCATGAAACAAAAGCTGGATCAAAAACACAAGAAAATCCATATAAACCCGGACACTGGACATATGACAACTAAGCCAGTAATACTGTTTTCCAACAGGAAAATAGACACTGGATATAAAATCAAGGACATGGCTACTAGCCCTATTCACCACATTCCTGAAACCCCTTCACCATCTTTACCAGCACCCATTATACCATCTTCAGACCCTCTACACATTACACCTCCGGGCTTTCCAGGTACAGATCCTAATATAGGGGATGGGGATGACATTTATGATCAGCCATCACCAGATCCATGGGATGATTATAATATAGATCCACCTACAGACACAGATCCAGTTCTACACCCTGCTAAATCTTCCCCTCCTGATGATAATACTTCATATCAGGAGTTAATTGCTATGGCAGTCACGTACCATGGAGTGACTCTACATAAGGAATACCTAGAAGAAGATTTCCTCTTTGAAACTTTAGGAAACACACATAGAACATCACAGTTGCTGCCTATGGTAAAAGGTATGATGGGGCATTCGGGAGACATTTTTAAAGATCCAGTGAGGGCATGTATCATAACACCTAGGGTGGACAAAATATATAAACCCCCATCTGGCCCAGTTTTTATTAAGGGCCAGCTGCCTTTGGATTCTTTAGTGGTCTCTAATGCTCGTAAAAGAGCAAACTCACAACCCTCAGGGGAGGCACCACCTCCAGATAAAGAATCAAAACTAATAGATGCCTCAGGCAAAAGAGTAGCTGCTCAATCAGCCAACCATTGGCGTATAGCCAATGCACAAGGTTGGTTGGCTAGATACGTTAGCGCCCACTGGGAAAAAATGGAAGATTTATTACAATATCTCCCAGAAGAACACAATAAAAGAGGGCAGGAACTGGTACAAGAAGGGAAACTCCTTTCCAATGCTTCTATTAGGTGGGCGTCAGATGCTGTGGATACTGCGGATACTGCAGCCAAAGGAGTAAACATCAGTATTCTCCTAAGAAGACCCGCATGACTAAGAGTCTCTGGTTTCAAACCAGAAGTTCAACAAACTATCCTTAATGCCCCTTTTGACAAAAAACACCTCTTTGGGCCTCAAGTGGACGAATTGCTTAAAAAAAATGAAAAAGGATACCTAAGTGGCAAAATCTATAGGAGCGTTAGTCTCCTTCTAACAGAGGCTCCTTTCGCCGCTCATTTTAAGAGGAGGCATCAAAACTACTACAGATGCGGCTGCATCTTCATATAAGACCCAGATACAATCCTCCCCCTCTAGAGGATTCTACAGGGGTGGATACAGAGGAAACAATTTTAAAGGTAGAAATAGAGGCACACCAACACGAACATCTCCATGCCCAAACAAGCCGGGACTTCATATCACTTCCCCCGATCTTTCATCACTTGTCAGGGGGAAGACTGCAACAGTTTCTTCCCATTTGGCAACCAATAACATCAGGCAAATGGGTATTGGACATTATCCAACATGGTTATTACCTGGAGCTCACAAGCAACCCTCCCAATATTCCACCTCGCACTCACAAACTCTTGTTACAGCACCAACATCTGCTCAAACAAGAGGTACAGTTACAGAAACACAATTGGTCCAAACGAAAACTCTTTAAACATTAAACATCTATAGCACTCAGAATTAATGATTCTGTGTAACAGTTTTTGAAAATCAATTTCTCCATTTTGTTTTTTATGTACCAAAAAATCAATTTGTACATCATATTGTATAATGGAAAGGTGCTCCAAAGCAAGTGGATAGAAGAAAGTGCTCAGAGGACTGTTTGTGCAAAGTTGGGAATGGAAGAAACAGTGCAATGAAATTACAATATTTACAATGGATAGGAGAGAAACCTGTCTAACACATATTCTACATAAATCTTGTGTGATCCACCAACAGTCGATACAGTAAACAAATTGCCATTATCTAAGGGTGACAGAAACTGGAAGTACAGGCTGATGTGAAAAGTCGACGTTTCGACCCCAATGTGGATAGAAGGACCGATAATTCCTTAAGGCGGGGTCTTCATCAGGACACAGGGAGCAACCTTGCCCACTGTAGCCAAAACAGCGGGGACAGGAAAAGATGGGCCCCAAGGCTCCCGGTCAGAGGAATGATGACGCGGATTACCTCTCAGTGGTCCTTCATAGTTAAAGGAAAAAAGTCGATGTGAGACAAAAGGGCTGCAAAAAAGCTAGATGCCCAAGAATGCATTGGAACTTATTCCAAGTATTTAAATCCAGCATAGATGGCGGCAAAATTGGGAGAAACCGAAAAAATCAGGTCCAATTCTCACGTCTGTTTCCTCCGGAGAAGGCTCGCGTCTCAAGAGGTACAAGCTCTTCTATAAAAAAAAAAAGGAGCTATAGAACCGGTTCCATTAGAACATCAAGGATCAGGGGTGTATTCGCTCTACTTCCTAATACCCCACAAGGACAGTTCGTTAAGACCAATCTTAGTTCTCAGACCATTAAACCTATACATAATATCCGAACACTTCCATATGGTCACATATGGTCACACGTCAACAGGCGCTTCTGCTTTTGCAACAACGCAACTTTGTCAACACTGGACCTAAAGGACGCATACTTTCACATTCCCATTCACCCAACACATCACAAATTCCTCAGATTTGTAATAGGACAAAAGCACTACCAGTTCAAAGTACTCCCATTGAGAGTAACAACTGCACTCAGAGTGTTCACCAAATGCCTAGAAGTAGTAGCAGCTCATATATGAAGACAGTAAATTCATGTTTTCCTATACCTAGACGATTGGTGTTTACAACACACTCAAACTACAATAAACCTTCTACATCAGTTGGGATTTACAATCAATGTACAAAAATCCCATCTTCAACACTCGCAACTGCAACCCAAACTAGGAGCTATTCTAAACACTCTTGGCTCCAGCATATCCTAGTACAGTCAGAATACACAATTTTCAGAGACTTCTACTACAGTTCCAAAACAACCAGTATCTCCCAGTCAGGACCTTCATGCAATTACTAGGGATGATGGCATCATGCATAGCAATAGTGCCTCAGGCAAGACTAAATATGCGTCCTCTATAAGAATGCTTAGCACATCAGTGGAATCAATCACAGGGTCGGATAAACGATCGAGTTTTGGTAGACAGCCGCACTCATCGCTGTCTGCAGTGGTGGAACACACAAAACCTATCAAAAGGGCAGCCCTTTCTACCTCACCTGATAGGGAAAGTTGTCCTAGTCCGGACGGACAATATGACAACAATGTACTATGTACAAAAACAGGGGGGAGGGGGGACACACTCTACAACTGTCACACCTATCTCAGACCATTTGGCATTGAGCGATTCATCACAAGATACAACTCAAGGTAGTTTAGGTTAAAAAATAAAGGTTTTTCTCTGGGTGTTAAAGGGACATCAGACAAGGGGCAATGGCACACAGGAAGAGGAAGCAGAGGGAGGCAATATGGGTGATGCTGCTTTATGATGAACAGGACAATGTATGTATACATCCTGTGTTTGGTTTACTCCTCTCTTTTCCTTGGTTAATTGATTTTCCTTGCAGCAAAGTTCAGAATGTCTAAAATGCTATACCCTCTATTCTTGTCACAAATGCCAATAAAGATATATAATAAAAAATAAAAAAGATACAACTCAAGGCAGAACATCTTCCAGGGAAGGACAACGACTTTGCCGATCTCCTCAGCAGAATGCAGCAACAAGTCCACAAGTGGGAACTCCACCCACAAGTTCCCTACTTCAAACAATGGCGGTTTCCACAAATAGATCTCTATGCGACAGCAGAGAACTCAAAATGCCCAGACTTTGCCTCCAGGTTCCCGCACCCTCTATCCAAAGGCAATGCCCGATGGATGAACTGGTCAGGGATATTTACTAATGCTTTTCCGCCTCTCCTTCTCCTTTTATTTCTGGTTCGGTAGTTCAGGCAGACATCTCTCCCGCTTATTCTAGTGGCTCCCACATGGGCTCGTCAACCATGATTCACTACACTACTAGAACTGTGAGTAGTTCCACACCAGAAGTTTCACCTCAGTTCAAACCTTCTCACACAGAACCATGAGAAATCAGACATCCAGACCCCAAGGAGCTCAACTTAGCGATTTTGCCTCCTGAAGTCATAGAATTTGGATAGCTATATCTACCACCCGATTGTATGACTATTCTTATAGAAGCAAGAAAATCTACCACTAGGGCATGTTATGCAGCAAAGTGGAAAAGATTTGTGCAGGCATTAACCTTAGAAGAACCATCCTTTCAACTTCATGGAGATAGAGTGGGTCTATGTACAAACCCAAAATTCCTTCCAAAAGTGGTCTCTGCTTTTCATATTAACCAATCAGTTGAGTTACCTGTTTTCTTCCCTCAACCTAATTCAGTAGCAGAAATATCTCTACATACACTTGATTCAAAAGAGCACTATTGTATTATATTGATAGAACAAAAGATTTTCACAAAACAACTTTTTGTTGCCTTTGCTTCACCTCACAAGGTAAAACCTATCTCTAAATCTGGTATTTCTAGATGGATTGTTAAATGTATTCCAACTTTCTATGTTAAAGCTAAAATAACTTTAACTATACCTCCTGGAACACATTCTACTCGCAAAATAGGAGCATCTATGGCCTTTTTAGGCAATATTCCCTTAGCTGACATATGTAAGGCAGCTACATGGTCCACACCACACACATTTACCAAACATTGTGTGGATGTATTAGCATGTCAATCAATTAGTAACTTTATTCGATCCAATTAAAACATAGATCATAAAAGTATAATACAAGTTAAAAATAACAGTGCATAAGATCTCGGTGCAAGATACAGAGTTAAAATAGCATTCTGGAAGCCATATCGGAAACACTTCAAGCATAACAATATAAAGAAAGAGTTAATTAGCACTACAGGTAGGTGGGACAGACGCTAAAAAACTTCACTCAAGGTCCGCCTAGTTATCCAATTACCTACTTGCTTATTCACAATACAATTAACACATCCATGTTCAGATTTTCCTTTCTACCAATGTATTCCCGAAGGGTCTATAAAACCTAGAATATCAAAAATTATAAACAATGCAATCATCACTTTAAAACGGCTACTAATTACCTTATAAAGAAACATTTTGTTCAAAAGTTGAATCTGAAAGAGACACGTTAGTGATAGATTCCTTACCTTAGAATATCCCCAGGCGTCAGACTGGATCCGGAAAGTTTTTCGTCAGCAGTACCCCTGCGCGTCGTTAGGCGGCGTCGTGCGGCTCCGCGTTCGTCGCTGGCGTCGTAAGCACCGAGATGACGTCACGGAGACCACTTAGGCGCCACCCATGCGCGCTGACGTCAGTTCTTTCTTTTTCCGCGCCAGCAAGCGCAGATCCGGTTAGAGCACGTACCTTTGTCACTTTTTGACTAGTTGTTTTTGGGACTTTTGCCTCTACTTCTCTCAATCTTGACTCCTGGTGCCATGTAGGGATGCCTGGGTTTAAATCCTGCGGGGCCTGCCGCCGTACGATGTCGGTGGCCGACCCCCATGGCATCTGTCTCTACTGTCTGGAGTGCGACCATGACTCCCGGTCATGTTCCGACTGTCTAGCCATGGCTCCGAAGGCTTTGCGGGAGCGGTCCCGAAAGCTGCTGGAGGCCCGGTAGTTGTCTCCGTGCCGTTCCAGGTCCAGGGGTCGCTCGAGGGACCGGCCGCGGAGTCGTCATCACTCCTCTGGGTCCAAGTCTTCACCCTCGGAATCGAGTAAGCGACGTCACAAAAAGAAGTCGAAGAAACGCGTATGCTCTCCGACCTCCCCCCGTCGGTCTTCGGGAGCGGACGAGGGGGCCCAGGGTTTTTCCCCCGCGGCTCCGTTGGAGCCTGTCAGTCCCGCGGCCTACCCGCCATACCCGGGTCCGTCGGCGACTCCAGCCCAGGTGCAAGAGTTTCTTGCTGCCATGGACTGCCTTTTCAGGCCTAGGGCTCCCGCCGGTGCGCCTTCGGGCCCCATGGTCCCTCTTGAGGGCCCTTGGTTGCCGCCGGCGGCTCCGGCGCCGCAAGGTCCTCCGCCAGCGGCTCCGGCCCCGGCGCCGCAGGGTCCTCTGGCGGCTCCGGCCCCGGCGCCCCCTGCGGCTCCCTTCCCGGCGCCGCCCTGGGTTCCGTTCGTCCCACCTCCGCCCTTGCCCGAGTTTCCGGGCAATTTTGCTCCAGCTTGGGATCCAGTTTGGGCCTTGGAGCCGGAGCGGCGTCAACCGGCGCCGTTCCCGGCGCCGGTGGAGCATTTGTTTTCCCCTGTGCCTCCCCCGCCCCTGCAGCCTGTGCCTCGGGCCGTTGTGGAGGGGGAGGACTGGGAGGGGTCGGAGGACCCTCTTGCACGGCAGTGTAAGTCCGAACAGGAGTGGGCAGAAGACTCAGAGGACGCAAGTGGCCTTGACCTCTCCTCTGAGCCTGGGTTTGTGTCTCCTCCCACTGTCATGGAGGAAGGCGCAACATACACTGTGGTGCTCCGTAGAGCAGCTGAGGCTCTTGGCCTTGAATTGCCTACTGTTACCCTCCAGACTAACCTCCTTACTGAAGTGCTTCAGCCGGCGGCAAGTTCTATGGAACCTCTGCTTCCGTTCAATGAGGCCTTGACGGATGTTTTGATGGGTACCTGGTCTAGGCCAGCCACAGGGGTTCCTGTGGATAAAAACGTCACCGCCCGGCACCAGGTGACCCAGCCATTTTGACGTCTCATCCGACACCGGAGAGCCTGGTCATTCAGGCTTCCACTTCCCAAACTGCATTCCCTACCGCTCCGCCGGATAAGGAATCAAAGAAGCTGGAGCAGCTTGGCAAAAGGTTGTTTTCCTCTGCCAGCCTGGGGCTGCGGTCAGTCAACACCGCATGCCTCTTGGGCCGCTATTCTCACGCTGTGTGTTCAGGCTGTGCTTTCCCAAACTGTTGCAGAGGGGAAGGATACCGCGAAGTTCGCCATTCAGTGTGGGTTGGACACCGCGGACTCTTTGGGAAGAGCCATCTCCACAACGGTGGCCTTGCGGCGACATGCCTGGCTGCGGTCCACGGGGTTTTCGGGGATGTCCAGAGTTCCCTCATGGACATGCCTTTTGATGGTACTCGTCTATTTGGCGATAAGGCAGGCAGTGCGCTGGAGCGTTTTAAGGACTCTCGGGCTACAGCCAAGTCCTTGGGTCTCTCCACCACACGCCTGGCCACGTCTGCCTTTCGTTCCTTTCGTGGCCGCGGAAGGGGCTCCCCTACACGTCCGTTCAGCCAAAGGCCTGCGCAGAACTAGCCTCAGCGCGGCCGCGGGCGTGGTGGCCGCCGTGGCGGCACAGGGGGCCGGCCAGCGTGCGGGTCAGCCCACCTCCGCTCCCGCAGCATCCGCCTCAAAGCCTTCCTAGTCTGCACTTTGGGGTGCACCCCACGCCGGTGGGCGGCAGGATTCAACATCACCTCCCCCACTGGCGCTCTGTCACTTCGGACAGCTGTGAGCTACAAATCGTCCGAAGGGGCTATTCCCTCCCCTTCGAGTCTGCCCCCCCGTCCATGCCACCTCAGTTCCACCGCATGTCGGGGGATCACTTCGCGCTTCTCCGACAGGAAATCACGGCCCTCTTGGCCAAGGGGGCCATCGAGCGCGTTTCTGGGCCAGAAGTAGGCCATGGTTGTTGTTCCCACTACTTTCTGGTCCCCAAGAAGTACAAAGGGGGCTTGCGCCCCATCTTGGACCTCCGGAACGTCAATCGCTTCCTCCGGAAGGAGAAGTTCAAGATGTTGACTCTGGCTCAGGTCTTGGCTGCCCTCGACCCTGGAGACTGGATGGTAGCGTTGGACTTGCAAGACGCATATTTTCACATTCCCGTCCTGCCGGCCCACCGGCGTTACCTGCGGTTCACAGTAGGCCAGGAGATTTTCAGTTTACCGTGCTCCCTTTCGGCCTTACAAGTGCCCCTCGGGTGTTCACAAAAGTGATGGCGGTGGTCGCAGCTCATCTGCGCAGGTCAGGGGTGTCAGTCTTCCCCTACCTCGACGACTGGTTGTTGAAGGCGGGCTCGCCCCAGGCCGTCGCCACCCACCTTCAGACTACGGCCGACCTCCTGCAATTGCCGGGGTTCTCCATCAACGTGCCGAAGTCGCACCTGAGTCCCTCTCAGAAGCTCCCCTTCATCGGAGCGGTTCTGGATTCGACGCGGTTTCGGGTTTATCCTCCCCAGCAGCGAGTCCGGGTTATTCAGGCTATGATTCCGATCTTTCAGCCTCTATCCTGGGTTTCGGTCAGGATGACCCTCCGGCTCCTGGGCCTGATGGCCTCCTGCATTCTGCTAGTGCAACATGCCAGGTGGCATATGCGGGCTCTGCAGTGGGACCTGAAGTTCCAGTGGGCACAGCATCAGGGCAACCTGTCCGATCACGTCCAGATCTCGGAGGGCACTGCACAACAATTGCGGTGGTGGCTCACGAGTCGCGATTGGGTCAATGGCAGATCCCTCTCCCTCCCCCAACCGGAGCACACAGTGGTGACGGATGCGTCCCTCCAGGGCTGGGGTGGCCACTTGGGAGAGGCGGAGATCAGAGGCCTCTGGTCTCCGGCGGAGTCCCGGCTCCATATCAATCTTTTGGAGCTTCGGGCGATCCGACTTGCACTGAAGGCACTCCTTCCCTCTGTCCGGGGCAGTGTAGTGCAGGTGTTCACGGACAACACCACCGCCATGTGGTATTGCAGCAAACAGGGCGGGGTGGGGTCGTGGACCCTATGTCAGGAGGCTCTGCGCCTCTGGACATGGCTGGAACATCAAGGCATTACCTTGGTGGTTCAACACCTGGCAGGTTCTCTGAACGCCAGGGCGGACGAACTCAGCCGCCGGTGCTTGATGGATCACGAATGGCGTGGCGCAAGGTCTCTTTCTGCAGTGGGGAGAGCCTTGGTTGGATCTATTCACCACCGAAGAGAAGTGCAATGTCATCAGTTCTGCGCGTTGGAATTTCCAAGGCGACAATCGCTCGGCGACGCTTTTCATCGCGAGTGGAGCTGCGGTCTGTTGTACGCCTTTCCGCCTATACCACTTCTGCCCAGAGTGCTGAAGAAGATTCGGCGCGACCGGGCCCAAGTCATCCTTGTGGCTCCGGATTGGGCACGAAGATACTGGTATCCCGAGCTACTCAACATGGCGATCGATCCCCCGATCCGACTGCCTCTTCGGGAGGATCTTCTGTCGCAGCAGCAGGGAACGGTCCTCCACCCGAACCTGTCCAGCCTCCACCTCCATGCGTGGAGATTGAGCGGCGACAGCTGACAGCTTTCGATCTTCCTCCTGAAGTCTGTGATGTCATTCTGGCAGCCAGGCGTCCCTCCACTAAGACGGTATACGCCTGCACTGGGGGAACAAGTTTGTGGCATGGTGCACAGCGAAGTCTGTGGATCCCCTTTCTGCCCCTCTTTCTGAGGTCCTTCTGTTCCTACTATCCTTGGTCCAGCAGGGCTCTGCTCTGGGCACTATCAAAGGTTATCTTTCGGCCATCTCTGCCTTTCTCCGGCTTCCAGATCTGCCTTCTCTCTTTAAGTCCCCGGTTGTTAACCATTTCCTGAAAGGCATTGCACACACGTTTCCTCCCGTGCCTTTCATAATGCCTCAATGGGACTTGGGTCAAGACAAGATTTATCTGATGTGCGCTCCTTTTGAGCCCCTTCATAACTGTCCTTTACGTCTTCTTACTCTAAAGACGGCTTTCCTGGTAGCTATCACCTCTGCCAGAAGAGTGAGTGAGCTCCAGGCTCTTTTTTCTAAACCTCCTTTCCTTTCTGTTCATCCGGACAAGGTGGTTTTAAGGACCCGTCCTTCTTTCTTGCCAAAGGTTGTCACGCCCTTCCACATTGGGCAGACCATCACTTTGCCCACCTTCTTTCCGCCTCCGCATCCTCCAAAAGAGGAAGAGAGGCTCCATTGTCTGGACCCAAAACGTGCGCTCTCGTTCTATCTGAAGCGCACACAACAGTTCAGGGTGGTTGACCAGCTCTTTGTTGGCTACGTGGGCGCCAAAAAAGGTTGGGCCGTGCACAAACGAACCATCTCTCGGTGGGTCGTTTTGTGCATCAAAGCGTGTGACTCGTTGGCTAAAAAGGAGCCTCCTGTGGGGCTGCGTGCCCATTCTACCAGGGCGACAGCAGCCACTACTGCCTTGGGACGCGGCGTTCCCTTGCAGGATATTTGTCAGGCAGCCACGTGGGCCTCGCTGCACACATTTACCAAGCATTACTGCCTTGACAGTCAAGTCCGGAGAGACGGCTTCTTTGGCCGTTCTGTTCTCCGTGTCTTTCTGGTGTAATCTATTCGCAGACCCACCACCGGGGTTGGTATTGCTGGGGTATCTATTCTAAGGTAAGGAATCTATCACTAACGTGTCTCTTTCAGATGCACAAGTTACTACTTGTGTAACGATATATCTGTAAGAGACATTAGTTAGTGATAGATTCCTTACCGCCCCACCCATCCTCCCCTTTCTGTGAACTGATTCTAGGGTTAAGGTCATCCCTTTCAGGGCCCTAGTTTCATGGCACCAGTGGTCAGTTTCTTGCATGGCTCTGCGTTCCTGGCGCGGAAAGTCGTGTACAGAACTGACGTCAGCGCGCATGGGTGGCGCCTAAGTAGTCTCCGTGACGTTATCTCGGCGCTTACGACGCCAGCGACGAACGCGGAGCCACACGACGCCGCCTACCGACGCGCAGGGGTACTGCTGACGAAAACTTTCCGGATCCAGTCTGACGCCTGGGGATATTCTAAGGTAAGGAATCTATCACGAACTAATGTCTCTTACAGATATATCGTTACACAAGTAGTAACTTGTGCGACAATTCCCCTCTGAGTTTCCGCTTGTTAGCTTCATAAAGTGCTGAGTGATGAGTTATGTAAAATGGTTAGCCTCTTAGAGCGTCTGTGGGTTCTCAGCGGAACGCAATTTCCTCCTTTTCATGTAGGCCCAAAGGAATATGGCTAACGAAAAACATATAAATGGGTTATTATGTTTTTTGAGAAAATAAAGGGCGGGGCGGCATTGGCTAAAATTATAACGTTCCAAAAGAGGTCACATCTATCTTGATATCTGTTCCTTGTGAAGGCCACAAAAGAAAAATAAGTGAAGATCGGACTGCTCAGAGCTATCATTACATGGGCAGGATGTTAAATCAGTAAAACGGTATGTCTTCGAGAGGAAGCCCAACATCAGAGGAATTAAATTAATTCGGAGCCTCATCAGGATAAATCTGTGTTGTGGATTCCTAACCCTTTCTAGGTAAGAATACTCTCCCTCCATAAGAGGTGGGGTCATTTGATGTAACATTACGGAAACTTTCGCGTAATTCTTTTCCTTTCTCTCATAATCTGCCTTGGATAGAAATATAGCCTTTACTCTCAATACAATAAACTTTATTCGATCTATTGAGATAGACCATAAAAGTACAGGATAATTTTAAAAAGATTTCAGTACAATACATGCGATTAAATATATCCAAAGACATGGTTAAAATTTATACATTTACATAAAAAAAAATCAAAGAACCTCAGATAGCAGCCCGCTGTACATTTGTCTACCTGAATTTCCCTGCGACTCGCCAGTCGTCATTTAAAACTAAGTTCAATATGTACAGCAATAAATAGACAAAGATAAGATTAGTTAAAAACTACACAATATACTTTGAACAGTTCAGTTCCTAGACACCGGCCCGCTAAGTTATTGGAATAAAAAAGCAGGCTATAGCATGGACCGAGGCAATATATATATTTTGTTTTTCTTTTAAGGATGCTAGCACGTAGATTAGTCCCAGCTAGATCTGAGCCTGACTGCAGACCTCAAGAAACTAAGAACATATAACACAGAATTGCTAGTGAGCATTTGTAAAAAAGAAACGCTGGTCTAACCTGTCTAAAATTGCACTTCACTTAAATACCTAGGGATACAATTCGGCAACGATCTTAAGACATCCCTAGACCAAAATGAGAAGACATTACTAGAGAAAACAAAAACCTCCTGGAGTCCTGGTCGCCCAAGTTCATAACCTGGTGGGGCAGAATAGAAACGATTAAGATGATGATCACCCCAATGATTAACTACCTGTTAAGCATGCTGCCTCTTATCCTTACCGATGACTTCCATCGTAAGATGGAAAAACAGATCACGAAATTCCTGTGGCGGGGGGAAAAAAGCACGAATAAGTATGAAAAAACTAAGGCTAGACAAAACCATGGGAGGTGTAAACCTAGCGGACTACAGAACCTATCAAACCGCCTTCATAGCCAAGCAGGGAGCGTACTGGGTGGCATCCCCCCAAAGGGTACACACCAGTATGGCTATCAGTAGAGAGAGCCATCATAAACAACCAGAACCCGATGACCCTACTGGCAGCCAACAAACACAGACACGCAGCCAACCCTATATTCAAAAACACAAAAATAGCACTACTCAAAGTAGACAAGAAAATGGAAACCAGTCTTAGTAACTCGAAATGGGAATCCCTATGGGCCAATAACCAGATTAAATACGGGGGGAGATGCCTGACGCTGGACATATGGGAAAGGAAAGGTATCTCCTTCCCAGCTGATCTAGAGGAGGAAGGGAAACCAATGACCTTTGAAACCCTAAAAAGCAAACTGGGGCTACCAGACATCGAGTTCTACAATTTCTTAAAAATAAAAACAGCTCTCACAAAAGCTAAACTAGCACAGCATACACCCTCACTGCCCCAGTATTTGGTGAGACTAGATAAGCTAGGGCACCAGGTATCACACCTCTATAAAATCCTACGGCCAGGCACCACAAAAATTAATGATAAAGCAACTGCATACTGGACAAAACAACTCGGCACCCCACTAAGCGAGTGTAACCTGGCCCAACTCTGGGCATCACCAGCACACCACAAAATATCCCCAGTACTATCGCAGACAAAATTTTGGCTGCTGCACAAGTTATACTGGACCCCGACTCGGCTAGCTGCGACGGGCCTCAGGGCAAATGACACATGCTGGAATTGCAACACAGAAAAAGGGGACCTAGCCCATCTCATCTTCTATTACCCCAAAATTAAAATATTCTGGAATAAGATATTTGAGTTCATAAAAAGGGCGATGGGGTGCACACTAAAGCCAGAGTTCGCTACCCTCACCACCGCATTCATAACCACACCTCTAGAGTCACAACACGACAGAGACCTCCTGGACCTCCTACTAACCTCGGCTGTGAAAATGGTCCTATCCAACTGGAAGGACACGGCAAAGACATCTTTCAAAGGTTGGCTCAATTGGGTGATATATCTTAGAGGGGCAGACAGCATCGCACTACAGAACTCACCATGGCGTACACCTACCAGGGAGATGTGGAAAATGCTAGACGAGTATCTGGACCCCTACGAGCCCCCATGAATACCACCCAGGGACAATACCAAATACAACACAAACCACCACAGCCCCAGAAGGGACCAGCCGCCGCCGCGAAACATAAATATCCCCTGTGCTTCTCCTCTTTCCTCTCTTTCCTTTCCACCTCGCTCAGATTTCTTCACCTCTGAGCAAGACAATGTATGGCACTCAGGAGAACAAGTGTATAAGTTGAAATGTAACCATAAATCTGTAACCAAGACTTACTTGTATCCTGTAGAAATGTAGCGAATGTACAGTATAAATCAATAAAATACTTTGAAATATAAAATTGCACTTCTTTAAAATGGGAATATGAGAGGATTTTCTGGGAACCTCGTAAAAACTGCAGAACATTAAAAAAAAGCATCATGTCCTGTGGAGACTTCCCGTCGCAGCCACAAGGAGGGAGACTCTGGCCCCTATGTACTCCTCCCGGGTGGGCCAGGAGGTCCTGAGAGAGGTCCAGACGGAACCTGGTCAGTAAGAGTCGATCGCGGGAACTGTTGAGCCGTAAAAAATAGGGCTCAGTTGATGGCTCGGTTTTCAAAGGGAAATTCCCACGCACGCTGGGCTTCCTCAATTCCTCTGCTTCCCTGTCCATCTGCCGTTTTTAAAGAAGTTCTCTTTTACCCAACACAGGTCTCCTCTGCACATATTCTCTGGGTTGGCGAATAAATCAGCCCTTCCCAAGTCCGCAAGGCAATCCCTTACATACTTAAGCCAGGGAATACGAAAAAAGTGACCCTGGTAAAGGCAATCAGTTAAAATATCATTACTTAGTGCGATTCCCTCCCTAAGCCATAAATTCATCCACAATGATAGGGGACAGTAAGATAACAGATCAGAAAGAAAAACCGTACCCAATTCTTCGTGGACTATAATAGAGGGGATACACTGCGGTAGACATAAGACGTTTTAAAAAAAGTATTTTCAACGACTTGGAGTTCCTCGTGCTCCTTGTAACCCCATATCTCGCTACCATAAGCCACCTTAGTAATGCACTTGGCCTTGTAGATCTTCATGAGGGCCCCAATAGGTCTGGTGCCCAATCTAGATGCAAAATTAAAGATGGCAGTATTGGCCCTGACAAAGTCCAGTTTTTTCCTATGGATGGGGGACACCAGGTCATGGCAGCATTGAAAACTACACCCAGATATGAGAAGACAACGATCAGAGGGACCGGCGTCGATCCCACCACAGATGTGTAGGGTTTGCTGGGGCTTGAACCTACTTGCATTACAAAGGATTTATTGTTCACTAGCCGGTCCAAATCTTCAATAAAGCAGACAAATGAGGTCAATAAAGTTTACAAACCCCTGGCTCTCTAGCCATGAGGACGGCGTCGTCCGCGTACAATAGTACTGGAAGTCTCCGCCGACCCACTTGTGGACAGTCAGTTTTCATCTTCACAAGGGTCTACTCCAAGTTATTGATATACAGATTAAAATGAAAGGGGGGCAAAATACACCCCTGTCGGACCCCTCTCTCAGTTGTGAGCTGGCCGGTGATTCCTAGATCCTTAGTAAATCGAACCACCGCCTTGGTGTCACTATGTAAATCCCTCAAAAAGCGTACAATGTCTGGGCTAACTCCTAACGACAACATGGTCTGCCAGAGCTTCGATCTATTAACTAGATCAAATGCTGAGGACAGTTCCATGAAAGCTAAATACAGTGCTGTGGCGTGCAACAGTGTACTTGTTAAGTACCAAGTACAAGTTTAGGCTTTGGTCCACTGTCGATCGACCCGAGCGAAAACCATATTGGGTGTCAGATGGAGTTAGTGTCCTCTGCCCAAGTAGAAAGCATGTTGAGGACTATGTGACCTTCCACCTTTACCACTGAGTCCAGTAAATAGATAGGTCTATAACAGTGGGTACTGTTCCGGTCTCCCTTTTGAAGACCGGGACAGTTGTAGACAGAGCCCAAGAAGCCGGACTACCAGACACAGCTGCGCCATTAATAACCGCGGTAAGAGTCGGTACCCAGATGTCCATATCTGAGATGTAAAGATCGGGTGGAATCCTATCCGGGGCCTTCTTCTTTGTCAACCCTGCTATACCCTTTCTAACTTCCTCGGGAGTAAAAAGCACGTAGGGAGTCCCCTCGGCTAGGTTCAGGTCTGTCTTCAAGGCAGAGTGGGATAAAAACATATCCTCAAAGTGGCTTACCCATTCGTCTTCTGTAGTATGCGAGTCCAAAAGATTGGTCTCGCCTCCTGCCATGAACGGATTGTTTACAATACTCCGAAACTTAGAGCTGTTTGTCAGGGTACTGGCTTCTATAAGAGTTGCCCAGATTCGTCCTTTAATACAGATTTACGGGTAGCCAGGGCGACTTTATAGAGTTTACGACAAGCCTTAACAGTGGAGGGATCTCTTGGTTTTGTGCCAAGTGCTACTCAAGTTCCTCGAGGCTCTTGAACATTTGGAGTCGAAACATCTTTGTACTACAGAAGCTTGCTGCCCCTCCCCCCCCGGGCCTTTAATAAACTAGCGATTACGTCTGAAATGGCATCGAAAGCCCCCAAAATATCTGACGGGATCGCCATACTATCTATACAGGTTGCAAACTCTTTGACACTGGGAGAGCAGGTACTCCTAAAACTTATCTGGGGAAATCTGAGCCCACTTCAATCTCCTCCCGCCGTCCGTCATTGACAACGACCCCCTTGGTTCCCCCCTCTTGGTTTGAGTGGCCCAAGGCCAATGAATAGACATACCCACAGGGTTATGATCACTATACTCACTCTCCTGAATGTAAAAGTCCAAGATGTGTACAAAAAAGGAAGTAGAGACAAAAATAAAATCAATAATTGATTCACACCCTTTACTGGTAAAGGTAGGATTGATGTCATTGGTCTCCGGGGCAGCTTATTCATGGATAGCGTTTAATCATACTCATTTACGATAGCATTAAGTAAGTCGCCCTGTGGCTTATGCTCCATATGTAAACCGGACAACCGTGCACAGCCCATATGTTCAATCCCTCCTCGTCTCAAGTCCCCACACAAGTGGATTTTAAAATCTCCTGCAATCGCAAGGTTACTCTGACTCAGTATGTGACAAACGCTGGTTTCTCAAAAAGGAACCCATCCGGGAGATGTTACAGCCTTCAACGCGCAAAGGTACAGCGTTATAGATGTTCAAAACCAGCAATTTGTTGGGCCCTTTAGAAAAGATCAAAGCCTGTAGTGTGGAAACATCCGTGGGTACTGCTACAAACGGCCAAGGAGACAAAACTGATCAAGCCCCCCTTGGCTCTACCCGCACTTGAGGGAATAGCTGGAACAAAAAACGTTTTAAAACCTTCCAAGAAAAAATTGTTGGCAGTAGCCCACGTTTCCTGCAGGCATATTACGTCGTGCTGTTTTATAAAAAAAAGTATCGAACTTGGATCACAAAACTTGCTCGCCAACCCTGCGATATTCCAGGAGACAAATTTACATTCCGAAGGAGCTAAAATTGCCTGCCTCAGGGGCCAAGTTGTCTGTAGAGTTGAAAGAAGCTTAGGTTCAGGTGGGGCTCTAGCGGGCAGTCAATCACCACATTCGAACGATCCCAAGGGTGCAAACCTGTTGTATGTACCAAGGACAGGGAGTGCCACTTGCCGCTTCCCCCTAACCGTAACGTTTGGTCCACACATGGTCCTGGCTCCGGGAAAGGGCATGTGAATCGAGGGCCTGTAAATGTAACCCAAAGGGAGGGCCATGATTGCCGAAGTAGGTCCAGTACTGGTAAGCTGCGAAGTCGATGCAAGAATCCTGTCCACGATGTGGCAATTCTTAAAGTTAATAACAATACAGTCCCCATTCTACACCTTCTTAACCCTTCCCACTCTGAATATTCTCCTCAGCATAATGATTTGACTATCCACACTCGGTCCTGGGGCGGTGTTGGAGTTCAGCCAGTGCACCACCTTGTTCTTAAGTTGGATGAAATCCTCCTTTGCTCCCGCTGGAAGAACTGGGGACGTTTGCAAGAACTACTACGAAGGGGTGGATTCTGGTGGCAGGTGTAGGTACCCAAGCATTGAGAGCAGTTAATGTGTGCCTCCTGACCGAAATTGTAATTTGCCTATCCTCCCGGTGTCGCAACTGAGATGCTCACTGCGTCTCCAGGATTACGCTTATGGTAGGAAGAGACCACCCTCTTTCGTTGTTATGGGCACTGGTGTCAAGTCAGTACGGGATATGGACAGACTAGGATAGATCAATGTGCCATCCGGTACTAGCTCCAGGGAGGGTTGGCGCTGAGCCGGTTGACTTCTGGTGACGTGCACCTGTGCACTACAGCTCACTGGGATTTTTGAAGCAGTTTGGAACTAGGGACCTTGCACCTGCTGCCCTTGTGTCTATCCCAGTGTCTACTTGAGGAGGCAAGTTCAAGGTGGAGAGGTGACTTTCTAGTGCTGATAGGCGTTTGCCAATTGGGTCTAGTTTAAGGTCCAGAACAGCTGTGATAGAAGCTTCAAAGGGCTCCAGCCTTTACTCTCATTTCAGAAAATTTCAGGCAGGTAATAGGGTTAGTGAATACCCTGGCTAGTCCTAATGATGTCAATGTGGTCTTTACATACTGCAACCATATGATTTTGTGTGTTATCCAATGACGAGCAGTTTCTTTTTTTATTATAGTTTGAGTTAACAGTGTCCCTTTCTCCAAATTGAATGCCATCGCAGAATGGGTGCAAGCCTAATAGTATTAGTCATGTAGGGTAAACCATGTTCTAAATGGCAGAAGTAATTAGTACAAGAACCAGGGAGGGACACGACCCTCTTGAAGAAGCCATCCTCTAACTTTTGGGGAGAGTCTATAGGCAACGTATCCCAAATCCCTGCCCGTACGTGGCGGCGGAAATGGTCTTGGCACTTTATACCTTTTTTATGGGCGCACCTGGTTTTGATCCCAGTTTTTTAATAACGCTGAAAATGGCTGCCATACTTCTCTCCATTACTAGGGCCCTCTTGGCCACCATATTTGACCAGGACTGTTTTTTATCGAACAATACCCCTAGATAGGGAAAGTTGTCCACCACATCCAATCTTTGGGTCTCTATATAAAAGGATGGCATTTTTTGGGAGGGCGGTGCCCCTGTTACTAATACAAAAGATTTGGATTCATTCACCCTCAAGTCCAAGGTTTTCATGAAGTCCATATAGGCCACTATAAGGCGTTGTAAGGCCACCCGGACATTTCAACAAGCTAATGTAGGACAGGCAGTGCTAAAAATACTCTTTCAGACAGCTGCAACACCCACTGGTTAGCCACCGCTTTGGGAGAATAGTGCTATACAGTCTATGTAAACCATGTGTATCTACAGAAAACATGCCTCGAATGGATTATGTTACTTACCCTGTAAGCGTCTGTTCTTGGCATGTGGAGCTGTAGATTCCCTCCTCCCCAGACACCTGTGGTTCTGGCAGTAACTGTTACTTACATTATTTACGTATGGATGTCTCTATACTACAGTTGCTCCATTCTCACCCTCTTGCAGGAAAACAATTTAACAATGGAGTTGATGCCCATGCACACTTTCATCGAAAGGAGGAGTCACCTTACCTCGTGACTGGAAAAGACTTCTTCGAAGAAAAACAACTTGCAAACATCCGGACCCAACACTAAATGGCAGGAGTATTGCTCACTTTGCCACTGGATTCAAGCTAGCCTGGCTAATTAGGGGTGTTAACCCAAAACCAGTCTCGGGATACTTGTTCCCGGTCCAGGCAAGACCTGGCTTGGCAGTTCGGGCTGGACTGTTCCCATGAGGAACAGGGTCGAGGCTGATTTGCATATGGCTGGGGCTGAACTGGAGTGGCGAAGTGAGCTAAAGAACGATGATGGATTCAACCCAGATCTAATAGTGATTGGGGTGAGTGTCTGAAAAGTTTCAGCGCTCTGTCATCTCCTTGTGTTTGGCCTAAGTTGGCAGGGTATGCCCAGATGTGGGTCCCTTGCTCACTTTGACACTGGATTCAAGCTAGCCTGGCTGATATGGAGTGTTACCCCGAAACCGGCCCCAGGATGCTTGTTTTGGTTCCAGGGTAGACCTGGCTTGGCAGTTCGGGCCGGACTGTTCCCACGAGGAACAGGGTCAAGACTTATTTGCATATGGCTGGGTCTGAACTGGGGTGGCGAAGTGAGCTAAAGAACGATGATGGATTCAACCCAGATCTGTGACTGGGGGTGAGTGTCTGAAAAGTTTCAGCGCTCTGTCCATCATCTCCTTGTGTTTGCTTTGTTTGCCCTAAGTTGGCAGGGTATGCCCAGGCGTGAATCCCTTGCTCACTTTATTACTGATTTAAGCTAGCCTGGCTGATGAGGGATGTACCCCCGAAACAGTTCCCAGGATGCTTGTTTCCGGTCCAGGGAAGACCTGGCTTGGTAGTTTGGGCTGGACTGGTCCCAATGAGGAACAGGGTCAAGACTGATTTGCATATGGCTGGGTCTGAACTGGGGTGGCAAAGTGAGCTAAAGAACGATGGATTCAAGCCAAATCAAATAGTGATTGGGGGTGAGTGACTGAAAGGTTTCAGCGCTCCGTCCATCATCTCCTTGTGTTCGCTATGCAAGTCAGCTACATGGTGCACACCACACACATTTACCAAACATTATTGTGTGGATATATTAGCACTACGTCAACAAGCTAATGTAGGACTCTTTCAGACAACTGCAACACCCACTGGTTAGCCACCGCTTTGGGAGAATACTGCTATACAGTCTATGCAAAGCATGTGTATTTACAGCACTCGTGCCTCAAACGGATTATGTTACTTACCCTGTAAGCATCTGTTTCACATGCGCCCTCCCTCCTCCCCGGACACCTGTGGTTGTTGCTGTTCTTTATACTTACATTATATACGCATGGACATCTCTACACTACACTTACTTACTCCATTCTCACCCTCTTGCTGGAAAACAACTTTAACAATGGAGTTGATGCCCATGCACACTATCACTGAAAGGAGAAGTCACCTTACCTTGTGACTGGAAAAGACTTCTTCGAAGAAAAACAACTTGCAAACATCTGGACCCAAGACTAGATGACAGTAGTATGCAAAGCATGTGAATCTACAGCTCTGCATTCCAAGAACAGATGCTTACAGGGTAAGTAACATAATCCTTACACTGATGATATTTGTTGCCTTTATCCTGCTCATAAGGCTTCACACTGCGACATATGTTTAAACCTTTAGTTCTAAGACTCTTAAAGACAGATGAGGTTGGCACTATATTTACTGTATAAAGAGAACTCCCCTCCCCCACCCCTTGCAGAGGGGGATGCCTCCACTTTCAGGTCAAGATTTGGTGAAAATTGCCCCGCCAAGCACTTCCCCAAAGGCAGCGCAGTAAACAAGACCTAAACAGTTTCTTGAATTGCAGTTGTTTGGTACAGTACAAGTAGCCACCTCCTCACATACTAAAACTGGGACTGAAAAACACTCTAAAAAAAGAAGATTTTCTGTGCAAAAGACTGCACAAAAATGCTGTTATAATAATTACCAACTGTTAGAAATTCTATTACTGGTTGACAGTGGTATAATCCCTGGTCAAGCAATAACCACAATCCTATCAGGGTAAGGCACAAGCAAAAACCCTACATTATCCTGTGTCCTGGTAGCTTGGCACAGAGCAGTCAGGATTAACTTAGAGGCAATGTGTAAAGTATTTGTGCAGCACTTCAAAAAGTAAATCATGAAAAACACCACACAAAAAGATTCCACACCAGGTTAGAAAAATGGAGCAAAATTGAATTAATAAAACAAGACCAAAACAGCAAAAATCCAATTATTAAAACTGGAGAAATTGATTTTCAAGTTTTTAAGTGAAATAGTACCGAGAAGAAAAAAGCCCTATTGGGAATATCTGGTTGCTCCGGACCGGGACAAAGTCACAAGTTCATGCCGACCGCAATGGAGCGCGGACCGGCTCCAGGGGCCAAGTTAAGCCTGCTGAACAAAATACCTTGAATCCGGGTTGTGTATCTTTGTGTGGACCTACGTCTAAGATGCATCATGCAGCACAGTCAATGCGTCGGCTTTGAGATGAGGCTGCGGTGCAAGGTCCTGATGTGTCAAGGATCCTGTTGACAGGGATGCGAAGTCCGGTGTAGAGGATGCGAGGTGCAGATGAGATGATGCTCGGTTTCGATGAGAGGTGAAGCTGCAATGCAGAGTTTCTTTGTCGAGGCTGCTGTTGACAAGGTATGCGAGGAACTTGCGCCCGGTATAGCGTTGAGCAATGCGTTGGACCCAAGATGTGGGAGGCGATACGAGTCTTTTGCAATGGGTCCAATCCATGCAGCAGCGGCGATGCATCAGTACTGCTCGGGGATGTGTGGCTCAGCAAAGAATTGGTTCTGCTGGCAAGCACCTTAGGCCCACTTCCAAGGGTCCAAGACTGTTGTGGTACCACTTGGCAGAGTAGACTCACAGCTGGCAGAGTCCAGGTGCAGAAGCAGGGTGGTTAGAAGACTTTTATGTCCCTGAGACTTCAGATCAGTTAGGCCAGCCAACCAGCCCTTGTAGTCACTATGAGGTCAAGTGATGCAAGTCCAGTACTTCTCACCCAGGTAGAGGGCAGCAGATAGCAGGTCAGCAGAGCAGGAGTCCAGCAGAGTGGCAGTCCTTTAACAGCACAGAAGTCCTCCTTCCTGGCAGATTATCCACAGGTCCAGAAGTGTACTGAAGTGATGGTGTCAGAGGTTCAGTACTTATACCCAGTTGGGCCTTTGAAGTGGGGGAGACTTCAAAGACAGGCCTTAGAAGTGCACAGAGGTCCTGCCCTGGCTCCTGACTCAAAACAGGGGGGTATGCAGCCCTTTGTGTGGGTACAGGACACAGCCCATTCAGGTGCAAGTGAGGCTGGGGCCAGCTTCTCCCTCCCATGCTGTCAGGATGGCCCTTCAAGTCACACCTAAGGTCCCATTGTGTGTGGCTGTCTAGGCGGAATAAATGAATGAATGAAAAGGCTTTTATATAGCGCATGGCTACCCGGGAGCATCCCAGTGCTGCAGCGGCAACTAGAGTAGACCGACCCCCTACGGAAAAAGCCAGGTCTTTAGCTGTTTTCGGAATGTGAGATGGTTGGATTCCCTACAGAGATACAGTGTAAGGGTATTCCAGAGTTTAGCGGCATTGTATGAAAAGAGCCGGCCGCCACTTCTGGCCATCTTGATCCTGGGAACCACTGCTAGGTGTAGCTCATCTGAGCGGAGTCTTCTGTTAGCCTTATATGGGCACATCATGGCTTTGATGATAGGTGGTCCACTCCCTTCTAGAGACTTGTGGGCAACGCAGAGGGCTTTAAAGTTAATTCTCTCTTGCACCGGGAGCCAGTGGAGGGAGCGTAACGCAGGCTTTGCTGAACAACGATTGTGGGTCCCCGTAAGCAATCTTGCTGCAGAGTTTTGTACGATCTGCAGTTTCGTGAGCACTGAGTTTGGGGCACCTAGGTATAGGGCGTTGCCATAATCTATCCTTGAAAGAATTAGGGCCTGAATCAGCAGTTTTTTTGCTTGACAGGGTTAAAGAGGAAGCACTTTGCGGATCATTCTCAGCATGCCGTAACATGATGCAGCGGTCTTCCTGGCTTGAGCTTTAAATGTGAGGTCTTGATCTAACCAGATGCCTAGACTTTTTATCTCGGTTTTTGGGGCCGGTACTGGGCCCATACAAGCTGGCCACATGATACTTGATTTAAAACTTAGATGGTTGCCGAGAAGCATAAGCTCGGTTTTATCGCCATTAAGTTTTAACTGGGACAGACTCATCCACTTAGCAACTTCCTCGAGGCCGGAATGGAGGTCAGTGGACGTCTGGTCGACCTGGTTCAATGCTACGACCAGCTGTGTGTCGTTGGCATATGTTACTATATGGATCCCAAAGGGGATAAAATATCTGCCAACTTCCTCAAGGCAGGAATGGAGGTCAGTGGACGTCTGGTCGACCTGGTTCAATGCTACGACCAGCTGTGTGTCGTCGGCATATGTTACTATATGGATCCCAAAGGGGATAAAATATCTGCCAGTGGGGACATATAGACATTAAAAAGAGTCAGGCTCAGGGATGAACCCTGAGGGACTCCACACTGTAGGGGGGGGGGATAGGTTTTGAATAGGTGTTGCCTTCAAAAACCTGGAAGAATCTTTCTTCTAGAAAAGATTGGAGCCATAGTAGGGCAGTGCCGGTCACTCCTACGCTCCTGAGACGGTGAACCAAAATTCGATGGTTCACTGTGTCGAAGGCTGCGCTCAGGTCGAGGAAGATTATGTCAGACGATCCTCCTAAATCAAGGATCTTTCTCGATTTTTCCACCACCGCTAACAAGGCGGTCTCAGTGCCTTGACGGGGCGGAAGCCCGTTTGTGAGGGGTGGAGCAAATTATGGGACTCGAGGAACGCGGAGAGCGTGTGGTTAACATGTTTCTCCGCAATCTTACTCATTCCAGGAAGGAGCGAAATGGGGCGATAGTTGCCCAGGTCAGCAGGATCCAGAATAGGTTTTTCTAGCAGCGCTTTTACCATTGCCCTTTTCCACTCGGGGGGGGGGGGGGGAGAACCTGTACCCGATGCAGGTGAGGCATTAATCAGGCTGGTGATAGTGGGGGCAACTGTAGGTACTACCAGTTTCAGAATGTTAGGTGGTGCAGGGTCCAGTGGCGACCCACTTTTAACTGATGATAGGATAGCTAGAAATTATTCCTGAGTCAACGGGGTATAGATCTCCAAATAATGTTCACTTTCGTGCTAACCCGAGTCCGTAGGCTCGATTATAATGTCACTGTCTCTTTGGGGAAGACGCTTGAGAATATTTTGTACTTTGGTGGCGAAATATTCAGCGAGTTCATTGCAGCGGTGTCCCGACGGGTCTGGTACCGCCGGAGGGTTGGGGACTTTAAGTAACTTTTTAGCAATGAGAAAGGTTTCTCTAGGGGAATTGGCCGCTAGTGAAATCTTTTCCTCGTAATAGGCGGCCTGGGTTCTTTTTATTTCTGTCTTGTATGTTCCAATGGCCGCCCTGTATTCCTGTTTCTTATTGGGTGAAAAATCTTTCCTCCATATCCTTTCCAATTTTTTACATTGTTGTTTTAGGATACGTAATTTAGGGGAGAACCATGCGGACTTGTTGGGTCCAGCTTTCTTCTGGATTGATTTCTTTGGGAGCACCAGATCCCAGCTGTCACATAGCCCAGACATGTGATCAGAGACAGGTAGCAGACACCAAGTGGCTAAAGCAAGAAAATGCCCACTTTCTAAAAGTGGCATTCTCAGAACTGCAATTTAAACTCCGACTTCACCATAAGTTTGGGTTTTAAATTGTGATTCCAGAGACACCAAACTTGAATTAGCTACAGCTTCCCATTTGGAAATTACCCTTATAAAATGTCATAAGGTAATCCCAATGTTATCCTATAGGAGATATAGGCCTTGCTGTCGTGAAACCCGTATTTGAGAGTTTTTGACTACTAGGACATGTAAAACTTGAAAGTACATGTCCTGGTTTTTAAATACATTGCACCCTGCCCTCTGGATTGTTAAGGGCCTACCTTAGTGGTGACTTATATGTATAAAAAAGGGAAGGTTTGGGCCTGGCAAAAGTTTATTTTGCCAGGTCGACATGGCAGTATGAACTGCACACACAAGCTCTGCACTGGAAGGCCTGAGACATAGTTAAAGGGCTACTTAAGCGGGTGGCACAATCAGTGCTGTAGGCTTCTAGTAGCATTTAATGTACAGGCCCTGTGTACAGGGAGTTCAGCTTTACTAGGGACTAAGTAAATTAAATATGCCAATTGGGTATGAGCCAATATTACCTTGTTTAGAAGAGAGATACATGCACTTTAGCTCTGGTTAGCAGTGGTAAGTGCTCAGAGTCCTAAGGCTGGCAAAAACGAATTCAGCAAAAAGTAGGGGAGGAAGGCAAAGGGTTTGGGGGTTACCCTACAGAAAGGGCCATTTCCAACACCAACCATCTACAAAAAGAAAGGCCTCTTCAGAAGGTGGCTGTCGACGACCATAAAAAATCTTGATGACGATGCAGTCAACAGCACCACACATCTCCCTTAATGCTGTCATCCATTCTCCTGGCTTCAACGTCTAATCCATCGGCATCGTCAGCAACTCTAGCTGTGACATAGTCTGTGTCAATCTAGTCGACGTCAACACCCTTGATAATACCATTTACAGCAAATCCAACGACAACTTAAGTGTTCGCGGAACCTTTTTTTCTCCGTTAACATGACTACATCTCTGCTTTCCAAAATTTTGCAGTCAAAACAGGAATAACATGGCAGTAACCCTAGTGGGTGCCCGTCTGGCATTGCAGCGCGAGCCCGACGAGGAGTTAGCCCAGTGATGAAGCATGACACCCTCCAGGGTGTGTGAGGGCACCTGCTCCTATTGGAGCCTACTCCCTTAAACTGGGACACTAATACTCCCTTTTTCTTATACCTTGAGGAACTGCACACCTTTGTTTATTAATAGACTATTCAGACAAGGAGCTAGTGTGCTGGACGTAACTAAGCTCCTGGTTCCTTTTATTTGTAGAGTTCCACGGACTGCTACCACAGCAACCACTAATACCTACAATTTTGCAGCGTGAATCTTTTCTGGATTCACATCCTGTGCATTATTGGATTCCCGGAATAGTCTCCTTGAAGTCTCTCTTCTCTGTTTTCACTTTCTTTTCTTCTTTTTTTTGTCCCGTGGACGTCGTGAACCATTTGGGTTTAAACCCCTTTTTGTGTGACGTCAGATATATGCCCTGGAAGTCTCTCAGTGCAGTCGTCCTCTTCAGATTCAGTTTTTTCACAGTTGAGTATGGAAGCCTAAGGGAGAGCTCCAGATTCGTTGAAGAATAAATTGCGTCAAGAACAGTTTTTTCACAGAAACTCGCCGTTTAGGGAAGAGTATTGGCGACAACTAAAAGGGAAGTAGAGTACACCAAAAACGCATAGAAAACGCCCAAACCACTGAGTAATACAGAGGTGAGGAGACCCATGCAATTAGACCAGGAGGTCTGAGAATAAGAAGGGGGCATGGAGCATATACCCCCTTTAACTTCTGCCCCAATTGTCACCACAGGATCGCCCAGAAGGACACGCACAAGGTCTGTAACCTCTGACTCCCTAAGGACCACAGTTCAGAGTATTGCGCGGTGTGTGCAGAGTTCTTGCCAAGACCATCAGGGCAAGACAGAAGCAGAGGCGGACAAATACCAAATGGCGTCACCTCAGAGACTGCAAGAGTCATTAAAAGATCTGGGGCTGTCTAACGACGAGGAGGACATCTTGGGGATGGAGGAGGCCTTAGGAGAAGATCGAGACCTTGAGGGGATCGAGTGCTAGACGATACTTTAGTAGTTTCCTACAAAGTTCCTGTAATTACCGGTGAGTCTGCAAAAGGCTCTTACTTCAGTCTGGGTATTAGGCACTTTCCACTCCATCACAGACTGAATCTTGGCATCCAACCAGCAAATCTTTCTATTCCCCAGCTCATGCCCTAGTTAGGAGTTAGGCTACAGAGGATTGCCCCACCAGACTCTTGGTTGCCTTGATGGTCAGTTACGCCTCCTATATCTCAGCCAACACCTGTCCTAGATGTCTCAGTTCGGCCTGCCATGTTTTGCTGAACACCACAATGTCATCCATGTATGCCACACATAATTCTTCCAGCCGTGCTAGAACAATGTTCACCAGGTGCTGAAAAGTGGCAGGAGCATTCTTGATCCCAAATGACATCACTTTAACCTGATACAGCCCCTTTGACATAGAAAATTTAGTCTCCTTGGCATTTGTTGCCAAAGCAGTCTGCTCATGTCCACTGGTCAGATTCAAGGTGCTCAAGTACTTTGTAGCACCTAACTAATCTGCAAGCTCATGTGCTCTGGCAACTTGATTCGCATCTTTTTTGATTGTCTCATTGAGGGATCGGTAGTCCATACAGAACCGCAAGTCAGTAGATCCTTGATTTGTTACTAGAACCATGGACTAGACTAAGGACTACGAGATCTCTCAATTACCCCTAGGTCCAACATTTTGGCAACCTCTGTCTTAATGCATCCCTGAACCCGGTCAGCCATTATCTAGATCCTGTCCTGGCAGACTTTCACCTGTGTCTGTCATGCACACAGACCGGTGTCAACCATAGAGTCCGCAAGAAGAGGCTGGCAAACCGGCCTAATACCTCTCTACATTTCTCCTGCTGCTCAGGTATTAACTCGGGGGCTAACTGAACCCCTTCCGCAGTGCCATCCTTCACATCACTGTGCAGCAACTCAGGAAGAGATCACTATGTACTTTTTTTGCCGTAGCCATGGCATTTACGGTGTAAACTCTCCGGAAAAGAGGCTTCAGCCTGTTCGCATGGAACACCCTCTTGTGGCACCTGTGTCCACCAAGTAGTTAACCTGTTATGTGTCTTAGTTAGACCCACATAGAAACAATGCCATCTTTCACTGTGAACACGTTTAAGTTGCCTTCCCTTTCACACAATAACCTTTTACACACATTTGCATGTGTGACAATATTGGAATAGTTTCTCCGAAACTGCTTTGCGTACAGATTTCGCTTCACCTAACATTATCACGATTCCTTGAAACACCATGTACATGGCCTCAACACACACTGTGCAAATGTCATTCTATTATTCATCCACGGGGCAACATGGCTATCTATAGACCATAATAATGCTGGCTTGCACAGTACTCGCAAGGATGCTTTTCATTATAAATAAACAAGCATTTCCAGGTTTTAGTTAGAGGAGCGCTTTGCTGACATTGTTGAGGTCTCTACAAGCTGAAGCTTCGGCCCAGCAGCTTGCTGATTTCTCTGCAAGGGTGTCCAGCTTGTGACCAAGACAGGGACTTACATTCTTTCCCTTTAGGTAGCTGGGGTTGGATCATCCAGTACTGGGTTTGTTGGCAGAACACATACACACATGCCCTAGACATTTAGGTTAGGAAGTGCATTGTATTGTAGGAGTACGACAAATTTTCTATATTGTTTTATATGCCTGCATATACACATTGTTTTACCACCGTGGAGCTTTTTATTTTGTTCACCTGTTCTGGTGCTTCTAATAATTTTCATCTGCTTCTGTCTATTGATCATTGCAGCACATATATTTTTATACATGAATCACACTGTTTCATTAAATATTTAAACCGTCCCACTATGTATTCCTTGTACATTTCTCTGAGAGGACTAGAGCACGAGTATCAGTCAGTCAAACTTTATTCGGTTTTTGTTTATAAAACCATAAAAGTTACACAAATACAATACATATAAACAAAGAATTATAGCATAACAGACTCCATTACCACACAATAAATCATCTAAAAACATGTCTAAATAAATAGACTCTACATGTCCATAAAGTGCCTAGATTTCATAGATGCCTTTAAAAACCCTACAATAAAAATGATACCATCATCCTTCAGCAATTGGAGATACATTAGTGCAGGTCTGACCTGATTAAAATTCAATTTCTTTAAAATGGGAACTAAAAATGCCTCCTGGGGACTTTGTATAGTTTACAAAAAAACAAAGTGCAGCAAGTCCTGAGGAGACTTTCCGTCGCAGCCACAGGAAGCTAGCACTTGACCTCTGGAAGCCCCCTTGGGTCTTGCTAACAGGAGATGGAAGAGATTCATCCGGAACCTAGTTAAAAGAAATTTTTCATGTGTCGTCAAGGACCCCATAAGGTATGGTTTGGACAATGGCGTCGATTTGAGCAATAGGTATGCCCGAACACTAGGTTTCCGTGCCTCTTCTGCTTCCCGATCAATCAGCCTTCTGCTCAAAAAGGCTGACTTGGTTAATTCCACGTCCTTTCTTACAATAACATCTGGCTTAAAGAATAAAACTCCCCGCCCAATCCATTCAAATCCTCTTTTAATATAATTAAGCCAGGGGATACGAGCCACATTATCTAAGGACAGGCATTCTCTTAGGATCAAATGAGTGAGGATTAGATCTTCATTTAACCAACACGTTAACCAAAAAATCAAGGGACGCAGAGCAAGAGTATCACTTGGGTAGGAGACCCCCAATTCCTGATGTACCGCCATGTTCGAGGTTCCTTGCGGGACGCATAATAACCTTTTTAGAAACCCATTTTCCACAACCTGGAGGGGTTCTGTTACCGTGTATCCCCAGATCTCACTACCATAAGTTGCTATAGCTAAGCTTTTTGCTTGATACACTTGAAGCATAGCTCCTGTCGGTTTCTTTTCCACTTTTGAAGCAAAATTAAAAATTGCAGCATTGACCCGCACGAGTTCCCCTTTTTTTTCTTTTAATTAAGGGGTCCCACCTGAGTTGATCATCAAATAAGACCCCTAAATAAGAGAAAACATTCGTGCGGGGAATCTTGTCATTACCGGTTCTGAACTGGAAGCTCCTTTTCGTATTTTTCCCTACTTTCATGACATAGGACTTTGAGTTATTAATGGCCAAGTCCCGATCTGTCATGAATCCAGAAAACGCAGTTAAAAGGGTTTGTAAGCCCAGTTCGGTTCTGGATATTAGGACGGCGTCATCCGCGTAAAGCAGGACGGGAATGCCCCGCCGTCCTACATAGGGGAAATCCGCTCCGGTTGCCCTCAGCACACTATCTAATTCATTAATATAAAAATTAAATAAAAATGGCGCCAGAATACAACCCTGCCGGACACCCTTCATAGTCTCAAAGTCCCTGGATACCTGCAAATTTTGTGAGAACCTGACATTGGCTTTAGTTGATGAATGCAGGTCCTCAAGAAAATTAACAATACTGTTTTCTACCCCGGTTGCCCTCATGGACTGCCATAGCTTGGCCCTATTTACACAGTCAAAAGCGGATGACAAATCCATGAAGGCAAGGTGGATAGTTCCAGGATGCGCAACAGTGTATTTATTCAGTATCATAAATAAATTAAGACACTGTGCGACTGTGGAACGCCCCGGCCGGAAGCCATACTGAACGTCCGACAGGATCCTATTCTCATCTGCCCAGGTTGTTAATCTCTGTAAAATGACACGACCCACCACTTTGACCACTGAATCAATAAGCGAGATTGGTCTATAGCAGTGAGTACTATTTCTGTTGCCCTTTTTAAAAACTGGGACTATGGTTGAAGAAGCCCAAGACTGAGGACACCCCTTCTTAGCTGCCGCATTAAATAGTGACTCTAAAATCGGAGCCCAGAACAAGGGGTCTGACTTAAATAAATCCGGGGGGATCCCATCTGGAACTGGGGCTTTGTTAATAGTTAGCCCTAGAATCCCTTCCATGATCTCACTCCTATCAAAACATAGCCAACAGCAGAGACATCTTCCACGATACAAACTTCTACCGCACGTCGTGTGAAGGGAGTCTCCCTGAGCTCTGCTCAGTACTTCTCAGGTTTCTTCAGAATTTTCTTCACTTCAGGATGTCTTCTTCTAAGAAATCTCTCTTTCGACCTTGTGAGTCTTGTGGGAAGCTCCGGCTGTTTTCTGAAGACCCCCACAAGAAGTGCATTTATTGCCTGTACCCGGACCACCAGGTGAGAGACTACAAAATCTGCAGGACTTTCCTTCAAAAGACTCTGAGGGACAGAGAGGGACGTCTACTTCTGTGGCTACAGAAGATTAAGGATCTGGACAACCCTTTATCTGAGGTGGGAAGTGTTTCCTCTGTCAGGACTGCTGCCTCTAGGAAGAGGACTAGCGACACGGATTTACCTTCTCCTGGGGCTAAGGTGTTGAAAAAACAGCACACCTCTAAAAGTGCTGAGTTGCCTTCCGCTTCCAAAAAGGCTCCTCCACCTAGCAAGGGTAAAACTCTGCCCTCTACGCCCCCGAGAAAGTCTGTCAAATCTCAGGCGTCTAAGCCTTCTTCTGACAGAGATTTACCTCAGAAACGGGGGCCCTCGTCGACGAGCTCGACGACGACGTCTTCGTCAACGAAACCTGCCGTCGCCGCGACGACGAAGTCTACTACAACCTTCTCGTCTCCGAAGCCTCAGATGATACTGTCGTCAGCTTCTTCGCCGTCGACGCTGGTGTCCGTCTCAGTGAGACCCACCGCGTCAGTCACTGCCTTCTCGTCGACGAAGAGACTGAAGTCTACCGTCGACGTCCCTCCGTCGACGAAGAGTAAGAAGACTCCGTCGACGATTGTCTCGTCGACGGCGATTGCATCGTCGGCGGCCGCCTCGTCGACGGTTGCCTCGTCGACAGTTGCCTCGTCTACGACTGCCTCGTCGACGGCTGCCTTGTCGACGTTGCTATCTTCCTGCACTGATCTTCAAGTTTGATCGTCATCTGCAGCCACAGCATCCTCAAAGACATCTGCGGTGCTGTCTACACCATTGCCACCGTCGACGACTGCGCCTTCTTTGCTTCAAAGGCGTGGATCTTCCTTAGAGGTTCTCTCTCCAGTTCACACCTCACCCAGCAGAGTTCCTCGTGCGTTGCCCGAGCAGTTACTGGATTACGGGACAGATGAGGATGAATCTGAGGAGGATGACAGATTCCGTCCTACCAGGAGCCCTTCAGAGCTCTTCATTAAATATCAGGACGTAGATCAGGACGAAGACTACCATCCTTATGCTGCTCCAGAGCCAAACCCTATGGCACAATTGCCTCTATCACTTCTCAACAATCTGCAGTACATGTTAGATGACTATTACCGCCGATTTCCACCATCTGAGTCTGCTTCTTCTGTCCCACCGAGTCTGTCTGAATAATATTTTCAAGTGCCATCAGTGTGGCGGGGGCGGCGAAGGTTGTGTGTACTTGCCTACATGTTGCCCGGAGTTTATAATATAGAAAGAGTTCTGAGAAGGTCCTTGCCTTCCCACCTGTTGTTTCTGGCAGAGGTCTGAACTTGTCCTCGGGATATAGATCCGCAAATGTGTGTAGTCCTCGAGTCCTTGCTATTGACCTGCTTGCTCCCTCTGCCATTGTGGGGATCATGGGATTGTGTGCTAGAAGGATGGATGGGGCATATAATATTTTTAGATGGGCTCTATCACGGAGTCTGTCCCACGCGCACCGCAAAGTCTCGATCGTGTCAATTCCATCCCGCTGCCGCCTATAGGGCTTGTACATCACCACCTGGAGAGGGACCGGCGCCGCCGCATCCACCTCGACCGCCGTGTGTGGCTGAAAACGGGGTAGGATGTAACCAATGTTGCAGGAATTGAGCCTGTGCACAATAGGCGTACAACTGAATGTCCAGGGCCCCCAGCCCACCCTGAGTTAATGGAAGCGTCAGAAGTTCCCACGAGACCCGCGCCTGGCGTCCTGCCCACACCATGGATATAAATAGAGTGCCCATTGTTTTGAAGAATGCTTGGGTGAGGGGGATCGGGATGTTTGCAAATAAATTTAAGAATTTGGGCAAGACCACCATCTTAACAATTGCAATACTCCCAGCCAGGGAGAGAGGCAGCTTCGCCCATGCGTTCACTTTTCCCTCCAGACATGTGATGGCTCGCCCAAAATTCATGCTCCAGATCTCTTGCTCGTCACGACTGAGCCAGATACCCAGATATTTCACCGGGCCATCTGCCCATTGGAGGGGATATTCGATAGGGAATGGAATTAGTGGTGTCAGTAAGTGGAAAGATGGTGGACTTAGCCCAGTTTATGGATATGCCGGATAAGCCCCCAAATTTTATTAGTTCACGAAGGATAGGGACAGTGTTCACAGCAGGATCGTTAATGTAAAGGGTAGTATCATCCGCATATAGCGAGATAAGAAGTCCTCTAGTGCTGAAATCCAGAACCCTAGCAGCATGGTGCTGTCTTATCCTTCCCGCCAGTGGTTCCATCGCAATGGCGAAGAGGAGGGGAGAAAGAGGACATCCCTGCCTCATTCCTCGCGTAATGCAGAATGGACGCGACAACATGCCATTCATCCGGATCCTTGCGGACGGCTCCGTGTAGAGCAGTCGTATGAGATCCAGGAACAGAGGGCTGAATCCCATTCTCTCCAGTATGGCAAATAAATATGTCCACTCCAGCATGTCAAACGCTTTTGTGGCGTCTAGGAGTGCTGCAATCGCTTGCATGTGAGGGTGTAAATAGTGTAGTACAGTGAAAAAGGTGCGAAGGTTACGTGCAGTAGATCTCTCCGGGATAAATCCCGACTGATCTGGGCGGGCTATCAGTGGGAGCAATGGCTGCAGTCTGCTCGTGAGCAGTTTTGCGAATATTTTGACATCTACATTAATGATAGTGGTCTGTACGAATCTACTTCATTGTTGGGTTTCCCGGGCTTCAGCAGTGTACTAATAATGGCTTCGCGCATTGAAGGCGGCAAAATGCCCGAGGTTTGCGCCTTTTCATATACTGCTGTTAGGTGCGGGGCTAGTTCTGTAGCATAAGTTTTTGTAAAATGCGGTGGTTAGCCCATCAGAGCCAGGGGTTTTATCTAAAGGTAGACTACGGATGACTTGGATTATGTCTTCAGAGAAGGGTACGTCGAGATATTCTCTGTTCCCCCTTCCCAGCCAGAGTAGCTCTATGGACTCCAGAAATGGCTGCAGGCCTTCCGGGATTGTCCGGTGCGTGGCCGTGTATAAATTGGCATAAAATTGTGTAAAGCGATCTATGATTTCTTGAGGGCCTCTGATCGTAGTCTGGTTGTCCCCTAGGATCTCGGTGATGTAAGCGGCAGCACGTGGTGCACGAAGCATGTTCGCAAGAGTTTTTCCTGGCCTGTCCCTTTCACCATACCATCTAGCTTCCATATATATGCCCATAAATTTCACCTTGCGCTGTGCTTCTTCCTCAAATTCTATAAGCTTCTCTTTTAGTGAGGCTAGGAGAACAGGATCATCAGTGGTATAATATTGCGACTCAATCTCCCTAATGCGTGCCTCAAGGGAGGCCAGTGTACTCCTAATTGCCTTCAGTACCCCAGCTTGGCATGCTATGCCCCTGATAACCACTTTGAAAGCCTCCCATAAGGAGGCCTGGGATGTGACTGAGCCAGCGTTTAGAGTAAAGTATTCCTCAATATCCCCCCGTATTTCTTCCTTGAAAGCCTTGTCAAGCAGGGCATTTGGGGGAAGTCTCCAGCTGAACATTCTGTTGGGCGTATTGGGCATGGTTAGTCTTAAGAGGCAGGGGGCATGATCTGATAGTGTTCTGGGGAGGTGAGCGACTTCTAGTGCCCACGTCTCCACGTCGCGTGATACTAACCAATAATCTAACCTGGACCAGGCATTATGGTGTACTGATATACATGTACCTTCCGCCGTGTTTTGGTTACGTCGTCTCCAGATGTCGGTTAGATTGCAATCAGAGAGTATAGCATTTAGAGTATTGCTGGAATTGGGGTGAAGTGTTCGAGACTGCCCTTTTCTGTCGACAGCATCGTTAAACACAGCATTAAAATCACCACCCCATGTTATAGTGTCACAACCAGTGGATTTGATTTTGGCCCATGTGGTCTGGAAGAAATCTGGGTTATCTGTATTGGGCCCGTATATTGCTGCTAATATGATCTTCACCCCTCCAAGCGCCCCAAGCAATATAACATATCTCCCCTCAGGATCAACATGAGACTCGATCATCTTCCAATCTAGTCCCTGTTGCAAAAGTACAGCAACGCCCGTGCATAATTTGAGTATATGGAGCAATAGACGTGTCTCCACCTTTTGTGTTGTAGCTTAGATGGGGAAGTGCTGTTCATGTGGGTCTCTTGTAAAAAGAAGATATCTATGTGGTGTCTAAGCAGATCGGAGTGGACCAGTCTGGTCTTCCTATGGTCATTTCGACCGCGGATGTCCCAGGTTAGTAGAGTCAGGGGTGTCATGATGTGACTGGTTTTGTCCAATGGGATACCATGTGGTGAATGTCTAATGCCTTGCCCCCCCCTCAGTGGCAGCTCGCTTCGTTGTATTAATATTGGTGTCGCCAGCTCCCAACAGAACCCGTATGAAAACCGTGTGTGTTCCGTAACGTTGCCTCGCGAGTTTGTAGCGATGTGATGTTGCTCTGACTAAAACTACAACAGTAACCTTTCCATCCCTCCCACACCAACCCCCCCAATGAGGTTATGTACTATTACCCCCCTTGAAAACAAACTCAACATTGTGCTCCCGATGTGAATCAGAATCTGAAACTGGGAGCTCTCCCTGGGGGTGTGGGGGCGCCGGCATACTACCCTGCCTTGGGGCGGGGTGGCCGAGAGAGTGGAGGAGAGCTAGTGATCTGAAAGAGACACGTTAGTGACAGATTCCTTACCTTAGAATATCCCCAGGCGTCAGGCTGGATCCGGAAAGTTTTTTGCGTAGCAGTACCCTTGCGCGTCGGTAGGCGGCGTCGTGCGGCTCCGCGTCCGTCGCCGGCGTCGTGATCGCCGGGATGACGTCGCGGGCAGTACTTAGGCGCCGCCCCTGCGCGCTGACGTCAGTTCTTCTTTTTCCGCGCCAGCAAGCGCAGATCCGGGAAGAACAGTGCCCTGGTCATTTTTTGACCATACTTTTTGGTGAATTTTTTCACTGTTTTTCTCTATCAAGGTGTCGTAGGGATGCCCGGTTTCAAACGTTGCGGCGCCTGTGCTCGGATGATGTCCGTCACCGACCCGCATTGGGAGTGTCTCTTCTGCCTCGGCCGAGGCCACGACACGGAGTCTTGTACCGACTGCCAGGCCCTCAACCCGAAAGCTTTGCGAGAGCGGTCTCGAAAGCTCCTCGAGGCCCGGCATTCGGCTCCGCGGAAGCCCCGGTCGCGTGAGAGGTCCAGGGGTCGATCGCGGAGTCCACACCGGTCGTCGGCGTCGAAGTCTTCTTCGTCCGGTAAGTCGAAACACAAGAAGTCCAAAAAGCATCATCGCTCTAGGACTTCGCCTCGCCGGTCTCGCGACTCGGCTGAGGCCCCTCCCGGCACCGTCCCCGCGGCCCCGGACATGCCTGTGGAGTCGCCCCGCAATACCCGCCCTTCCCGGGTTCGGGGGCGGATCCGGCCAAAGTGCAGGAATTCCTGTCGGCCATGGCCCGCCTCTTCGGGCCTCCAGGTCCCTCCGGTGCGCCTTCGGGCCCCGCGGGCCCTGATGGGGTTGCTCCGGCGTCGCCGACGGCTCCGGCCCGGCGCCGCCCGTGCCTCCAGCCTCGATCCCGGCTTCGGCCCCGGCCTCTATCCCGGCTCCACAACCCCCGCCGACGCCGGTCGACCTAACAACACCTCCGCCGGCGCCGATGTCTCCGGTGCCGTTCTCGACGCCGCCTGGGGCTCCGGGCGGCGTCGTTCCCCAGTTCCTTCCGGCTCCGGACATGGACCCGGACCGACGCCGCTCGACGCCGGTTCCGGCGCCGATGAGACCTTGGGTCCCAAATGTCCCTCCTCCCCCTTATTTTGAACCTGAGGAGGACCAGGAGGACTGGGAGGGGTCTGATGACCCTCTGACACAACAGTGTCAGTACGATGAGGACTGGACAGAGGGTCTAGGGGATGCCAGTGGTCTAGATACTTCCCCTGACACTGGCATGCTGTCTCCTCCCGTGGCTACGGAGGAGGGAGCCAATTTTGCAACGGTGTTGCGTAGGGCGGCTGGAGCCTTACATCTCCAACTCTCTGCTGTGGCGGTCAAGGTTAATCTCTTGACAGAGGTGCTTCAGCCGGCAGCCTCCTCTACGGAGCCTGTGCTGCCGTTTAACGACGCCCTCACTGACGTTCTTTTGGGCGCCTGGTCCAAGCCCAACACAGGGGCTCCTGTGGATAGGAACGTGTCCCGACGCCATCGCCCAGCTCCGGGCGACCCCCTGTTTCTCTCTGTCCACCCCACCCCTGAGAGCTTGGTTGTCCAGGCCTCCGCTTCCCAAACCGCCTTCCCTACCGCCCCTCCAGATAGGGAATCCAAACGCCTGGATCAATTTGGGAAGAAGGGTTTTTCTTCCTCCAGTGCTGGCTTGCGGTCCATCAACACCGCTTGCCTTTTGGGCCGATATACCCACTCCTTGTGGGATTAGGTGGCGGATGTTTTGCCCCAGTGTTCTGGGGAGGTCCAGACACTGCTTTCCCGCGCCATTGCGGAAGGAAGGGATGCGGCCAAATACACAATCCGATGTGGCCTTGATACCGCCGACTCGCTGGGCAGGTCTATTGCAACGACGGTGGCGCTACGACGCCACGCCTGGCTAAGAACCACTGGTTTTTCAGGGGATGTCCAGAATACTCTCATGGACATGCCCTTTGATGGAGTCTGTCTTTTTGGGTCCAAAGCAGACCATGCGTTGGAGCGCTTTAAGGACTCACGGGCTACTGCAAAGTCCCTGGGCCTTTCTGCTACACGCCCTCCGCTGACTTCTGCTTTTCGCCCCTATCGTGGCCACGGTAGGGGCGCCCTTCACGTCAGCAGCCCAGCCACCGGCCCGCGCAGCAGGCGTCTTCGCGTGGCCGAGGACGTGGATTCCGCCTTGGCGGATCGGGCAACCAGCGTGCGGGTCAGGCCACCACCTCCAACCCGTCCGCGGCCTCCAAACCCTCCTAGTCCCTCCTTTCAGGTGCACAGCACGCCAGTAGGGGCAGGGTCCGCCATCACCTTCCCCACTGGCGTACCATCACCTCGGACAGGTGGGTCTTGGACATTGTCCGAAGGGGCTACTCCTCCCCTTCGAGTCCACCCCCCAGCCATGCCACCTCAATTCCACCGCATGTCAGGGGATCACTTGGTACTTCTGCAGAAGGAAGTCACGGCCCTCTTGGCCAAGAGGGCCATCGAGCATGTTCCGACCCCAGAAGTAGGGCGTGGTTGCTACTCCCACTACTTCCTGGTGCCCAAAAAGGACAAGGAGGACATGCGTCCTATCTTGGACCTCCGGAACGTCAATCGCTTCCTCCGGAAGGAGAAGTTCAAGATGCTCACCCTAGCTCAGGTCTTGACTGCCCTCGACCCTGGAGATTGGTTGGTAGCGTTGGACTTGCAGGACGCATATTTCCACATCCTCGTCCTGCCGGCCCACCGGCGTTACCTTCGGTTCACGGTAGGCCTCAAGCATTTTCAGTTCACCGTGCTCCCTTTGGCCTTACCAGTGCCCCTCGGGTGTTCACGAAAGTGATGGCGGTGGTCGCAGCTCATCTGCGCCGGGCAGGGGTTTCAGTCTTCCCCTACCTCGACGACTGGCTGCTGAAGGCGGGCTCGCCCCAGGCAGTCGTCTCCCACCTCCAGACTACGGCCGAACTCCTGCACTCGCTGGGGTTCTCCATCAATGTGCCGAAGTCGCATCTAATTCCTTCTCCACAGCTCCTTTTCATCGGAGCAGTTCTGGACACGACGCAGTTTCGGGCCTATCCTCCCGAACGGCGAGTCCGGGATATTCAGGCTATGATTCCGATCTTTCAGCCTTTATCCTGGGTTTCGGTACGGATGACCCTGAGGCTGCTGGGCCTCATGGCCTCCTGCATCCTGCTGGTCAATCATGCCAGATGGCATATGCGGGCTCTGCAGTGGGACCTGAAGTTCCAGTGGGCGCAGCACCAGGGCAACCTGTCCGATCACGTCCAGATCTCGGAGGGGACTGCAAAACAGTTGCAGTGGTGGCTCTCGAACCGGCAATGGGTCATGGGCAGATCCCTCTCCCTTCCCCAGCCAGAGCACACAGTTGTGACGGACGCGTCCCTTCTGGGATGGGGCGGTCACATGGGAGAGGCAGAGATCAGAGGCCTCTGGTCTCCGGCGGAGTCCCGGCTCCATATCAACTTTCTGGAGCTCCGGGCGATCCGACTTGCACTCAAGGCATTCCTTCCCTCTGTCAAAGGGAAGGTAGTGCAGGTGTTCACAGACAACACCACCGCCATGTGGTACTGCAACAAACAAGGCGGGGTGGGGTCGTGGACCCTTTGTCAGGAGGCTCTGCGCCTCTGGACATGGCTGGAACATCAGGGCATGTTCCTGATGGTTCAACACCTGGCAGGTTCGCTGAACGCCAGGGCGGACGAACTCAGCCGCAGGTGCATGATGGATCACGAATGGCGTCTTCACTCGGAAGTGGCGCGAGGACTCTTTCTACAGTGGGGAGAGCCTTGGTTAGATCTATTCGCCACCGAAGAGAACGCGCAATGTCATCAGTTCTGCGCGTTGGAATTTCCAAGGCGGCACTCGCTCGGCGACGCTTTTCGTCACGAGTGGAGTTGCGGTCTGTTGTACGCCTTTCCGCCTATACCACTTCTACCCAGAGTGTTGAAGAAGATTCGGCACGACCGGGCCCAAGTCATTCTTGTGGCTCCGGACTGGGCTCGAAGAGTTTGGTATCCCGAGCTACTCAATATGAGCGTAGATCCCCCGATCCGTCTGCCTCTTCGGGAGGATCTTCTGTCGCAGCAGCAAGGGACGGTCCTCCACCCGAACCTGTCCAGTCTACACCTGCTTGCGTGGAGATTGAGCGGCGGCAGTTGATTCCTTTCGACTTGCCTCCCAAAGTTTGTGATGTGATTCTGGCAGCCAGGCGTCCCTCCACTAAGGTGGTATACGCCTGCAGGTGGAACAAATTTGTGGCATGGTGCACAGCAAAGGCTGTGAATCCCCTTTCTGCCCCTCTTTCTGAGGTCCTTCTGTTCCTTCTCTCTCTGGCCCAACAGGGTTCTGCCCTGGGTACCATCAAGGGTTATCTTTGTGCTATCTCGGCCTTCCTCAGGCTCCCTGATCAGCCCTCCTTTTCAAGTCCCCTGTTGTTAACAGGTTCTTAAAAGGCATTACTCACCTCTTCCCTCCTGTTCCGTTTGTGATGCCTCAGTGGGACTTGAACTTGGTTCTTACCTTTTAATGTGCGCTCCCTTTGAGCCTCCTACATAACTGTCCTCTTCGTCTTCTGACTCTGAAGACAGCCTTTCTGGTGGCCATCACCTCCGCTCGGCGGGTGAGTGAGCTCCAGGCTCTGTCTTGCAAACCTCCCTTTCTGTCTGTTCATCCAGACAAGGTTGTTCTTCGGACGCGTCCGTCCTTCTTGCCAAAGGTGGTTACTGCTTTCCACATTGGGCAGACCATCACTTTGCCCACCTTCTTTCCGCCTCCGCATCCTTCCAGAGAGGAAGAGAGGCTCCACCGTCTGGACCCAAAACGTGCGCTCTCCTTCTATATTGACCGCACAAAACACTTCCGGGTGTATGACCAGCTCTTTGTTGGCTACGTGGGCGCCAAAAAAGGTCGGGCGGTGCACAAGAGGACCATTTTCCGCTGGGTTACCTTGTGCATCAAGACCTGCTATTCTTTGGCTAAGAAGGAGCCTCCTGTTGGGCTGCGTGCCCATTCCACCAGGGCAACGGCTGCTACCACGGCCTTGGGCCGCGGTGTTCCGCTGCCAGTTATCTGTCAGGCAGCTACGTGGGCCTCGCTGCACACGTTTACAAAGCATTACTGCCTTCACAGCCAGGTCCGGAGGGACGGCTTCTTTGGCCGTTCTGTCCTCCAGGACTTCCTTGTCTGATCTTTGTTCGCAGACCCACCACCGGGTTGGTATTGCTGGGGTATCTATTCTAAGGTGAGGAATCTGTCACTAACGTGTCTCTTTCAGATGCACAAGTTACTAACTTGTGTAACGATATATCTGTAAGAGACAGTAGTTAGTGACAGATTCCTTACCGCCCCACCCATCCTCCCCGTTCTGCGAACTGATTTCTAGGGTTAAGGACATCCCTTTCAGGGCCCTAGTATTTTTCAGACACCTATGTCGGCTTCTTGCATGGCTCTGCGTTCCTGGCGCGGAAAGTCGTGTACAGAACTGGACGTCAGCGCGCAGGGGCGGCGCCTAAGTACTGCCCGCGACGTCATCCCGGCGATCACGACGCCGGACGCGGAGCCGCACGACGCCGCCTACCGACGCGCAAGGGTACTGCTACGCAAAAAACTTTCCGGATCTAGCCTGACGCCTGGGGATATTCTAAGGTAAGGATCTGTCACTAACTACTGTCTCTTACAGATATATCGTTACACAAGTTAGTAACTTGTGCATTAGTGATCGTGGGCTAGAAGCTGCTGTCACACCGCTGACATATAATGAATGCAGTGCTGTTCCCCAACAGCCACCATAACATAGCATTGCATAGCCCAAATGTCACTGTAAATAATAAACCAACCCTCCAACATTTTCTTGCCGATTAGAGAGTCATTCATTGTCACTTTGTCCAGCCTCCAAGTTATGCCCATTAGCAGACCTACCAGCATTTTTCTTCCCCCCACATGTTTGGCAAACTTCATTGCGGACTTAGCATCTGTAAAATGGTGAACTGAGCCATCGTGGGTCACTTTCAACTTAGCAGGGTATAATAAAGCGTATGGGATCTTGGCCTGCAGCAGGATGCGTTTCGCGGGTATGAACTCTGCGGGCCGCCTGCACCGCCGGAGTGAAATCAGGATAGAACGATACTGTGTTCCCTTTGTGATTGATGGTTCCCCGTTCTTTTGCAAGTCACAGTATGACGTCTCGGTCCCGATAGTTTAATATCCAAGCTAGTATTGGCCTGGGTGTAGCTGCTATCGGTGGCTTGGGGCCCAGCGTGCGGTGTGCTCTTTCGACCGCAAATACCGTGGAGAGATCAGGGCCGAACAGTTCACGCAGCAGCTCGTCTACATAGGACTCCATTTTGAAGATGGCGGTCGTCTCAGGAATACCAGTTATCCAGAGGTTATTTCGACGAGATCTAGCCTCTAAGTCTTCATTCTTAGCCCTGATCAGACTGAGTACCTTGTCCATATGCAACAACTGCTCTTTAGTTTCGACCTGGAACTCGTGATTGTCAGTGTTGCGATTTTCCAACTGATCAAGCTGTGTCTCGTGCATGTCGACCTGTTTTTTAACTTATCTAGTTGAGAGGTGAATACATCAAGCTTAGTGTCTATAGTTTTCAGGCTTGACCTCATTTCCAACAGTAATGTTCGGATGTCTTCTCCTTGTTCATCTGATTTGTTCACTGGATAATCGGTTGGCACCCCCTTCTAATTCAGACTCCGTTGATCTGGTTTGTCTTTTGTTTTCGAATGTTAATTTTGGCTGCTTCGCATCGTGTTTGCCCATGGTATCGTATGGTATGTATGAGCTGCTTCTTAGGAGAATCTGGGTGCAGCAGGCCCAAATCTGTGTGTCCCCACAGCGCTTGGTTTAGATGCTTTCCCTCGGGGCCCAGCTTGGCACAAGCCGACAGCCCAGGGTCCGGCCGGCAGAACACAGTCGTATCACGCGTTGTCAAAATAGCGTGCTGGTGCAAGGATCTTGTTGCTTTGTGTTCGTGCAGATCTTATAACCGCAAACTCCCGCGGGGCCCTTATTATGTCTGCCACTCCCTAGCAGACTGAGGCCCAACGAGCGGAGCACCAATTCCAGCCGCACCTCCTATAATTAACAATCCCCTTCAGACACCAGCATCCGCAGTTAACTCTTCGCCCCGCACCCACACACGGCGTCTCCCATGGCAGGCCCGGGGCTCAGATCCAAAGTTCGAATATCAGGGCGGCGGCCCCGCGAGCCCGCACCACCCCAGGCTAGAGTCCGCTTCGGCCTCGCTCGCGAGCACCGCCTCCCCAACTGTCCCAGAGCGCGTCAGGGGGTATCAGCGCCCGGGGACCCTCTGCTCACCTTTCGGCCCCGGCAGGACAGCGGACCGCCACAGCTCCCCCGCCGGTTCAGCTCATGGGAACATCTGCATCCAAGATGGCGGCACGGCCCTCTCCTGTCCAAGGGGTCGGCCGAGTGCTTCCAGTGTTGACGGACCTCCAACAGGACAGGTCCGCCGTCCGATGACACTTCTCCTTGTCCCAGGTGACAATACCGCGGCGAGCCCACCGCCTGGTCGCCGACAGCTGGCTCCGCGCGCGCCGCCTCCCAAGTCCGGGGATTGCAGCACGGTAGGCCGGTCGCCTCCGTCAGGGGTTCCCCTGCGACACCAGCACTGTTTTCAGAAGCGGGCAACAGCTCAGCCGCAGCGCAGCCCCCAAGGCAATGTCCAGGAGTGGTTTTCGGTCTTTGATGGCCCTCCTATTTTACGGATTCTGAGAGGATTATGCCTCGGCCGGCAGAGTGCGCTCAGCAAGCGGCCATCTTGCAGCCCGGTTAGACCACGCCCCCAAGTTTAGACGTGTTCGCAATAGGAACACCACTCTACCTCCACTGACTGCTTTGTCTTGGCACCTTGGCACCCCAGTCGCCGCCTTTGACTCAGTCCAGTCTTTTTCGATCTCTGTAGAGTTTGTCCTGCAAAATGCAGACAGGAAGAGGGTCATTGAATGCACACCCTTTCAATTTTGTTGAAGGTGCAACCTAAAGTACTCCTGGGCAGCCCAGTATGTCGATGCAACCTCTGTCTCCACCAACCAGAACAAGACCTTTGAGTTCTGCCTTGCTTTTTGGTGTGCAGGGTCTGCTTAGCTTCCAGGAGTAAGAAGTGGTCCCTGTGGGATCCTTGTGGCCAAACCATGCCCAACCCCGTGACTTTCTCGAGCTCCTCCGAGGAAGATCAAGATGAGACGCCCTCAGCGCCAACAGCAATAGGGCCTGAACTAAGAAGACAGCGAGTGGTGTGAGTATTATTTTGGTGCAAAGCGAGTGGTATAACCCTGCTCACTTAAGCGCTCCTATGCCGAGGAGGTGCAACACTCCCATGGGAGTCAGGCATCAAACCTCTAACAGGGCAGAAAGAAAATCCAAGCCTCTGACCTGCCACCACCATCAGAATCATGTCTGTATCAAGAGAAGGCTTCAGAGCAGAATAAGCTTTCATTGAGGGGTATTGAGCCTTGACAATCATACCCCTCTCGTCTGAAGCACACTGAACGTCCCCCTTCAGTGCTGAAATCAATGCAGAGGGAGAAAGGGGAAGGTAAGAAAGTGAGAAGAGAGGGATGGAAAGAGATTGTGCAAGGTATTTAAGGTTTTTGAACGCTGATACTCTTACGTGAGGTTTCTCTGCCGATGAAGTCGGTTCTAGGATATGTGGCTGACTGCGATGAATTGTAATGTATATTATTGACCGTTGGAATATGGGTGCTATCAGAAGAAAGGACATACTTTAATTTTAGGTTTACCAACGATTTATCTTGATGCGACTTTCAATTATTTAGTGCTTTCGAAATACTGTTCTTTGCCCTGATGAAGTCCAAGGCGTGTAGCCACATGGACGAAACACGTGTTGGCATGGCCTGTGTTTTAAAGTCATTTTGTTAAAGAAGATGGATACCATTGAAAGATATCTTGACAACTTGGAATAAACAAGAAGAATACACCCAGGACTGATATTTGGACTTTATTTGCTACTACTACTTGCATGCTATTTGCTCGGGCTGCCAATTGTTTAGTTTGTACTTACGTGGGCAATTTTGCCTACAGTTTGCAACGTGAGGCGGTCGTTGTATGGTGACCCTTGAGCATTAGCTTTTAACAGGATACCTATTGGAGCTACCGTTATTACTCCCCTGCGCGGATTTCCCCTACTGCCTGTTCTGTATTTGGTTTAAGGTATTTAAGGGAGCTGGATTGGTTTATGCATTTTTGCCAGGCTCCCTTTGGTTCCCTAGTCCAACACTGCCTCTACCCCATCCTCCCACACCTTGGCAATCACTACCACCACACCCATATTCCTCCCACCCTCCACCAGGTTCTCCTGACAGGTCAGTGGACACCTATCCAAGATATTTGAGGAATGGTTACATGTATAAGGGTCTGAAATGTCTCTGGCAAAGAGGTTTCTGCTTCAAAGCACATTTGCCCATGTTCTCTACTACACCACACCTAATGATCACCCAGCACCTATCGGGAAGAGACTAAAGCCTTACCACCCTCGCTGTCAGGAAATCACCTGAGATCAGTGGGTGCTAGGAGTCGTTGGCATTCCACACCGCGCCCCCACCATGCCGACAGATCCTCAGCCAAGCCCACCTCACCCTCTAAGAGGAGGCTCATGCACCCGCATCAACTGGGCAAAAGTCTGCTCTCTGAACTTCATCATTTCCAAAGAAGAACAGCTCTCTGGCCCTTCTTAGACCTGAGGCCACTGAATCGATACATCCTGTATAAGCTTTCTCATATGACAACTTTGGAGGACATCATTCCACTGCTCTTCCAAGGGGACTTCATGACTATGTTAAACCTCAAGAATGCCTACTGCTACATTCCCATCCACTGCGCCCATCACCAGTTTCTATGAATCATGGTAAGTGGACAAAACTACCAATTCTCAGTTCTTCCCTTCAGCGTCACTACGTTTCCCAGGGTTGTTACCAAGTGCCTGTCCTTGGTGGCTGCTTATCCTCACAGAGAGGGCATCCATGTCTTACTATAGCTCCACAGGCTGATTGAGAGCAGCAGCAGGCATTGTGGACCAACACCCTCCGGGTCGGAGACACTGCCTCCATTTCTTTTTACCGACCCTGTTGAGAATATGATTGGGGCGCTTCTGAGAATCCTTATGGATGTCCTCACCTCTGTGAGGAGCCCTTGGCCAAGGATAACTGATATGAGGAACTGGCTAATTCCAGTGGTGTGGACACCTCGCCAGACACTGGCCTTGTCTCTATTCCTAGTGTGGCTACGGAAGGGGCATCATTTTCCATGGTGGTATGGAGGGCAGCTGAGGTCTTAGACCTTATGCTGCCCTTGGTGGCAGTCAAGACCAACATATTGACAGTGGTGCTTCAACCTGGGAGAGCTCCCATAAAACCGCTTCTCCTTTTTAATGAAACACTCACTGTTGCCCTGCTTGGGGCCCAGGCCAAACCCTGCACAGGTGCTCCTGTACACAAGATGGTTGCCGGACTCCACCGTCCCACTCCTGGGGATCAAGCTTTCCTCTCCCAGCGAGCCTTGACGTGTAGACCTCCATGTCGGAGGTTAACCCTGGCACGTTCACTACCTGGTAGGGAATTCAAGAGATTGTACCCCTTTGGTAAGAGGATGTTCGAGGCATGTGTGGCTGTAGATACACATGCTTTGCATACTCCTGCCATCTAGTGTTTGGTCCGAATGTGTGCAAGATGTTTTTCTTCGAAGAAGACTTTCAAGTCATGAGGTAAAGTGACTCCTCCTTTTGGTGATAATGCACATGGGCCTCGACTGATTTGGACGTGTATGCTTCGCTCCAGTCGAGACTGTTTCAGACTCCTTATGGGTCACGATTCACCATTAACCTCGCCGGTATGGTTATCGAACACGTTCCCACATTTGCGTTTCGAAATCAGATTGCCTGTCAGATCAACATGCTCAAACACAGGCCCTTTGGGCCAAACTTTCTTTCTCTTTCGGCTTCCCCATAGAATGCCCTGCTGATGAAACGGACACCTTTTCATTTCTGCACGAGGTACCACACAGAGTACCCGCAGACCGACCTTTATCAGGTCTGCAATCTGTGTCCGTCTCCAAACCACAGGGAAGAGGACTGAGAGGCATGCTGATCATTTCGGTTGAAGAAGACTGAGACTGAAGGGCACATCGCAGGGAGATGCAGTGGAGAGAGGTCCACAACATGCCTGATATCTTTGGACACCAGGATGTCGAAGAAGAGGAGGAGAAACTCCATGAGACGTACACGACTCAGGAAGAGGCATTTTCTATTGAGGACTCCAAATTAGAAATTGACCTCGAGATGCAGGGTTTTTCACCGGGTCAGTGTACTGTGAGTACTTCCATCCCCATCCTGCCACCTAAAAAAACATTTGGCTCCAACTGAACATAAGGAACCCCATTCACCACTGCCAGCAGCCCATGGTGGGCACCGAAAATCCGATTCAGATGCCCCTCCCTTGACACTGAAACATCAGCCAAAGCTGTCCATTTAGGGGCCTAGCCGGCAAGCTCCACCTTCGGCATTGACTACTTAGGCACGAAACAGAAATCCATCTTGGCTCTGAAGATTTCGAGATCGGCACCAAGATCTGACACTGGTACTCCAGTGGACCCCATTCTCCACAAGATGCTCCGAAGTTGCAGAGTCCATGGGTGCCCTTCAAACACCAGTTCCCCGTGGCTTCTTGTGCCGCTCCTCTTGTAGGGCAGGCCCGAAAACTACCTTTTCCGATACCTCTTCATACCACTGAGGCCAGAGTCACCAATCCTCTCCCTGAGGCTACTATAGGGGCACATACAGAGGCAACAACTCAAAATATAGAGGCAAAGGTGCTCCCCATGTGGTGCTACATCCATCACAAAGCAGTGACTCCCTTCTTCTTTCACCGATCATTCCCCACTTCTTGGGGGATTTTTGCAACATTTTCTCCCCACTTGGCGATCCATAGCCTCGGATCCTTGGGTGTTGAACATTATCCAATATGGTTATTGTCTGGAGTTCATTACCACACCTCTTAACTTCCACCTCGCACTCACAGATTCTCTCTGGAACACCAAACTTTACTCAAACAGGAAGTGCAAGCTCTTTTACTCAAAGGAGATATAGCTCTCGCCCTCTCCAATATCAAGGGTCAAGAGTATACTCCATGTACTTCCTGAGCCCTTAAAAGGGCGGGTCTCTCCGGCCAATATTAGATCTACAGCCCTTAAATCATTACATCCTGTCAGAGCATTTCCATATGGTCACTATCCAAGACGTGATCCCACTTCTCCAGGAAGGCGACTTTCTCTCAGCCCTAGACTTAAAGGACACCTGCTCTCACATTCCAATACATCTAGCACATCGCAAATACCTAAGATTTGTGATAGCAGGCAAAAATTATCAATTCAAAGTCCTACCATTCGGACTGACTATTGCTCCTCCAGTATTCACCCAATGCTTAGCAGTGGTAGCAGCACATTTACGCAGAAAAACCCCCCATATTTTCCCATATCTTGACGACTGGTTTATTAAAGCCAGCACTCGTCCTCTCTCTCAACTACACACTCAGAATAAAATAAACCTGGTCCATCAGCTAAGCTTCACCATCAATTTCCAAAAATATCATCTTCAGCCTTTACAAGTTCCACCGTGTCTAGGGGCTATCCTAAACACAAAACTAGGATTAGCCTATCCCAATGCAGCAAGGATTCAAAATTTCCAAACACTACTGCCACGTTTCCAACCCAATCAACAGTTCACTGTCAGAACCATCATGTGCCTACTGGGTATGATGGCATCATGCATTGCCATAGTTCCACTTGCACGGCTACACATGCATCTGCTTCAGGAATGTCTAGCACGACAGTGGTCTCAGTCACAGTGTCAGTTGGAGGATCTAGTGTTGATAGACATCCACACTCATCGCTCTCTGCAGTGGTTGAAAAAAAAACAACTGTTAATAGGTGGCCTTTCCTCAACCCTGTTCTCCACATCATCCTGACAACAGACTCCTCACTGACAGGCTGGAGTGCTCACTTACACAGTCTTACAGTCCAGGATCTCTGGTAAACCAAACACCAGGGTCTCCACATCAACTACTTAGAGCTTCAAGCTGTTCACTTAGCTTTGAAAGCGTTCCTACCTCACCTGATCGGCAAGGTTGCCTTAGTCCAGACGGGCAATATGACAACCATGTGCTATGTACAAAAACAGGGGGGAGGGACACATTCTTTACTGTTATCGCGCCTATCTCAGACCATTTGTCGTTGGGCTCTACATCACAACATTCATCTATTAGCGGAACACCTTCTGGGAACAGACAACGATTTTGCCAACCTCCTCGGCAGGGTGCGTCAACAAGTCCACGAGTGGGAACTCTACTCCAAAGTCCTCCTCCCTTACTTCCACAAGTGGGGGTTTCCACTAATAGAACTGTTTGCAACCGCAGACAACACAAAATGCCCAGACTTCGTCTCCGGGTTCCCACACCCACTATCTAAGGGCAATGCTCTATGGATGAATTGGTCTGGGTTATTTGCCTACACTTTTCCTCCTCTTCCTCTTCTTCCGTTTCTTCCTCTTCTTCCGTTTCTGGTTCAGAAGCTCAGGCAAACATCCCTCACATTAATACTAGTAGGTCCCACAAGGGCCCGACAGCCCTGGTTCACAACACTAATCGAACTGTCAGTAGTTTCCAACGAGGAATCACTGACAAAATATCGGTCAGAATATCGACCTACAGAAATATCGACGCAAGAATATCGAAGTCAAGAATATCGACATCCTATCTACATTATGGTAAGTACAAAAAAATCGAGAAAAAAAATATCGATGTCAAAAATATCGTTGTTAAAAATATAGTTTTTTATTTAAGTTTAAAAAATAATGTAAAATAAAGTAAATACATATTAAAATAAACATAGTTAAAAATATTTTAAAATGTTTAAAGATTATAAGTAATATATATGTAATGTAAAAATAAATTAAACATATACATATAATATATAATATATATACTTACTAATAATTTTTAATAATTATTTTAATAACTTATAATTTAAAAAAAATATCATATAAATTATAAATACATCTATACACATAAAACAATAATATAAATAAAAATTCAATAACATATAACAAATTTAAAAAATTAAAATTTATTTTAATCTTTTAAAATTAATTATATACTACATTAACTAAAATAATACAAAAAATATTAGATAGCGGAGGTAATAAAATTACTATTCCAACTCTAAACAGTGCAACAGTAGGGAAAATGTTGGATAGCGCAGGGGTAAAAATTACTATTCCCACCCCAGTGAGTGCAACAGTAGGGAAAGTGTTGGATAGCGTAGGGGTAAAAATTACTATTCCCACTCCAGTGAGTGCAACAGTAGGGAAAGTGTTGGATAACGTAGGGGTTAAAATTACTATTCCCACTCCAGGAAGTGCAACAGTAGGGAAAGTGTTGGAAACCCTAGGGGTAAAAATTCCTATTCCCACTCCAGTGAGTGCAACAGTAGGGAAAGTGTTGGATAGCGTAGGGGTAAAAATTACTATTCCCACTCCAGTGAGTGCATCAGTAGGGAAAGTGTTGGATAGCGTAGGGGTTAAAATTACTATTCCCACTCCAGTGAGTGCAACAGTAGGGAAAGTGTTGGATAGCGTAGGGGTAAAAATTACTATTCCCACTCCACTGAGTGCATCAGTAGGGAAAGTGTTGGATAGCGTAGGGGTTAAAATTACTATTCCCACTCCAGGGAGTGCAACAGTAGGGAAAGTGTTGGATAGCGTAGGGGTAAAATTACTATTCCCACTCCAGGGAGTGCAACAGTAGGGAAAGTGTTGGATAGCGTAGGGGTAAAAATTACTATTCCCACTCCAGGGAGTGCAACAGTAGGGAAAGTGTTGGATAGCGTAGGGGTAAAAATTACTATTCCCACTCCAGGGAGTGCAACAGTAGGGAAAGTGTTGGATAGCGTAGGGGTAAAAATTACTATTCCCACTCCAGTGAGTGCATCAGTAGGGAAAGTGTTGGATAGCGTAGGGGTTAAAATTACTATTCCCACTCCAGGGAGTGCAACAGTAGGGAAAGTGTTGGATAGCGTAGGGGTAAAAATTACTATTCCCACTCCAGTGAGTGCAACAGTAGGGAAAGTGTTGGATAGCGTAGGGGTTAATTTAACATACTTATTAATTAAATAATTTTTGAAAAATAAATAACATATTAATTAATTAACTAAAAATTAATAATAAATACCAATAAAATTAAATTAATATTTACTTAAATAACATTAAATTACTTCCCACCCTATTCCCCCATAAACACACAACCCTCTACACATAAAAAGAACACAATTAATTTAATTATCAATTAATAAAAATTAATTACCAATTGATAATAAATTAACAATAAATTAATAACAATAAATAAAAAAATATATATATAATTAATATAATTATAAATTAATCAATTAATAAAAATTAATTACCAATTAATAATTAACAATAAATTATCAATAACAATAAATAAAAAAATATTAATTAATTAAATTGCTTCCCACCCTATTCCCCTATAAACTCACAACCCGCTACACACAGAAATTAACATAATTAAATTATCAATTAATCAATTATTAAAAATTAATTACCAATTAATAATTAATTAACAAATTAATTAACAATAATAAATAAAATAAAAAATGTAATTATAATTAATATAATGATAAACTAATCAATTAAAAAATTAATTACCGATTAATAATTAATTAACAATAAATTAATAATCAATAACAATAAATAAAAACATATTAATTAATTATAATTAAATTACTTTTCACCCTATTCCCCTATAAACCCACAACCCGCTCTGATACTAAAACGCAAATTTACTTAAAAAATGTTACTAATTTCTAAACATTTAATACATATATTTAAAAATAATAAAAATACATTACAAAAAATGTTAAACATACGTATAAAATACATACTAAAATACATAACACTAATATAAATATCGATATTATTAATAACGATATTTTTGCTAACGATATTACTTACTTCGATATTACTTACTTCGATATTACTTACTTCGATATTACTTACTTCGATATTACTTACTTCGATATTACTTACTTCGAAATAAAAAAAAACGATATTACTTACCTTAAGGTCGATATTCTTGACATCGATATTCTGTCCCTACGATATTAAAAACTCTATTAGTGTAGGTCGATATAAAAAAATCGATATTTTGACTGCGCACCCCCAACGAGAAGCTTCCACTCCAGCCTTACCTTCTCTCACAGAACCATGGAGAAATCAGGCACCCAAATCCCAAGGAACTCAACCTGGTGATTTGGCTCCTGAAGTCCTAGTTTGGTTAATTCACTCTCCCACCTGAATGTATGACCATATTCTCAAGGAAGCCTCGACGGCCTACAACTAGAACATGCTATGCAGCTACATGGAAAAGATTTGTCTTTTACTGCCGTATTAAGACTATTGATCCATTTAATGCTACTGTACAAAACATTGTTTGCCACCTTCTCCATTTCCAGCTCTCTGGCCTTGCGTTCAATTCCATACAATAAAATGTGACTTCAGTGGCTGCCTATCTCAAAAATAGGCAACACTTATCTTTGGTTAAAGTACCAGTCATCAAAGCTTTTATGGAAGGCCTTAAAAGAGTGATTCCATCCCGAGTTCCACCTGCACCTACATGGAATCTCAACATTGTTCTCAAGACTCATCGGTCCACCATTTGAAACACTACATAATTGTTCCCTCCAATTTCTATCTTGGAAGCTCCATTTTTTGATAGCCATCACTTCACTTAGACGTTTCAGTGAGCTCCAATCACTAACCCTAGAGGAACCTTTCTTTCAGTTACACAAGGATAGAATGGTTCTTCACACCAACCCAAAATTTCTTCCAAAGGTTGTCTCCACTTTCTACCTTAACCAATCAATTGAGTTACCTGTATTCTTTCCTCAACCTGACTCTGTTGCGGAAAGGGCTCTTCGTACATTAGATGTTAAAAGAGCTCTGATGTATAACATCGATAGAACTAAGACTTTCGTAAAACTAAACAACTTTGTTGTTTTTTCACACCCCTCACAAAGGAAAGCCCATATCCAAGTCAGGCATTGCCAGGTGTATAATTTAATGCATTCAAACAGGTTATGCCAAAGCCAAAAGGACTTTACCAGCGCCCCCTACAGGACACTCTACTTGCAAAATAGGGACTTCCATGGCTTTCCTGGTCAGTATCCCTCTAGCTGATCTATGTAAAGCAGCTGCATGGTTTACACCACACACTTTCACTAAGCATTGTTGTGTGGAGGTTCTAGAACGCCAACTAGCTAATGTAGGTCAGGCAGTGCTACGTATACTTTTCCAAACAACTGCAACACCCACAATTTAGCCAATGCTTTTGAAGGGCACTGCTTTACAGTCCATGCAAAGCATGTGTATCTACAGCCACACATGCCTCAAACGTATTATGTTACTTACCCTTTAAGTGTCTGTTCTTGGCATGTAGTGCTGTAGATTCACATGCGCTCACCCTCCTTCCCGGACACCTATGGCCTTTATAGTTCCTTAATCTTTGTATGTGCATGGACATCTCTTTACTGACACTTACACTCCATTCTCACCTCCCTGCGTGAAAACAATCTAACACTGGAGTTGATGCCCATGCACATTATCACCAAGAAGAGGAGTCGCTTTTACCTTGCGACTCGAAAAGACTTCTTCAAAGGGAAACAACTTGCATACATCTGGACCCAACACTAGATGGCAGGAGTATGCAAAGCATGTGAATCTACAGCACTACATGCCATGAACAAATCCTTAACGGGTAAGTAACATAATCCTTACTCTTCCACCAGCCTTGCACTGCGGTCAGTGAACAGCTTGCGCCTCTTAGGCTGGTATTCCCATCCATCAAGGACAGAGTTGTGCAATTGATGTCCATTGTCTCGGAGGAGGCCCGAGCCATCTGGACCCTGGCTATTGCTGATGGCAGGCATGCAGCAAAATTCACAATATGCTGCAGACTGGAAAGGACCAACTCGCTGGGTAAAGCGATTGCTTCGTCAGTGATGCTCCACCACCATGCCTGGCTTAGGTTTACTGGTTTCTTGGGGCATGTCCAGTCATGCCCTTCGATGGCACAAGCATGTTTGGGGACAAGGCAGATTCAGGACTAGAAAGCGTCAGGGACAGTAGGGCCCCCTCCTGGTCGTTGGGACTCTCCTTGTCCCACACCAGCCCCATTCTGCCTTCCACTCCTTCCGTTGCTACAGTAGGGGCAACCAGCTGTGTCCAATTGCACCCAGCCACCACAGCCAGCAGGGTCCCCAGTCCTTTAGTGACTGCGGCTCCCACAAGGCTCGTGCGACTCGAAGCCAAAGATCTGCCCAGTCTTCCACCCCCTCAAGCAGTCGCAGCCTCCAAACTCCTTTCAGATGCCATCACAAGCAACCAGTTCGCAACAGGATCAGGAACCACCTGCCCCAATGGCAATCCATAACTTCGGACCAATGGGTGATCCAAATCGTTCAGTGGAGTTCCGCCCTTCCATTCATGGAAACCCCACCGCCCATCCACCAAACTTTAATCTGCTGACAGAGGACCACTTCTCCCTACTGTGTCAGGAAGTGCAGGCCCTTTTGCCAAAGGAGCCATCAAGAGGGTGCCGACATCAGAAGTAGGTTGTGGTTGCTATTCCCATTTCCTTCTGGTGTCGAAGCAGTACAGAGGCCTCCGCCATATACTGGACCGGAACCCTTTCTGCATGGAACCCTGGAGACTGCATGGTAGCGTTGAACTTGCAGGAGGCATATTTCCCTATACCTGTCCTGCCAGCCCACAGATGCTATCTGGGGTTAATGGTGGGCCACAAGCACTTGGTTTGCTGTTTTCCCCTTTGGTCTTACCAGTGCCCCTCGGGTGTTCACAGGAGTGAAGACAGTGGTTGCAGCCCATGTGCGGTGGTGAGGGATTCCATTCTTCCTTGACGGCTGGCTGTTGAAGGCAGGCTGCTGTTACCCACATCAATACTACGGCGGACCTTCTGCATTTGCTTGGGTTCACTATCAATGTGCCAAAGTCATACCTGACCCTCTCTCAGATGCCCCCTTTTATCAGCCATGCTGGACACAGTGCAATTCCACGCCTATCCTCTGAAGCAGCAAGTCCAGAATATTACAGGCTATGATTCCTATGTTTTAGCCTCTATTCTGGATTTTGGTAAGACTGACTGAGACTGATGGGTCTTCTGGCCTCCTGTATCCCTCTGGTACTACACGCCGACTGCCATACGCAGACTCTGCTGCGGGACCTTCAGCAAGAAGCTGAATTCTGCAAGAAGCAATTTTTCTGACAAGTATTCTGATTTCTGCCTTATGCAAGGTGTCAATCTGGGAGTCTGTTCCCTTTTACAAGACATTGAGGATAACACAGTCCCCCATTCTCACAGTCCTCAGGTGTTTGGACAAAATATCAAGTTAAATCAAGTTATTATATCATTTGGAGAAAATATTGTGTCGAATATAGAGGGCAAAAATACTGTGAAGTTAAGTTCCTATGGGTAAGCAAAGCTTCTCTATACTTAACTACACATATATGTGCCTTGAAAATATATATATATATATATTATCTACTGGCGGTCGCCAGTAGATAGTTATAGTTAGGACCTATTTTCCATAGGAAATCCGCGACATTCTATTTGAAATAACTCTCTTGCCGGTTGACGAATCTTCGCGAAATTTTCAAACTTTATGGCCCGCTCCGGTCCGCTCCTACCCTGAAAGTCTCGGGTGATTCGTCAAGCGGGGGCCGAGAAAAAGGGGGTCCCAAAACGTGTTTTCCCCATTCATTTTCCCATAGGAAACTTTAGACACGGCTACAGCCCGAACTGCTGAACGGAATTACACCAAATTTGGCAAAGAGGTAGTTCTTGGTTCAGAAAGATCCCTTTTTGTTAAATGGTGTAGATCCGTTCAGTAGTTGCTGAGAAAATCAAAAGTAAAAACACATATATATCTGGGCGGAGCATAACCACACATGTCATCGTGAGATCTGATTGGCTGTCAGCACTTCATCCTGGAATTGCTGGCAGCCATCTTGGGACCAATATAAATGATAGTACCCTATTGAAATGCATTGTAGTGAATCGAAGATTTTGAGGGTTACCAAAAGGAGAACTATAAAGGGTGATAACAAACTTTAGTTACATTAGAATTCATTTGTTGATGGTACCATACTAATTTCAGGAATTGTGGTGTGTTCTAAGGTGATTTTACCCTGTGAAAAACCTTCTGCTGGGATATCATGAATCATGTTTGAGAGAAAACTATTTTCACATGCTTGTCCCATACAGTTTTGGAAGGTGCTCCAGAAGCTAAAATGAGAGCATATTTTCTGTAAATTCACATTATCTTTCTCAGTCATGTGAGAATGAAGTCTGACATTCTCAGTAAAACATGTACATCCAACAAGGGCAGAGACTGTCAGTTGATTCCTTTGTGTTCTACTGCAGCTTCCCAGAGTGTTCTAAAGAACAACTAGAGTGCTAACAGCCTTACTTATGACAAAAGTATGGCACACCTGGAGCCATCTTGATCGGAATAAACTGGTAACACTTAAAACATTTAATTTAAAAAGGAACAAAATGATGGGGTTCATTTTGTCATAGAAATTATGGTTAGTGCTGCAGAAAGAAAAATTAGGACATGTTTCAAGTGTGATCTCAAATATCTTCCTGTTATATTTCAACAGGAGCAGCCTGCCAGTTGATGCCTTTGTGTTCTACTGCAGCCTTCCAGAGTGTTCTAAAGAACAACTAGAGCGCTAACGGCCTTACTTATGACAAAAGTATGGCACACCTAAAGCCATCTTGATTGGAATAAACTGGTAACACTTAAAACATTTAATTTAAAAAGGAACAAAATGAGGGGGTTCTTTTTTAAATAGAAATTATGGTTAGTGCTGCAGAAAGAAAAATTAGGGCATGTTTAAAGTGAGATCTCAAATCCTCTTCTATTTCATTAGAAAATTCTGACATGCAGACTGAAACAATCACTTTCAATACCAGCAGCAGACTTCCAGTTAACTCCTTGGTGAGCAGTAGCTTTACTGCAGTGATCTAATGAGCAACTAGAGTGCTAAAATTCTGAATTTATGGCAAATGTGAGACACATCTGAATGCCTTCTTGATGGAATCAAAGTAAAAACTGAAAGCATTTCCTACTGAGGAGACTGCAGTAAATGAGGAAATTAGGAAACTTCATAACAAAGAAGTCTTCCAAGATGGCCACCAGTGAAAAAAGAGCCCAAATGTAGCACAAATATTACCCAGATGTAGCCCACATATAGCCCAATGACAAAAGTGTGCAAAACACTTTTTATTTTTAGTTTTTTTGCAGTTTTATGTAGTGCAGACTGGTCAGGTATTGGAGCGTTGCATCTTAAAACATGACCCCCCTACACTACAAAAACACCACTGCACTGCCCTAAACCCTAAAACACTACCCCCAGCACGACCCCCTACACTACACAAGCACCACTGCACTATCCTAAACCCTAAAACACTACCCCCAGCACGACCCCCTACACTACACAAACACCACTGCACTACCCTAAACCCTAAAACACTACCCCCAGCACGACCCCCTACACTACCCAAACACCACTGCACTAACCTAAATCCTAAAACAATACCCCCAGCACGACCCCCTACACTACCCAAACACCACTGCACTACCCTAAACCCTAAAACACTACCCCCAGCATGACCCCTTACACTACACAAGCACCACTGCACTACCCTAAACCCTAAAACACTACCCCCAGCACTACCCCCTACACTACACAAACACCACTGCACTACCCTAAAACACTACCCCCAGCACGACCCCCTACACTACCCAAACACAACTGCACTAACCTAAATCCTAAAACACTACCCCCAGCACGACCCCCTATACTACCCAAACACCACTGCATTACCCTAAAACATGACCCCCTACACTACACAAACACCACTGCACTACCCTAAACCCTAAAACACTACCCCGAGCACGACCCCCTACACAAGCACCACTGCACTACCCTAAACCCTAAAACACTACCCCCAGCACGACCCCCTACACTGCCTGAACACCACTGCACTAAACCCTGAAACACCAGCCCCTGCACGACCCCCTGCACTGCCCGAACACCACTGCACTGCCCTAAACCCTAAAACACCACCCCCAGCATGACACCCTACACTGCCCGAACACCACTGCACTGCCCTAAACCCTGAAACGCCACCCCCAGCACGACCCCCTACACTGCCCGAACACCACTGCTCTGTCCAAAACCCTGAAACACCAGCCCCAGCACGACCCCCTACACTGCCCGAACACCACTGCACTGCCCTAAACCTTGAAACACCAGCCCCAGCACGACCCCCTACACTGCCCGAACACCACTGCACTACCCTAAACCCTGAAACACCACCCCCAGCACGACCCCCTACACTACCCGAGCACCACTGCACTGCCCTAAACCCTGAAACACCAGCCCCAGCACGACCCCCTACACTGCCCGAACACCACTGCACTGCCCTAAACCCTGAAACACCAGCCCCAGCACGACCGCCTACACTGCCCGAACACCACTGCACTGCCCTAAACCCTGAAACACCAGCCCCAGCACGACTGCCTACACTGCCCGAACACCACTGCACTGCCCTAAACCGTGAAACACCAGCCTCAGCACGACCCCCTACACTGCCCGAACACCACTGCACTGCCCTAAACCCTGAAACACCACCCCTACACTGCCCGAACACTTCTGCACTGCCCTAAACCCTGAAACACCATCCCCAGCACGACCCCCTACACTGCACAAACACCACTGCACTGCCCTAAACCCTGAAACACTACCCCCAGCAAGACCCCCTACACTGCCCTGCCCTAAACCCTGAAACATCACCCCCAGCAAGACCCCCTACACTGCCCGAACACCACTGCCCTAAACCCTGAAACACCACTCCCAGCAAGACCCCCTACACTGCCCGAACACCACTGCACTGCCCTAAACCCTGAAACACCAGCCCCAGCACGACCCCCTACACTGCCCGAACACCACTGCACTGCCCTAAACCCTGAAACACCACCCCCTGCACGACCCCCTACACTGCCCGAACACCACTGCACTAAACCCTGAAACACCACCCCCAACACGACCCCCTACACTGCCCGAACACCACTGCACTGCCCTAAACCCTGAAACACCACCCCCTGCACGACCCCCTACACTGCCCGAACACTACTGCACTGCCCTAAACCCTGAAACACCACCCCCAGCACAACCCCCTACACTGCACAAACACCACTGCACTGCCCTAAACCCTGAAACACTACCCCCAGCAAGACCCCCTACACTGCCCGAACACCACTGCACTGCCCTAAACCCTGAAACATCACCCCCAGCAAGACCCCCTACACTGCCCGAATACCACTGCACTGCCCTAAACCCTGAAACACCACCCCCAGCATGACCCCCTACACTGCCCGAACACCACTGCTCTGCCCAAAACCCTGAAACACCAGCCCCAGCACGACCCCCTACACTGCCCGAACACCACTGCACTGCCCTAAACCCTGAAACACCACCCCCAGCACGACCCCCTACACTGCCCGAACACCACTGCACTGCCCTAAACCCTGAAACACCACCCCCTGCACGACCCCCTACACTGCCCAAACACCACTGCACTGCCCTAAACCCTCAAACACCAGCCCCAGCACGACCCCCTACACTGCCCGAACACCACTGCACTGCCCTAAACCCTGAAACACCACCCCTCAGCACGACACCCTACACTGCCCGAATACCACTGCACTGCCCTAAACCCTGAAACACCACCCCCTGCACGACCCCCTACACTGCCCGAACACTTCTGCACTGCCCTAAACCCTCAAACACCAGCCCCAGCACGACCCCCTACACTGCCCGAACACCACTGCACTGCCCTAAACCCTGAAACACCAGCCCCAGAAAGAGCCCCTACACTGCCCGAACACCACTGCACTAAACCCTTAAACACCACCCCCAGCAAGACCACCTACACTGGCCAAACACCACTGCACTGCCCTAAACCCTGAAACACTACCCCCTGCACGACCCCCTACACTGCCCAAACACCACTGCACTTCCCTAAACCCTGAAACACCACCCCCTGCACGACCCCCTACGCTGCCCGAACACCACTGCACTGCCCTAAACCCTGAAACACCACCCCTCAGCACAACACTCTACAATGCCCGAACACCACTGCACTGCCCTAAACCCTGAAACACCACCCCCAGCACGACCCCCTACACTGCCCAAACACCACTGCACTGCCCTAAACCCTGAAACACCACCCCTGCACCACCCCCTACACTGCCCGAACACCACTGCACTGCCCTAAACCCTGAAACACCACCCCAGCACGACCCCTACACTGCCCGAACACCACTGCACTGCCCTAAACCCTGAAACACCACCCCCAGCAAGACCCCTACACTGCCCAAACACCACTGCACTGCCCTAAACCCTGAAACACCACCTCCAGCACAACCCCCTACACTGCCTGAACACCATTGCTCTGCCCTAAACCCTGAAACACTAGCCCCAGCACGACCCCTACACTGCCCGAACACCACTGTACTGCCCTAAACCCTGAAACACCAGCCCCAGCAGGACCCCCGTACACTGCCCGAACACCACTGCACTGCCCTAAACCCTGAAACACCAGCCCCAGCACGACCCCCTACACTGCCCGAACACCACTGCCCTGCCCTAAACCCTAAAACACCACCCCCAGCACGACCCCCTACACTGCCCGAACACCACTGCCCTAAACCCTAGAACACTACCCCCAGCACGACCCCTACACTACCCGAACACCACTGCACTACCCTAAACCCTAAAATACTCCCCAGCACGACCCCCTACACTACCCGAACACAACTGCACTGCCCTAAACCCTCAAACACTCCCCCAGCATGACCCCCTACACTACCCGAACACCACTGCACTGCCCTAAACCCTAAAACACTCCCCCAGCACGACCCCCTACACTACCCGAACACCACTGCACTGCCCTAAACCCTAAAACACTACCCCCGCACGACCCCCTACACTACCCAAAGACCACTGCACTACCCTAAACCCTAAAACACTACCCCCGCACGACTCCCTACACTACCCAAAGACCACTGCACTACCCTAAATCCTAAAACACTACCCCCGCACGACTCCCTACACTACCCAAAGACCACTGCACTACCCTAAATCCTAAAACACGACCTCCTACACTACACAAACACCACTGCACTACCCTAAACCCTAAAACACTACCCCTACACTACACAAACACCACTGCACTACCCTAAACCCTAAAAACTACCCCCAGCACGAACCCCTACACTACCCAAACACCACTGCACTACCATAAACCCTAAAACACTACCCCCAGCAGTACCCCCTACACTACCCAAACACCACTGCTCTACCCTAAACCCTAAAACACTACCCCCAGCAGTACCCCCTACACTACCCAAACACCACTGCACTTCCCTAAATCACTACCCCATCACGACCCCTACACTACCCAAACACCACTGCACTACCCTAAACCCTAAAATACTCCCCCAGCACGACTCCCTACACTACCCAAACACCACTGCACTACCCTAAACCTACCCCCAGCATGACCCCCTACACTACACAAACACCACTGCACTACCCTAAACCCTAAAACACTACCCCCAGCACGACCCTCTTCACTACCTAAACACAACTGCACAATTTGTTACAGGCGTTGCAACGCAGGCCTGTGGTGCTTACTGGAAGTATCTGGTGGGCTAGTTGGGCCCCAGGGACCCTCAGGATTCAAGGTGACCTAATCCCCCAACTTAAAACGCTCCACGGGGCGCGTTTGCACAGTGGAGAAGGGAGGGGCGGGGCCTCAGGTGACATGTGCGCAAACACGCCCTGTGGTGCGTTTTAAGTTGGGGAATTAATTCCCTTTGAATCCTGAGGGACCCTGGGGGCCAACTAGCCCACCAGGTACCTTCAGTAAGCACAACAGAGTTGCGTTGCAGAGAGGTGAAAAAGGTGCGTGGCCTCGGAACACCTCTCTGCAACTCAGCTCTGTGGTCCTAACTGTAGGTACCTGGGGTGCTAGTTGGGCCCCAGGGACCCTCAGGATTCAAGGGGACTTAATCCTGCAACTTAAAACGCGCCACGGGGCGCGTTTGCACACATGTCACCTCAGGCCCCCCCTCCCTTCACCACTGTGCAAACGCGCCCTGTAGCGCGTTTTAAGAGGTAGTTTTAATCCCCCTGCCCTATTATGTACTAGGGACTTGCAGAGGAGGTCATGCTAATCACAGGTGTACCCCAACGCATAGTGTTCCCTAGTGTATGTAGGTGTTTTCACTGTATTCTAAGTGTCTTTTAGCATAGCACTGGCTCTGGTTAGTCAGTCAGTTACCACCAGTACCCATCTGAAAAGTTGTGGGCACAGGATGATTTTGCAACAAGGCCTCTTTCTGCTCCTCTGTTGGTTCTTTCTGCACATCTTTTGCTTCTTTCTGTGCGTTTTTCTTCTTTCTTCACATGTCCTACCTCTGTAGGCATAGTTAGAAACTAGCATTTAAAAAACCTTTGAAATTCACTTAAAAAAATCATAGGTTTCAGGCACGTTATAGTTAGAAATTAGCATTTAAAAAACCTTTGAAATTCACTGAAAAAACCATAGGTTTCAGACATGTTATAGTTAGAAATTAGCATTTAAAAAACCTTTGAAATTCACTGAAAAAACCATAGGTTTTAGGGACAGTTATAGTTAGTTGGACATTTCACTCGTACAAAACCATAGAAATTCCCCGTTATAGTTAGTTCAGCTAACTATAACTCGCGCCCCGCAATGCACTGCTGATGACGTCACATATTACATCACTCATGACATGGTCAGTGACATCACTGATGACATCACTGATGACATCTCAAATGACATCACTGATGACATCATCCATGTGATAATTTCATGCATCTTCTCACACCCTAATATAACTTTTGATACACCCACTCTAAATTACAGACTGCCATTCTCAAAACCATAGACACTTTAACACCAAAAACTACATACCCACTCACTGATTCTTAGGTCTACACACACATCCATTCACTCACCCGTACAGTCACTCATACTTACAGTCACTCAGTACAGGACTATCATATGCACTCATACACCTATATAAACACTCACACCGCCACTCATCCATAGAGGTACTCACACACCTAGTCAGTCATGCAAAAAATTAATCACACACCCATTTACTCACCTATACAGTTATACACACACCAGCTCACTTACTCATACAAATACTAGCACATTCTTACGCTCTTATACAATAACTGATACAAGCACACACGCATCCATACAGCCACTCTCACTATCACATACTCTCACTTATAGCCATTTAAATACTCTAACACACATATATACTGCCTTTTACATATGTAGTTACTCGCACATGTACCACTGAGATATACATTCACTCACTAACACACCCATACACACACTCACCCACCCAAGCAGTCCATCACAGATGCACTCTTGAAATCATGCACCCAGTGAATCACCCACTCACACATCTATGTACAGAGTCACACACACCCCACCCACACAAACACTCAGGCAGCCATACAGATACTCAGAGAACAAATCAATAACCCATATAGACACTCATGTAGCTATTCACAAATCCATGCATCCACTTACACACCAACAAACAGACGGATACAGACATTCACACAGTTTAGTCACTAACCCATGTATTCAGTAAGATACGTTTAATCACTCACTTGTAGAGTCAGTCACTCACATACTAAATCATCAATTCAGACACTTATACACCCACTCATTCTTCAATACGCCTTTCCCTATATATATTAAACATATTTAAACTTTACAGAAACACACAGTCCCTGGATGATGTCATCAGTGATGTCATCAGTGATGTCATTTGAGATGTCATCAGTGATGTCACTGACCATGTCATGAGTGATGTAATATGTGACGTCATCAGCAGTGCATTGCGGGCGCGAGTTATAGTTAGCTGAACTAACTATAACGGGGGAATTTCTATGGTTTTGTACGAGTGAAATGTCCAACTAACTATAACTGTCCCTAAAACCTATGGTTTTTTCAGTGAATATATATATATATATATATATATATATATATATATATATATGATACGCAGATGTGGAGGTAAAAATAGTAAATCTACACATAACTATTTGCACTTCCTCTCAGTGTTTTGGTCTTTTATTTTTGACACAATATTCTGTCCACATGATAGTTTTAGCTTTGATAATCTGTCAAACAATCCAGTCCCCAATACTCCGAGCACCCCATACTCAGTCCTGCATGCTCACAGTTCTCCCCTTCTCTTTTAGAGCTGGAGCAACCTGAGAGTTTCCAATGGCAGAGCCTCAGGTAATTTCTGTTGTTGCAAAATCCTACCAGGCAGCCACCACCATCCCTTCTACGAAAGTAATTCCAGCGTCTCGGTCCCAGAATGCTTCCACTATTTAGTGCAGGCCTTCCAAAGCTTTTTTTTCCTGTTTGCATCCATGGACTCAAATCAGGAAAAACATAATCTGCATATGGAGCTTAGTTCTTTCGATGTAAAAAGTGTGGTATTTAAACATTTCTTGTGCGCTCTTCTTGTGTACACACACTGCATCACACGTTATCCTTGTCATATACCTTGATGTCATTAGTGATGTCATTTGAGGTATCGTCCTTGAATCCTTGCCTGTGGTTAATATCTGCTCATGGGAGTGGCTTTAGTTAATACATCTTCCCATAACTGTGGAATTTCTTTGTTATTTAGGTTTTGTATTGTGACTGTACCATCACTTTTGCCGTACTTTTTAATGGATTTTCTGAGGTTTTTATAAACAAATAATTAAAATAACAGATATCCATAATTCAAAGTTAACAAAGGGTTTTCAGTGATATTTTTTGATATACTGCAACCAGTCCTGGTCTCACCCAGTCCAGCTGCACTCAGCCTTAGACATTGCACAGCAGACTCTAGATGCATGGTCTTGTAGCCATGTCATGCCTCATTCCCTTCCTCCCTCTAGCAACTTTGCAGTAGGTTCTTGGCGGGCCCTGCTACATCCTTCCACAAAGAACTTGAGCACAGCCATCTTTGACCAAAAACTCCTCCAGCCTGAGAATACATCATGTGCCAGCTCTCATACCTTCAGTGTGTTGACTTTGACCATGGCATCGAGATAAATAATCTTTTCCCAGGCTCCATCCATCCTACTGAGCCACCTGCATACAGACAGGCCTTGTTCTAGCCCTCAACCCCAATCTATCACATACTCCAATATATGTGGAAGTGCACAAGATAGATTTCCCATAGCCCCAAGATTTGTGGGTATACTGTGATTCAGTGAAGAGAAGTATCGGACCCGCTAGCAATACATTTACAAGAAATTAGCTATGGACCTATTTTCTCTTTTGTCCCCCCCCCACCCATCCCAAGATCGGTGCGCACCTATTAAGGACTCCTAGTACTTGTTTATTATACACTATTCTAGCATGTGCAGGTAGAACCATGGATATTTTTTTTGGGGGGGGGAATTAATTTATTGGCATTTCAAAATTGCATTAACACATGCACTGAAAAAATGGTATTGCATCCCCCCACAAGAATCCCCGGAGAGCTCAACACCTTTTTACAAAACATATAAGAGTCAATTGGCATCTATAGGTGCACATAACGGATATGAGGTAAAAGGGCCCCATATATCTTCAGGTCTAGAAGTTTGTGGCAATTCCTCCGCATAACTAGCCAAGTGTTCTTTAAAATATACCATGCCTTTCTTCCACATTTCAAAACCAGGGGGGCATCTTCCACCCCAATGAATAGACACCTGCCTCTTTTCCAGAAGCAATGCAATCGCCACAAGCCAGCGGTTGGTGGGACGCCTGTTTTTAACCAGGCCCAGCGAGCACATCTGTGGGGTGCAGTCCACTTGTTCCAGAACCATTTCAGATAGGCCATGTGTAAACTGCGTTCAGTAACTAGGAACGGGTTCGCATATCCAGGCCAAGTGCATAAAATCTGCGTTAGGGTCTTGGCATCTGTAACAGTTTGCATCTACTCGCAATCCATATTGTTTTAACCGAGCTGGAGAATAATGCAACTGTTGTAGGTACTTAAAATGACCCTCAGATTGCAATTTGATGTAAGTTTATCTAGCAACGTGTAGCAAAATTCCCATTCAACCGGGGGTAGAGGTGGTACCAAAACAGAGTTCCAGCTATTCAGTGCAGTGTGTGCAATTGCCTGTGTTTCATGCTGGGAGGCATTATATAGCTGAGTAACCAGTTTCCTCTGTCCTGTATTAGTGAGTAGTGGCTGTAGCGTCTGTGGCTCATGCGGAATGGAGGAATACAAGCTCTCATAGTTGCTCGCAATCAATAGTATATAAACATGAGCGAAGTATGGTCCTGGGTGCCCATTAAGTTATCTATCAAGGTCCCACCAGGGTACGTCACCCATTGTCTGCAAACCCTCCTCACGCAATAGAGAAAGTGCCTTGGGTTCTTGGGTGACCGATATGTCTGGATGATGCAAGAGTGGTAATGCTGGGGCGTATAGTGGAGTCTTGCATGCTCTTATACTGAGCGTCCGCCAGGCTTGTGTTGTGCTATGAACAGGGTTTATTCCTGTGACTGTGCAGTTATAGCTCACATGTGACAGAATAGCTCGCAGACAGGTGGGGTGGGCATCATCACTTTCAATCGCTATGTGCAGGAGGTATCTTTGGGGGTGGTACCAATAATGCGCAAAATGCGATTACGCGCATAAATAATATAGATATAGATCTGGGGCACATATGGTCTAGTAAGCATTTGCCAACCCGTTCAAGGTTGCCTCCCAGCTCATGCAGGCACTATCATGCAGGATTTGTGTTTTAAAGAAGGCCTGGGTCAGAGGGATATTAATAAACAGATAAAGAAATTTAGGGAGTTCGACTATTTTCATAAGAGCTAGTCATATCCACCTGATCTTGCAATTTTGAGACAGCAGTACCATAGTTCTGCCGGATAACTATTTCCAGGTCCTGATGCACCTAGATACCCAGGTATTTAACCGGTTCTACACACCATTCCAAGGGATATTCCAAAGGAAGGGGTTGTGTGTCTTGGGTTAATGGGAAATGAGTCTATTTAGACCAATTGATACTTAGCCTCGAGTATCTGTTAAATTTGATATATTCCTGGATAACTGGCACTAGATAATTATCAGGTTCCCTAATACATATCACCATGTCACCTGCGTATAGCGAGATGGACAGCGAACGTTGACCGAACAGCAGAGCCACAGCAGCATGCTTTTGTCTAATTATGCAGGCTAAAGGTTCGAGTGCCAGGGCAAATAGAATCGGTGATAATGGGCAACCTTGCCTCATTCCCCTGTAAATATGCAATATCTCTGAGGTGACACCACTTACTAGAATACGAGCAACAGGGTCAGTATATCCAGCGTAGGAAGGCTTGTGGCATACCCATGCGAGATAAGACAGTGAACATATATGGCCATTTGTATAGAATCAACTGCTTTGGCAGCATCCAGTAACACCTCTGCTGCCTGTAGTGATGGATTCAGCTGGTGGAGAACCGCAAACATTGTACGCAGGTTGTGTGTGGTGGATCTAGTAGGGACAAAGCCCACTGATCTGGTAACACCAAAGAGGGTAGTAGTGGCTATTATCTTTGCTAGGATTTTGACATCTGTTTTGATGAGCGATAATGGGTGGTAAGAATCGCACCTCTCGGGTGGTTTGTCCTGTTTCAAATGTCAATATTAATGCCTCACAATGTGGGTGTGGTAAAGTCTGTGTATCATAGGCGTCTTGGTATAATTCCGAAGGTGGGGTACTAGTAGATCTACATACACTTTAAAAAATTCACTGGGGAGTCCATCGCTCCCAGATGCTTTCCCATTTGTGAGTGTTCGAATGGCATCCCTAATCTCGTCCTCACTTATGGGCTGTACTAGAAATTCCCTCTGCCCTGAAGACAATCAAGCTAGCGCAATATCATCTAGGTATAATGTAGTCTCCTGTTCGTGGCCGTTTCCTGAGCGCCATACAGTCCAGCGTAGAAATCCACCAATCTAGTCACTATAGAATGGGTATCATATTAATTGTCTGTAGGAAAGTGCCCCTTTTTGCATGGTTACCCCCCACTTTTTGCCTGACACATGATGCACTTTTGACTTCGTGTGCCCTGGGTCCTTGCCAATCAGGTTCCTAGGGCCTGTGTTCGTTCCCAAAGCTGTACCTTTGTACCCACAATTGGCACATCTGTGGCCACAGGTAAGCACCTCGTAAAAGGTACCATGGGTACCAAGGGTACTGTGACCAGGGAAGGCCTCTAGGGGTCGCAGCACCTATTGTGCCACCCTTAGACGCCCTGTACCTTAACACCCACACACTTCGATTACAGGCTGCGTGTTTTGGTGCAGAGAAAAGTGCAGAGTTGACATGGCACTCATTCCTGTTTGCCATGCCTACAACCCACTGCCAGAGGCCTAGGTAAGCCACCCCTCTAGCAGGGTGCACTAGAACTCAGGTGAGGGTATTTTGGCAGTGTTTAAGTCCATTCTTAAGACATTGTACGTGTAGTAAAGCTATAAAGAGCTATAAAGAGTGTATGGTCTGGGAGTTGATCAATATGAACTCCACAGCTCCATAATGGCTTTACTAAAATCTGGGAAGTTTGGTAGCAAACTTCTCAGCACATTAAACCCACACTGAGGCAGTGTGGACTTTAATGTAAAATACACTCAGAGGGCATCTTAGAGATACCCTCTGAAAAACGACTAGCCCTGGTGTGGTTCTTGAATGGCTGCCTGTCATTTGCCACCACCAGACAGGTTTCTGGACCCCTGGGTAGAGAGCCTCCGCTCTCTAGGTCCAGAAACAAAGCCCATCCTGGGTAGAGGTGTCATGCCTCCTCCCCCAGGATGGGCTGGATCCACGAAGGGAAAGCTTCAAAGGCCTGCCGCCTCTGTAAGCAGTCCCTGCCTTTTGCTGCTCCCAGCAACTGGCTTCCACCGGCTCTGCCCCCCACTTGGGTGGGAGAATTGACGGGAAAACCAAGCTAGGAGGAGCGGTGTGCCCACCTTTGCCAACCCCACCCCTCAGGTGGGGGGGGGCGAGGTGAAGCACACCTCTCAGTCCCCTCCATCTTGAAGATGAGGGGATCCAACCAATTAGTAAGAGGCTCATGCCTCCCACTGGCGGGTGGCATACTAGGGGGTGTACCCACCCCCAGGAAGGGACCCTTTGGTCCCGACCTGCACACCTCTTTTAACGCCCCTAAATTTTGTATTTATGGGCGACCCTGAACCTTGCCTCCTCAGATTTGAGGAAGAAAGAAGGACCGAAGAGCCGTGCTGACCCAGGAAGAAAAGAACACCTACTGCTTTGGCCCCATCTTTACCGGCCTGTCCAGACTCCGACCTGCCTATAGCAAAGAAACTGGTGTGTCCAGCAGCCCCCCAGAGCCCGGAGGACCTGCCCTGCACTCACCTTACAAACTCTGTCTCCTGTGAGCACCGGATTTGCTCAAACCAAAGACCCCAAGAACAGAACCTGGATTCAGGCGGACCGCGGTTCTGTACCCGGCCGCCACGGCCCGAATGGCACAACACCACAAGGAGCTCTCCCCAGCGATCCTGACCTGGGATCTGGTGAGCCCCGACCTCCCACAAGCTCCGAGACGGCGCCTGCAGCCTCAACCTGAATGAGTGCCCATCTAGACCTTATGGAACCTTGACCCTAGCCCCCGAAGCTCCCACTCGTAAGACGTTTACTTAGCTGTGAAACCGATAACCATTTTTCTCCCATAGGAACCAATGTTATGCGTTTTTGTTCCTAAAATGATTTGTTGAGCTGATATTTTGTATGGAGAAAAAGTAACTACACTGCAAATCCTAAAAAGTCTTATTTACCTTGTATTGTGAGGTCCCCGATGTGGTATATAGGTATACCACCCCGAGTAGTAGAATCCAAAAGTAATCTAAACGCAAGCCAAAAGTAATTACTGTGTAATTTAAACTGCTTTTGAAACCATACAAACTTGCAACAATTGCAAATCCATTCCCAATTGCATTCCTGTGTAAATGTTTACAACTGAAAGTATATTTTGCCTACATGTACCAAGTCCTGCTTGGTTCTAGAAATAAAACCCAAGTATATATTTTTTTATACTTATCCAATTGGTCTGGATTCTGTCTGAGTGTGTGTAATCAGTCCTTGATTGAGTGAATACAATAAATGCTTAACACACCCTCTGGATAAGCCTAACTGCTCGCCCACACTACCACAAAAAGAGCTGTTAATACTTACCTAATTTAGCCTCTACTATAGCACTGGGCAACCCCTGGACTCTGTGCACGCTTTACCTTACTTTGGTATAGTATATACAGAGCCAACTTCCTACAGTGTCCCCATCTTGTGATACTATACTCGTCACATGTGCAGTATCCCGGGGTGCTCTTATTTTAGCAACTAAGCTGCGCCCCGGTCGTCTGCCCTCACCATGGGCCCTTGCCACCCACCGTCTGGACATGTTGTATTTCCTCAGCCAAGTCATACTCTTAGTCTCGCTTTTGCCCCAATAATTCAGTTTCTAGTGTCTGGAGGCTGGATCGGATGGACCTTAGAATACCCACCTGGAGTCCAATACAAGCCTCCCTTATTGTAACTTTGAATGCCTCCTAAAGTGTACCCACTGAGCCCTCATTGTCTATGAAATATTGTATAATTGCCGTACGTATTCCATATCGGAACACTGTATATAACAGAGAGGAGGCTTGAAGCCGCCATTGAAACTGTCTTGGTGTGTGTGTGTGTGTGTTCAGGGAGCATCAGCAATATTTTAATCGGGGAGTGATGAGTGTGAGTTTTTGATAAATGACATATATCAGTTGTCCAAGTACTAAGTTACTGCGATATCAGCCAATAATCTGGGCGAGACCACATATTGTGTACATATGAGATAAAGGTGCCCCTCTCTTTTCACCATGTGTCGTTCACTCCATATGTCTACCCACCCACAGTCCTCCATGCCCAATCGGAGCGACTGAGCGTAGTGTTTATCCTACCAATCTACAGTGGGATAACTATCTAGGTCTGTGTCCAAATATACATTAAAGTCCCCTCCCCATAGGACTGCTAAGGGCTGTAGGGCATGTGAGCATGTCCATATTTTGTCAAAGTGGTCCGGATCATCATTGTTGGGCCCATAGGAATTTATAATTTTGACAATCTTGCCCCCTAGGCAGCCCCGTTGTAGGGCGTACCTTCCCTGGTCATCTGTTGCAGAATGTATAGTCTGGAATGGTGTATCTTATTTAACAAGGATCATAACATCCTTAGAGTACGAGGAATATGAGGAGTCTAATCTGACCTTTGCTCACCTAGTTCCAAAAGTGTGTGCCACCTGTGGTGTAAGGTGTTGTTTCTTGGAGGAGTGACACGTGTATATGGTGGTGGTCAGATAGAAAAATATTTGTCTAGCTTTCTTGGGGTTATTAAGACCGCATACATCCTAAGTTAGATTAATTTTCCCTGCGCTGGTATTCATTCGGGGCTGGACTATGCATGGGTGCCATGTATGCTAATTTACACCAAAGAAAGGAAGGGATATTCAAATATGATCTATTGTCTAATTGGGAGCTGCTAAATATTCTACACTGGGAAATCCTTTTGTGTTTAAATACTGCACTCACACACTAGATAGTGTCATGCTTCATCATAGGGCGCGCATCAACATCCTGACGCAGACCAATGTACAGAATGGAGCGAAAAAAAGTTAGGTTTATCGTATTGTCAAAAGTTGAGGAACTAGAGTAAATCCCTCTGTCCCATCTGGGTAAAGATCCTCTCTACGCAGAAAAAAAATCTAATACTACCTAGGGGATAGTCTGCTGAATTTTATTTTGAGCTTCTCCTGGCATGATTATCAGGTGTCTTCAACCTCTCGGGTCATTCTCAGTGATCCATGTTTCGAGCGAGGTAGAGCTCTGGCAAAGTCCATGGCTGCCTTTGGCGTAGTGAAGATTCTTTGGTCCCTGCGAAGTCCACGCGAAGCCTAGCAGGATTTAACATAGCATATGGGAATCCTGCCGCTTGCAATTTTTTCTCGACCTGGGAATTTCTCGATGGGCAGTTTGTACGCAATAGTAATGTCAGGGTAGTAAGCAACCTCATTGCCCTGGAAGTGTATTGTTCCCTTGTCCCTAGAGAGGCGCAGCACTGCATAGCTGTCGAGATAATTCACGAGTTTAGGCATGATTGATCTTGGTGAGGAACCAGGAGGGAGTTGCGCCAGCAATGATCAATGCACCCTTTCGACCACCAATACAAAGGATTAGGTGCTCATCTCCACATACCTCATTCAGCATGTTCTCTATGCAGTCTACTAGCTGACCAGTGTTGGTTGATTCCGGCATGCCCATGATGCGGAGATTACTGCTGCGCGACCTGGCCTCAAGGTCCTCATTTTTTGCATAGATTACCGCCAGTACCTTATCCAGATTCAGTTGCTTAGTGGTTTGATTCTGAATGTCGTTTTTGACAGTAGAAATGTTCTGTTCCACTGTCGTTAGTTGCATTGCATGCTTATCTAGTTTCGCTGCCATATTGTCTATTCTAATATTCAAAGAGTCAATCTTTCCGTCGATCGACTACAGACTTTGCTGCATGGCCAGCAGTGTGGTCTCCAACGAGGTGGGGGTTCAATGGTGGTAGGTCCTGCTCCGAATCATAGTGTGCATGTTGCTGCGGCCTGGTCGATTTCCACGCTTCAAATGTGAGTTGGGCCTGCTGCTTGTCTGTCTTCCCCATATTTATCGAGGGGAGTCGGGAGGTGTCTATAGGAAGATGGAACTACCAGTGGTGTCACCCGCAGACCGGTGGGCCACGTGAGGCAAATAAGGTGCAATCTAAATGTGTCGCGCACCAGCAGAGGCGGCCCGGAGGCAATCAGTGCGCAGGGGACGCCACAGCAAGATGTCTACCAGGGGGGCAGGAGCAGTAGTAGTCGTAGGCAAGGTAACCCCAGGAGAGGGAGTCCGCGCTCTGCAGGAGATGTGTGTCTCGTTCACCACCACCCAGGAGACACAGTAACTATGGAAATTATTAACATAAGAGAATGCTAACTTTGTGAAAAATACAGAAACCGCAAACTTAATGTATTTGCCTAACTTGAATGGATGTCTCTATTTCTAACTAGAGATTTATAGAACGTTTCCCATATACTTTGTTAGTTACAGCCTTCTAGCTTGAATCATTCCATGGGCTGGTTGCTTATCCACATAACTGTACTTAGGAGCAACCTCAATGGTTTCCCTCAATGCACACTAGCAAAGACACAGTTTTCATAATAGTCTCACAAAGAAACGTGAAAAGGGAGATTTGCTAGTGGTATAGAATGGAAAGAACACATTGTGGCAGGGCACACATGAGAAATAATCATTGGCATTATCCATATATAGGCCAGTCTTTAGGCCTGTATTCCTAATGTACATTAGGTCTTAAGTAAAAGATGAGCATTTGACTCATACAAGACCCTTTGGGTAAACAATTCATATAGCATATCAAATCCTAATGTACTCACATAATGCAAGAAAGCATTAGAAAATATATTAAGGCAGTAAGTATGCATTGGCAGGATGTATATAAGACATAAGTTGAGGTGAAAGTGCAGAAGCTCCCCTGGAATATACAGAAATGTGACCCCCAACCCTTATGCATATGGCCTTGAGTCAAACACAGTGACCTCTGAGGCCAGGGCTAAGCATGTGGTCATGCTCTGGGGCAGCCCCTATACTATCTAGCCCAGTGTTGTGCTCTTGGCTCAGCCCACTGTCATACCCATGCACGTTGTGCACTTATGTGCCCCTACTTTGGGTTGTTTTGCAAAACATATAGTCATTGGATTTTTATGAAACCAAATAAAGATTGTGATATGGACCAGACCACTTCATGTCATACAGGTAAGAGCCTCTGATAAATTGATCTGTCTCCCATTTCCGCAGGCCTTTCACAAAATAGAAGTCTGCACTAGATCTCTAAACTAGTCCATATAGCTACACTTGAGATATTTTACTATTTTAAAAGAATATTCTGCCCCTGATTTGACCTGGGTGATAGGTGATTTACTAATGTTTTTCTCAACTGAATATTTCCAGACTGACCTGGAACAGGACGTGTTCGATCGACTGACTTCGCTGCAAGAGGGAATAATCCCAAAGAAAAAGGCTGCCAGCGATGATGACTTGCACAGGATTAATGAATTAATACAGGTAATAGCAAATCTGTACTCTATCCCTTCAATGATGGACAGCATGTTGTCTTTTTCTCAAGCAAAATTCTTAAGGGTGAACATAATTTTTCCAGTGACAGAATACAGACTTGAATTGATCTTTCAAAAGCAGTCAAACACTATGGAAGTCATTTGTAAGGGGACGTGCTAACTTCTGCCATCTAATCTTGGGCTTGGATGTGTACAACTTAATTTCCTTCTGTTTTTTCGAGTCTCAGGCCCTAGTGACTTCACCTATTAGTGGTAATGCCTTGTGTTAGCGCCGGGCCTTAGGATCGGTTGCTCGTTGTGGGAAACGGGGTACTTGTTGCAGCACCACCCCACTTTTTGCCTGGTTTTTGATGTAACTTTGACTGAGGTGTACTGGGTCCCTGCTAACCAGGTTCCCAGTACCAGTGTTCTTTTCCTAGAACTGTACCACAATTAGCACAAATTCAGCCCCCATATAAGTCTCTAGTAAATGGTACCCCTGGTACCTAGGATATTCAAACTGAATAGGGTCCTCCAGGGCTGCAGCACAAATTGTGCCACCCTAGGGACCCCTTGCCAAGATCATGCAAACTGCCATTGCAGGCTGCTTGTCTTAGTGCAAAGAAAACTGAAGAGTCGACATGGCACACATCCCTGTGCACCATGCTCACAGACACTGCATGAGACGTAGGTGAGCCACCCCTACTGCAGGCCTTACAGCCTTAAGGCAGGGTTCATTATATCCCAAGTGTGGACATATCTGCCTGAGCAGATATGACCCTGCAATATCTAAGCCTATTCTTGGATATTGTAAGTGCACAGGGAAGCCATAGAGAGGTCATGGGCTGAACACTCTGCATTAAGAGTTCCCCAGCTCCATGATGACTTTACTGTACCCTAGGATGTTTGGTACCAAACAACTTGTCTTAATAAAGCCTCACTGATGCCAGTGTTGGATGTATTAATAAATGCACACAGGGGACACCTTAGAGGGTCCTCTGAAAACCTTCCAAACACGAGTGTAGTCTCTGACTAACCTTAGCCAGCCTGCCACCACCAAATGTGTTTCTGGGCTCAAAGTCCTCATTTTTTGCTTCGTTGTCTGAGGCCAGGAACAATGCCTGCTCTGGGCGGGGGTGCTTCAAATCTCCAGGCAGTAAGTGGCATTCCAAGGCGGGAAGCTTCAAATGGGATGCCGCCTTTGAAATGTGACCCAGGCAGTTCCAGATAGTGGAGGATGCCAACCCCCTGTCCTGCTCCCTTTTTGGAGGGAGGGTAGGTGGGAAAAATAGTAAGATTAGGTGGTGTGCCCACATTCAGCCAACACCACCCCTCAGGTGGAGCAGGAGATGTGGACCCCAAATTTCAGATTCCTCCCTTTTGTGTTGGAGAGAATTAGCCTATCAGGGCCAGGGGCATGCCCACTTCCCACAGGAAGTGGTCATATAGAGGGTGTAGACACCCTAAAGGTAGGTAGCCCATTGACTACTACCTATCACTCCCTCTAACACCCCTAAATTGAGTATTTAGGTGGCACCCCTCGACCCAGAACTTCAGATTCCTGCCTACCTAAGAAGAAGGACGAAGAGCCGCAAAAGCAGAGAAGAGGAGAAAAAGCAGTTGACTTGGCCCCAGCTTTGCCAGCCTGTCTGCTTCCCTCATCCAGAACTGTGCCAAAGTCGACTCGTCCTGCAGCTGTGACTCCAAAAGCCTGGGAGGACTGCCTGCCTTCGAAAAAAAACAAGAGTCTCCCGTGGAGTAGCAGAGCTGCTCCTCTGTATCCTGCAGGCCCCCAAGAACTGCTCGAGGCCTCTGGACTGCCAAAAACCCGACACCGGAAAGCACCACTGCACCCGTTGCTCCAAGGCAGAGTTATAGTGGGCCAGCGGTGCCAGCGTGTTAGCCCAGCAGAGACAAAGCCCACCTTGGACTTGCCCACTGTGGACTTCCTAACACCACCTGAAGCCTCTTTGTGGCGTCCCCCCTCAACCGCTCCCAGTGACAAACCCGATGCCTAAGGACACCTCTGCACCCTTCGCGGCTGGGTCCTGGAGAAGAGAACCGAAGGTGCCCACACGTCCTTGGGCATCGCAAGAGTTGAGCAACCTTGCTGGTTCAGCTCGACTTATCCCCAGTTCAAGCCTGCAGCCTCTTTGTGTCTGGACCGATCCTCCATTGAAGTAAAGGGGGCACCTGACGCTGTAATGCACCTCTGCACCCAGACGCCCAGCGTGGCTCTTCTGCTATGGTGGAGGAGCTTCGCCCCCCTTGCCAGCACTTTAAAAATGTAAAAATAAAACGAGTTTAAGACCTGTTTAATTTTTGTTTTATTTAGCTTGTGTCCGGGCTTGAGGCGTGTCCAGGGTGACGATAGGCTGGCGGGGGAGTGGTGGGCTCTACCTACACTGCGCATGTGGTTTTTGGCCGGCCATCCCAGGCCAGCCAAAAACCACATGCCACATGAACCACATGAAGCGCTCTCCATCCCAAGCTGCATTGCTGGGGTTGGAGAGAGCAGGCACAGACTTCCCAGTCTGTCCTTTAACGCACATCATCGGCGCTCAGGCCAATTCAGAAGTTGATCTCATGCATGAGAGCAGCTTCAGGATTGGCCGCAAGGCAGGCTGGGGCAGAGAGGAGCTGAAGAGCTCCTGAATTGAACTGTTGGTGCTGCCTTGGACCTTTCCCTTACTCACCTTAAGCCCAGATGATTGGCCCCATAAGTCGCTGCTAATTACCTGTATGCTGCGTGTGTTTTTGCTCTATAGCTTAACATTACGCAGAAGACTTTTAATTCTGATTTAAAGTATCAAAAACCACTAAAAATCTCCCGACACTGAAAAACACACCTCTGTACCCGGACGCCCCAGTGCCTCCCGAGATGAGCTGTTGGTGCTGCCTTGGACCTTGCCCCATACTCACCTTAAGTCCTGGGAGAGGGCCCCGTAAGTTGTTAAGTGACCATATGCAGCGTATATTTTCTCCATAGTTTAACATCGCTGCGAAGTGCTTTACTCGCGATTGAAAGTATCAATCTGCTGTTTACTTCAAACCTGCTATTTTAAACAGTACTTCCCTTTGAACAAAGTTCTTGGTTTTACAAAATTAAAGAAGTGTTCTTTTTCTAATTATGGTCTCTGATTTATTCTTTGTGTGTGTCTTATTTATTGTCTCTGTGAGTACAACAAATGCTTAGCACTACTCTCTGATAAGCGTAACTGCTCACCCACACTACCACAAATAAAGCGTTCGTATTATCTACTTTTGAATCTGTTAACCAGTCTGGGATTTACTGTACTCTCTGCACAGTGTACTTCTTTTTAGTGCACTATGTAGAGAGACAGCAACCTACACTCGTCAATTGTGGAAACAATCTCGCTTTCTCGTCTGTCTCCACCATCGTCTAATCTATTCCATTCTGGTAGACGACCTCTTAGAATACCACCACTGCAGTCAAGGATGCCCCATGTTGGAAAGGACTCTATTTCGGTTCTGCCCTACTTGCCATGCCAAGTATCCAAGGAAAGACCTCCACGAAGTCTGCAATCTGTGTTTGTCCCCCTAACACCATGAAGACTTCTGTTTGGCACATCTTACTTTCAGGAATAAAAAGATTCTTTGAAACCGAAGAGCTCACCGCATTGCTTCGACTTCCATGCTGCACAGAGGGAGTAAGAAGATGCCTTGACCTCTTCGGAGAGAGAGAGAGGTGTCGGATATCAAACAATTTGACTCTCCAGCTGTCAAAATTGATGCTGCTTTCTCACCAGAAATTATAAATTCCGAGTCAGATGTCGAAGCAGGAGAGCCTCCGCCGGCCCAGCATCTGCCAAAGACCACAGTGAGGACCGTCGCCTCCCCTACTCATCAAAAAGAGGCACCCGCCTAAACCTCCCAGGCTACCTCTGGGGCCTCTGGTGCACCACTGTCTCCCTGCCATGGTCAACACTGCTTTTTCCAGCTGGACCCAACCCCCGTACCAGACTCTGTGCGAAGTCCTCCTTGAAGCCTTGCGTATTGACTGTCACTTCGGTGCGGAATCCTGAGATGCCAGCTTGGCCACCATCGGAATTGAAATGGGTGGCCCGAAGCATTCAGAGCCAAGACATCCCTCCCTGAAGCATTAGGCTCGAGACATTCAGACCCAAAGCATTCGGGGGCGAGAACTACCTTGGCGCCCTCTTGGCGTCTTGCCTCTTCGCCTCCATCCAGACCGCCATCTGCACCATCCACCGCTTCTGAGGATTTCGAATAACCAATCCTTCAGCGGCTGCAAGAATACATTAACACCAAGCAGCAACAGATCCATATCCTGCCGGGCTCTGGTCGGATCCTGGCAAAACCTCTGCAGGTGCCGAAAGACTTAGTTCCTCATAAGAGGAAGTTGACTTTTGAGGAAGCCCTCAGTCCCCCTGTAACACCCACTCCCAAAAAGCATAAGAAACATGACTGGGCTGCCTCTCCACTGCCTCTTGTCCATCCTTCTCCTCCACTCCCTCCTCCCCCTTCCTCGCCTGTGGATTCTCCTCAACACTCACCACAGTGTTCTTCACACACTGGGGGGTGCGAGGGGGGTGTTTCAGACAGTCCACGGCCACCCTTATGACCATACATAGGGCCGACAGGGTCCTGACCCTTGGGACCATTATGCCACAGAGCCTCCAGCGGACCCAGACCTGTATCTTGCATAGTGCTCCCCTCCAACAACATGACCTCGTACCATGAGGTTCTGCATAGGGCAGCCACCTTTCACTAGGTAGAGATGTAACAAGACCCTCCTCCACCCAGCGCTCCCTACTGTGCCTCCCTATGCTCATGGGAGTCCTTTGACCAGTCACTGAAATATTTAAAGAGTCAGTTAAACGTGAGGGTTGTTAGACAGAAGGTTTACAAGAAGTTCAAGGCTTCTCCCACTGACCCACCATACATTTGGTGTCAGTTATCCCCTGACACCCTAGCTGTTTCTACAGCTCGAAAGCGAGCTAACACACAGGGTCACGTCCTCTTCAGACCAGGAGAGTAAGAAAATCGATGCCGGGAGGCAAAAGGGTAGTTGTGTAGTCTGCTACTCATTGGCGCATCGCTAACTCTAAAGGCCTAAACTCTTGGTATGACGGCACCCACTAGGATCAGATGGTGGACCATGTCCAGCATCTCCCAGAACAGGATCGCAAAAAGGGGCAACAGTTGTTGGCGGAGTGCAAGATCATCCCCAACACCAAGATCTTCTGCACACTGGATGCTGCAGACCCAGATGCTCATGGCATAATAACTACGCATTAAAACCTTTTGTGTTGCAACGCGTGGCAGCGTGTCTCTGGCTTTTTAGCCAGAGGCCCAGCAACACCTTCTAAATATACAATTTGATGGCCAGAACGTCTTCCGTCCTCAGGTCAACGAGATGCTAGAAACTATTTTAAAAAAGATACTGGCACCGCCTAAACTATGGGCGCCCTACAAACACCTGTTCCTTGTGGCTCATTTCGCCGCTCCCAATACTGTGGTGCAGCCAAAACCTCCACCCCAAAAACCTCTTTCACCTTTTCAAGGCCCGTACAGCAGTCACCTTCAGAAGGCTACTATAGGGGTGGATACAGGGGTAATAATGGCAAAGGCTGAGGAAAGGGCGCAGCCCACAAAGGGGCTACCCCTCCAAAACATGGACTCTCTTCTCCTTCCTCTCCGACCACACAACACCTGTTGGGGGAAGGCTGCGGGGATTTCTGCCCCTTTGGACAGAAATCGCCTCCGACCGATGGATCCTAGACCGCATAAAAGAGGGGTCGGTCAAGGACATCATACACCACCAAACATCTCCCTCCCCCAGCCGCCAGCACAAACTGTCCCCAGTACATTTGCGACTCCTTCAGGAGGAGATAAAAGGCCCTCCTTGCCAAGTGTGAGGGGCATAGAACCGAATCCGCTACAACACTGGGAAAAGGGGGTGTCCCCTTTTTGCTTTCTTGTCTCTAAAAAGAATGGCTCCCTCAGGCCCATCCTCAATCTCTAACTTCTCAACAAATGAATACTGTCCGAGCACTTTCATATGGTGACTCTAAGATGTCATACCAGTACTGCAGCAAGGCAACTTCATGAATGCCCTAGATTTGAAGGACGCCTAATTTCACATATCCATCCACCCAGCTCATGAAGGATAACTGTGGTTTGTGGTGAGTGGACAACATTACCATTCCAAAGTACTTCTGTTCAGGGTTACCACAGACCCAAGGGTCTTTACCAAATGCCTGGCCATGATGGCGTCTCATCTGAGGAGGAGCCGCATCCATGTGTTTCCTTATCTGGTCGACTGGCTCATCAAAAGCGCCACGCAGCAAATATGCCTAGCGCACACCCAGACGACCATTCGGACGTTGCACAGTCTAGGCTGTATGATCAATCTGACTAAATCCCAGCTCCAGGCCCTTAAAGTACAGTCCTTTCTCTTGGCCATCCTTGACTCACCGGTGTGGAAAGCTTACCCCAGTCCTGCAAGAGTTTAAGCATTTCAAAACCTGCTACCTCTTTTTCAGCCAGATCGCTAAGTAACAGTCAGAACTGTGATGTGCTTGCTTGGGATGATGGCATCTTGCATAGCCATAGTTCCTCACGTCAGACTTTACATGTGCCTGTTGCAAGAATGCCTAGCGGTACAATGGTCTCAAGTGGAGGGTCATCTAGAAGATCTAGTGTTGGTTTGGGGCTGCACATATCTCTCTCTACAGTGGTGGAACGCAAACAACCTGTTGCAGGGGCAGCCCTTTCTAGATCTGGTCCCGCAAGAGATCATCACCATGGACATCATCCTACTGCTTTGCTTTGGAGATTACACGGTGACCCTCTAATTCAATGATGCCTATACTCAGCAAACAGTGTCACGCCTCCACAAATTATATTTCACAGTAAACGTCAAAAAAGCACTCCTTTCTCGCCGACAAATAAAGCTCTTCTTGGGACTGATATTAAACACAGTGCCAGGCAAAGCCTACCCCAATAGTGAGAGAGTTATGGCATTTCAAAAGCGGCTTCCCATTTACCAGACATTGCAACATTCAGATAGTTAGAATGATTATGTAACTGCTTGCAAGGATGACCTCCTGCATTGCACTAGTGCCAAACATTTGCTTAAATATGTACCTGCTACAAGAGTATTTAGCCAGGCAATGGTCACAAGCTACTGGTCAGTAGGATGATCTGTTGTTGGTGGAGCCCAGATTTCTGCAAATACTACAATTTGTTATTGGGCAGGTCATTTTTCAATCCATATCTGCAAGTGTAACCATTATGACAAACGGCTCGTTAAGAGAGTGGGGCTAACATCTGATCCGTTTGTCTATTTAGGAGAACTGGTCTGCACAGCAACAGACTATGCACATCTGTTCGAGTTAATGACAGTACAGATTGCACTACGCACGTTCTGCACAATTATTCTCAACAAAACAGTGCTCATCTGCATAGATACCATAACTTTGTGCGACATCAAAAAACACGGTGGGCACACACTCCTCCCAACTGTTAACCTTAGCACAGGAGATATAGCACTGGACCATTCAGCATCAAGTCCTTTTTCTGGCAGGGCATCTGCTGGAAATGGAAAATGATTTTGAGCTGCTGCTCAGCCGGATGCACCCACATACATACAAATAAGAGATCACTGCTGTAGGAAGCTGGCTCTGTATATACTATGCCAAAGTGAGGTATAGTGTGCACAGAGCCCAGTGGATCCCCAGAGGTATTGCAGAGGCTAAAGTATATAATACCTTACTCTCTTTTGTGGTAGTGTGGTTGAGCAGTCAGGCTTATCAGAGGGTAGTGTTAAACATTTGTTGTACACACTCCGGCAAGAAATGATGTGTCACCCTCAAGGACTGAATCCAGACCAATTATTTGTATAAGGAGTTGTTACTTTATGTTTATTTCTAGAGCCAAGATTTACGTAGTAGCAGGTAAGTAATACTTTCAATAATGGATTCGTATAGACCACTCTCTTTAATAAATATAGATGCCAAACGTTTTGCCAAACTGCTAGCCAATAGACTGCAGCCTCTACTCCCCCTGATAGCGAGACCCGATAAGTCCAGGTTTATCCCCCGGTAGATCCACAACTCATAATCTTCGCACTTTTTTCACAGTGTTACACTATCTGAATCCTAATGCAGAGGCGCTCGTTGCATTTCTAGATGCTACCAAAGCGTTCAACGCACTGGAATGGCCATATTTGTTCGCCATACTAGGGAGGCTCGACTTTAGCCTGATGTTTATTGCACAAATCGAACTGTTGTACACAGCACCCTCAGCGAGACTGCCCATGAATGGCATGATCTTGGACCCATTCTTTATATCCCGCGGAACCAGACAAGGCTGCCCCCTTTCCCCTCTCTTGTTTGTCATAGCGATGAAACCAATAGCAGCTAGGATTCGTCAACATCACGCGGCAAGAGGGTTGGGCTTCAGCACCAGAGGGCTCCTAATTTCCTTGTATGCAGACGATATGACGTTGTACATCACTGACCCAGAGGTCAACTTAGGTCCACTACTTAGGGAGCTCACAAAGTTTGCGGGCTTTCGGGAATATTTATAAACTGGTCCAAATCTACCTTATTCCCACTTACTGAGGCTACTAAACCTTTCGACCTAGATCACCCGCTGAAGTGGGCAGAAGGCCCGGTAAAATATTTGGGCATCTGGTTAAACTGGGACGAACAGGAGATATGGAATCTAAACTATGGTCGTGCTATTTCTTGGCTAGAAGGGAAGATCAAGATCTGGGCCAAGCTGCCGATCTCTCTCGCTGGCAGAATTTCCATTGCTAAAATGGTTGTGCTGCCCAAATTCTTATACTTATTCGTTAACATTCCGATTCCTCTTACCCAAGCCTTCTTCAAAACTCTCCGATCGCTTATGATCTCCCTGGCCTGGGCGGAGAAGCAAGCACATGTAACCTGAGAGCTGCTCACACTTCCTCTCGCTCAGGGAGTGCTGGGGGCCCCGGACATGTCAATATATGTGTATTGTGCACAAGATCAATTTTTGCATTATTGGTTACATCCCACCCCGTTCCAACACCACGTAGCTGTCGAGACGGATATAGCAGCTCCAGTTCCGCTCCAAGTGGCCATATATCAAAAATATCGAAAGCCGAGGGACGGGATAGATACAGTCGAGACCCTCGGATGGGCTTGGGACAGACTGCGGACCAGAGCCCACCTGGAAATATTATATGCCCCCTCTATCCCTCTACCACGAAACCCACAGATCCCGGCTATGGCTGATGGTGGGAATGTAAATCTGGCGAAATCAATGGGACTGGAAACCTTCGCAGATCTCTATCCGGAGGACACCTGTGCCCCACTGGCACCTATGACCGAGGGCTCGAGGTATTTCTCCGAGCTATTTCTCTATTTTAAGATTAGAGCCACATGCAGACAACTGCATTCTACCTTTCCAAACCCCCCTTCTCAATTACTAGCACTCGAGCAGATGATAGCTACTGCTGCCTCCCGTAGACTAATAACAAGATTATACTGTTCTATGCAAAATGCAGCACCACTGACTACACCCAAAGCCCAGCACAGTTGGAATGCAGGCCTCGACGGGCAGGTGACTGATGAAAAATGGGCCTTCAGTTGTGGCCAACTCCAATTGCTCTCACCTAATTATAGACTGAGACTAATTCACTTTAAATACTTGCACTGTTATATGGTTCTTAGGCACATTATCGACATTGCTAAGTTAGCATGAGCTTCGCTGCCATGATGCTGCTTTTGCGCACGCTACTACATGACTTTGTTTTTGCAAGACTTTGTTTGTGCCCTTCACATGAGAACGGGTTGCCTTTCGCGTTCTCTGCCTTTCCTGGAGTTTAGTCTGAACACGATATGCAAGGTCGATAAACAATGCCCCTTGTTCTGTTCTGGTCAGTCCCTAGCACCTAGACATAACATGCTACACAGCTGCAGTACTGAAGACTCGTGCTTTGATATTGCGTTGTTGCATGTTGTTTTTAGACACTTGGAGAGAGCCGTTCCATGGAGAAGAGCTCTGCTATTTCTATGATGTAAACCTTGCATTCAGGCTTTAAGGTATGGGGTCTGCTGTCAAAGCCCAGAGATCGTCCTTTTTATAAAATAAACTTCTTCTAGTCAAGGGGAGGGTGGTCCGGCCTATAGGCCCTTATTTCCACAGTCTTTATAAAATGACTTCTCCCTTTGTATTCTATGGAATTGTAACAATGCTAACTGTGCTGAGTTTATGCATTTTGCTGCTAGTAGTGGCACGTATACTGTATTGTAGAGCACGATAGTTAAACTAAACATTTTGAACTATTTCAGTGACTGCTTATTCTCATTGTGGACAGGTCTGAGTGAGTGAGCGAAAGTGTACGTCTTGCTCCTGCGATTCCTGAGAGAGTCGGGAGTGTTGTGTTCTGGGTTGTCTAATCATTTGTAGCTCCGTGATCTTTGGAGGAGAACGAATGAGACACTATAGCTAGTCGGTTTGGGATTTTGGGTACTGATGTAGTAGGTTGGTACACCCCTATTCACTGAGGTCCTGTTTTCCTGCGCATAGTTCTGTGTATGTGCAGAATCCCTGTAACAGCACAGGTTTTACAGAACCCCCTCTTGGGGGGGTAAGGCTACACCGCATGGGGGTAAGGCCTGACAACAAAATGCTGGAGCTGCGGGCTGGTCCCTGCCACCTTCTCATCCAGGGGATACTCATCAATAGTCATAATCTATGAATAATCCCCGCCCACGTGCGGGATCCCGGAGTATATAGAAAATATACATATATATATATATATATATATATATATATACACATATGTGAAACATATACATGCAGACTAAAAATGTTTCCAACAATGCAGAACTGCCAAAATTACATAGGTTTGCATTGTAAGACAAATACCCTCCTAACCCATAAGGAAAAGAGGACATGCACAGAACAATTGTCATATACCAATGCTTTATTGCCACAAGGAAAACTTGTAATTGCAGGCATTCGCCTGTAGGCTGCATTGCAGAGCAATAATGAAACCAAGACAAAAAAAACTGGCACCTTGCCTTTAATGCTTCCAAGGGTTAGGATACCGTGCCTTTAAGGCCTGCAGGAGACCCTCTGCTCCCATCATGCACCACAGGTGACAGTTAGGTCAGTTCTTTTTTCCGGCTCCTTCTATGAGGATCCTGGAGTTTGAGCTCTTCAGTTTTTTGACTGAAAGATATATATTTGATATTTCCTTTGAAATTTCGACAGTTTCTGATACCTAGAGGTATATTCTACTGGTTTTTGGTAAATTTCCAGTCAGAATGCCTGCTTTATTTCGGAAATGTCCTTCCGGCAAGAAGATGGCACTGTCAGACCCACACTCGGTGTGTATTGTGTGCCTTCCATCTTCACACAATCCTGACCAGTGTTCTCATTGCCAGAAGTTTACTAAAAGGACTCTGCGTGACAGAGAACGCATCAAGCTTCATGCCCTGCTGGAGAGGGATAGAGGCCATCATGGAGGTGGCCATGGTATCAGAGCTCCCTCTTCAAGCAAGCAACACCGAAAACGGCATCGTTCCACCTCCCCTGAGTCCAGGAAGAAGCAGGTGCCTGAATGTTCGCCGTCGACGTCAAGATCGCCGTCGAAGAGGCCTAGGCATTCTTCAACGTCGAGGGACAAGCCATTGTCTAGACGTCGAGACTCTCCGCCGCATGCCAATAAGTCGGCGTCGAGGCACAGCACTTCGGGCTCGAAGGCTGTGGGTCCAGAGAGACCTTCCAAAGCTCCGTCGACGTCGAGGCTTCCGTCGACGTCGAGGCATTCTCCGCCACCCTCGAGGGGGTCGGCGTCGAGAGACTCGCCGGCGAAGACTATGCCGCGAGGGGACATATCGACGTCGAGAGCAACGTCAAGGTCCCATCATTCGACGTCAAGGAGGTCGACGTCAGCCAGAAGGATGACGTCGAGATCCCCCCCATCAGCGCCAACAGGCGACGTCAAGGTCCCCCCATCGACGTGGGCGGTCGACGTCGAGACCTCATCATTCGCCGTCGAGGAGATCGGCGTCAGCGGCCAGGGCGACGTCTAGGTCCCCCCCATCGACGTCTACGTCAAGGTCCCCCCATCAACGTGGGCGGTCGACGTAGAGATCAAGATCGCTGCACAGAACGACGGTGAGGGCGCAGACCTTATCGACGTCGAGGGACAGAAATGCAACGTCGAGATCCCGTTCGACGTCAAGGGCCCAGTCATCTCCAGGGCTGAATATTGTGCAGATCTCTCCAGAGAGATCTCCTACAGCTGGCGAAATGAAGGTTTGCGCCCTGTCGCCTCGCTGGCTGCAGGGCGTTGGAACAGGTGCCCGCAGAGGTCCGGGCTCGGACTACTTGCGGTCATACGCAGCAAGAGCTTCTAAGTCGCCTCCAGCAAGACCTTCTAAGTCTCCTTCCAGAAGACAAAGGTCGCCTTCTACACGCCGATCTCGGTCAGGGGGTCGTCGCAGCTCGCACCACGATCCTCCACATAAGAGGAGGCGCAGAACATCATCCACCTGTTCTTCGTCTTCTATTCGGGACTACTCGCCAACTTTTTCATCTACGCCACCTTCAAGGGTGTCTCCCATTGATGACATTGGGACTTTCTCTGACGTACTTGGCAGAGGAGCTAAGAAACTAAATATCAGTTTATGCACTCCTGTGGTCCCTAAATCGATTATTTTTGAGACATTGCACCATCGTACAGCTCCCAGACCTCTGCTACCAGGTTTTTTAGAACCAGCTATGGCCACGTTCCTCACTCCTGCCACAGTGGGATCAGTTCCGTCGAGGATCACAAAAAAAATACAAAGCTCCAGACCAGGATCCCTTGTTCCTTGGGTCTGATCCTCCGGCGGATTCAGTCATTGTGGCAGCCGCCAGGAAAGCGCACTCGGCAGCCTCATCAGCTTCTGTTCCTCCAGAAAAGGACAGTAAACAAATGGACTCCTATGGCAGGAAGATGTGCAATACTTCGGCATCATCTATGAAGATTGCAAGTGCTTCAGCCCTTCTTGGGCGCTACGACAGGTCTCTTTGGGACTCTCTGGCTAGGTTTACTGACAAGCTTCCCAAAGAAGATCGACAAGACTTCCACGAAATCTTGCAAGAGGGTGGTTTAGTAGCCTATCCAATCATCAGCGCGGCGGCTGACGCCTCAGATCTCGCCGCGCACGGCTATTCACAGGGCATCTGTTCGCGGCGCTCAGCGTGGTTGCGCCTCACAGGTCTAAAACCGGACGCCCAGAAGAAGATCCTCAACCTTCCTTTTAACGGCTCCTCCTTATTCGGTTCTCATGCTGATGAGGAGATGACAAAGATGAAGACCGAGCTAGACACGGTCAAAGCAGTTGGACTGGAAAAGCGGAAGGAGTTTCGTAAACGCTTCCGTCAGAACGACAAGCGACCCTTCCAACAGAGGGTTCAAACCCTTCAATGGTCCTCCCAAAACCAACAAAGGTTCCAATTCCAGCACAAGCGTCCTGGCAGGGGAAGAGGGAACAATAAGCAACAGCAGTCCTCCACCAAGCAGCCTCCAAAACAGTGAGGCATTGCTTCCTCCGCACCCGTTCGCCACTCCGGTAGGAGGGAGTATCGTTTTTCACCTGGAAGAGTGGGAATCCATAACAAGAGACAGATGGGTGCTAAATATTGTGCAGCATGGTTACTTGCTGAGGTTCAAGACCCCTCCTCCGCAAGTTGCCCCTCAATTGACGTGCCTTACTCAACAACACAATTTATTGTTACAGGGCGAAGTGTGTACCCTCCTCTCCAAAAAGGCCATAGAAGAGGTCCCACCTCACCAGCGAAATCAAGGGGTATACTCACGGTACTTTCTGGTCCAAAAACAAGTAGCCGCCAAAGAGTACAGACCTATCCTCGACCTGCGCCTGCTGAACAGGTTTATAAGAAAAGAGAGATTTCGGATGCTAGCCCTGCACCAGATTTCCCACATCTTCATCTGGGAGACTGGATGTGTGCCATCGACCTGCAGGACGCCTACTTTCACATTCCTGTTTCAGTGAAACATCGCAAGTTCCTCAGGTTCCAGGTGTCTCGACAGCACTATCAGTACCGAGTACTTCCGTTCGGGCTCAAATCCGCCCCCCCGGACGTTCTCCAAGTGCATGGCGGTGGTAGCTGCTTTCCTCCGCAAGCGGACAATATTAGTCTATCCCTACCTAGACGACTGGCTCCTGAAGAGTTCCACACCTTAACTACTCCAGAGCCATCTCACTTACTGTCTCAACCTGCTTCACTCCCTGGGGTTGCAAGTCAACTACAAGAAGTCAGTTCTCAACCCCACGCAGAAGATACATTATCTGGGCGCGTCCCTAGACACCGCAACGGCAAGCGTGTGTCCTTCGGAGGAGAGGTTGTCCTCAATGTTGATCAAGTGCCGTGCTCTTCTCAGCACTATACATCCCACAGCAAGGCAGGTGTCATCACTGCTGGGATCGATGGCCTCATGCATCTTCATTGTGCCCAATGCCAGACTTTACATGCGGCCTCTACAGCAGTCCCTCGAAGATCAATGGACACAGCGCTCAGGCCGTTGGGAAGATCGTGTCTCTCTTCCTCAGGCGGCCAGGGACTCCATCAAATGGTGGATGAAACGTTCACACCTTCTGCAAGGGGTCCCTTTTCACCAGGTCCCTCCGACACAGACTGTAGTTACAGATGCCTCACTGCAAGGTTGGGGAGCTCACATGGGCCAGGTTCAGGTACAAGGTCTCTGGTCCGAGACAGAGAGAAGTTATCACATCAACTTCTTGGAGCTAAGGGCAGTTCATCTGGCTCTCAACTCTCTGTACCCGTCCCTACAGTCCAGCTCCATTCAGATTCAGACAGACAACACAACAACAATGTACTATCTGGACAAGCAGGGAGGCACCAGGTCACGGGTCCTGTCTCTGGAGTCACAGACCATATGGAAGTGGCTTCTGGCGAGGAGTCTCACGATCGTAGCCGTTCACCTTCCAGGAACCTTGAACGTGCAGGCAGATGTTCTCAGCAGAGACTTCGTAGAAGCACACGACTGTGTGTTAAACGAAGAAGTCGCTCAGGACATTTTTCGGCAATGGGGAGTGCCAGACATCGACCTGTTCGCAGACGCGGCAAATATGAAATGCCCCGTCTTCGCGTCCAGATTCCCACAACAAGGATCACGGGGGAATGCACTTTTGATAGGATGGTCGTAGACATTGCTGTACGCTTTTCCACCACTCCCTCTGATCCCTGCGGTCATACAGAAGTTTTACAGGACCAACGCCAGAATGATCCTGATAGCACCAGAGTGGCCGCGCCAGTGGTGGTATCCGGACCTCCTGCAGCTGTCCGAAGCTCCACACCGGAGGCTTCCCTGCCGCCCGGACTTGTTGACCAAGAACGAGGGGAAGAGTATTTCATCCCAACCTCTCGTCCCTGCGATTGACTGCATGGCTCCTGAAGTCATCCAGTACGGACACTTAGACCTCCCTGCTGATTGTATGTCCATTCTCAGGGAAGCAAAGAGACCCTCCACCAGGAAATCTTATGCTTTCAAGTGGAAGAGATTCTACCTGTGGTGCAAGGACAACGCCTTTGATCCGACTAAGGGTCAGGAGCAAGTGATCCTTCCCTACTTGTTATACTTGGGCAAAGTCAGGCCTGCAATATTCCTCCATCAGGGTTCACCTGGCTGCTATAACAGCTTACAGGAAGTCCCCTACCCAGGGTTCATTCTTTCAAATGCCAGTGGTAAAGGATTTTCTGGAGGGACTCAGGAAGGTTTATCCCCCAGTGAGATCTCCTTCTCCCCCCTGGGAACTTAACATTGTTCTTACTAAACTTATGGGTGCTCCTTTCGAGCCTATTCATAAGGCGTCTTTGCAGCATTTGACCTGGAAGGCTGCTTTTTTGGTAGCCATCACTTCAGCCCGCAGGGTGAGTGAGATTCAAGCCCTGTGCTGTAAGGCACCTTATACTGTTTTTCATGCCAATAGGGTGGTGCTACGTACACATCCGAGCTTCCTCCCGAAGGTGGTCTCGGATTTTCACATCAATCGGGTTATTACGCTGCCCACCTTCTTTCCTAAACCTTCAACTCCCCCTGAGAGATCATTACACTCTTTAGATCTCCGGAGAGTGCTGAAGTTTTACCTTGACAAAACTCACACACTTAGGAAATCTGACCGGCTCTTTATCAACTATGGTTCTACTAACACCGGTCTAGCTGCATCTAAAAGATCCATCTCTCGATGGATAGTCTCTTGTATAGCTTTATCCTACCAGTTGGCTAACAAGACCTTACAAGGCAGACCTAAAGCGCACTCTACCAGAGGGAAAGCCTCTACCACAGCTCTCCTTCGCAATGTTCCAATGTCTGAAATCTGTAAGGCAGCCACATGGCGATCGGTGCATACCTTTACACGTCATTACTGTCTAGATTCTGATGCACAGGCCGATGCCCAGGTGGGGCAGGCCTCTTTGAGGAATTTGTTTGCATGATTGCAATTTGAATGTAATGTTCTGTATACTCCGTTGCTCGTCCGCAAGGTACGGGGTATGGGCTTGCTACTCTATTCATAGATTATGACTATTGATGAGTATCCCCTGGATGAGAATGATTAGTTACTTACCTGTAATCCTAGTTCTCATCCAGGGGTATACTCATCATAGTCATAAGCGACCCTCCCTCCTCCCCGGACGAGCATCACTGGAGTTCTTCTTTATTATTGCATCCTCTACTCAGGTGTCTCTACATTATACACCGTCAAAATGAACTGACCCAGCTGTCACCTGTGGTGCATGATGGGAGCAGAGGGTCTCCTGCAGGCCTTAAAGGCACGGTATCCTAACCCTTGGAAGCCTTAAAAGGCAAGGTGCCAGTTTTTTTGTCTTGGTTTCATTATTGCTCTGCAATGCAGCCTACAGGCGAATGCCTGCAATTACAAGTTTTCCTTGTGGCAATAAAGCATTGGTATATGACAATTGTTATGTGCATGTCCTCTTTTCCTTATGGGTAAGGAGGGTATTTGTCTTACAATGCAAACCTATGTAATTTTGGCAGTTCTGCCATGTTGGAAACATTTTTAGGCTGCATGTATATGTTTCACATATGTGTGCATATATATATGTATTTTCTATATACTCCGGGATCCGGCACGTGGGCGGGGATTATTCATAGATTATGACTATGATGAGTATACCCCTGGATGAGAACTAGGATTACAGGTAAGTAACTAATCCTTCTTGCACATGTCCTGGTTCTGTCCACCCATTGCTGCCTTTTCGACTGACATCTTTAGTAAAATCCATGACATACATGGGGTACCTAACGAACCTCAGCCACTCATAGGGTTACTGGGATATGTGAAGGACACTAAGGCAGAGAACCGCAAACTACACGCATTGTTACTCTTGTTGGCTAAACGAAGAGTGTCAATTCATTGGGGTGATAGGAAAGTACCCACAACCAAGGCTTGGATCCAAGACATCACTTTCAGTCACACATAATTATCGACCTACTGGGAACTGATGCCTATAGCCTCAAGACCAAAAGATATTTGGGACCCCTTTTTAGACTGGTTAAAAACACTTCAGGATGATAATTCTGTCTCCCCTAATCGCGCAGCCTCTCTCAATTCACAGTCATCTGAACATAACTAGATGCACTCCCACCTTCGCATTCTCAGGTGGTTGCTGAGATCAAACACCAACTTGCCTCCCACGGTGGGTCCACTGTTAATAGCCTGCAGGTGGTATTGCTGTGCTGCTCTCTACTTGTGGATTAGCCAAATGCCTTATGTTTTTATTTAGGTACTGTAAGATATATATGATGCCCCCTGTCTGTTTTGTTATGGTTTTTCTTTTCTGTTTCAATTTTGTTTGCCTTGTTCACACACTTGAGATGAAGATACTCTTTAATTATACAGTCTGTATAACATGATGCTGAATGTGTACTATTGCAAAACTTTCAATAAACAAAAAAAAGTAATACTTTCAATACATTTATATTTTGCAAGATATAGTGTGTACTGGTTTTGTAGAAGCATACAAGTTACTTTGCAGTAGAAGAAATTGGTTGTTTTAGACACTTTAGAATTTTTATTACTTTAGATTACTTTATAGTTACTTTGTAGTTACTTTTCTAGTTTGGAGTGAAACAAACTAACACAATCTAAGCATCTTATGACATTAGTAAGCAGGTTAACTCTTTTGAAGACACTAAGCTACTTTGTTGCAGTACAAAACAGATTCAACACTTAAAATATGTTTCAGAGAAAACCCACCATACAATCCAATGGAGAAAAACGAAGTGTTAGATTTGCAGGTAAGTAGACGGTTTGGATAACTGAGTTTTGGGGGAGGGGGCTAGACCCAAGGTTCAGGTTGGCACTCAAGGTGTACCACCAGCGGCACTAGGGCGGCCGGGTGCAGAGTGTTAATGGGGCTAGGGGGCACCTGGCTTGGGGGCTGCTCATGGGCAGGCCACTCGGTCTTGGGAGTCAAGCTCCTGGGGTTAAGGTAATAGCAAAGGGGGTCCCAGATCAGCACCAAGTCCACACCACCAGCGACGCAGTGTGCTTAGGAGGTGTCAGGAGCCCAATGCTTCCCTATGGAGGATGCTGGTTGAAGAAAAAGACTACAGGCTTGAGCTAGAAGACTGGAAGAAGGGAACTAACGACTGGAGGATGAAGTTGAAGAGTTGCTGGACACCAGAACACTGTCGGTCCGGCATCTGACACTGGCCGACAGAGTCCCCAATTTCCGAGAGGTGCGTCACTTGAAGAGAGGAATCGCCGATCATTCCCCGATATGGGCGAGATGCAGCTTAGACAAACCACACAATCTGAGGACCATTACACTAAATCCCTGGTATCGTAAAATCGCGAGCATAAGAAACGGATTGATAAATGCCACAGAACACTATATCTGAAAGAGACACGTTAGCGACAGATTCCTTACCTTAGAATATCCCCAGGCGTCAGGCTGGATCCGGAAAGTTTTTTGCGTAGCAGTACCCTTGCGCGTCGGTAGGCGGCGTCGTGCGGCTCCGCGTCCGTCGTCGGCGTCGTGATCGCCGGGATGACGTCGCGGGCAGTACTTAGGCGCCGCCCTGCGCGCTGACGTCAGTTCTTCTTTTTCCGCGCCAGCAAGCGCAGATCCGGGAAGAGCAGTGCCCTGGTCATTTTTTGACCATACTTTTTGGTGAATTTTTTCACTGTTTTTTCATCTCTCAAGGTGTCGTAGGGATGCCCGGTTTCAAACGTTGCGGCGCCTGTGCGCGGATGATGTCCGTCACCGACCCGCATTGGGAGTGTCTCTTCTGCCTCGGCCGAGGCCACGACACGGAGTCTTGTACCGACTGCCAGGCCCTTAACCCGAAAGCTTTGCGAGAGCGGTCTCGAAAGCTCCTGGAGGCCCGGCATTCGGCTCCACGGAAGCCCCGGTCGCGTGAGAGGTCCAGGGGTCGATCGCGGAGTCCACACCGGTCGTCGGTGTCGAAGTCTTCTTCGTCCGGTAAGTCGAAACACAAGAAGTCCAAAAAGCATCATCGCTCTAGGACTTCGCCTCGCCAGTCTCGCGACTCGGCTGAGGCCCCTCCCGGCACCGTCCCCGCCCCGCGGCCCCGGACATGCCTGTGGAGTCGCCCCCGCCATACCCGCCCTTCCCGGGTTCGGGGGCGGATCCGGCCAAAGTGCAGGAATTCCTGTCGGCCATGGCCCGCCTCTTCGGGCCTTCAGGCCCCTCCGGTGCGCCTTCGGGCCCCGCGGGCCCTGATGGGGTTGCTCCGGCGTCGCCGACGGCTCCGGCCCCGGCGTCGCCCGTGCCTCCAGCCCCGATCCTGGCTCCGGCTTCGGCCCCGGCCTCGATCCCGGCTCCACAACCCCCATCGACGCCGGTCGACCTAACGACACCTCCACCGGCGCCGATGTCTCCGGTGCCGTTCTCGACGCCGCCCTGGGCTCCGGGCGGCGTCGTCCCCCAGTTCCTTCCGGCTCCGGACATGGCTCCGGACCGACGTCGCTCGACCCCGGCTCCGGCGCCGATGGAACCTTGGGTCCCAACTGTCCCTCCTCCTCCTTATTTTGAACCAGAGGAGGACCAGTTGGACTGGGAGGGGTCTGATGACCCTCTGACACGACACTGTCAGTACGATGAGGACTGGACAGAGAGTCTAGGGAGGCCAGTGGTCTGGATACTTCCCCTGACATTGGCATGCTGTCTCCTCCCGTGGCTACGGAGGAGGGAGCCAATTTTGGTACGGTGTTGCGTAGGGCGGCTGGGGCCTTACGTCTCCAACTCCCTACTTTGACGGTCAAGCCTAACATCTTGACAGAGGTGCTTCAGCCGGCAGCCTCCTCTGCGGAGACTGTGCTGCCGTTTAACGACGCCCTCACTGACGTTCTCTTGGGCGCCTGGTCCAAGCCCAACACAGGGGCTCCTGTGGATCGGAACGTGTCACGACGCCATCGCCCAGCTCCGGGCGACCCCTGTTTCTCTCTGTCCACCCCACTCCTGAGAGCTTGGTTGTCCAAGCCTCCGCTTCCCAAACCGCCTTCCCTACCGCCCCTCCGGATAGGGAATCCAAACGCCTGGATCAGTTTGGGAAGAAAGGTTTTTCTTCCTCCAGTGCTGGCTTGCGGTCCGTTAACACCGCTTGTCTTTTGGGCCGATATACCCACTCCCTGTGGGATTCGGTGGCGGATGTTTTGCCCCAGTGTCCTGAGGAGGTCCAGACACTGCTTTCCAGCGCCATTGCGGAAGGAAGGGATGCGGCTAAATACACTATACGTTGTGGCCTTGACACCGCCGACTCGCTGGGCAGGTCTATTGCAACGACGGTGGCGCTCCGACGCCACGCCTGGCTGAGAACCACTGGTTTTTCAGGGGATGTCCAGAATACTCTCATGGACATGCCCTTTGATGGAGTCGGTCTTTTTGGGTCCAAAGCAGACCATGCGTTGGAGCGCTTTAAGGACTCACGGGCTACTGCCAAGTCCCTGGGCCTTTCTGCTACACGCCCTCCGCTGACTTCTGCTTTTCGCCCCTATCGTGGCCACGGTAGGGGCGCCCCTTCACGTCAGCAGCCCAGCCACCGGCCCGCGCAGCAGGCGTCTTCGCGTGGCCGAGGACGTGGATTCCGCCGTGGCGGATCGGGCAACCAGCGTGCGGGTCAGGCCACCACCTCCAACCCGTCCGCGGCCTCCAAGCCCTCCTAGTCCCTCCTTTCAGGTGCACGGCACGCCAGTAGGGGGCAGGGTCCGCCATCACCTTCCCCACTGGCGCACCATCACCTCGGACAGGTGGGTCTTGGACATTGTCCGAAGGGGCTACTCCCCCCTTCGAGACCACCCCCCAGCCATGCCACCTCAATTCCACCGCATGTCAGGGGATCACTTGGTGCTTCTACAGAAGGAAGTCACGGCCCTCTTGACCAAAAGGGCCATCGAGCATGTTCCGACCCCAGAAGTAGGGCGTGGTTGCTACTCCCACTACTTTCTGGTGCCCAAAAGGACAAGGAGGACATGCGTCCTATCTTGGACCTCCGGAACGTCAATCGCTTCCTCCGGAAGGAGAAGTTCAAGATGCTCACCCTAGCTCAGGTCTTGACTGCCCTCGACCCTGGAGACTGGTTGGTAGCGTTGGACTTGCAGGACGCATATTTCCACATCCCCGTCCTGCCGGCCCACCGGCGTTACCTTCGGTTCACGGAAGGCCCCGAGCATTTTCAGTTCACCGTGCTCCCCTTTGGCCGTACAAGTGCCCCTCGGGTGTTCACGAAAGTGATGGCGGTGGTCGCAGCTCATCTGCGCCGGGCAGGGGTTTCAGTCTTCCCCTACCTCGACGACTGGCTGCTGAAGGCGGGCTCGTCCCAGGCAGTCGTCTCCCACCTCCAGACTACGGCCGAACTCCTGCACTCGCTGGGGTTCTCCATCAATGTGCCGAAGTCGCATCTGATTCCTTCTCCACAGCTCCTTTTCATCGGAGCGGTTCTGGACACGACGCAGTTTCGGGCCTATCCTCCCGAACGGCGAGTCCGGGATATTCAGGCTATGATTCCGATCTTTCAGCCTTTATCCTGGGTTTCGGTACGGATGACCCTGAGGCTGCTGGGCCTCATGGCCTCCTGCATCCTGCTGGTCAATCATGCCAGATGGCATATGCGGGCTCTGCAGTGGGACCTGAAGTTCCAGTGGGCGCAGCACCAGGGCAACCTGTCCGATCACGTCCAGATCTCGGAGGGGACTGCAAGACAGTTGCAGTGGTGGCTCTCGAACCGGCAATGGGTCATGGGCAGATCCCTCTCCCTTCCCCAGCCAGAGCACACAGTTGTGACGGACGCGTCCCTTCTGGGATGGGGCGGTCACATGGGAGAGGCGGAGATCAGAGGCCTCTGGTCTCCGGCGGAGTCCCGGCTCCATATCAACCTTCTGGAGCTCCGGGCGATCCGACTTGCACTCAAGGCATTCCTTCCCTCTGTCAAAGGGAAGGTAGTGCAGGTGTTCACAGACAACACCACCGCCATGTGGTACTGCAACAACCAAGGCGGGGTGGGGTCGTGGACGCTTTGTCAGGAGGCTCTGCGCCTCTGGACATGGCTGGAACATCAGGGCATGTTCCTGATGGTTCAACACCTGGCAGGTTCCCTGAACGCCAGGGCGGACGAACTCAGCCGCCGGTGTATGATGGATCACGAATGGCGTCTTCACTCGGAAGTGGCGCAAGAACTCTTTCTACAGTGGGGAGAGCCTTGGTTAGATCTATTCGCCACCGAAGAGAACGCGCAATGTCATCAGTTCTGCGCGTTGGAATTTCCAAGGCGGCACTCGCTCGGCGACGCTTTTCGTCACGAGTGGAGTTGCGGTCTATTGTACGCCTTTCCGCCTATACCACTTCTACCCAGAGTGTTGAAGAAGATTCGGCACGACCGGGCCCAAATCATTCTTGTGGCTCCGGACTGGGCTCGAAGAGTTTGATATCCCGAGCTACTCAATATGAGCGTAGATCCCCCGATCCGTCTGCCTCTTCGGGAGGATCTTCTGTCGCAGCAGCAGGGGACGGTCCTCCACCCGAACCTGTCCAGTCTACACCTGCTTGCGTGGAGATTGAGCGGCGGCAGTTGATTCCTTTCGACTTGCCTCCCGAAGTTTGTGATGTGATTCTGGCAGCCAGGCGTCCCTCCACTAAGGTGGTATACGCCTGCAGGTGGAACAAATTTGTGGCATGGTGCACAGCAAAGGCTGTGAATCCCCTTTCTGGCCCTCTTTCTGAGGTCCTTCTGTTCCTTCTCTCTCTGGCCCAACAGGGTTCTGCCCTGGGTACCATCAAGGGTTATCTTTGTGCTATCTCGGCCTTCCTCAGGCTCCCTGATCAGCCCTCCCTTTTCAAGTCCCCTGTTGTTAACAGGTTCTTAAAAGGCATTACACACCTCTTCCCTCCTGTTCCGTTTGTGATGCCTCAGTGGGACTTGAACTTGGTTCTTACCTTTTAATGTGCGCTCCCTTTGAGCCTCTACATAACTGTCCTCTTCGTCTTCTGACTCTGAAGACAGCCTTTCTGGTGGCCATCACCTCCGCTCGGCGGGTGAGTGAGCTCCAGGCTCTATCTTGCAAACCTCCCTTTTTGTCTGTTCATCCAGACAAGGTTGTTCTTCGGACGCGTCCGTCCTTCTTGCCAAAGGTGGTTACTGCTTTCCACATTGGGCAGACCATCACTTTGCCCACCTTCTTTCCGCCTCCGCATCCTTCCAGAGAGGAAGAGAGGCTCCACCGTCTGGACCCAAAACGTGAGCTTTCCTTTTATATCAACCGCACACAACACTTCCGGGTGGATGACCAGCTCTTTGTTGGCTACGTGGGTGCCAAAAAAGGTCGGGCGGTGCACAAGAGGACCATCTCCCGCTGGGTTACCTTGTGCATCAAGACCTGCTATTCTTTGGCTAAGAAGGAGCCTCCTGTTGGGCTGCGTGCCCATTCCACCAGGGCAACGGCTGCTACAACGGCCTTGGGCCGCGGTGTTCCGCTGCCGGTTATATGTCAGGCAGCTACGTGGGCCTCGCTGCACACGTTTACAAAGCATTACTGCCTTGACAGTCAGGTCCGGAGGGACGGCTTCTTTGGCCGTTCTGTCCTCCAGGACTTCCTTGTCTGATCTTTGTTCGCAGACCCACCACCGGGGTTGGTATTGCTGGGGTATCTATTCTAAGGTGAGGAATCTGTCACTAACGTGTCTCTTTCAGATGCACAAGTTACTAACTTGTGTAACGATATATCTGTAAGAGACAGTAGTTAGTGACAGATTCCTTACCGCCCCACCCATCCTCCCCGTTCTGCGAACTGATTTCTAGGGTTAAGGACATCCCTTTCAGGGCCCTAGTATTTTTCAGACACCTATGTCAGCTTCTTGCATGGCTCTGCGTTCCTGGCGCGGAAAGTCGTGTACAGAACTGACGTCAGCACGCAGGGGCGGCGCCTAAGTACTGCCCGCGACGTCATCCCGGCGATCACGACGCCGACGACGGACGCGGAGCCGCACGACGCCGCCTACCGACGCGCAAGGGTACTGCTACGCAAAAAACTTTCCGGATCCAGCCTGACGCCTGGGGATATTCTAAGGTAAGGAATCTGTCACTAACTACTGTCTCTTACAGATATATCGTTACACAAGTTAGTAACTTGTGCTTTAAGGAGAACAAGTCATCAGTCAAGTCCCCCCAAATTCTCTGAGAAGCCTTTAAGACCGTGATCAAGGGACAGGCACTCTCCCTCTCGGTTGGGGACAAGAGGGCCGTAATAGAAGCACTAGAACACAATGTATTAGACGTAGAGGCTGATCTAGCGAGAGATGATGCCGAAGTCACTAGACACACCCTAGACCTTAAGCGGCAGGAATACCAAGACCTAGTGATGGAGGCTGCGAAAGCTAGACATCTAGCGGTGCGACATAAGGTCTACAGAATAGGGGACAAAGCAGGAAAATTACTTGCATGGCTCGACCGGCGCGGACCGATGGGTCACTACTATACACACTGACCATGAAACACATTTGAGAGACCCGCAAGACATCGCTGAGGCCATCACAACCCACTATCTAAACTCTATTCCCCCACAACTACTGCCACCGCAAAAGTCTCAAGACTTATTGACTGACTTGCCCCTCCAAACCCTCTGAATTGAGGACCTGACAGTATTCGAGAGTGATCCTACTGAAGATGCGGTAACCAAGCAATCCGAAGCATTCAATCGAGCAATGCAACGGAACCGAAGAGTCTGCCAATAGTTTTACAAACTCGCAGCTTCCAACGTAGCACCCTTTTCACTCAAAATGTACACTGAAAGGTAGCAGAAGGGTATACTCCATGAAGACCAACGTTTGGCCTCCATTGTGATTGTAAATAAGGAGGGTAGGCCGGAGGAGGTTTGTACCTCCTATCACACCATTTCGCTTCTAAATGCAGAGGCAAAGATCCTGGCCAAAGTTCTAGCTGCCCGACTAATCTCTAAACTGGTACATCCTGATCAATCTGGCTTTATGCTGGGACGAAACACGGCTCTCAATCCACACCAACTCCAGGGAGTGCTCAGTTGGGTGGATAGCATACACGAAGATGCAGTAGTCCTATCTCTGGCGCTCGTCTGACCTTCGACACAGTTTGAGTGGCCTTACCTCTTTGCAGTACTAGAACACATGGGCTTTGGCCGTTAGTTTCTCGCTTGGCTCCAACTCTCTACTCAGGGCCCCTGGCTCAAGTGGTGGTGAATGGGCGGACTTCTGCATATTACCCCTCCAGTGCAGAACCAGACTGGGCCGCCCCCTCTCGCCACAAATTTTTGCTTTAATCCTGGAGCCTTGAGCAACCTGGGTTCGGGAAGACCCATTGATTCGGGGATTACGTTGGAGGGGACTGGGAAGATAGAATATCCTTATACAACGATGACGTGCTGCTCTCGCAACAGCACGATACTCTATCGACCGAATGCTGCAGATTTTCGTCAATTTTGGAAAATACTCCGGCTACACTATCAACTGGTCCAAATCGATGATATTCATTCTACGTGGCCCGGCACCAGACCTGCTGCCGGAGTGTGCAGCGGTGGTGGTGACCAATGGTTTTCGGTATCTTGGTATATATGTTACCAACAGCCCAGACCTCTTTCATGCCCAAAACTTCCAGATCCCACTGACGCGACTTCAGGGAGACGTCCACCATTGGAGGTCACTGCCACTCTCCTTGTTTGGAAGGGCAGCTTTGTTTAAAATGATGGCGCTCCTGCGTTTTTTCTACGCCCTACAAAATACACCGTTCCCGGAGGCATACTTTAAAACTATAAAAAGCGAAGTCGGGGCCCTGCTATGGGATGGAAAGCCCCTACGAATAGCCTCACTGAAAGTGACGTGAGGGTGGTATGACGGAGGAATAGCCTTGCCCGATATCCAGAATATTATTGGGCTACACAACTTGCGATCATTAGTCAGTGGGTTCACCGGCCTGCATATCGGACGGACAGATATGTTCTGCGTTCAGGAGGGTATATGCGAGCACTGTACACCAATCCCAAGTGTCTCCACCTCACGGGACCAACAGACCTCACAGTCTGACTTTGGCACATGGCACACAACACTAGGCCTGCATAACACGTTGACCCAAGCCACACCACTATGGGACGCTGAAAGATTAGGCACGTTGAGGAGCTGTCCTGGCTTTGATAAATGGGATCTTATAGCTATCTCTAAAGTAGGAGACCTTTGGTCCAAGGGGGAGGTGGTCCCATTCACTGACCTACAGAAGGAATATGAGCTAGCGATGGCAAAGACATTTCGGTACCTACAAATAAGACATGCCCTTTTAGCGGAGATCCCGTGGGGAGTTGACCCCCCCCCCCAAAAAAAAAAATCTTCCCCACTGCAAGATGTGCTAATAACAGACCATATGAGCCGCAGGGCAATCTCCCTAACCTACAAGAAACTTATTAATAACTCCCCGGACCCCCTCCAGCGTATCTGAGACCAATGGAATGTAGATCTGGTTGACCTAGCGGATGAGGATTGGCCGGAAGCCCGGGCCTCTGCTGAGGAAGTGGCCATTTCGTCACAACTTAGATTAATACAACTCAAGATACTCCACATATCCTATCTCTGCTGCAATACCTTAGTTAAGATGGGCAGCGGCTCGGATTCCACCTGTCACAGGCTGTGTGGTCAAGAGGGTACCTTTTACCATATAATTTGGGAATGTCCTGCAGTGCAGGTTTTTTGAGAGTCTGTAATAAATTGAGTCGCAAGGAACAGATCTGGGTGACCTTGGGGATGACTATTTCCAAACGTAACATCGCACGCTTGTGGGGAGCACCGTCTGCACCAACTGTGAGACTGGAAAAAGGACATGGACTGGTGCATGGTGGCTGAGAAGGTTTTCTACGAAAGCCGGCATTGCCCCCAGAAAGTGGGAGCAGGTTTTGTGTAAATGGAATGTCTATAGGGGAAGTCCGTGCATAGCCCCCTCCACATTCTCTGTTGATGCCTCTGCCTCAGGACTCGATGTTTTTAATGTACACAGCGATGGGACCAGACCGGGGAGCCTGGAGTAACAGTGCAAAAAGTAAACCTACATGCTGTATAAACTATTTGTGCACACGGCTACTGTGGTGTGTTTTCTGCCATATGATGTGTTGTATGATCAGTAAAAAGAAGTTTAAAAACAAAATGAAATCCCACACCAATTTTTAAAAATAGACTGTATTTTTATAAGAATTTAGATTCTAGAATGAAAAAGGATCCACTGGAGGGTTCCGGAGATATCGATTTTACAAGCAATAATAAATAAAGCAATTTCACTCCACCCCGATCAGACCTTGGCAAGGTCAACGAATTTGCCACTTGGAACTTTTTCAGTGAAAACTTAAGTATCAATGCGGTCTGTTAGAAGTACTTGGGGCGATTAACTCCAAGGTCTTCAAGAACAGTTACCATCACAGAAGGAGCAGTCCTCCAGCAGTTCCAGGCAATTTATCCACGTTGTAATGGATTCCTATGGAGTGGTCCTGATACAAGGGATAAAGGATGCTGAAGATGCTCCAAGGATGTGGTGGATGTGGAGTTGTCGACTGGGGTCTTCCTGCTGGGGTTCCTCAGACCACTAAGATAGTGAGGGGCTCCTGGTTGCAGGGTCAATGTCCCACGATGTCCTCTCCGGTCTGGCCGAAGTCCAGCCTCCTGTTGTCCCAGTCAAAGGCCAAATTCTTCCTGGGTCAATAGCTCACCTTCTGAGGGCCCAGGCAATTCTCCGGCTGCACCCGGGTGCAACTGTCTGCGTCTGGTCTTGGTCCTTGATGCTGCAGGGCAGAGATGGTAGCAGCTAGCAGACTTTGGGATAACCAGCTTGCCCAAACAGGCTTCTTCAGCTGTTCTGTCCCTGTGTTTTGAACAGGAGGCCAGTCAGCTGGCCCTTTTAGTCTCTTGGCTTGACTGGGTTATGAAGACAGATTCTTCTTGAGCAGGACATGGCAGGCACATTCCCTCTCTTTGCTAGCCAGCAGGTGCATTCTTCTTCGGTGCAACCTCTCTTTGCTGGTCCCCTCTGTGCAGTAGGACAGTCCTTCGTCCAAGTCGTTCGAGATCTGATTGAGCCTTTTATGCTGAGCAAATACCCCAGGACAGGATGCGGTTGGTAGCCAAAGAGCTACCAGGGTCCCTCCCACCTAGTAAACACTTCCTGTGTAGTGTGGCTTCTGGCTATCCCAGGATGCACCATTCTGGCCACTCCAAAGATGGTGAGGCCCCTCTCTCGGTGTTCAGACCTCTCTAGCTCACCCCTGGGGTGTGGCTACCTCTGGGTTACACAGCCCTTTGGAAACTGGTTTGGCAACTGGTTTCCTCTCTCTGCTCCCTGTACCAGCCTGTCTGCCTAAACAATAGGGCAGCCCTCCTCCCTAGTGTGACACATCTGCCATTCAGAGGCGGCTTCTCCTTTGAAGCCTGCCTTTTCGGACTAACACCTAAGTGGCTTCCTGCAGGAGGGAGGTTACACCTCCCTGGCCAGCAATCCCTCATTTTGCTCCATCCTGAGAGTCATTGGCACTTCTCTTCAGGAGGGCAGAAAGCTGTCTCGTGGAACAGGCTCCATGTGTGCCCGGAGAGGCACAGGAGTCTTAAAGGCAACAAAGTGGCAGCTTTGTAAAATCTGCACACTGCAACAACTTACTTTCATTGCACTTGTGATGCAAGTCTGGTTTAATGTAAGAAGTTGTTTGATACCTTGGAGGGCCCAATTTGGTCGCACTGTTCAGGATTTAGAACGGCTGAGGGGTCAGTGTGTAATCCTGTACTCGTCAAATGGGCAATTAAGTTTTTCCACTGTAAAAACTGTGTTTTTGCGTGTTTACTGTCAAGAATGTAAACTACATGTCCTGTAAGTGTCATAGGTTACATCCTGCCTTAGGACTCGGTAGGCCTGCCAGAGGGGTGACTTACACAGATGTACAGAGGAAGTAGTGACTTTGCCATTGGTTTTAATGGCAAAGTCAGGCTAACAGGACTGCTATGCTAGTCTGCAGTGGCTGACTTTGGGGGGGGGGGGGCTCGTTTTATTTGGGGAACCTCCAGGGTACCCTTCTAGATTACATGCCATGGGTACCAGGGTACCATGTGCTAGGGACTTACAGGGAAGTTAGCCATTTCCAGTTGGGCACAGCCTATTCAGCATTCACATTTTGGGTCAGGGCACTGGCACTGAAGTCTGGTTAGCAGGTCTCAGTGGACTCTGAGTTGAAAAACCGGCAGCACCAGTTAAAAAACTTGGGGGTGACCATACAAAAAGAGGAATTGCCTTACAGTGGGACTGGTGACTGACTGGCTGGCGGCACTGCTGGTTTCGTAGAGCAACAAACAGACTGCAATATCCCAAAGAGAGGGAGTTCCGGCACTGTGGCTGCTGCATCAAATGTGCAAGAAGTTTACTGTAGGACATACCTTCACACGCAAAGCGCTACTCTAGTACTGGCTTTTTCTGGAGGGGGTGGGTCTCTCGGCCGGTTGGTCATGCAGTTGGGGAGCTTGCCCCAGTTGACTAGAGGCATTGAAGTGCTCAGCCAACGATCTCAGTGAGCATGGAACTTTAAGGGGGCACCACAGAATATCTGCATTGGATATACATTTCTGCTTTCAGGGCTTTATAGTGTGGCCTGATAGGGAAATACTGGACACCTGCAGCCTGTCTCTCTCGCCTTGGAGACCTGATGAGGGTGGTGCTGACAGTCTCTGGCGTAAGATAACTAGCACACCTGCCTCATGAGGCCCCAACATGGGAAAGGTGGACAGTAGGCAATCGCACCATATTCAAGGGTCGTAAAGGCTAAAAAAAATGATGGAGAAAGAAAACAATGTTGCGCCCATCACCAGCGAGGGGGCCAACCAGGATGCTGACTATCTTCCAAATGCCAGGCAGATCCTGTTGGAAATGAAGGAAAGTCTTGCCACTATAGATACAAAAATCGATTCACTCCCCAATCAGCTGGGAAATATAAAAGACAGACTAGATAAGAAAAAAACATGCTTTGACATATCAGAATGCTGAATCTCCAATATTGAGGGTGATGCAGCAGTTCAGGACACAATCCACAAAGAAAAGCATACTGAGACAGTTAAAGGTAAACTCAAGGCAAAAGCAGGATGGCTGGCAGGATGCGTCTCCCCCAGCGTAATCCTTTAATATCCTGCCATACTGGCACCCCACTAAGGTGGTCGAGGTGGGTGCTACTCCCTGCCAGTGACTCGTGCGGGTGAGCTATGGTGATTCCGTGGCCAGTTGGCAGACTGCGGCAGCAAACACAGCGGAGCCCTGCAGCCAATGTGGAGGCCGTGTTGGGGGGCTGTTCTTGGCGCTGAGGCCTGCCTGCTGCTTCGGTCTCCCTTTGAAGGCGGCCCGCGGCCTGAAGCTGCGCTTGGTGAGCGAAGAGGCTGTTTGTGACCGGGGGATGTGGAGCAACTGCTGTGGCTGCTGCAACTCTGCCTGAGGCCGTCCCAGTGAGCGTGCTGCGGCCTGTCCAGCCAGGGCCTAGCGTGACGCAACTCCCGCAGAGGCCCTGGAGCGGAGCTTCAGTAACTGCCCCCTTGGGAGCTAATCGCTGTGAGGATGGCAGACGGTGAGGTAGGGCGGGCCAGTGGGTTATATGTACAACACAAACAAATTTGTTTAAAAAAAAAAAAAAAAATTAAATTGAAAGGGCAGAAAAGTTTTCCTAATAAGGAACATTTTTCTGCACTTGATAGGACATTTTCTGCCCTTTAAATTTCTCCCATTTAAAAATAAATAAATAAATAAAATTGCTATATTTTTCAGTTAAAAATATATGGCAGCGCGTCTACCAGTCACTGGGAGCAAGATCCTGCTGTGTGTAAATGCAACACTTTGAAATGGGCGAAAATTCAACTTAGAAGTTATCTTTGTTTATATGTATTACATAAACCACATCATTTTAGTTTTCTTCCATGCTAAAGCGTCTTTACAAACAGCAGGCATTTTACTGGCCTGTAGGCATGGTGCCAAAGTTATAACAGGAAAATAGTAATTTGTGTAAATGTGAGGAATTTCAAATGAAGAAACATGCTTCATAAAACATTAGGACTTAATTGGCTTAATTTAAAGGGGGAAAAAAACATTAAGACGATGTTTCATAGAGATATTTTTCTTCACTTTAAACGTCTCCCATTTAAAAGAAAATTACTGTATTTTTCCATTATAAATATGGCACTGTCTCTCCCAGCTACTGGGAACAAGATGCCTGCTTTTGTAAATGTAACACTTTGAAAAGGGACAAAATTAAAGTGAAGAGTTAACTTAATGATTAAGTTAACTCTTCATTTTAATTTTCTCTCATTTAAAAGTATTTAGAAACATCATTTTGTTCTCATGCTCCAATATTGAGTTGAGAATTACTTTTATTTAGGAGTAAAATACCTCAGTGCTTAAATTCTGAACCTCTGTGACCCACCTGGGTCATAAACCTGAGTGGAAAACTGCTCATTATCAGGCTGTATCTGCAGCCTGATAATAATGTAAAATAAACATAGCCATTCCTTAACTTTAAAAGGAGATGCAACGCTTATTTATTGCAATTTTTAGTTAAAAATGAACTCAAGGTTGTCAGCTACTCTCAAGTTTTCTACGAGCTACTGGTAGCTCACGATCAACTGGTTGGAGACACCTGCTCTATAGCATGCCCCATGTTTTGTGGTGGTCTTCAAATGAATCCTCTTCTGCTCTCTCCAGGACGCCCACTGTCATTACTCTCTCTAATCCCCTTTTTCAGTTCTTTGAAACAAATTTAAAGCCCACTCTGATCGTGCCCAACTGGGTTTTGATTTCTTTGAGAAAATGTTCAAGAAATATTTGTGTGATGTCGATTCTGGTCCACACTGCTTATGGGTCCCGAAGCACCATATCTGCCACCCTCAGAGGTCTGCTCCATGGCTGTGCCTGACTTTTCTCATCCACTAAACAGACAGAGCTACCAAGTTTCACATGCCCGCTTGCCTACCTGAGCATGCGGTCAGGACACTAATGCAGAGCCTGGCCTCCCAGCCTGGTCTTTGTTCACATGGCACTCTGTCCTGTCTCGCCACCCATCTTCACAGCTTCAGTAGGGTCCGGAAATATTTCCCAAGCTTCATCTATGTTTGGGGTATCCAAAGCACCTACTGCTTGAATAGGGAACGTAGGAGCAAGGAGAAGCATGACTACCCCATTGTCCTTACAAGCCACACCCCATGTCATTTAGATCTTTTGAGTGCTTGGGATTTAAATCTGTATTGAGGGCTTTTCTCTTGTAAAAAGGTCTGAAAAGTAGGTATGGGATGAAGATGTTGGGAATCTGGACTTTTCTCATGTCCTGGACCAACTTGGGTACCACAATTCCGCCAAGAACAGAATAAAAGGGATCACCCATTACAATAGATGTTCCAAGAAAACCCACCACCCACACAATTAGGACCACACCCAACAACATCTCTGGTTTTCCTCCTGTGTCCTGGTGATAAAGTTCTGATGACCCCATTATCCAGTCACTCATTTCCCTGTATTGAGACAGTCCACAAAGTTACACGTCATCAGAGTCTTAACTACCAGTTCAGGATCCAAATGGTTTTTGAAAGGGATAGATGTACTCGTAAGTCTGTACTCACTAGGCTGGCCGAGGTTGCCTTTGTTAGGGACCTGTATCTAAAAATTAGCCAGTTGTAAGCCATTTTTCCCAGTGGTGGAGACACCCATGGGAGTCAGATGCCTAACCAAAATGAACTGGGTCCTGGTTTTTCGGATTACATTTAAGCAGCAACAATAAAGGTTGAGCTCTCCAGTAGTGTAGTGGCTACTAAGATAATTCCAGCAGTTCCAGGGACTGGTTTGGGTCCTCCATTCAGCTGTACCAGATACCTCACAAGTATTTGTAATGCAGACTGCCTCTTTGTTGACCTTGGGCTGAAGGAATGATACTGGCACCATACAGACATGATGGGTTGGTGACTGTGCAGGATCATTACACTCATTGTCAGCAGATCATTGTCCAGCTCCACAATCCAGATAGTACTCTTGCACCTGGTGTTCTTTGATTCTTTCACGTGTGCTGGGCTGTGGCACTCTTGTTGCAGCCAGGTTGATCTGTCTGTGGAAGTAGCCATGTGCAGTTCATGTGGATCAGCTGCTCTCCTGATGAGCACAGTCTATCTGCTTGAGAAAGAGGCTAATTTTTCCTTCTACTAGCCATAGCAGCTTGACAGTTCTGCTGACTTCCCAGAAATAGTCAGTCTAAATCATAATTTTGCTTGCCACGTCACCCCAGTTTGTACCCAGCCATATGAAAATCAGTCTTGACCCTGCTCCCCATGGGAACAGTCCAGCTCGAACTGCCAGGACAGGTCCTCCCTGGACCAGAAGCAAGCATCCTGGGACCGGTTTCGGGGTATCACCCCTCATCAGCCAGGCTAGCTTGATTCCAGTGGCAAAGTGAGCAAGGGACCCACGTCTGGGCATACCCTGAAATCTAGATACCTGAAACCGGTCCCAGGATACTTGTTTCCAGTGCAGGGAGAACCTGGCTTGGCAGTTCAGGCTGGACTATTCCCATGGGGAGCAGGGTCAAGACTGATTTGCTTATGGCTGTGTCCAGACTGGGGTGAAGTGAAGAGCAAAATAACAATGGATTAAACCGAGATCTGTGACTAGGGGTGAGTGTTTGAAACGTTTCAGCACTCTGTCCATCATTTTATTTTGTGATGTTGCCATCTCTTACCAACACCATAATCTCCAACACCACCTCCTGTGGATTCTCCTCTCAAGGACAAAGGGGGGTTCCATAATCTTCTTGAAAGAGCAGCAAGAATCTTCGACTTTCTCACGCCTACAAAGCAGACAGACTGTTTTCTATATGATTTTTAAAGAGCCCTTTCAAAAAAGCATTGGGGCTATGCCCATTATCAATTACATCTGGGATGAGGGCATAAAGGTTAAGAAAAACCCAGCCACAATCGCTCCAGTATTACCACTCCTAGATAAGAAGTACAGGGCATCGGAAGATGCTCCTGCATGTCTCTCACTGGGCACCCTAAACCAGACTCCGTGATCATACAGGCAGCCCAGCGCCGGTCTTAACCTTCAGCATTGATTTCAGCGCCTCCAAACAAAGAGGGTAGGTACCTTGATAATATTGGGAAGCACTTTTCTTCTATGTCAGTGCTTGCAGTAAGGGCTGCAAAGTCTTTGGCTGTTCTAGGATGATACGATCGTCAAATGTGATATCACTCCATACTTGGACAAGCGTCCAGAGGACGTAAAAGCGGAGGCCAAGAAAGTTTTGCAGGAGGGTGAGCGCACATCTTCGGAAATTGATTTTGCCATGGACATTGCCACTTCTGCTTTCCGACAACAGGCGGGAGCGGCAGTGTTGAGGAAACTGGGCTGGCTCAAAGCCACCTCCTTTAGGACTGAAGTTCAAAATACCTGATGATACCCTCCAGGTCATAAAAACCGACACTGACATGGCTAAGTGATTGGGGACCCTGCAATACAGGAAGACGCCCTTTCAAGGCGCTCGAGGAAGAGGACTACTCTCCTATAGAGGAGGCTACCAGCAGTGTTACTACCCCTCATATTCATCAACCTCTCAGCAATTTCAGCCCCAGTATCAACAGTGACAACCACCACAAGTGGCCTATAATAGACACCCGCCTAAGGGGAAAATTGGGCCACCAAGGAAAGGATACTGTCTATCATCAATGACCAGTTACAGGCATCGGCTACTCCCCTGCTTTCTCTAACCCAGCTAGGAAGAAGAATTTCTAATCACCTTCAGTGTTGGCAAGAAATAACCGACTAATGGGTCTTGGATTAGACCTGTTTCATTTCGGCCATACATTAGAAATCGTCCAAACACCACCTCAATCCTCCATTCAAAAACATCTGCCGCTTCTCAAGCTGGAGGTCAAATTCATGCTCAAAAAAGGAGTTATAGAGAGAGTTTCTGCGGCACAGAATGGAAGAGGTTTCTATTCTAGTTTTTTCTTGGTCCGCACGAAGTCAAAGGAGTGGAGACCGATTCTGGATTTGAGAAACTTGAACACCTATCTCAGAAAACAGTAATTCCAATATATTATGCAGCTCCAGAATCAAGGAGACTATATGTCAACCCTCGATCTCCAAGATGCATATTTTCATGTTCCCATCCACCTAAAACACAGGAAATTTCTAAGATTCACAGGAGCCAGCAGCCATTACCAGTTCAAGGTACTCCCTTTTGGCCTAAAATCTGCCCCTTGCATATTCACAAAGTGCTTTGCTCCTGTAGCAGTTTTTCTAAAACAGCGCAAGCATCAAGTGTTCCCTTATCTCTATGACTGGTTGGTCAAGGCACATTCCAGTCAGGCCGTACAGACGTCAACATCTGCTTACATGAACCTGTTCAGCAAACTGGTCTTCACAATGAATCCAAATAAGTCAGTTCTTCATCCATCATAGAAGATAACATTCTTAAGGATCACACTCGATACAATGCTCAACAAAGCATATCCCTCACCAGAGAGACCGCTAAAATTGACTTTGCCAAAATGGGTACAAAGAAAGTCTCTTTCCGTTCGCCTCTATAAGTCCCTATTAGATATGTCATCTTGCATACCTCTAGTTCCATTTTGCCGTCTGCAGATGCGTCTGCTGCAAGAGGAATTGGACCGGCAATGGATACAGGGTCTTTCGACGACTCATCCAGGTCCCTCCAGCAATTATTAATGCCTTTTCCTGGTGGACGCAGCAATCACACCTGTCAATCGGCCTCTCATTCCTAAATCTAGCTTCTCCTTTAGCCTTTAGTCATCCCCACCGACGCTTCCCTAGAGGGTTTGGGAACTTATCTACAGGTCAATGGCAAATGGCACACGTCTCATTTACATTTCACATCAATCTACTAGAACTCAAGGCAGTATACCTAGCCTTGCAGGCTTTCCTTTCCAGAATCAAAAATCCTGCAGTGCTCATGTCCACAGCCAATATGACCACAATGCACTACATCAACAAATAGGGTGGCATAAGATCTCACCTGCTGTCCCAGGAGGCACAAAGCATCTGGGAGTGGTCCATCCGCCACCAAGTAAATCTACGAGAAGGGCATGTCCCCGGAAAGCAAAATACCATAGTGGACACTCTCAGTAGACTGAGGACCTCATGTCCTGAGTGGGTAATCGATCAGAGGCTCCTCGACAACGCCTTTCTCCAGTGGGCCAAACCGAATCTGGATCTCTTCGCGACCCACCAGAACCGGAAATGCCGGTTCTTTGCAAGCTGGCATCCTCTTCCGGGGTCATGGGAAAATGCATTTTCTATTGCATGGTCCAGAATCTTTGCTTATGCCTTTCCTCCAATTTCTCTCCTCCCAAGAGTCCTCATGAAAATGAAGGCCGATCCTTGCAGGACCATTCTCATAGCTCCAACGTGGCTACGCCAACGTTGGTTTACAGTGTTACTCCTCTCAGAGGACAGCCACATCCAGTTGAAGCCAATACCCTCTCTTCTGACAATGCACAAGCGCCAAGTGCTGCACCCAGATCCCAAGTCACTTCACTTATCGGCCTGGCTCCTGAGTTCAACAAATTTGCACACTTAAACATCCCATCAGACTGCAGGGACATATTAGCCAGAGCTTGCGCAAACAGTATGAATAAAACCTATTGCCTCAAGTGGAAAATATTTTGTATATGGTGCGAAACTGCTAAAGTGCATCCACTTTCCTCTTCACCAGAAGAAAACTTTCCGTATCTTCTGCATCTGGCACTATCGGGACTGGCTCATGCATCCGTTAAAGTCCATTTAGCAGCCATCTCCCGCTTCAGGCGATAATCCACATCACCTTTTTTATGGTCTTCCAGACTTGTTAAACAATTCCTCAAGGGATTATTCAGGGTCTTCTCACCGGTAAGACCTCCCCATCCACTCTGGCAACTCAATATTGTACTTTCAGAACTCATGAAAGATCCTTTTGAGCCCATCCACAGGGTGTATTTTAAGTTCCTATCCTGGAAGGTAGCTCTCCTCCTGGCCTGAAACTCAGCCAGAAGAGTCAGCGAGATACAGGCTCTCACCATTTAGGAACCTTTCTGCCAATTTAGGGGCGATAGGGTGATTCTTCACACAAACCCTAAGTTCATTCCTAAAGCCCTTTCAGACTTTCAGCTCAATGAACCTGTATTTCTGAAAACCTTTTTTCCAGATCCTCAGACTCCAGCTGAAAGGGCACTTCACTGTTTAGACGTCAAGAGATGCTTAAAGTTCTACTTATACAAAACAAAGAGCTTTCACAAATCCAATCAACTATTTGCAGCATACAGCTCCCAAGGAAAGGCTTTCCTTTTTCAAAGCAGATATCCAACGCCATTAACCTGTCACCAGAAAGCAGGCAAGCCATTATGCACATCAGTGCGTGTCCATTCTACATGAACTATGTCTACTTCAACAGCGCTGTTTGTTGTGTGTTACTTCGCAAGATTTGCCAGGCAGCTACCTGGAAGAACAGACAAACCTTTATGCAGCACTACTGCTTAGACTCGGCAGTTTACAGTGATGCTGCAGTGGGACAAGCAGTGTTACGAGATCTTTTCCAGTGAAGGTGAGCTATCTCCTTCTCACCATCCTCTTCCTGTTACGTACATTTTGCATTGTAAGTTATATTCATTTCTGAAATTCTTTTATCTATATTTCGATACATAGATATTTCTACGTACATTTCTTTTCCTACGTGTGTGTGTGTGTATGTGTGTGTGTGTGTGTATATATATATAAGTCTTGGGTTTTGTGGAAAAATTTGCTTTTCAACTGCTATTTAATCTGAGTCGAGCATGTGAATCTACGAAAGATCCAATACTGGAGTAAATAAATAAGTTACTATTGTCTGTCATCTGTTCCTTGTGAGGTTGTTCTTTTATGGTTCCTTGCAAACCGAAATAAAGAAATTTGATGATGAAGTTACTTACCTGAAATTGTAGTTGTCCAGTATTGAAATCTTTCATAGATTCACATGCGAACCACCCTCCTTCCCTGGGAAGCTCACCTTCTCTCTGTGGGTGTTTATTTACACTCCTGCTCTAAAATCTGAGAGATTAGGGCTTCTCACAGGAGTGTTCCAGAAGGTGGGGGCAACCGGATTGGTTGAAACTTACGTTTGGTCTCTTTTTTTAAAATGACTATGATATGGTACTAAACTGAAGGGCCTAGGTCCTTTTCTAGTCAATACCTATCATTGCATTGCTTTTCTAAGGTACTGTGGGACTCGCATCTTGACAACGGGGAATGATTCAAGCATGTGAATCTATGAAAGATTCCAATATTGGAGAACTACAGTTACAGGTAAGTAACTTAATTTCTTTCCCTTTGCACACTCTTTTCATAACCCTGTTACGAATGTTAGAAAATGAGGCATTAATTGTGTGACCTGCACAAGTAATGGGTCTACATTTGTCCTTCAATGGGAACCAAACACCCCATTGTAGCGCTTGACTATTATAGGGTAGCGAAGCAGAGCAGTCCAAGGCCTACTCATGGGAGGTGTTGTGGGGTAGTAAGCATTATTCACAAATACGCAGTCATACCACTCATTAAATAATTGTCCAGTTTGCTTTTTCTTTTGAAAAAGCACATTTATTACACACACTGCTCAATACTGTATCCATTTACAAATATACTCAAGGTGATGGAAATACTTCTTGGTGACATTGCGTAATCATCAAGTGAGAACACTTAATACTAGCATCAAAGCGAGCGGCTGTTAACCTCATTACTCCAACAAGTATTTCATCATATGAATAAATGTAATAATTACATATGACCATGACTGAGGGCACTTAATACTGCCAATAAAGCATGCAAACTTTGATCACAAGTGACTGTCCATCTCATTATTTATATAAAGCATTGAAGAGTAAATGTCTAAACCTAACTGGGAGAGCTGTGTACTCATCATAACTGACATGAATAATTCAATTCAACCACAGCCCCTAAAGGCATCCCATTTATAATTACATCGCTCTGCAATTATACTTTTACCCCTAGAGGATGTTACCAATATACACTTTGAGTAACATACTGCACTTTAAACACAGTCCATAAAGGATATCACATTTAAAACTGCGCCAGTATGCAGTTACCACCTGTCTGCCAACATAAAAACTCATATTGCACCACTTTAGGCTACAACAACTACAGCCATAGTCTTTGCCCTTAGAGGGCGCAGTCTTCCCTGCTGTAGAGCGAAAGATCCAGCCTAGGGAAGGCCTGAAAAACACTTGGAACCCTTGAGGGGTTATCTGCGCAGAGTCTCAGCCATCTTAGGGTGAGGACCTTTTCCCTTCCTTTTGGGGGGAGGCCGCGCTGCTCCTGCAGCTCCCCCCGCACTTCTGCATCAATGTGGTGGTGACCCCATCCCCTCCTGCAGTCACAACAGGCTGAAAAGAAGTGATTTTTTTCTTCTAATGCAGGCAAAACTGACAAGCCCTACAGGGCATTATGGGGCGCTCCTCACACCTGGTTTGCGAATAGCTGAGCAGCAGGTCTCCTGCTGCATTAAAGAGAGCCACAATGCTTTCTTTGTTTTCCTTTCTGTTTTTTTTTTTTCGTGCAGCATCGCGCCGCGCTTGCTTTTTTTCTCAGGATTCCTCCCTCCGGGCACCCAGCGTGTTTGGGCCAACGTTGGAGAGCAACTTGGGGAGCCAACCCCCGGCTGCTCACCGCTGACTCCCGCACAGCTTGCACTCCTCTGTGCTGCTGTGGGAGCTAGCGCTCTCTCTGCCTCTTTGGGCGCGCTGTAGGGGGGCAGCAGAACTCCTCCGTCCTCCTCGATCTCCAGGGCCCAAGGATGGGGTCCTGGCCCCTTCCCCACATTGGCAGGAGCAGGTCAACAGCGCTCCACTGCAGCTTCTTCTCTGGGCCCAGCAATGGGGTCCGGGGCCTGTGTCGCCGTGCGAATCTTTTGGGGAAGCGCATCGGCGCTTCCCCTCCCTCCATCAGTTGTCAAGGGATGAGGTGCCCAGGTCACTTTAGATGCTGGGGAATGGTGGGTGGGGTGGGGGGGGGGTCCCAGGCCCGCCCCCCTCCCAGCAATCAAATTGCTAAGCCTTCTTACGGTGACCCCAGAGCCCTGCCCACCCCAGGAGGGGGCAGAAATCCTTCTGCGCTGCTCTGCATGCTCCAAATTTGCAGTAAGTCAAAGGTCACCCAAAACTTTAAACAGCCATAACTCAGGCCCTGTTTTAGACTATAAGGGTCTTTTTGCTCCTGGTGGTGAGCCTTAGCCACCTGGAGTACCTCCTGGCCTCAAGGTGGGACGAACTTGCAGGGAGCTGGTTTCACTAGTTCTCTGCGCCAGCCTTTCACTTTGTTGTTCTTCTGGGCCTCTCTCTTCCTTGCACAGAAGCCCAGTCTTTCCCCCCCCTCAACTAGTCCTCAGGGGGCGTAATAGGACCAGCGTCCCTGGTCCAGGGGGTCAGTCAGAGGCAGAGTCATTAGTCCAGGGGAAACTCAAGGTGTTCCTCCTTCCAATTGTCCATGGTGTCAGCCTCCAGTCGCAGTGTTCAGCAGAAAAGCACACCGACGAGAGAGCTCTCTTTCTGTGCAAGACCTTTTAATTGGGGGCGGAAGGTGCCAGAATGGAGGCCCATCTGGCCTATCCTGAGCTGCCACATCACCTGTTTCAACCTTCCTGCACAGCCTTCTGGGATGCTTCAAGATGGCGTCTCCCAGGAGTCACTTGCCACATGTGACCTGGGGGTCTCTTCTCCACCCCTCGCTGACATCACTGCCAGGGCCTGCCCCAGCAAAACTTCAAAAAAGCCCGCCCCCCTCCCTCCTGGTTTGGCTCCAGGGTCTGGGCCCCCTCCCTTTGTTTAGTGGGCTTGGGCCGGCCCTTTTCCTGGCACAGGATGACAGCTGGTTGAATGATGCAGAGCATCCTTGTGAGGAGCTTACTTAATCAAGCTTAATTACTCCCTTTGTGGTGGGAGGCCTTTGTTCCTTCCACTGGAGAGAAAAGTAATTTACCCAGCCCAGGAGGGTGACAAAAGGCCTGGGCTCTGATCCTGAGCTGAGTCAGAGAAATGACATTCCTGGATGACCCATAAGCTGTACAGATATGCTTTTGGACTTTACAGAATTGTTCTTTTCACACAGGTTACAGTGTACATTGGTGCAACTCTGGAGTCTGTAGACCAAAGGGAATTGGAGCTGTGCCCTAAAGCAACCTTTTCCAAAGGAGTATAATGGAGTGTCACTAGAGTCCAGACAGTAAAGCTCTCTGACTTTCCCTACATGGGTACACCCACATTATAAGGCCTATTCCAGGCCACTACCCAACCCTGCATAGTCCCTTCTGCACCAGGCTGTCTGTGCACAGTTCCTGGGTTGCGCACAGCAGGAGTCTCTCACACGCATCCCTAACACGTGTACACATGCTTGTGTTCACGTGTAACCAGCCAAGTGCCCCTTACCATGGCTGCTTGTTTCCGATCCAAGGGAAGACCTAGCTTGGCAGTTCGGGCTGGACTGTTCCCACGAGAAACAGGGTCTAGATTGATTTGCATATATCTGTGGTCTGAACTGGAGTGTCGAAGTGAGCTAAAAAACGATGATGGATTCAACCCAGATCTGTGACTGGGGGTGAGTGTCTGAAAAGTTTCAGCGCTCCGTCCATCATCTCCTTGTGTTTGCTTTACCCTGGCTGAGTTATAGCTGCCTTATCTTAAGGCGGACACTGGTGGTAAGCACGCGCAGTCCATTTGACCATGAGTTTACCATGGGGGAGTCACAGGTTATGAGGCTCTCCCACAGTAAAAGGTCAAAAACCAAGTGATCAAAAAGCAAAAGATTCAGGCAGATTAGTTGGTCAGAACCGCCTTCTCACAACAAACAACTTACATGTGAAGCGGGATCCGTGTTACAATTAAGACAGAACCAAAGATGTATCTAAAGACAGACCGTTCTTTGTAAATAAGGGAACTACTCACACTGATCTAGATTTCTCCAATCAGATGCATGTATGATCGATGGGTAGGTGGCTTGTGTCATGCATCCGACCATACTATCAACATGGCAGTTAGGAAACTGCAAGTTCTTTGATGATTGTACATATTCAGGACACCTGTAGGATCACCACCTGGAGGTCATTTCATACATTTGCCAAGCATTACTGCATAGGTGTGCACAAATAACATATTCTGTAGTTGGTCAGGCTTCATGTCCATTCTGTTTACACAATTATTCTCTCTATGCCCTGATCCTCTTGCTATTCTAGTCTTTACTTTTTTCTATTGAGACAGTCCCATGATTGAGACGGACATTTTATGCACTCTTAAGTCCTAGTTCTCCAGTAAGGGTATTTTTCTAAATTTGCAAATGACTCACAGATCTTGTGGACCAGGATTATACTTTTACACCACTGTTCTGTTAGATGAGATACTGTCTGAATTTGATCTTCAAAAGTAACTAACTTAACTATTCGATGTGCCTGACAGGATTAGGTCAGCATAGAAATTTCTCAAAACTACACAATAGTTTTTTCACTCCTATCTAAGTAGAGGAGCACTCCTCTTCCATTCTTTCTTTTTCAAAACTGAGCCAGGTTGGTGTTTCAGTCAAATGTCCTTTATCATCACTTATTTGTCTTACTGTAATATTATTAAAAAATGATACTTCTATATACATGTTGTTTTTGTTTTAGTTATTTTCACATTGGAGCAATTGTATATTAAAGAAATGTGTTTAGGGATCCTGCACGTTTGTTACTTCCGATCAGTAGTAAAGGCCATTGTACTTGCTAAGCAAGATTGTAGTAACTCCATTCTGTCGGGTGTCCATGCTCCTCCTTACCTCCTATGAAAGTCATCTTTCACTTTGCAGCCAGGGTGCTACCTGGAACTAGAAATTGCAACTCCTTATCTCCTTTACCAGAAAAGGTTACACTAGCGGCCAGGATCAAATTCAAGCTAGCATGCATTACTTTCAAGGCCATATACATACAATCAACGCCCAGGTTCTTCTCTCAAAATATTGGGTTGTGATAAGAACTTCAGAAGTATTGACACACTAAGACTGGAAACGGGGAAAAAAACAGAACATGGAAAGCTGCAAAACAATTCTTCGCCATAGCAGTCCATTCTATCTGGAATCTGAAACCTTTTAGAACCTCCTTTCCAATTGCATTGTATTCTTTTAGTGCGCCTCGATTTTATTACCTATCATTCCTTTGAAATCTGTATCCTCTCTTGTCCATGTGTTTTTACTAGAACCTCAAAATTTGCCATCCTTTCTAATCGTCGTACTGGGGCAACCTCAACACCGTAAACTTATCTACACAATTCCTCTCACTTTGCACAGCTGTTGACTTTAATTCTTTGAAAAATGTCTGCCCTTGTTCTAACAAGCGTTGGACAAATAGTTAATTCAGTTTTGTGGGAGTGGTTTTTGTTTTATTGTACAGCGAGCTGACACCATCTATGTTATATGGTGTCCATAAAAATGGCAGGTAAGTAAATAAATTCAATGACATGTACTCCCATTAAAGAAATGAGACCATATCATGACAGAGAGCTAGGATTATAAGTAATTTTTCTTTCTTGTGGATTCCAAGCGCTGTAGGAAATATTATAAAAACCTGAATCTATTAAAGCTATTCTTTATGGAGAGCTAAAGTGATGTAAAATTGTGTTATCACAAGAGAGATTTTTAAGCTAGTAGCTCATGATTTTCATGTCTTCATACAACCTACCCACTGTGTTGTAAATGTGTCTACTCCTTTAGCCTATGCTGCGGATGTGTGAGGTTGATAGAGATCAGAGCTAGCGTTCAGTAAGCATTCCCCCCAGCCATGGTACGAACAGATCCATTCTGCTCCCGATCTTCCTTATCTTAATGTAATAGACTGTTGTTTAGAGGTGCTCAGGATACCCAGTGATATGGACCATCCCATTAGTTTCAAAGAACAGGGACAGAAAAGTGCCATTTCAAAAGTCACTATAATGGGAAACCTGTACTATTTCTTCCACTCCCTGCATCTTCTATTCGGCTTAATACCCCAGTCACCCACAGTGTCAATATTGATCAGGACCTCTTTCACTCCCTGATCTGTTAATCTGTTCAGATTGGTTAAATTTATTGTGACATTGAGGGGCAATGGACTGCATTTCCATAGTCTGACCATATTGCTCATTGAAACTTTATTTTCCTCAGGGTAACATTCAGCGTTGTAAACTTGTGAAGGATCAGATCAGTGAAGCCCGTGAGTCCATGCTGAAAGTTCTGGACCATAAGGACCGGGTCCTGAAACTCCTGAACAAGAACAGCAGTTCCAAGAAAGTGTCCAAACTAAAGCGCAAGGAGAGAGCATGAGCATCTGCAAAGGACATGGGTGACTAAAACAGGATAGGGCCTGCTTTGTTCTGCTCAAGAATACTGAATATTGATCAACCCCTTTTATGGAAGGTTGTTTTCCAGTAGATCATCTAAATGAAACAATATCCGGAAAGGTGAGAGAAAGAGATTAGAAAATCAGGATTGAGGTGGGTACAGAAGACACTTAAAGTAAATATGTGAATGGCTTGTGACCTTCCATTGAACATCTTTCATAGTTGTAAGTTGCTGGCTTCTAAATCACCACTGCAGAGCCTTTGAGCAACAACTCTACATGGTAGCCTTCCTTGCCAGATTTAGATAGTTCTGGTTGAGGATTTTTTGTTAATCAGTGGACTTTTCAGCTGCCACAATAGAATACTCAGATGAGTGCCTCGCTGGAGCAGGTTTTGTGACGACATCTGTACTTCGAAATTGATGCATCTCTGTGGCACATAAAACTCTTTCTGGGCTTTGTGCGTACCAGGTCACTTCAGATGGTTCCTGTGTTCCATTGACTCTGAAACTAATTGTTTTGTGCTATTGTCCAAGCTCTACATGCTTAAGAGTTCATCGCAGACTGACCAGCAGTGTAGACTGTATATCCATTTGTAATGAGTTATTTTTAACTCCATACGCATTTGTCTGTGATTTCCTGGAAAGTGTTAATGTTTTTTGTTTTTGCCCTACTGCAGTGTGCTATTCCAACACACATACTGTTGTCACTCATTTGAAACCACGAATAAAGTATTCCCAAGGGAAGAGTGTTTTGTACAGCTCACACCTTTGTGCTACTTCATATTGTTAAATGAAACATGTAAAACATCTAGTTTATTACAAGTTCTGAAGATGGGTCTTGCCTTACCTGCTTTCTTGACCTGATGAATGAGAGCTTTAAAAGGTGCCTCTAAGCACTGTGTTGGATACTAAGACTGAATATTGCTGTTACTGAAATTCAGATGAATGAGGCTCTGTATTGGATAGAGAAAGCGCTATGAATGACTACATTACTGTAACATAGGTCCAGTTTTATCATGCAGAATTTCGGTTGGATGAAGCAGGCAAGAATGCCAGTAGAAGTGAACTCCAGGTAACATATCAGTGAATCTTTGGAGATGCCAGTAGTTATTGCAGTTGCCTGGAATCAAGCTCTCAACAAGTAGAGGGAAAACAGAGGTGTCTACCAAAGTCATACTGGGTTTGCTGGATATTTCCCATCAAATAGATTCCTTTGAAACAAATCTAAATAGCATTCATTGGATTATGAATATCCTTACTACAAACTGCATAATTTTCGAACCAGACCTCCATGATCACTCCGCCCACCCCCAACCAACCCCCATTGACCAACAGCTCTGTGATTATGCTTTCCCCTTATTCCTTTCTTTTTGTGAAATGACTGCACTGGCAGCCAAGAGAGAAAAAGATTCTCATAAAAGAAAGTTGACACTATAATGAATGTTGGAGCCCTCCATGCCACCCACGTACAGATGAGTCATCAACCACCACACCCAATTACTGTTCATTCTGGTGAGGGATTGGCTCCTCCAGTGCTTTCACTTTTAAATGGTACAGTTTTTCTTCATAGCCTCTCCTTCTTAGAAGGGGCTTGTTTTTTATTATTATATTTTTGAGTTCCATTAGATATTAAAACACAAGTTCTGTATCTTGTATTTGGAGAATAGGAGATTGATTAGTTGTTGTACTTTCGGTGCTGGAATCATCCAAAGTCGCTGAGAAACCACCTCTTGTCAGTGGGTACTAAGTGGACTTGCAAAGTCTCCAGATGGATATTGTTGTCTTGAATAAGGTACAGGGCAGGGAATCCGAGTCAGCATTGCTTGTTCATATCAGTAAAAAGATTGTCTTCCCAATGGGTGCACTCACTTATGAGATTCTCTCTGAGAGAAAGCACCAAGCTACAAGGCTTGTGGACCTGCAGTACCATGCAGTTTAATACACCTGACTTAGGCCAGCCCCACTAGACTCCTGCAAATGATCACATGCTGGAATCCAAACTCACAAAGAGGTAGTGAGGTCCCTTACCAAATCTAAATCCCTCATCTCCGAGGTTGTCATTCTTCTGCCAGCCTTACCTTACAGTCCCCCTTTAACTCTTCTCCCCAGTAAGAGTCCCTGGGACCAGTGCTTCAGAATACATTATCTGAAAAACACTGACCTGCTCTGGAGCTGGTGAAAACACACATAAAAAATACAACATACTGAAATTTAGAAATACTGATCGGCTAGATCTTCTGCTCTCAAAAGGCAAGTTTCTTCTGAACTCAAACCCTGTCTTTATAAGTCAGAATACTGCTAGAAAGATAAACCAGAATCTAGGGAGGTGGGGAGAGTGTATGTTTATTAAAAACATTTTTTTATTTTAAAACAGCGTCATCTCTGTATCTGCTCTTACTTTCCTCCATAAAGGAAGAATGACATCTTTGGGGTTGTACATAGGGCTGCAGTAAAATTATTTGAGAGTCCTTCCCTGGGTGGAAGAAGACTGGTCATTTACAATCGGTGGACAAGAACCAAACCGGATCAGTGAGCACTTGATATCTAGTAAGGGTATGCGCTAATTTTGTTTCCATCCCCTCCATGTCTTCAAAGTTTGCAGAAATGATCTCCTGAGCTTCTGGAAGATATTCCAAAACTCCTCCTTCAAATGTCAATATGGCTTGCTCTAGAAAGTGGAAAGGGCCTGGCATTTAGTTCCAATTTATTGTCCCCAAGAAGCCTGGAGACATTAGGCCAGTAGTCCATTTAGTGATGGATATGTATAACTGCATATTTCTCCCCTTTAGAATATCCCTAAGTGCCAGACTGGTTTCAGGTAATAGTCCAGCAGTGCCAGTTGGTGGTGCTGTGTGGCTCTGCTGTGACTCTGTACTGTCCAGGACGTGACAGAGCAGAACTGCATATAAGCACCACCCCTGTTCATGACATCAGTTCCTTTCTTCACACTTCAATGCTGATCTGGAACTTCACTCCCAACTTTGTCAGTTTTTCCAATGACTCCAAAACGTTTAGCAGCGTGGTAAAGAATGATGCCTCGACCGAAATCGCAGGATTGAAGCCATGCCAAGACTGCAGGGAGCAGATGTCTGTCACATACCAGCATGGGATGTCTGGTGCTTGGGTTCTAGGCACAACTCAGTTTGTGATAAGTGCCCTCATGCACCTGCAGGTGATCTGAGAGCAGAGACCTAACTCTACATCGCAAAACATAAGATGAGGTTATGGCCAAAACACTACTCTTGCTCCCACTCCAAGTCACATGTCCGTTCATGATCCTGTTCAAGAAGTCTGTCATGCACAAAGTCCTGTGCAAAGTCTTCCAGTAAGTCTACAAGTGTGCCTTGTGCACCCCAAGCCAAGGTGATTTGGGACGAGAGGTGAAACTGTAAATCAACAAGGGCAAGAAGAGGCTGTGGTTGAATGATAGGTTCGAGGCATGTGAGCTGTAGATCACATGCTTTGCATAAGATCGCCATCTAGTGTTGGGTCCGGATGTTTGCACTTTGTTTTTCTGGAAGAAGTTTTCCCTAATCACGAGGTAGAGGACTCCTCCCTTAGGTGATAGTGCGCATGGTCATCGACTCCATCTTCAGATTGTTTTTTTCCGCCATCAGGTTCGGATGTAACTAGCTGTGCTCCGGTTTGACGTCGATCCTCCGGTCCTTCTCGGCGCGTATCACTTCACACTCGGCAGTATTGTTTCCGATGATGTTCCCCTTTCTTCGCGGACCGTGATTCCTAAAGAACAATTTCGATCGGAGAGCTCATGGTAGGCCGTCGGGCCTAGCCCCTGGTTCGACTCGCAGGCGATGGAACGAACTCCTTTCAAGTTCTGTCCTCGGTGCCACGCGAAATACCCGCGCACCGACTCACACGAGGTGTGCAACTTGTGTTTGTCACCCGATCACGGAGAAGAACACTGCGACACGTGCCAAGCTTTCCGCTCCAAGAAGACTTTTCACGATCGTCGGGCCCTTCGACGCGACATGCAGAGACAACAGACAGACTCCATTCCGGACCTCTTCGGAATCAAGTCCTCTGACCCTCGGGCTAGGACCGCTCTCTCCCCAGCAGCTCCGCTCTGGTGTGCTCCGCCGCTGATCTACTCTACCTTCCCAGGCAGGGTTCGAGACCGCCGGGACTGCACCTGTCCCCCGTGGGTATTTCCTCATTCCTGCTCGCTCCTTAATACTCCGTGCCCGCTTGTTGCCCGTTGTTGCTTGTGCTTTTTGTGCCCCACTGTTGCCGTTTCCTTATTTGACCCCCACTGTTGCTGTCTTCCTTATTTGACCCCCACTGTTGTTTCTTTCCTTAATCGACCTTGTTCAGTGTTGTGCCCTTTGCCGCCACCACCGCCTGCTGCTCGTCCCTCCCCTACTTAATGGTGGCCGCTGCGCGGTCGTGCAGCGGGCGCGCCACTGGCGTGCCAAAGGCGTGCCTAAGGCAAGCCCGTCTGCGCCCGACCGCAACCAGCGCCAGGAACCCTGGATCCACGACCTTCCACCGCTACGACTCTTCCGCCCTCCTCGCACTCAACCCCGGAAAACTCAGACTGCCAATAGGCCTCGCCGAACTCAACCCACGGCCAGTTCTCCTGCCTCCACTGTGGTCAGACCTTCACCACAACCCCGACCTCCGGCACCGCCGACACGTGCACCGACGACACCCTCAGATGCATCCTCCTCAACGTGCGCTCCGTACACAAACACGCCATAGAAATCTGGAACCTACTTGAGTCTCTCTCGCCCGACGTCACCTTCTTCACGGAGACCTGGACCAACTCCGCCTCCGCCCCTGACCTCAACAGTGCCATCCCGGACGGATTCAAGATCCAGAGGAAGGACCGCCCCAACCACCCGGGAGGGGGCCTCGCCATCGCCCACAAGGACACCCTTCGCCTCACCAACTCCAGCGAAACCTTCCCCTCCGCCGAACACCTGCACTTCCAGATCCAGACCACCCCCAACACCACACTCCGAGGAACCCTCATCTACAGACCCCCAGGCCCCCGAACACCCTTCGCCATCACCGACTTCGTCGCGCCCCATGCCGTCGCATCAATGAACTACATACTCATTGGAGACCTCAACTTCCACCTCGACAACACCAGCGACCCCAACTCCCCCACCCTCCGTGACAACCTCGCCAACATCGGACTCAACCAACTCGTCACCACACCGACACACAGAGCAGGGCACACCCTCGACCCCATCTTCGCGGCAGGTAACAGCGTTCACTTCAGCCACACAACGCAACCGCCATGGACCGACCACCACTGCGTCCACTTCACCGTCGACAAACCCAAGGCACCAAAACCACCCCCCGCCCACCACGAAGGAACTGGAGCAAGGTTACCGACGAACAACTGCACTCCACCCTCACCCGAGACAACCCCACCTGGGCATCCGACGCAAACACTGCAGCCAAAGGACTCCACACTTGGATCTCCAACTGTGCAGACAAGCTCGCCCGCTACGCAACCCCAGCAAACAGCGCCCCAGGAAAGCCGCCTGGTTCACCACTGATCTCCAAGAAGCCAGGCGCACCTGCAGACGCCTGGAGAAGAACTGGTGGAACACCATGACAACCGATAACTACTCCACCTACAAGGACGCCATGACAGACTACCACAACCAAATCAGAACAACCAAAAGAAACTTCATCCACAACCAAATCCTCGCCAACTCCACCAACTCCAAGGAACTCTTCAGTGTCATTCAGGAATTCACCAACCCACGCAGCGAAGCCACAGACATCACACCTTCCCAAGACCTCTGCAACAAGCTTGGAACCTACTTCCACCTCAAAATTAGAGCACTCTAGGACAACTTCATCGGCCACCCAGAAGACGCCACAGCCGGCCCCCCGCCTCCCCAAGACACCAGCCAGCCCATCATCTCCAACTGGACACCTATCACGACCAAGGACACCGCCACGACCAAGAAAGGCATCTACTCGGGGGCACCCGCCGACCCCTTCCCCCCGCACATCTACCACAGAGCCGCGGACACCATCGCACCTGAACTGCAACGGACCATCAACACCACCTTCACAACAGGCACCTTCCCCGACAACTGGAAACGCGCAGAAGTCGAGTCCCTGCTCAAGAAGCCCACGGCCGACCCCAAGAACTACCGGCCCATCTCGCTCCTCCCCTTCGCAGCCAAAGTAGCAGAGAAAGCAGTCAACAGGGAACTGACACGATTCATCGAAGAAAACGCTGTCCTCGACCCGTCCCAATCCGGATTCCGAAGCAACCACAGCACCGAGACCGCCTTACTCGCCGCCACAGACGACATCCGCACCCTCCTGGACCAAGCCCACTCCGCAGCCCTCATCCTCCTCGACCTGTCTGCAGCTTTCGACACCGTCGCTCACCGCACACTAGTCGCCAGACTACACCAAGCCAGCATACAAGGAACTGCCCTGGACTGGATCCGATCGTTCCTCACCTGAAGAAGCCAAAGGATCAGACTACCACCCTTCCTCTCCGCCCCCACGGAAATCACCTGCGGAGTCCCACAGGGGTCATCACTGAGCCCGACCCTCTTCAACATCTACATGGCCCCCCTCGCAGCCATCGTCCGACAACACGACCTCAACATCGTATCCTACGCCGACGACGCCCAGCTCATCCGCTCCCTCACCAGAGACCCCACCACCGCAAAACTTAACTTCCAGAAGGGAATGCAAGAAGTTGCAGTCTGGATGACCAACAGCTGCCTAAAACTCAACGCCGAGAAGACAGAAGTCCTCGTCCTTGGAACCACCCCCTCAGCATGGGACAACACCTGGTGGCCCACCGCCTTCGGAAGCCCACCTACCCCCACAGACCATGCCAAAAACCTCTGCATCGTACCCGACTCATAACTCGCCATGAACCGACAGGTCAACACCGTCACCTCCAGCTGCTTCAACACCCTCCGCATCCTCCGAAAGACCTTCAAATGGATCCCCCCCGGAGTCAAGGAAGATAGTCATCCACTCACTCATCACTAGCAAACTGGACTACGGAAACGCGCTCTACGCCAGCATCAACAACTCCCTACTCTGCAAACTCCAGACAATACAGAACACCGCAGCCAGACTCGTCCTCGGCATCCCCCGCCACGAACACATCAGCCACTGGCTCCCCGTGGAGAAAAGAGTCACCTTCAAAATCCTCACTCACGCCTACAAATGCCTACACAACAACGGACCCAAATACCTCAACGACAGAATAAACTTCCACGTACCCAAAAGAAACCTCCGATCTGCAAACCTCGCACTGGCTGAAACCCCACGCATCCACAGAGCCAGAGCAGGCGGAAGATCGTTCTCTCACATTGCAGCCAAGACCTGGAACGAGCTACCAGCAGACATCAGGCGCCCCCCTCCCTGAACACCTTCAGAAAGACTCTCAAGACCCGACTATTCTGCTGAACGGAGCTGCATACCCCTCCCCCCCAGCGCCTTGAGACCCTCACGGGTGAGTAGCGCGCTTACAATTCCCTGATTGATTGATTGATTGAATCGGAGGAGGAGGAAGGCGGCGAGCCCATCGGAGCCGATGAGGAACAGGAAGATATCTTCATTTCCGAGCACAGCTCTGACGAGGATGAAGACAACCCGCATGGACAATGTACCGTGAGTACAGTCCCTACCTCACCCCACCTTCCACTTCCATAGAAGAAAAAGGCTTCGGACCAACCTGCGCCTTCGGGCCCCGGTGGGCGCCGAGAACAAGCTTCCGAAGCCCCGCCTTCGGGCTCGGCACCAAAGCCTAGTAAAAAGCCTTCCCGCTCCGAAAAGCCCCATGCCAAATCGGGCACCGGGCCAAAGACTCCGTAGCCGAAGAAAAAGTCTGGCACCGAACACCCTCCGTCGGCACCGAAAGAAACTTCAGATCCGAAAATTCCGGCCAAGAAACCATCGGCACTGAAACATTCGGAGCCGAAACTGAAAGGCACGTTGAAATCACCTAAAAAGCATGTTTTCGGTGATCCGCTCGACAAACCGGATCCGAAACAAAAAATTCTGGTTATACACCCAAAGACTGGACATATCACCACTAAAGTGACTTTAAAGAGAGGTGCTACTACAGAAGAGGAATACCACATACCATTGAAGAATAGAACTGTCGGGACAAATCCTTCCCCTCCTCCTCCTCCTCTTCCTCTTCCTTCACCTTCTCTACCACAGACTATACCTGTGCCAACTTCACCTGAGCACTCACCACCACACACACCTGACAATCAAGGGGATGGGGATAATAATGATGATGATCAGCCTGAAGACGTGTGGGATGACTATAATAAATAAATAAATAAATCCGTATTTGTAAAGCGCGAACTACTCACCCTTACGGGTCTCAAGGCGCTGGGGGCTGTCGTGGAAATTAAGTGAGCTATTGCCCAGAGTCACAAGGTGCTGAGCTGAGCCGGGGATCGAACCGTGAGCCCTGTGCTCCGAAGTCAGCTGCCCTGGCTGCTGCACCACACCTCTCCAATCTAATACTGATTCTCCCACTGACAACGACCCAGACATATATCCTACCAGACCCTCTCCACCAGATGACAGTGTAGGATTTGTTGATTTGTTAAGTAGGGCTGCTACTTACCATAGAGTCCCGCTACATAAAGAATCCCTTGAAGAGGACTTCCTTTTTGAGACACTACACAACACACAAAAGTCTACACACATGTTGCCCATGTCGAAAGGCATGACCAGACATGTTGACGACATTTTTAAGGATCCCGTTAGAGCACGTATCCTTACCCCTAGGGTAGATAAAAAATACAAGCCTGCTCCATCAGATCCAGTCTGCATAAAGGGTCAACTACCATTAGATTCATTAGTAGTTTCTAATGCACGTAAAAGGGCAAACTCCCAGACTACTGGAGACGCACCACCCCCAGACAAAGAGTCTAAACTCCTTGATGCTTCAGGGAAAAGGGTAGCCTCCCAGGCTGCTAACTTCTGGCGTATTTCCAACACACAGGCCTTGCTAGCACGCTATGACCGCGCACACTGGGATGAGATGGAACAACTCATCCAATTTCTTCCCCAGGAACATAAATCCAAAGCGCAAGACCTGGTTCGTGAGGGACAGTTAATTTCTAATAACCAAATTAGATGCTGCTGATACATCTGCCAGAGCGGTGAACACTAGTATTCTTTTAAGAAGACACGCCTGGCTGTGCATATCAGAGTTTAAACCGGAAGTTCAGACTTCCATATTAAACACACCCTTTGGCAAGGAACACCTTTTTGGACCGGTGGTCGACACTTCACTAGATAAAATGAAGAAGGATACTGAAGTAGCTAAATCCATGGGAGCCCTTCAGTCTCCACAAGGGCGTGGTTCCTTTTGACGCTCCTATCGGGCAGGATCTAAAAATACTTCCTCTGACACTACGTCCACCTATAAGGGCAATAACCAACCCTCAGGTTCCAAGGGATTCTTTCGAGGCAATTACAGAGGTAATAACGGCAAGGGCAGAGGTAGAGGTTCCAATACACGTACCTCGCCCTCCAATACAAAACAGTGACTTGCCCATAGTTCCCCCCCCCGACCACTTAACACCTGTAGGGGAACGACTGTCACAATTTCTACCAAAGTGGCGTTCAATAACAACTGACAAATGGGTTCTCCAAATTATCCATTCTGGTTACTGCCTAGAGTTCATCAACACTCCTCCAAACATTCCCCCAAAGTCACACAGACTTTCACAGGATCACCTAGACCTTCTCAAACAAGAAGTACAATCCATGTTACTCAAACAAGCCATAGAGCCCGTACCACCAAAACATCAAGGGTCGGGCGTGTACTCTTTTTACATTCTAATTCCAAAAAAGGACGGCTCTCTCAGACCCATATTGGATCTCAGAGAACTCAATCTTTACATACAGTCAGACCACTTCCACATGGTAACGCTGCAACAGATACTGCCTCTTTTGCAAAAAGGCGATTTTCTTTCTACTCTAGAATTAAGACGCCTACTTTCATATTCCAATCCATCCAGCTCACCGCAAATTTCTCAGGTTTGTGGTAACAGGTCAACACTATCAATTCAAGGTGCTCCCATTCGGAGTCCCCAGAGTCTTCACAAAATGTCTGGCAGTAGTAGCTGCGCATCTCAGAAGAGAAAGCATACATGTCTTTCCCTATCTGGACGACTGGCTCATCAAAGCCAGCACATATCAGCAATGTCGCAAGCACACTTCAGTAACCCTTCAGCTGCTTCAACAGCTAGGATTCTCAATCAATGTGTTAAAATCACATCTTCAGCCAAATCAAATTCAGGATTACCTAGGAGCCACTCTAAACACTCAAAAGGCTCTAGCGTATCCCAATGCAGCCAGAATTCGAAACATTCAGGCGCTCATTCTGAAATTTCAACCCACTCAGTCACTTCCAGCTCGAGTATTTATGCAACTGCTGGGAATGATGGCTTCTTGCATCATGATCATTTCCCACGCCAGGTTACACATGCGTCCACTTCAAGAGTGTTTAGCCAGTCAGTGGAATCAGTCACAAGGTCTATTAACCGATCTAGTGTTGGTAAGCAGCTGTACTCATCGCTCTCTGCAGTGGTGGAACACACAAAACCTTTCAAAAGGGCGGCCGTTCATAGACCCGATTCCACAGACCGTATTAACAGCGGACACATCCCTTACTAGCTGGGGAGCTCATCTTCAACACACAGTGCAAGGGCGGTGGATCCTACAGCAAAGGTTGCTTCACATCAATCATTTGGAACTCATGGCAATCTTTCTAGCGCTTAAAGCCTTTCAAGATCACCTGTCTGGCAAAGCTGTACTAGTCCGAATCGACAACATGACAGCTATGTATTACATACAGAAGCAGGGGGGAACACACTCTCTCCAACTGTCCCACTTAGCCCAACACGTCTGGAGGTGGGCGATACACCACAACATTTATCTCCTAGCAGAACATCTCCCAGGAGTCAACAATCAAATTGCGGATCTCCTCAGCAGGCAAAGTTATCAGATACACGAGTGGGAACTTCACACTCAAGTTCTCCACCCATACTTTCAAGCCTGGGGAGTCCCTCACATAGACCTGTTCGCAACACCCGAAAACGCAAAATGCCAAAGCTTCGCCTCCAGGTCTCCACACTCGTTGTCCAAAGGCAATGCTCTATGGATGAGCTGGTCAGGGATATTTGCCTACGCTTTTCCGCCTCTCCCACTCATTCCATCAGTGGTTTGGAAACTCAGGCAAACATCACTCACGCTAATACTAATAGCTCCAACATGGGCCCGTCAACCCGGTTCACAACCCTGTTGGAACTCTCTCTGGTACCACACCAAAAATTACATTTAACTCCGTCTACTCACACAGCCATGGAGAAATCAAACACCCAGATCCCAAACGGCTAAACCTTGCGATCTGGTTCCTGAAGTCATAGAGTTTGGTTATCTCAACCTTCCACCAGACTGTATGAACATTATTAGAGAGGCCAGAAAGCTTACCACAAGAGCCTGCTACGCAGCCAAATGGAAGCGTTTTGTTATCTATTGCAATAACAATCATATCATCCCTCTTGATGCTTCCATACAGAACATACTGTGCTACCTATTACATTTACAGCAGTCAGCATTGGCCTATACATCCATCAGACTACATCTTGCTGCCATAGCAGCTTACCTTCAAAATAGGCAACACTTATCGCTATTTCGAGTGCCCGTCATCAAAGCATTCATGGAAAGCCTAAAAAGGTAATACCACCAAGACTTCCACCCAAATCTTAACATAGTCCTCACAAGGCTAATGGGTCCACCATTTGAACCCATGTACAAATGTGAACTACAGTCCTTACTTGGAAAACAGCTTTCCTCATTGCAATCACTTCATTGAGGAGAGTGGGTGAACTACAGGCACTAACCATAGAAGAACCCTTTTTTCCAGTTACATAAACATAAAGTAGTTCTTCGTACCAACCCTAAATTCCTACCTAAGGTTGTATCTGTATTTCCCATCAATCAGTCGGTTGAATTACCTGTGTTCTTCCCTCAACCTGACTCTGTTGCAGAACGAGCTTTACATACCTTAATGTCAGAAGAGCTCTTTTGTATTACACTGAAAGAACAAAGTCATTTCGTAAAACCAAACAACTCTTTGTAGCTTTTGCACCACCTCACAAAGGCAATCCTATTTTCAAATCAGGAATTGCTAGGTGGATTGTTAAGTGTATTCAGATTTGTTATCAAAAAGCCAAAAGGACTCTCACAGTACCCCCTAGAGCACATTCCACTCGCAAGTTAGGGGCTACAATGGCTTTCTTAGGGAATATCCCTATTACTGAAATATGCAAAGCTGCAACATGGTCTACACCACACACATTCACCAAGCACTATTGTGTAGATGTGTTAGCAAGACAACAAGCTAATGTGGGCCAAGCAGTACTAAAAACGTTATTTCAGACAACTCCAACAGTTACAGGATAGCCACCGCTTCAGGGAGACTGCTGTATAGTCTATGCAAAGCATGTGATCTACAGCTCACATGCCTCGAACGGAAAATGCTACTTACCCAGTATGCATCTGTTCTTGGCATGTAGAGCTGTAGAATCTCATGCGCCCACCCACCTCTCCGGGTACCTGTAACTGCTGTAGTTTTCTGTTTTACTAAACATACTTATGCATGGACATCTATATTCTTTACTACTACACCATTCTCTCACCCTCTGCTGAAAACAATCTGAAGATGGAGTCGATGACCATGCGCACTAACACCTAAGGGAGGAGTCCTCTACCTCGTGATTAGGGAAAACTTCTTCCAGAAAAGCAAAGTGCAAACATCCAGACCCAACACTAAGTGGCAATATCAATGACACACGTTGTTCAAGAACGTTACAGCAGCGTACCGTTAGGACAGCAGGTAGGCCTTTTCCAGCGATATCATCTTAACAATCCGAACCACCTCACCTATACCCAGAGCATCCTTCCAACTACAGTCCCGTTGTGATATAAGCGTTTAGAAGACGGCCAATATGTGCCCCTCTCAGTATGTCGGCCGAGGGCTGTCGCTAAATGTCTGTGTGGGGTAGATCAGTTCGGCTCCTGCATGGCATCAGTAGCAGCCACCCCGCCCTCTGTCTTGGTGGCGAGGTAAGTTTTGTACAGTTTCCAAAAGTTTTTAGGTCTGCTCCGTGGCGGAAGGAGTTCACTAAAATGCTCCGTTTGTGTGCTACAGTATATCATATCCCGTGACCACTGGGCTATCGTGGGAACTGGACCCCGTGACCAACAAATCGCTACCCTGCGTCTGGCCAATAACAGTCCCATGTCCACCAGCCGGCGTACTCCCTTAGGTATCTGTTTAGAGTAGCCCAGCAGGGCAAGGGCGGGTTCCGGTGTGAGTGTCAGTTCAGTTACCCGTCCCAGTTCCCTAAAAACCGAATCCCAAAAATTGGATATCCCCGGGCAAGACCAGGCCAAATGCAGGAAATCAGCTGGCAGTGCAGTGCATCGTTCACAGGCTGGATCCTCTCGTAGGCCATATCTATGTAATCTCTCTGCGGTGTGATATACCCTGTTGAGATACTTAAAGTGGATCAATCTATGTCTACCGTTTAATGAGATGCGTTGGGTGCTAGAACAGCAGTAAGTCCACATTGTGTCGTCTATGTCCCTACTCAAGTCTCGTTGCCAAGCTAGTCGGGCTTTAGTGTAGTGGTTTTTCCTATAGGACATAGATAATTTATAGATTGTGGATACTATTCTGGAAGGCGACTTCGCCTTTGACACAGGTCAAGGCTGGCAGCTCTGGGGGTTCTAGCAAGTCATCTCCCAAAATGTTTAGCAGTGTGTGTCGTGTTAAGTGGAATTGGAATTGTGTGAGAATAGTGGGCGTATCTTTTCCGGTCTGCAGATCACCCCAATTCTTAGCAATGCCATCGACAAATCGCCGATGGTTTGTACTCCCAGCGAATTGAGTGCACGCGTGACCCCTTTATCCCTGCATGGGGGTAGCCAGCGACACCAATCAAGCAATGCAAATGGTGAGTAGAGGATAGCGCCCGCCTGTAGTTGTAATAGGTAGTGCCACGCGTGTGTTGTCGCGTTAGTTGAGTCCAGAATCCCCGTCCTCCGGTCAGCCGCTTGGAACAGTAATGCCGGTAGTGGCAGTGGAGCCGCCACTACCGTTTCTATGCGGAGATGCGGAATGTCTGGAGAACCGTGCATCCAATAGTAGGCGTGTGCGCACTGCGCAGCTCTGTAATATAAATCAAAGTCAGGCACGCCTAGCCCGCCCATATGATACGGTACAGTAAGAATTTGCCATTTGACTCGTGCCTGCTTGCCCGCCCAAGCTAACTTTACCATCAGAGTTGTGAGTCGACGAAAGAATGAGCATGGGAGAACTATGGGGATATTCGAGAATAGAAATAAAAAACGTGGCAATACTATCATTTTCATAATGGAAATTCTGCCCAGCAATAATAGGGGTAATTTAATCCAGCGGTCCACGTCATCCTCTAATTTGCTGATAGCTACTCCATAGTTTTCTCTGAACACAACCTCAGAGTCAGTGTGCACTCTTATGCCTAAGTACCTCACCGCTTCCGTAGACCACTGCAAAGGGTAATCCGGTTCGAACCTTGTCGTGGCCGGAGTGAGCGGGAATATAATGGACTTCGGCCAGTTAACTCGCAGACCAGACAGTGCACCGAAATGCACCACTTCGCGCAGAAACGGTGAGACGTGACATTCACGGTTTCTAACATATAGTAGTGTGTCGTCCGCATAGGTGGAAACTATGAGTTGATAGCCCGGGAACCTAATACCCTTGTGTCTATGATATTCTCTTAGCGCGCAGGCGAGAGGCTCAGCCACCAGCGTATAGAAAATTGGAGACGGAGGGCAGCCCTGTCGCGTGCCTCTGGAGATAGGGATAGACTCCGTCACTAGGTTACCTATTTTGATTCTGGCTGTGGGAGCGTTATAGAGGACACCTAATAATTGAAGGAAGACCTGCCCTAGGCCCATCCTAGTTAAAACCTGTCTCATGAAGGGCCATTCGACGGAGTCAAAAGCCTTCTCCATGTCAAGAAATACTGCTACCGCCTGTGTCTCTGATCGGGTGTGTTGTAGGGCGCCAAACACTGTGCGTAAGTTATAGGTCAAGTTTCTGCCTGGCACAAATCCCGCCTGTTCCGGTGCGACCAGGGTCGGGACTAGAGGGACCAAACGGTTCGCTAGGATTTTTGCGAAGATTTTCGTATCCACATTGAGTAGTGAGAGCAGGCGATAAGAAGCGCAGTCGTCCGAGGGCTTACCCGGTTTTAGGATAGCGACTATCGCAGCTTCTCTCATCGAGGGCGGCATAGTTCCCGATACACACATATCGTCAAAGAGTGCGGTCAGCTGTGGGAGCAACAGGTCTAGGAAGGCCTTATAGAAGGTAACTGTGAGGCCGTCCGCGCCAGGAGCGCCCCCCGCTTTCATGTTGGAAAGGGCTAAGAGAATTTCCTCTCTTTCAATAGGTCTCATAAGAAACTCACGATGGGTGTTCGTGAGCCATGGCAGTTTTATGTGTGTTAGGTAATCTAGGATTTCCTCCTCCGTGCCGCTGCTACGGGTAGCGTAGAGCTCAGAAGAATATTGACGAAATCTATCCGCCACCTCTGCTTCTTCAGTTAGGGTGTCGCCTTCCGCCAATCTAATCTCTGCCACTATAATTTTTTCCCGTCGCTTCTTGAGTAGTTGGGCTAATACTGTCCCCGGCCGCTCACTCTCACCATATGCCCGCGCTGTGGCGTACTTACCAAGGTGTTTTATTTCAGCATCAGCCGCCTCATGATATTCCTCCAACAAATCTTTGAGCTCCTGTGCAATTGTGTCATCCATTTCAGCCTGTTGGCGTTTTTCTAAGACCATTAGCTTCTTTTCTAAGTCCGCCAGACGTTTTCGAATCGCCCTGAGAACGCCAGAATGCTTAGTCATTGTGATCCCGCGGATATAGACTTTGAACGTCTCCCAGACTACTTGGTAGCTATCAACCGAGCCTACGTTCGTCTCAAAAAACGTTTCGATTGCTTCCGCCATTGTTCTTTAAAAACTGCATTGAGTAAGGTGGAAACCTCCACGTGAAGGGAGGGATTGCCTTTCTGTGGGTGTCAAGCACCAGCAGTATCGGGGAGTGATCCGAAAGTGTACGGGGAAGTACCCTGCAGGAACGCACTTTCTCAGTGAGTTTCCTAGCTGCCAGCCAATAATCTATTTGGGTGTGCAGATCATGGTATGCTGAGTAGTGTGTAAAGCCACCATTTCCCGGGTATCTCTGACGCCACACGTCGCATAAGTCAAACCTAACCATGGAGCCCTCCACTGCTCTGGCTGCCGCCGTGATGCGTCTCTCCGGCCCTCCCGACCTATCTAGCCGCGGGTCCCTAACCAAGTTAAGATCACCCCCCCCCCCGAGGCTGTAGTCCCTCGCCTCCCAAGTCTACTCTGTCTGACAGCGCAGTGAAGAACTCCGGGTTGTCATAATTGAGGCCATAGATGTTGACAATGAGTAGGTCCATGCCCTTTCCCCTACACCTAGTAATAACATATCTACCATCCCTGTCCGTGTCAAATGGTACAAGAGACAGGGCTGACCTAGGGTTGACCCAGGTGAGTACCCCCGTGCATGAGTGGTGAATCCGGCGGCATGGATGTTACAGTGTAGGCCTCTGCTACGCAACATAGGGCTGTTGGGAGGAAGGTGAGTTTCTTGTAGTAGTGCTATATCTATTTCATGTCTCGTCAGGTAAGTCAGGACTTTGCGGAGCTTCCTGTAGTCGTTTAGTCCTCCAACGTTCCAGGTGAGTGCACGGAGTGTGTCAACATTCATGTCGTTACTGGACTTACTGGTATTTGTCGTGAGATGTCATGTTTGTCTCGCCAGGCCGATCTGTGGTACAAGTATGATATGTGTACTTCGTGTGCAGTCAAGAATATAACACAAGAAAGGGTAAGCTGTCTGAGTCTAATGCTCCACCCACCCACCCCCACCCACGTCAGATGGGTCGTGTGTAGCCTGTCTCGCCAAGCCAGCCTGTGGCTCAAACAAGGTGTATGCTCACCGTGTGTAATCATGTATAGTACGAAATTAATGTCAATCTGTTCAAGTCTCATGTCCCATCCACCCCCACCCACGTCAGGCATGCCCCAACCTTGCGCCGACGAATATCACCCACAAACCCCCCCTGCATCTGCAGTATAGTCAGCAGTGCAAAACAGCATAACAGGAACTCCAGATCCCCTCCCTCCCCCCCCCCCAAACTGTACCCCAGAAGTGTAATTCACACGTGGGCGGACGTTGCTCGCCCAGCAGGGATGTGCGTCCCAATCTGACTCGGTTCTTACCCCGCCCGCCTGCCGGCCATTACAGTGCCTCTGCGGTATGAAAAAAATTCACCCTCTAGTTCCTACAACCCGGTTAATGCAAGCAGACATGCACCGCGCTCCCACCCAAATCTAGTCGCTTTTGCGATTGTCAGTGTTACTGCTCCTAATGCGGTGTACACCAATCCTTTGCAACTCAGTCCATCATACCCTAGCCCCCGGGGCCCATGCATATCAGAACCGATACTATTCAGCGCCCCCCATGCTACTACGCTCCCAACTGTAGTTCGCGTGGGCTGGAGATCAGTCCTGATCGTCTAGTTGACCTCCCACAGCTCCCTCCAATGTGTTGCGCTCTGGACTGCTACGTAACTCCTTGTCCCACTCCTTCAGGGCCTTCTGCAATGCCTTGGGGTCAGTGAAGACACGTGAGTGACCCTGCCGGGTCACCCGCAGTCGGGCCGGATAAAGCATAGCGTAGTCTATGTGTTGTTCTCGGACCTGGCGCTTCAGCGGCGCGAATTGTCTGCGCGCCTCCTGCACTCGTGGCGTAAAATCCGGGTACAAAGAGATGTTGGCACCCTCGTACTGTAATGTTTGTTTGTCTCTGGCTGCTGTCAATGCCGAGTCTCTGTCCCGATAGTTCAGCAGTCTCGCGATTATCGGTCGTGGGGGAGCACCCGGCACCGGTCGGGGGCCCAGAGAGCGGTGTGCCCTTTCCACCAGGAACATGGAAGAAAACGTGTCACTGCCAAGGAGGGTGACCAGGAGTTTCTCGACAGATTTTTCCATGTTGCCTGTCTGAGTCGATTCTGGAAGGCCCGTGATCCTCAAGTTGTTGCGTCGGGAGCGCCCTTCTAGGTCCTCTGCCTTATCTTGCAAGACCTGCAACACTCTCCCCATTTGCTTGTGGCCAGTGTCCATTGCTGACTGCGCTTCCTCCACCTCCGCAACTCTGCGCTCTGTCATGTCGAGCCTTTCTGCGTGCTTGTCCAGTCGCTCGGACATTCTGTCCATCCGATACGAGAGGGAGTCTATTTTAGTACCCAGCACAGAAAGGCTGCCCTGCAGGCCCTTTTTCATAGCTGTCAGCATGGTGCGAATGTCGCCGTCCGTCTCTTCTTGCACCTGATCTTGCGCGTTGCCGTCGGCGGCGGTGTTCTCCCGCACCTTCGACTTCCTGTGTTCAAATGTGATTTTAGGCTGGGTTTTGTTGACTCTGCCCATCGCTATCAGATCGTAGCCTCGACCAGCACGTATATCCACAAAACACCGAGACCTATTTTTTCCCAGCAGGAGCAGCTCTGCTATGCACCACCTACGATCCCGATCACGAGCTCCGTTCAGTATGTTGGCCAACGCAGAACCACAGCGTCCTCGCAACGTAGTCGCACAGCTCCGTCAAGGGCCAGCCGCAGGCACCCTCCCTGATACTGTCAGTCTTCACAAGCAGTCCTCTCGGACACCCAGGCTAGCCTACCCTAGTAGTTGTATTTGGGATCAATCCGGGGCTACAGACCCTGACCCTAGCCAGCGTAAGGAATAGGCTTCACTGCACCTTGCCCCTTCCAAAGCGTAATAGACCTTCGTGCAGCACTCAGTGGGGCCACAACAGGAGTGCAAGTCCGACCCCGTCTCAGGAATTCAGTGGAGAGCCCCCTCAATGCCGGTAGTTCCTGGCTGGGCACCGCCCTGCTCCAACCTCACCGCTCTGTGCCCAAGATGGCGGCTCGTGCAGCGTGGCTGATATTAAAGTAAGCGCTAATCGGGGCAAGGGCGCTGGTAAGTCTAGGTCTCTCTCCCGGGCCTTCCAGGACCTCAGACCTGCTGATCCCTATGGCTCGTTAAGGGTCCCGTCTTCCCCCAGGCAGGCCACTGTGCACTCGGATTGTCCGGATGGCCGGGAGACCAGCCGCGCCTACGCCGCAGTCACAATGCGAGTTACTCACTGCGTCACAATCCGCTGGTGTGCGCATCCATGCGTGACCGGGTGCTCCGGGGGGGCCGCCGCCAGCTTTTATGAGCTCCGCGATCCCTTCCAGCGTGGAGCCCTCGCTCGGGCGGGTCTGGGCTCCGGCGTCACAGCAGGCCCCACCAGCAGCACACCGGCACTTCCAGTGCAGTCCAGGCACAGCAAACCCCCGAGGACATTCCGCGCAGCTGCTGTCTTCAGGCAGAATCTCTCATCCGCTGGGTTCCCGGAGCAATGTCAATGGACCGCTTCCTCTCAATCACCGGGTGTGACCGGCTGGGATGCGGCCGCAGTGTCGGAGGACGCCACGCCCCTTCTCACGACAGGCCGGGGCTCAGGTCGGCTTGCAGGGCCGCGACAGGCCGCGTCCGACAGCTCAGGGGTGCTCGGGAGTATGGAGGCCAGGGGGGACTCGGTGCCCTCGCGAGTCCCTCCGGCACAAGCGGCAGTCGAAGGTGTGTCCTCCACACCGTGCAGACGCAGGATAATTGTAGAATAGTGCGGCGGCGGCTCTGAGCTTTTAGCTCAAGCGGCCATCTTCATGGCTTGCAAGCTCCGCCCCCAATAGATGGCGATCTTATGCAAAGCATGAGATTCTACAGCTCTACATGCCAAGAACAGATGCATACTGGGTAAGTAGCGTTTTCCTTCCTGCACATGAGCTCCCGAGTCCTGGCGTCCATGCCACTCGTGTGAGACCCACTTCCAGTAAGTCCAAAACAATGTCTAGATAAAAGCGCAAAATTCCAAGCGGGACTCGACCCGGTCCCGCCACAGCATTATCCTCTGGGCTGTTGATGACCTCTAAGCGATTTCCCCACCATTGCTGAACATTCAGGGGCTAGCTTACAGACCACGCCAACCTTCCCAAAACAGTACTGCACCTATCAACCATGGAACAAACTCAATTTTGATTACTTAGAAATGCAACTAACACAACTAACATCCAACACAGATCTAGACACAATAAATTCTGTGAAAAAACTTTGAGTGGCTACAGGAAGCTTTTGATATCCTAATACCACTAAGTACAACAAAACAGGACAAAAGAAAACAAGCACCTTGGAGAATGACAGAACAAAAAAAGATAAAACATATTAGAAGGCTGCAACGAACCTGGCTCAAAACAAACCGCAATCAAGACAAACTTCACCTAGGCAAACTTTACAGAATATACAAATCAACAATCAAAAAAGCTAAAAAAAATAATTTAAAAAAAGTACTATTCAGACAGAATTCAAAATGCTAAATATGCAAATAGAGAATTATATAAAACTCTCTCCGAATTTCGTAAACCTAAATGCACAGAAAGAACTCATCCCATTACTCAAGAATTCATGGATAAACTGGCAAATCATTACACAACCAAAGCAGACACGTTGGACTCCTATTTAAAACAAAGGAAAACAACCAGCACCAGCCCATTTCCAAAACTCCCTTCCAAGAGTAAGCTAACCCAGCCTCTGCATTCCTTCAAACAAATAACACAAGGTGAATTTTTGGATCTAGTCAAAGCAAGCAGGCCTTCCCGCTGCCCTTTTTTGGGGGGGGGGGGGGGGAGGGGTTGTTTTGAACCATACAACACCCACAATTGGTACATAGCAAATATCATGTCATATAAAATCACAGAAAGACATCATAAAATGGGCAATAAGCTGTCATGACAGCAAAGGTGCCACTGTAGTCGGACACAATAAGGTAATCCCCAGGCGACACAGCCCCCTCATGAGCATTCTAGGGCAACACTGTGGGGAAGCAATCACCTAGTACCGGACCAGGGCATGGGTGGACATGGTTCCAATGTAATACCCCTAAGATCAGCCCGGCCTTTCTATTCTATTCTGCAGTTTTTATATAGTGCATGGCTACCAGAAGGCCTCCCAGCATTACTACAGATACCATAGAACGTCCGGGGACTCAACAGTTATTCCCTGGACAGCCAGGTCTTCAAGGCTTTGCGGCAGGGGAGTTCTTGCTCCAAAAAGCATAGTTCAAGAGGCAGGGAATTGCAGAGTTTGGACGCCAAAAAGGATGTGGAGCGTCCAACCCAATGCGATCTTTAAATCCTGGGGACCTTAAGTAAATGGGCAGAGGCCGATCTGAGGGGTCATCTGGGCACGTACATGGAGGCAAGTGATCGTAGCAGAGGGGCCCTCTACTGTTTATCGCCCTATGCATAATGGAGAGAGATTGAAACTGAATCTGACGCTCCACCGGGAGCCAGTGGAGATCCCTGAGGGCCTTAGTAACTGACTGATATTTAGGGGTATCTGTAAGAAGTTGAGCAGTCGCGTTCTGCGGCTAGGAGGCCTTTCCAGATCTTGTGATGTTTCTGAGAGCATTCCCTCGCTAGATACACCAGGCATTCCAGGCCTATGTAGTGATCCATACCCGCAGCCCATTTATTAACAGATTAAGCCTCCATAACCTTCTGGGCCTGTGCTATGTCCCTTTTAGCAAGTCCAACCAAAGCAATGCTGTCTGGTACCTGTTCCCTTCTGTGTTCTCTGTAACATGTAGTAGGATTAGCCTGAGGTCCCTAGGTATCTTCCATCCCAGAATCCCTTGTAATGTACCCAGCACCCCACTCCAGAAGCGAAAGGGGACAGGGCAGTGCCGAAAAGTGTGTAGAAGGCCTCCAGTAGGGGCATTGCACCATAGGCGTGTGCTCATGGGAAGGAGGCCCATTTTGAACAACCGATCCCTGGTAAGGTAAGTGTGGTGCAAGAGTTTAAGTTTGATCAATCAAAACTGGGATGCTCTCACCGACACCCTAGGGGCAGTCACCGCCTTGATCCAGTCCTAGTCTTCCAGCGGTCCCAAGTCCCCCCCTCCCAATCCTCCCTTACTACCTCCATCAGGTCCGGCATGTTACGGAGTAGCATGCGATACATTTCTGAGAGTTTGTGACCGGGAATGTTGGTAAGTAGGATTTTAGCCTCCAAGGAGGAGTATTCACAAATTTCCACTGTAGACTGAATGTAGGGCAGGACTGTGTGTCCGAGTTTGAGGTACCAGAAGAACTGGGTACAGTGCAGGTCAAAGTCCTACTGCATATCCTGGAAGGACTTCAACGAACCACTGCGCTACACGTCTCCCAGCAGAGAAACAAATGGTTTTCCAACTGGCAAAACCCAAAGTGTCACGACCTGCGGGAGTGTATTCGACCACGTCAACAGCACAACTCTTGTGGCAGGGGGTCTGGGCTGGTGCCTCCGTAGAGTAGGTGTGGAAGATTGTTGCAGCCCATGACTAATCCCTCAAAACCATACGCCATATCGTTGAACCCCTCAAACCACCAGTCATTTAAGATGAGGAGGTGTGTTGCCTGGTAATAAAGGAGCATATCTGGGGTAGCTAACCGGCCTTCGAAGGCTGGGCAGCAGCCCTTCCCGAGGGAAATACGTGTCAGTCCCCCACCCCATAACAGAGTACGAATCAGGGCATTGACCCTACTGAAGAAAGTGCAATGCAACGGAACAGGTAATTCTGGAGTTAGTAAAGCATTCTCAGTAGGGAGACCATCTTGAAAATGGCCGAGCGGCCCAACAGGGACAGTGGTAAAGCGGACCAGAATTTCACGACTCATGCGAGTCTGTCTAGCTGAGTCTGCAAGTTGGATTCGTACGCAAGGGTTTTTAATTAAGTTATGAAGACCCCCAGATATATATATATATATATTTTTTTTTTTAACTTTATTTTCATTTTTATCATAAACAGCAAGACAACAAGGTATAGCATTTCTGGCTCCAACAAACAATACACATATACCGTTGTAACTCAGGTACATAGTAAGTACAGTTTAAAGGACAGGTAAAACATTATAGGGGGGGGGAAGCATATGTTAGCAGTCATAGATGGTATTATGACATGAGAAACATGCACATCATCAAGGTTCCTCAGGGAGCAGTCATATAATGCCTCACTTATAAATGAAAGTTAAATTACAGTGAAAATGGACTACAGCCGCAATTGCATTGATCTCTATGCACATTATACAGGTCGGTATTCTCCAATCATTCATACAAATAGTGGCATACATAGAACATATTAATCAACAGCACTTGACTCTTCCTCCCTACCCACATCACTCCTCCCGAATGCCAAATACTTTTGGTACGGGCCCCATATGTCTTTCAGGCGACTACAGGGAGGCATACGGTCATGATACACGTCTGATTGAGTATTGCAGTATACCATATCAGTGTGCCACTCCTTCACTGTGGGAATTGGACCCTTCATCCAGTGCATTGCCACTCTGCGACATGCCAGGAGTAAACCCAAGGCCACCAAGCGCCTATATGTTTTTGGGACATCTTTATCATAGCCCAGTTCGGCCAGTAATGGAGTGAACATCAAGGACTCCCCAGTAATCTCCTCCAGAGTCTTAAATATCTTAAACCAAATTTGTGTACTCCAGGGCAAATCCATGTTGAATGCGCAAAGCCAGCATTGTCTAATCCTCAGCGCAAGCATTTAGAATCCTCGTGCAAGCCGTACAGAAACAAACTAGCAGGGGTATGGTATACCCAATTAAGATGTTTAAAATGTATATATCTGAAAGAGACTATTATAGATTCCTTAACTTAGAATTACCCCCAGGCATCAGACTGGATCCGGAAAAAAATTTCTCAGCAGTACCCCTGCGCGTCGATAGGTGGCGTCGGTCGACTCCGCGTTCATAAATCGGCGTCGTGATCGCCGTGGTGACGTCACGGTATCTACTTAGACGCCGCCCCTGCGCGCTGACGTCAGTTATTTCTTTTTCCGCGCCAGCCAGCGCAGGTCTGGAGAGAGTGGTACCCCTAGTCAATTTTTGACTAGCTCTTTTTCGACTTTAGTCGACTTCTTTTTTGAGTCGTTCGACTCCTGGTGCACGTAGGGATGTCCTGTCCTCGAACCGGCTTCAAGCCTTGTGACTCCTGTCACAAGTTGATGTCGGTCACGGACCCGCACCTCGTGTGCCTCTGGTGCCTGACCACAACTTGAGGTCGTGCTCCGACTGTAGGCCATGAACCCGAAGTCTTTGCGGGAGCAGTCCCGAAAGCTTCTGGAGGCCCTGCAGTGAGCTCCGCGCCGTTCGAGGTCTCTGTCAAGAGGGAGGTCGCGGGACCGGTCACAGAGTTATCACCATCATTCCTCCTCAAAGTCTTCCTCATCAGGTAAGTCGTAGCACAAGAAGAAGGCGAAGAAGCACCGTCGCTCTTCGCCTTCTCCCCGACCATCGGCCGTCGCGGGACGTGGAAGGTCGTCATCCTTCGGCTCCACCCGCAGAGCCTACTGGGACGACTCCGAGCTTCCCTCCCTTCCCGGGAGCCAGAGCGTCCCCTTCCCAGCTTCCTGCATTTTACGAAGCCCTCCACTCCATCTTTGGGCAGCCCGACTCTGCCGGCACGTCTTCGGGCCCCGCGGACTCGGCTGGGGGCTCTAGGCCTTCGATGCCGGCGGCTCCGGCCTCAGCACCGCAGGGACCCCAGGGATCCAGGCCTGGATCCAGATTGACGCTGGTCGACCTCCCGACACCTCCCCCAGCGCCGATTCCTCTGACGACGCCTCCACCACCTCAGACGCCAGTTGTGTACCACTGTTCTACCCTGGTATTCCTTTTCGCCCTGAGTGGCAGCCAGGGGAGGTTGAGGAGGACTGGGAGGGGTCTGTTGACCCTCTGGCAGACCAGCTAGAAGGGCCGGACTGGAGAGAGGAGTTGGGTGAGGCCAGTGGTCTGGATACCTTCCCAGACCCTGGTATGCTTTCTCCCCCGCTACCGTGGCCACGGAGGAGGGAGGTTCCTACACTGTGGTGTTGCGTAGGGCGGCGGAGAACTGAGGCCTTGAGCTTCCTACGGTGGCAGTCAGGACTAATCTACTGACTGAGGTGCTTCAACCGGCAGCGGCCTCTTAGGAGCCCCTGCTGCAGAATGAGGCCCTCACAGACATCCTTCTGGGCACTTGGTCCAAGCCCACCACAGGTGCTCCTGTAGATAGGATGATTGCCCGACGCCACCGCCCGGCCCCGGGCGACCCACTCTTCCTCTCCCAACACCCTACCCCCGAGAGCTTGGTGGTCCAAGCCTCAACCTCGAAAGGCGCATTCCCTACTGCTCCCCCAGATAGGGAATCCAAGAAGCTGGACCATCTTGGGAAGATGTTTTCTTCCGCCAGCTTAGGACTGCGGTCGGTGAACACCGCATGTCTCTTGGGCCGGTACACCCACTCTGTGTGGGACACGGCTGCGCAAGTGCTGCCACAGTGCCCGGAGGAGGCCCTGACCGTACTCTCCCGTGCAGTTGCAGACTGTAGAGACGGAGCAAAGTTCGTCACCCGATGCGGGCTGGATACCGCCGACTCGCTGGGTAGAATGATTTCTAAGTCAGTAGCCTTGAGGCGCTACGCCTAGCTGAGGTCCACTGGCTTCTCCAGGGATGTCCAATCGACACTTTTGGACATGCCCTTTGATGGCCATCGCCTGTTTGGCGACAAGGCGGACAACGCTCTCGAGCGCTTTAAGGACTCGAGCTACGGCCAGATCCTTGGGCCTCGCTGCCACCTCTCACCCTGTTCAGTCTGCCTTTCACCCCTTTCGTGGCTACGGAAGGGGTGCCCCACCACGTTCCACCCAGGGCCACAGGCCGGTGCAGCTACTCAGCCTCTGCGCGTCTGGGGACGTGGGACCCAGCGCCATAGGTCTGGGGGCCAGCGGGTGGGCCAGTCCACCAGTGCCCCCTCTGCAGCAGCCTCCAAACCTTCCTAGTCTGACCTTTCAGGGCCACCAGTTGCCAGTGGGCGGCAGGATCCGCCATCACCTCCCCCACTGGCACAACGTCACGTCGGACAGGTGGGTTTTGCAGATAGTCCGAAGGGGCTACTCCTTCCCCTTCGAGACTACCCCTCCCTCCATGCCACCAACTCTCCATCGCATGTCGGAGGATCACTTGGCCCTTCTCCGTCAGGAAGTTACGGCTCTCTTGGCCAAGGAAGCTATTGAGTGAGTCCCTGTGCCAGAAGTAGGTCATGGTGGTTGTTCTCACTACTTCCTGGTACCCAAGAAGGACAAAGGCCTGCGTCCTATCTTGGATCTCAGGTACGTCAACCGCTTCCTCCGGAAGTAGAAGTTCAAAATGTTGACATTAGCTCAGGTCTTGTCTGCCCTCGACCCTGGAGACTGGATGGTAGCGTTGGACTTGCAGGATGCTTATTTCCACATCCCCGTCCTGCTGGCCCACAGGCGTTGCCTACGGTTCACGGTAGGGCATGAGCATTTTCAGTTTACCATGCTCCCTTTGGCCTTACCAGCGCCCCTCGGATGTTCACGAAGTGATGCTGGTGGTCGCAGCTCATCTGCGCAGGTCAGGGGTTCCAGTCTTCTCCTATCTCGACGACTGGCTGTTGAAGGCGAGCTCGCCCCAGGCTGTCATCTCCCACCTCCAGACTTCGGCAGACCTCTTGCACTCGCTGGGGTTCACTATCAACATGCCGAAGTCACACCTGATTCCCTCTCAGAAGCTCCTTTTCATCGGAGCAGTTCTTGAAACAGCGCAGTTTCGGGCTTATCATCCCGAGCAGCGAGTCTGGGATATTCGGGCTATGATACCGATGTTTCAGCCTCTATCCCGGATTTCGGTGAGAATGACCCTGAGGCTGCTGGGCCTCATGGCCTCCTGCATCCTGCTGGTGGATCATGCCAGGTGGCATATGTGGGCTCTGCAGTGGGACCTGAAGTTCCAGTGGGCGCAACATCAGGGCAATCTTTCCGATGTCGTCCAGATCTCGGAGAGGACTGCACGTCAGTTGCAGTGGTGGCTCACGAACCAGGATTGGGTCAACGGCAGATCCCTTACCCTTCCCCAACCAGAGTTCACAGTGGCGACAAGTGCGTCACTCCTAATATGGGGCGGCCACATGGGAGAGGCAGAGATCAGAGGCCTCTGGTCACCGGCTGGGGTCCGGGCTCCATATCAGCCTTCGGGAGCTCTGGGCGATTCGTCTAGCACTGAAGGCATTCCTTCAAAGGAAGAGTAGTGAAGGTGTTCGGACAGCACCTCCGCCATGTGGTACTGCAACAAACAGCCTCTGGAAGTGGCTGGAACATCAGGGCATGTCCCTGGTGGTTCAACACCTGGCAGGGTACCTTCACTCGGTGGTGGTGCAAGGTCTCTTTCAGCAGTGGGGAGAGCCTTCGTTAGATCTATTCCCCACCGAAGAGAACGCACGTCAGCAGTTCTGTTCATTGGAGTTTCCAAGGCGGCACTCGCTCTGCTACTCTTTTCGTCGCCAGTGGAGTTGCGGTCTTCTATACGCCTTTCCCCCTATACCACTTCTACCCAGAGTGTTGAAGAAGATCAGGCGCGACCGGACCCAATTCATTCTTGTGGCTCTGGACTGGGCACGAAGAGTCTGGTATCCCGAGCTCTTGAACATGGCCACCGATCCCCCGATCAGACTGCCTCTTCGGGAGGATCTTCTGTTGCAGCAGCAGGGGACGGTTCTCCACCCAAACCTGTCCAGCCTCCACCTCCTTGTCTGGAGATTGAGCGGCGACAGTTGACAGCCTTTGACCTTACTCCCGAAGTCTGTAATGTTATCTTGGCAGCCAGGCGTTCCTCCACTAAAACGGTATACGCCTGTAAATGGAACAAATTTGTGGCATGGTGCACAATAAAGGCTGTGGATCCCCTTTCTGCCCCTCTCTCAGATGTTCTCCTCTTCCTTCTTTCTTTGGCCCAGCAGGGCTCTGCTCTGGGCACTCATAAGGGCTATCTTTCGCCATTTCGGCTTTTCTTCGCCTTCCGGACTAGCCCTCTCTTTTCAAGTCCCCGATTGTTAGCAGATTTCTTAAGGGCATTACTCATCTCTTTCCTCCTATTCCTTCGAAATGCCCCAGTGGGACTTGAACCTTGTCTTAACTTACCTTATGTGCGCTCCTTTTGAGACACTACATAATTGTCCTCTCAGACTCTTGACTCTTAAAACTGCCTTTCTGGTTGCCATCACCTCTGCTTGCAGGGTGAGTGAGTTTCAGGCTTTATCTTCCAAGCCTCCTTTCCTTGCTGTCCATCTGGACAAGGTTGTCCTCTGAATTAGGCCTTCTTTTCTACCCAAAGTGGTTACCTCATTCCGGGGGGCGCTAGAGGGCGCACGGCAAGGCAAGATGGCCGCTCTGTAGAGCAGCTCCGCCGGCCGAGCCCATAATCCTTTTACTATCCTTCACCTTCTGGCTCTGTTTGCTGCTGTGCCGGCTGATACTGTGCTGGGAGGTCGTGCGGAACACTATTGCCGGCAATTGCGGACTGCGGAGACGACCTAGACGCCAACTGCAGAGGGGTGAAGCCCGGGGCCTGTGGCGGCACTGTGGCGGGCCGGGATCAGCCTTGCAGCGTGACCGGAGGTAGGCCGCGGGGGTGCCGGTGCTGAGCGGTGGTTGATGTGGGGGGCGCTGCGTTGCTCAGCCTGTGTCGAGCGGTCTGCGGGGTGCGGGCTGGGGGGTGGTGCGCTCCTCTCAGCGTTACAATAGCGCTGGGTGGGTGGGCTGCCCTTTGATCCTGGCGCTGCGGCCTGCTGGCGAGGGTGTGCGGGTCGCTGTGCTGCCCCTCTCCGACTGTAGCCGGTGATCGGGTCTCTGCGGGACTGCCTGCGGGTGAAAGCTGCGGGTTTGCGGCCCCCGGGTGTCGGTGCCAAGGCCGTATCTTCCTGCTGAGGGGTGCGACTTCTGCGGCTGCACAGGGGGATTTCCTGCGGAGCACCTGCGGACGCCGTCTGCTCCTGGTCGGCCACGGCTCCATCCTGTTGAGGCGGGCGACGCCATCAATATTGAGCGGACAATACTGCGGCCGGCGGGCCTCGTGCTGGAGGCGTACCTGCACTCCAGACTATCGCTGGAGCCTCCGATCCTAGAGGCGCTGTAGCTCTTGCGGAGATTCGATCCGGGGGCACTACGGCGTCCGTTCGCCCCTGCAGTGGGACGTGGTGCGGTGCTGCTCACTTGAGGGCCTAATTTGCTGCCATCCCCCTTCTCTTTGTGGTGGCGGGGCTGTGCGGAGTTGCGCCCTCCTGCTGTCTCTGCTCCTGTCCTGGAGTCCTTGCTGTCCTGCCCGGCTCTCGCCTAAGATCCGTTATAGGCCTGCTTCTGATCGAATGGTCACTACTGCCTCATTTCTCCTAGCCATTCACGCTGCAGTGCCCTCCCTCCTGGGCGGCCGAGCCACTAACCTGCAGGGTCTACACCCTTTCTGATATGGACAACGTTAATTGACTGGCATCTTCCCTGGGTACGTGCCGGGCTAAGGACGCTGGTGGTGATTCGTGGCCCTCCCCCACAACTCTGGTGATTCCTTTCTCTAGCCTTATCTTCACATTCCAGGGCCGTCTGGTTGAGGGGATTTTCCTGTCCGGGCTTGGCTCCGACAAACACAGGCTGAGGCACCAACATGGGCAAATCCGAACGCGGTCAGCCGCGTCTCACGTTTGAACCACGCAAGACAAGCCGTGCCTCTCACCATGCAGCCTCTGACTCCGAGGCGGACGTTCCCACTGATCGTCTCACTAACATTGACAAAACACTTATTGCGGTCCAGGCCAGTCTCCAATCCATAGATGGAAAGATTGACCATCTGAACTTACGCATGAATCATATGTCCGCGAAGCTAGACAAACATGCGCAGCGCCTGGGGGAGGCGGAGACACGAATCTCAGACGCGGAGGACGGTCTGCAACAAGTCCATGCAAAGGCGGCATCCATGGAAAAGGTGCTGGCAGTCATACAGGCCCGTAATGAAGATTTGGAAGCTAGGTCGCGTCGCAATAACTTGCGCATTACGGGCCTACCGGAGTCCACGAATACGGGCCGCCTGGAAGTGTACGTAGAAAATCTTCTTCGTGAGGTTTTCGGGGCAGAGCAGTTGTCCCAGGTCCTGATCGTGGAACGGGCTCACCGGTCTTTGGCTGCCCGCCCGCCTCCGGGTGCGCCGCCGCGCCCTATCATTGCCCGTCTGTTAAATTATAGAGACCGTGACACTGTGCTCCGGCTGGCTCGCGAGAAGGGCTCCATCACGCATCAGGGGAATGATCTTGCCTTCTACCCTGACTTCACAGTGGCGGTTCAGGAGGCTCGGAGAGAGTATCAACCTGTCAAGAAGCTCCTCATGGCGGCAAAGATACCGTACGCCATGCTGTATCCCACAAGACTGCGTATAGGAGACAACGGAAAGCACAAGATTTTCACCTGCCCGAAGACGGCGATGGACTATGCCAAGAACATTGAAAAACGCAATCGATCCTCCAAATCTGTAACAGGAGATGAGAGCGGGGGCCCCAGTGAAACAACAGATGAGCAGTGACGCTGATAGACTGCATGTGTGAACGTAGACTTAGTTCCTTGTGCTGCTCTCCTGGCTGGGTTGACGTTTTTTTCCAGATACATTTACCGCACTGAACTCTAGCTCCAGTGTTGTGGCTAATTGACATATGTTGATATAATGACGACAATGATGTTTCTGAATTTGTTTGCTCTGCGCTGATGGCTTTTTTCCTTTAAGGTGACGCAACCTTCACAGTTGGTCAGTTGGTGCTATCATGATGGCTTGGCCACCTCCTTTCACATTGGGAGGGATAGTGTGCTCAGGCGCCCCCCCTTATGGGTATTCCCCGCAACTGGTTACTCCCTTGGCGTTATGCTTGGGAATTGTTACTGGGGGTTTGGGAAGGCTTTAGCATGTTGGGGTCGCTGAAGTGGGTGGGGGGTGCTGGTGGGAGGGGGGGTGAGGTAGGGGTTGTTCACGTGACTGACTTTTTTCTAGCTCCATTACAGAATACGTGTGTGCACTATGAAACAAACATAATCTCGCTCTCCTGTGTGGTGAGGACAGCTGTCTTGTGGTGTTGGGCACTTTTATGTTTTAGTGATAACCTGGTCCAAGTACCCATAGAAATGTGATGTCCATCTCTTGTTTAACATGGAACGTACGGGGCTTAATACACCAAGAAAGATCCGTCAGGTATTGGCGCATTTGGACCGTCATGGCATTGGCATCGCCCTTCTACAGGAAACGCACCTGACACAAACAACTGACAGGATGGTCGGGTATCGCTGGGCTGGCTACCGGCTTGCCTCTTCCTACTCCTCCTATAGCCGTGGGGTTCTCATCCTCGTCAAAAAAGGCATTCCCTTTACTGTAATCCACACTCACACCGACACTGCAGGGCGCTATGTTGTTCTACATGGGAAGTTGATGGGCACACTCGTTACCATTGTCAATACTTATGGTCCTAACACAGATGACCCAGCACTATATGAGTGTATTTTTGCTGTTCTACGTGGGCTCCCGGATGCTGCAGTTCTCTGGGGTGGGGACCTAAACACACATCTAGATCCAACTAAGGATAAATCCAGCGGCAGGGAGGGCCATTCTCCTAGGGCAGCTCGTGCGATCAACGATGGAATGGCGGACCTGGGATTGCTGGATATCTGGCGCCATAGACATCCTGACACATTGGGGGGCACACATATTTCCACAGTCCATTGCAGTTGGTCCCGCCTTGACTACTGGCTGGTGAGTGAGGGGGCGGCGGGCTGGGCAACGGAGGTGGTGAGGCTACCGCGTACACTGTCGGATCATTGTCCTGTCCGCCTCACCCTTTCTATTCCGCAGACTGTCCCTAGGGCCTTCACGTGGCGCTTTAGGCCTGATGCGCTTCTGGACCCTACCTACATGGAGACGATTCGTGAGGCCATCACACAATACTTTACACACAACAAAGGGTCTGTGGATAGCGCTGGGGTACTCTGGGAGGGATTTAAAGCCACCATTCGCGGCACTTGCATAGGCACGACAGCTGGTATATTAAAAGACCTTCGAGGTCAGTTGGCTAAGGTGGAGGCAGCCTTGAAAAAATTGGAGCAGGATTATGACGCGGCGCCTTGTGAGTCGACCCTAGCTTCTATTAAAGACACCATACTGGAACATGGGAAATTGGCGGAGGCCGAGATGAGATATATTTCCAAGCGCCACATAGCTCAGGCTTATGGTGAGGGTGGTAGGCCGGGACTCCATTTAGCTGCTAAAATTAAATACCGCATGGAGAGGGAGGTCATTACTAAGATCACGGATGCTGAGGGCCAAGAACATTACACTGTGTCCGACATTACAGACCAATTCCGGCAATTTTATGCAAAATTGTACACCTCCCAAGGTGAGACTGACGTTGCCGCCTTTGATGAATACCTATCACAGACAGCCTTGGCGTGGTTGTCAGATGGTCAGAGGGACTACCTTAATCAGCCTATTACGGAGGAGGACATTCGAATGGCGATCAAAGCCTTGCCTAATGGGAAAGCTCCGGGCCCTGACGTGTTTCCCTGCGAATTTTACAAAACGTATGCGGAGGAACTCACCCCCTTTTTAATAGAAATGTATGCTGAAGCGTACGATCTGGGTAAATTACCTCCATCTCTCCGCGAGGCACTTATCATCACACTACTCAAAAAGGATAAATCCCCCACTAATTGTGAATCATACCGGCCTCTTTCGCTTATTAATACAGATGTAAAAATCCTGGCAAAGATCCTAGCCACTCGCCTACAGCCACTTATGCAAAAATTGGTCCTACCAGATCAATCTGGTTTTATTCCGGAGCGCTCTACCTCCCATAACCTCCGGACACTGTTTGCTATGCTTCACACTCTCAATCCGGATCTGCCGGCGGCGGCAGTCATGCTTGACGCCGCAAAGGCTTTTGATTCAATTGAATGGGGTTATCTTTTTTATGTTTTGCAGCGGATGGGTTTTTCACCTCTTTTTATTAATTGGGTGCATCTTCTTTATGCAAGTCCCACAGCGCGCGTCCGGGTAGAGGGCTATACTTCTGACCCACTACAAATCACTAGGGGCACCAGACAGGGATGCCCCCTTTCACCGATGTTATTTGCCCTGACACTTGAACCACTAGCATGCCTTATTAGGCAAGCCCACAAGCATGCGGCTCTTAATTTTTTTCATCGGCCGGTCATCATCTCTCTTTACGCAGATGATATGCTGCTCTTTATACGTGAGCCCCGCACATATCTAGCGCCAGTTCTGCGTGAATATATCAGTTTTGCTCGCTTTTCAGGCCTCCACATTAACTGGTCCAAATCTGTCGTGATGCCACTGATGGAGGGCACTCCTCCACATGAACTTGAATTTCCCCTTTTGTGGGCCAAGGATTCGGTTAAATATTTGGGGGTGTGGGTCCACCGGAACCCAGAGGTCGTTCTCCGTGAGAATTACGGGACTGCTACGGCGATGCTGGAACAACAAGTGGACAGATGGGTAAAACTCCCACTCTCTCTTGCAGACCGCATCGCATTGATCAAAATGGTAGTATTGGCAAAATGTTTATATTTTTTCAGTAATATACCGCTTAAACTCACGCAAATTTTTTTAAAAACGTTGCGCACTCTGCTGCTTCGCCTAGCCTGGGGTGGCTGGCAGGCACGGGTGAGCTGGAAGACTCTCACACTGGATTACAGACGCGGGGGCTTCAGTGTACCCGATTTTTATCTATACTACCTTTGCGCACACGCACAATACGCGCATTTCTGGTTCACCTCCCATGCTTTTGTCCCACATGTGGCTGTGGAGCACTGGGATGCACATCGCCTCCCATTGAGTTCTCTCTTAACACACGACCGTAGGCCTACGCCTCGCAACACCTTTAGCACTATAAACTCGACGATTGCCGCCTGGCAGGCACTGGGCCGTGTGGCGGGTAAGCTACCCTTATACTCTCCGCTATTACCGTTGGCTCACCATTCACACATATCGGTAACACATGAACGGGGGGCTCTGCATACACTGGCGCAGGTAGGCATAGATAAACTACAGGATCTATATCCTGGCGGTACCTTTTTATCTCATTCTGATACGGAATATATTCAGAATAAGACACCGCTCTTTGTCTTTTACATGCATAGGCTGAAAAAGGCGTTGCAGACTCACTACCCCACATTCCCGATGGAACCGCCGGAGGCGATGGCGCTGCACACACTGCTCCTCGCCCCCACCCGACACAAACTAGTCACTAAACTCTACCGCGCTGCCAAGGAAGACAGGCCCCTCTCCTGTGATAGTAGCCTTAGCAAATGGAATGAATATCTCGACCCACCACTCACGCAGAAGGACTGGGAGCACTGCTGCCAGCTTACCAGCGCTCTCACCCCAAATGGGAACTTGCGTATCATACACTTTAAATATCTTCATCAAGTTTACTATACGCCGCATAAACTTTTTACATATGGGCTTCGAGACACAGATGCTTGCAAGTGATGCAGGGTTTTGGGGGCGGATTTCTGGCATCTGGCTTGGACCTGTAGGAGGGTGTCGGAATACTGGGCTGCGGTGATCGCCACGTTATCAAAGATTGTTGGGACTGTGCTCCCCACACATATGCTTGCTTGGTCTTGTTCCCTTCCTGAAGGGTGTCACGGGTAGGCTGACGAAAGTGGCGCTGCTTATTGCCAAGCGCAGAGTGGCGATGGTATGGGATAGTACGCTGTGCCCTACAGTGGAGCAATGGCTTAGGGATTTGGTATATTGCCGAGATAATCTAGTCCTATATGCGGAGGAGCTACCATCATCCTCCAGGCCAAGGGACATCTGGGAGCCTCTGATGGTGTACTTGCGTTCTGTTGCCCGACCAGTTACCCTGGATACTGAGTCCCTGTGAATGTATGTACCACATGCCAAAGGTGTTAATGACAGTCTGTTGCACACGCTCACGTGTAAGATTCATTTGTAGTCACGTGCTGTTCTTCTGGTTCTCTTTGAATATGGTTGTATCAAATGCTGTGGTTTTTTTTCTTTCACTGCACACTGTATGAGACTTTATGAAAAGCAAATAAAAAAAATAAAAAAAAGTGGTTACCTCATTCCACATAGGACAGACCATCACTTTGCCCACCTTCTTCCGCCCCCGTATCCTTCCAAGGAGGAGAGACTCCACTGTCCGGATCCAAAACGTGCGTTATCATTCTATCTGAATCGCACGAAACAAGTCGGCTGGATGATCAACTCTTTGTTTGCTATGTGGGCGCCAAGAAAGGTCGGGCTGTGCACAAACGTACCATTTCTCGATGGGTCGTTCTTTGCATTAAAATCTGTTATTCCTTGGCGAAAAAGGAACCTCCGGTAGGGCTGTGCGCCCATTCCACCCATGCGACGGCAGCCACTACTGCTTTGGGACGTGGAGTCCCCCTCAATGACATCTGCCAGGCAGCTACGTGGCCATCACTTCACACGTTCACTAAACATTATTGCCTGGATAGTCCGGTCCGGAGAGACGGCTTCTTTGGCCGTTCGGTTCTCCAGGACTTTCTGGTGTGAACTTAGTTCGCAGACCCACCTCCGGTGTTGGTATTGCTGGGGTATCTATTCTAAGGTAAGGAATATTTAACTAATAGTCTCTTTCAGATAAACAAGTTACTTACCTTCGGTAACGATATATCTGTAAGAGACATATATTAGTTATAGATTCCTTACCGCCCAGCCTCCCTGTTCTGCGAACTGACTTCTAGAGTAAGGGATTTTTGTGCACCAGTGGTCAGTGTCTTGCATGGCTCTGCGCTTCTGGCGTGGAATGTCGTGTAAAAGAACTGACGTCCGCGTGCAGGGGCGGCGTCTAAGTAGATACCGCGATGTCACAACGAATGCGGAGTCAACCGACGCCACCTATCGACGCGCAGGGGTACTGCTGAGAAAAAATTCTCCGGGTCCAGTCCGACGCCTGGGGGTAATTCTAAGGTAGGGAATCTGCAACTAATATATGTCTCTTACAGATATATCGTTACCGAAGGTATGTAACTTGTTCGTCGATGATGGCCATTTAAGGAGAGGGTACGAGTCCAAGTACAGCAATGGTCCCACTCTGCTGTGCTAATCTCTAACCTAAATCATCTTGCCAGGCGCAGCAGGCCTCTGGGACTTCAGACCACCGAGCCTCTTGCAAAAAAGAATATAGCTTCACAGTTATCCGCAATGGCGAAGTCGCCTGCAATAGATAAGTTAGAGCCGGGAGCTCCAGTGGTTCCGCAAGGCTATCATCCAGTAAGGCATGCATCGCATGTTGTGCCTTGATAGTGAAATCGTGTCAGTGCTGGCGGTGCCTCACTCTGTGCGCAAACCTGCTCCCAGTCACGGAGAACACCGTCCTCAAAGAAGTCATTAATATATTGTATGCCGAGATCATGCAATGCCGCCATTGCCGTCTTCTGTCCCAGCGGAAACCATCTACACCACTCTGTTGGGAGGCGTTGAGAGTATAACAAGAGTCTCTTTAGCAAGTCCATCGACTTCTTCCAGAGGCTGCGTGTGGTACATATGGGATCAATCACATGAAACCGAAGCGTCGGCCTATCAAATAAATATTGGGGCAACGAAAGCGAGGATGCATTATCACACTCCAAGCTAAGATGTGGAAAGTCCGGTGGCCCATGAAGCCAATGATAGGCGAACATACATTGTGCCACCCTATAATAGGATTCCAAATCTGGAGCGTTAAGTCCACACCATTTCGTATGGGAGCGTATCCCAGCGTATGTGTGGTTGTTTACCAGCCCATGGCAATAGCACCAATATGCCGCATAGTGTTTGAGAAAATGCATTATAGAAGAGTATCGAGATAGTTGCAAAAAAAAACAAGAATCCGGGGAGTATTATCATCTTCATAAGAGGTATGAGTATCCAACGGTCTACCACTTCTGTGAGGCGATATACTGCCTTCCCATAGTTATTGCACAGCACGACTTCCTGATCAGAGTGAATTTGAATACCCAAATAACGAACAGGTTCAGTCGTCCAAGTAAGTGGAAACTCCAGTGGTATCAATACCAATGGTAAATGGAAACATAAGGATCTGAAAGAGACACGTTAGTGACAGATTCCTTACCTTAGAATATCCCCAGGCGTCAGGCTGGATCCGGAAAGTTTTTGCGTAGCAGTACCCTTGCGCGTCGGTAGGCGGCGTCGTGCGGCTCCGCGTCCGTCGTCGGCGTCGTGATCGCCGGGATGACGTCGCGGGCAGTACTTGGGCGCCGCCCCTGCGCGCTGACGTCAGTTCTTCTTTTTCCGCGCCAGCAAGCGCAGATCCGGGAAGAGCAGTGCCCTGGTCATTTTTTGACCATACTTTTTGGTGAATTTTTTCACTGTTTTTTCATCTCTCAAGGTGTCGTAGGGATGCCCGGTTTCAAACGTTGCGGCGCCTGTGCGCGGATGATGTCCGTCACCGACCCGCATTGGGAGTGTCTCTTCTGCCTCGGCCGAGGCCACGACACGGAGTCTTGTACCGACTGCCAGGCCCTTAACCCGAAAGCTTTGCGAGAGCGGTCTCGAAAGCTCCTGGAGGCCCGGCATTCGGCTCCGCGGAAGCCCCGGTCGCGTGAGAGGTCCAGGGGTCGATCGCGGAGTCCACACCGGTCGTCGGCGTCGAAGTCTTCTTCGTCCGGTAAGTCAAAACACAAGAGTCCAAAAAGCATCATCGCTCTAGGACTTCGCCTCGCCGGTCTCGCGGCTCGGCTGAGGCCCCTCCCGGCACCGTCCCCGCGGCCCCGGACATGCCTGTGGAGTCGCCCCCGCCATACCCGCCCTTCCCGGGTTCGGGGGCGGATCCGGCCAAAGTGCAGGAATTCCTGTCGGCCATGGCCCGCCTCTTCGGGCCTTCAGGCCCCGCGGGCCCTGATGGGGTTGCTCCGGCGTCGCCGACGGCTCCGGCCCCGGCGTCGCCCGTGCCTCCAGCCTCGATCCCGGCTCCACAACCCCCATCGACGCCGGTCGACCTAACGACACCTCCACCGGCGCCGATGTCTCCAGTGCCGTTCTCGACGCCGCCCTGGGCTCCGGGCGGCGTCGTCCCCCAGTTCCTTCCGGCTCCGGACCGACGTCGCTCGACGCCGGCTCCGGCGGCGATGGGACCTTGGGTCCCAACTGTCCCTCCTCCTCCTTATTTTGAACCAGAGGAGGACCAGTTGGACTGGGAGGGGTCTGATGACCCTCTGACACGACACTGTCAGTACGATGAGGACTGGACAGAGAGTCTAGGGGAGGCCAGTGGTCTGGATACTTCCCCTGACATTGGCATGCTGTCTCCTCCCGTGGCTACGGAGGAGGGAGCCAATTTTGGTACGGTGTTGCGTAGGGCGGCTGGGGCCTTACGTCTCCAACTCCCTACTTTGACGGTCAAGCCTAACATCTTGACAGAGGTGCTTCAGCCGGCAGCCTCCTCTGCGGAGACTGTGCTGCCGTTTAACGACGCCCTCACTGACGTTCTCTTGGGCGCCTGGTCCAAGCCCAACACAGGGGCTCCTGTGGATCGGAACGTGTCACGACGCCATCGCCCAGCTCCGGGCGACCCCCTGTTTCTCTCTGTCCACCCCACTCCTGAGAGCTTGGTTGTCCAAGCCTCCGCTTCCCAAACCGCCTTCCCTACCGCCCCTCCGGATAGGGAATCCAAACGCCTGGATCAGTTTGGGAAGAAAGGTTTTTCTTCCTCCAGTGCTGGCTTGCGGTCCGTTAACACCGCTTGTCTTTTGGGCCGATATACCCACTCCCTGTGGGATTCGGTGGCGGATGTTTTGCCCCAGTGTCCTGAGGAGGTCCAGACACTGCTTTCCCGCGCCATTGCGGAAGGAAGGGATGCGGCTAAATACACTATACGTTGTGGCCTTGACACCGTCGACTCGCTGGGCAGGTCTATTGCAACGACGGTGGCGCTCCGACGCCACGCCTGGCTGAGAACCACTGGTTTTCAGGGGATGTCCAGAATACTCTCATGGACATGCCCTTTGATGGAGTCGGTCTTTTTGGGTCCAAAGCAGACCATGCGTTGGAGCGCTTTAAGTACTCACGGGCTACTGCCAAGTCCCTGGGCCTTTCTGCTACACGCCCTCCGCTGACTTCTGCTTTTCGCCCCTATCGTGGCCACGGTAGGGGCGCCCCTTCACGTCAGCAGCCCAGCCACTGGCCCGCGCAGCAGGCGTCTTCGCGTGGCCGAGGACGTGGATTCCGCCGTGGCGGATCGGGCAACCAGCGTGCGGGTCAGGCCACCACCTCCAACCCGTCCGCGGCCTCCAAGCCCTCCTAGTCCCTCCTTTCAGGTGCACGGCACGCCAGTAGGGGTTAGGGTCCGCCATCACCTTCCCTCTGGCGCACCATCACCTCGGACAGGTGGGTCTTGGACATTGTCCGAAGGGGCTACTCCCTCCCCTTCGAGACCACCCCCAGCCATGCCACCTCAATTCCACCGCATGTCAGGGGATCACTTGGTGCTTCTACAGAAGGAAGTCACGGCCCTCTTGACCAAAAGGGCCATCGAGCATGTTCCGACCCCAGAAGTAGGGCGTGGTTGCTACTCCCACTACTTTCTGGTGCCCAAAAGGACAAGGAGGACATGCGTCCTATCTTGGACCTCCGGAACGTCAATCGCTTCCTCCAGAAGGAGAAGTTCAAGATGCTCACCCTAGCTCAGGTCTTGACTGCCCTCGACCCTGGAGACTGGTTGGTAGCGTTGGACTTGCAGGACGCATATTTCCATATCCCCGTCCTGCCGGCCCACCGGCGTTACCTTCGGTTCACGGTAGGCCCCGAGCATTTTCAGTTCACCGTGCTCCCCTTTGGCCTTACAAGTGCCCCTCGGGTGTTCACGAAAGTGATGGCGGTGGTCGCAGCTCATCTGCGCCGGGCAGGGGTTTCAGTCTTCCCCTACCTCGACGACTGGCTGCTGAAGGCGGGCTCGTCCCAGGCAGTCGTCTCCCACCTCCAGACTACGGCCGAACTCCTGCACTCGCTGGGGTTCTCCATCAATGTGCCGAAGTCGCATCTGATTCCTTCTCCACAGCTCCTTTTCATCGGAGCGGTTCTGGACACGACGCAGTTTCGGGCCTATCCTCCCGAACGGCGAGTCCGGGATATTCAGGCTATGATTCCGATCTTTCAGCCTTTATCCTGGGTTTCGGTACGGATGACCCTGAGGCTGCTGGGCCTCATGGCCTCCTGCATCCTGCTGGTCAATCATGCCAGATGGCATATGCGGGCTCTGCAGTGGGACCTGAAGTTCCAGTGGGCGCAGCACCAGGGCAACCTGTCCGATCACGTCCAGATCTCGGAGGGGACTGCAAGACAGTTGCAGTGGTGGCTCTCGAACCGGCAATGGGTCATGGGCAGATCCCTCTCCCTTCCCCAGCCAGAGCACACAGTTGTGACGGACGCGTCCCTTCTGGGATGGGGCGGTCACATGGGAGAGGCGGAGATCAGAGGCCTCTGGTCTCCGGCGGAGTCCCGGCTCCATATCAACCTTCTGGAGCTCCGGGCGATCCGACTTGCACTCAAGGCATTCCTTCCCTCTGTCAAAGGGAAGGTAGTGCAGGTGTTCACAGACAACACCACTGCCATGTGGTACTGCAACAACCAAGGCGGGGTGGGGTCGTGGACCCTTTGTCAGGAGGCTCTGCGCCTCTGGACATGGCTGGAACATCAGGGCATGTTCCTGATGGTTCAACACCTGGCAGGTTCCCTGAACGCCAGGGCGGACGAACTCAGCCGCCGGTGTATGATGGATCACGAATGGCGTCTTCACTCGGAAGTGGCGCAAGGACTCTTTCTACAGTGGGGAGAGCCTTGGTTAGATCTATTCGCCACCGAAGAGAACGCGCAATGTCATCAGTTCTGCGCGTTGGAATTTCCAAGGCGGCACTCGCTCGGCGACGCTTTTCGTCACGAGTGGAGTTGCGGTCTATTGTACGCCTTTCCGCCTATACCACTTCTACCCAGAGTGTTGAAGAAGATTCGGCACGACCGGGCCCAAATCATTCTTGTGGCTCCGGACTGGGCTCGAAGAGTTTGATATCCCGAGCTACTCAATATGAGCGTAGATCCCCCGATCCGTCTGCCTCTTCGGGAGGATCTTCTGTCGCAGCAGCAGGGGACGGTCCTCCACCCGAACCTGTCCAGTCTACACCTGCTTGCGTGGAGATTGAGCGGCGGCAGTTGATTCCTTTCGACTTGCCTCCCGAAGTTTGTGATGTGATTCTGGCAGCCAGGCGTCCCTCCACTAAGGTGGTATACGCCTGCAGGTGGAACAAATTTGTGGCATGGTGCACAGCAAAGGCTGTGAATCCCTTTCTGCCCCTCTTTCTGAGGTCCTTCTGTTCCTTCTCTCTCTGGCCCAACAGGGTTCTGCCCTGGGTACCATCAAGGGTTATCTTTGTGCTATCTCGGCCTTCCTCAGGCTCCCTGATCAGCCCTCCCTTTTCAAGTCCCCTGTTGTTAACAGGTTCTTAAAAGGCATTACACACCTCTTCCCTCCTGTTCCGTTTGTGATGCCTCAGTGGGACTTGAACTTGGTTCTTACCTTTTTAATGTGCGCTCCCTTTGAGCCTCTACATAACTGTCCTCTTCGTCTTCTGACTCTGAAGACAGCCTTTCTGGTGGCCATCACCTCCGCTCGTCGGGTGAGTGAGCTCCAGGCTCTATCTTGCAAACCTCCCTTTCTGTCTGTTCATCCAGACAAGGTTGTTCTTCGGACGCGTCCGTCCTTCTTGCCAAAGGTGGTTACTGCTTTCCACATTGGGCAGACCATCACTTTGCCCACCTTCTTTCCGCCTCCGCATCCTTCCAGAGAGGAAGAGAGGCTCCACCGTCTGGACCCAAAACGTGCGCTCTCCTTCTATATTGACCGCACAAAACACTTCCGGGTGGATGACCAGCTCTTTGTTGGCTACGTGGGCGCCAAAAAGGTCGGGCGGTGCACAAGAGGACCATCTCCCGCTGGGTTACCTTGTGCATCAAGACCTGCTATTCTTTGGCTAAGAAGGAGCCTCCTGTTGGGCTGCGTGCCCATTCCACCAGGGCAACGGCTGCTACAATGGCCTTGGGCCGCGGTGTTCCGCTGCCGGTTATATGTCAGGCAGCTACGTGGGCCTCGCTGCACACGTTTACAAAGCATTACTGCCTTGACAGTCAGGTCCGGAGGGACGGCTTCTTTGGCCGTTCTGTCCTCCAGGACTTCCTTGTCTGATCTTTGTTCGCAGACCCACCACCGGGGTTGGTATTGCTGGGGTATCTATTCTAAGGTAAGGAATCTGTCACTAACGTGTCTCTTTCAGATGCACAAGTTACTAACTTGTGTAACGATATATCTGTAAGAGACAGTAGTTAGTGACAGATTCCTACCGCCCACCCATCCTCCCCGTTCTGCGAACTGATTTCTAGGGTTAAGGACATCCCTTTCAGGGCCCTAGTATTTTTCAGACACCTATGTCAGCTTCTTGCATGGCTCTGCGTTCCTGGCGCGGAAAGTCGTGTACAGAACTGACGTCAGCGCGCAGGGGCGGCGCCTAAGTACTGCCCGCGACGTCATCCCGGCGATCACGACGCCAACGACGGACGCGGAGCCGCACGACGCCGCCTACCGACGCGCAGGGGTACTGCTACGCAAAAACTTTCCGGATCCAGCCTGACGCCTGGGGATATTCTAAGGTAAGGAATCTGTCACGAACTACTGACTCTTACAGATATATCGTTACACAAGTTAGTAACTTGTGCAACTTGTCCCAGTTGATACATATTCCTGAATGGCCACCAAAGAGTACAACCTCTCTAAGGACTGAAGAGAGATTTTGTTCAGGGTCCCGAACGTATAAGAGTGTGTCATCAGCATATGCTGAAATAAGTTTGTAATGTGGAAAGCGAATACCCTGGTGAGTGATATTCCCACAATGCACAGGCCAAGGGCTCCACGACCAACATGTAAAGCAATGGGGATTGGAGGAAACCTTGACGCGTGCCCCTCATGATGGTTAATGGTGCCGTCACCCCACCATTTAGACTTATACGTGCCGCTGGTTCTGTGTAAAGAACCCAAACAAGTTGTAGGAAGGTCTCGCCTACTTCCACGCGACGCAACACAGAAAACATAAATCCCCACTCAACAGAATCAAAAGCTTATTCTGCATCTACAAAAATTGCAGCAGCATGAACGTCCGGGTCAATGCACAACATAACCCCAAAAATAGTACGGAGGTTATATATTAGACCTGCCAGGTATAAAACCGGATTGCTCAGGACCCACAATATTGGGAAACAACGGCACCAATCGATTAGTCTAGACCTTTGGAAAGAGCTTAGTACCTGTATTTAAGAGAGAAAGCGGCCGATGGAAGGAACACTGAACATGAGGTTAACTTGGCTTGAGCAGAGTAACCAATAATGCCTCGTGCATTGTCAAGGGCATACAACCGCTGCGCACCATCTCTTCGAAAAGGCTAACCAAAATGTGGTATAAGTTTGTCCTAATAAGCCTTATAGAAGGCCACCGTCAAGCCGTCAGAGCCCGGCGCCTTCCCATTCGACATATCTTAAAGCAGCAGCCATTTCTGTAGGTCAAAGAGGGGCCATAAGACACTCCCTGTGATCATCAGTCAGCCATCTCTTGGTTATGTGCATTAAGTAATCAGTTACAGTTTGCTCATAGTAGGTGGTGCGTTAAGTGTAAAGGTCAATGTAATATCTGCAGAACCGATCTATCACCTGCCCAGCCACATGGAGAGGCATGCCCTGTTCATCCTGATCAATTAACACTGTGCTTTCTTCATGGCTAGGCCAAATGAGAGTGACCAGAGTAGTGCTCGAACGCTCACCCTCACCATAAATTCTAGCTGTGGCATACCTGCCTAAATGCGTATTCTCATCCTGAGCCAACTCATTATATTCCACCAGTTTAGCTCGGATGTCAATCAAGCAATCTCACTGTATGCGCGCTCCAATGTGGCCAAGTCCCCTTTCTAACCTTGCGAGGTGATCCCGAATTGAGAGGAGCACTCTAGCATGCTTTGTGATAGTAACCCCACAGACCTAGACCTTAAAAGCCTCCCAAATTGTGATGAATTTAGTCACCGAGCTCAAATTGGTACGAAAGTAATCATCAATATCTTGTGCCAGCTCTTGACGAAAACAGGGTCTAGCAATGAGTACTGTGGGAAGCACCAGAAAAACGCTCATTGTCGTGAATCCTCTAGCTCGAGCACTAAGGGCACCTGGTAGTGGTCTGAGTACGTTCCGGAGAGATGCTCTCTACCTGCGGCCATGGACATTAGACTGCGCGAGATAAGCCAATAGTCAATTAGAGTATGAATGTCATGAATAGTAGAATAATGTGTGTATTCCCTTCCCTGCAGGGAACGGCAGCACCGTACATCTACTAGGCCACTACGTCTAGCCACATCTGCTATTGCACGGGCTGCCAGTGAGGGTCGTCGAGGCGGACCCTGGGATCGGGGGATTGAACGCAATTAAAGTCACTGCCCCAAATTTGAGGTAAGCCATCATAACTGGCCAGCTTGGCATGAAGTGCATGATAACACTGTTGGTCGTCATAGTTTGGCCCATATATCCCAACCAGTAACACCTCAAAGTGATCTTTGCGGCAATGAACCACCACAAATCGCCCACCAGGGTCCGCACACACCACCTGAATGGTATCCCTGAGCCACCCCTGACCCAAATCAGGACCTCGCGTGCATGAGTAGTAAAACCAGTAGCTTAACATACCCCTTTTGTGCGCCTTTGCATGAGCAGCCCGCTATTAGGAGCCAGATGTGTCCCCTGCAAAATGGCTACATCTATCTTGTGTCGTCGTAAGTACAAGAAAACTTTGCGGATTTTCCTGTTATTATTAAACCCTCTAACGTTCCAAGTTAGGAAATTCAGCAATAAAGGACACCTATTAGAAGTGGTCGTATCCCCAACCCCATCAGGAATGACTACCCCGTGCGGTAAGAAAGCAGTAAACAAACCGCAACAAATACACCCGAGTATAGCATCATTTGTGCCAAAAAACTGATTTGATGTGCCAACATCTTCCCCACTCACACGCAAACCCCTATGTGCCCCAGACCCTCCTAATCCCCAAAACAACAAACTCTTATGAGAACAATGTGGTGCACACATGTAGGCAGAGGACGTCCGCCAAGCACATCCGTAATATAGTCACAGAGGGGCTGCTTATATAATAAACAATATGCCAATCGTGCAGCTGAAATTCAGGAACATGTTACCCTACCCCACTACTCCGCATATAATTCCGACGTCATATCTGTTATGACAAATCGTCGAATCTACATAGTGAAATCCAAGCATCTTCAAATAGAAAACAACTATGCACATAACATTATTAGAAAATAAGCAAACCCATAGGATTCCTGACATGCAAAGGATCAAGAATAAGTCGTTGTCAACTAGGGTCATCTAAATTAGTAGAGATATCCCCATCACTACGCCCTCAGGGATCTCCCTCTACTGCCTGCCAGCTCATGTTGTTGAGAAATTAATGCAAATTCTTAGGATCACCAAAGATTTTTGTTTTGCCATCGATTCACCCTCAGCCGAGCTGGATAAAGCATAGCATAGTCAATTTTCAGTTCCTGTAGTTTCCTCTTAACTGGAAGCAACTGCCTCTGTGCTTCCTAGACCTGTGGTGTAAAATCCGGTTAAATTAGAAAGTTCTGCACCTTCATTGGAAGGGTTTGAAGTTCTCTGGAGCGGCGTAGTGCTGCATCTCGATTTCTGTAATTTGGCAATCGTGCTATAACCGGACGTGGTCTGGCCCCAGGTATCTGCCTCGTGGCCAACGAATGGTGAGCGTGCTCCACCACAAACATCGGAAAATGTCTCTCTCCCCAGAAGGTCTACAAGGAGCTTTTCCATGAAGGTCTCCATATTGCCCACAATCGAGGATTCAGCAAGCATAGTAATGCGGACATTATTTCGCTTAGAACAGGCCTCCAAATCCTCTGCCTTGGCCTGCAGCACCGAAACAGTCTTCATTTGCTTCCGGGCTCCCATTGCTGGGATTTGCTCAGCCTCTGACACACATCCCTTGACCATATCGAGACGCTCCGCATGCTTGTCAATATGCTCTGACATTCTATTCATGTTGTATGTGAGGGCGTTGATTTTCCCATCAATTTTTGTAAGGCTGAGTTGCATAGCTGACAATATTTGGCGCAGCCCCCCCACCCAAACTCAGGCCCGAAGTATCCGCTTCTGCCCCCAGTGCTGCCGCCCCATCCTCGTGCAGCCTAGAGGTCTTGCGCTGCTCAAATTGGAGTTTGAGTTGGGTCTCGTCTGTCTTACTCAAAGCAATGTGTTCAGTTGAAAGGCCGTAGAGGTGCGTAACTGAGGGTATGAGCCAATCTGAATAGAAGAATGTCCGGGGAAACAACCAGAGGATCCACACGACGTACCACAATCTGGATGTCAATGTGAGTTATATCCTGAAGGCACTATGGACGAAGGGTCACTGTCCTTAGTGCCTCTACCCCGGCAGTGAGTGCAGTAAAAGTAGTCTCAACCAGGGGGCTAGCACCACCAACCGCCACTGCTGCCCCCACCGTTGTTTGCCCGCAGAGCCACAGAGAGGGGCACAACAACAGCGCAGCAGGGGGATTCCACACCTGGCGGCAGACCCTCACGTCACAACACTGCAGAGAGGGCCAGAACAGAGGAACAAGTTAAATAGGCGAGGAACAGGACCCCCCACTCCAGACAGGGTCAGCAGATACTGGAGTCCAGCTTCGCCACAAACCGCAAGGACATGAGGGTAGAATCTCACATGGGCGCCCCAGGAAAAGGCAAATCAGCGACCAGATAGGCCCCCCCCCCTCCGCCAGCCAGGTGAGGGCCAGGAGACGAACCCAGTTCCAGCAAGACTGGTTATTCCTGGATGAAGGGCGAGCCCTCAGGCGTAGAAACACGACTCACAGCAGCTGTTACAGATTTCTTACAAAGACGTCAGGGAGGAGTGACCAGAAGTCTGTGAACAAGGTTCCTCAGTAACCCATGTTGTTTTCCTGCCAGGGTTGTTCAAATGTATAGGAGTTGTACTCTAAATTGGTGGCTTGGTGGAAAGAAACAGAACAAGAGACTTTAGACATATCTGGGTCATACAAAGAAAGGCGAGAATCGACTGTCTGAGAGACAGAACTACATTGCCCATGATTACGGCTGAACCAGAAGGATAAAAGCATCATTCCGGGTCAAGCATGTTGCAGATTATTCTTGCTGGAGCTTGTAGCAGAGCGGCTATGCGGTGACTGATTTTGGGAATCTTCCTGGTTGGTAAGGGTGCTGTTCACCAAGCAAAGATTCAATGACTTTACGAACTTGTAGAGACGGTGACGGAGTGAAGTTTTGCTCCAAAGGCACCGCTCAGCTTCTTGTGTAAAAGAAGCAACATTGATAACTGGGGCGGGAACGTGATTCCCTCAAAACGTCTTACGGTGAGGAATTTGCCAGTGCAATACTGCGAAAAACATTTCACGGCACGGTGTACAGGACATCACCTTGCTAGGATACTTTTTATTGTCTAAATTCTATGTAACTTGGTGAAAGAATTAGGATTTAAGGATTCCAAGGAAAATACATAGCCAGTGGGTGAAACGAACGTGGCGTCAAAATACAGTGTGTATTCTGGGTATCGTTTCTTTTGTTGGGGAGAAAGTCATAAGGAACCTTGTGCTATAAAGAAAGAAATATGGTTCCTGGTTTGCTTTGATAAAACCCTGTCGCCCATGGGAACATTTATTTGTTTTGTGCTTCTTTTCAATATTCTTAACAGGGTATCATTGAATCCTGGTTGGTTCAATCCCTGTGAGGCTTGTCTTCTTGGTTTGCTTGGTAGGTATTGATGACTTTGGAAAGGGGGAAAAATCTTCTTTTTATATTGCAGTATTATTCGGATGAAAAGAGAATAGTGGAATACTTAATCTCTTAACCTTTGGACACAGGGTTATCCAGGGTTATTTTTTGTTGCAGGTAATACACATATATCAGTTCAAACATACTGAGATGACGATTGATCAGTGTAAAAGATCTTATTTTTTGTTTTACAGATCTCCTTCCCTGCTGTTCCCTTCCCTTCCTTCCCTCACTTGATCACCTTAATCATCTGTGCTGTTATAGCAATCAGATTTAAGGCTATCAAGAGGTGGACCACTTTGAGCAGCTAGCCGATCCTGAGGGATTTGATAGTTAAAACGCAACAGCAGCTGACATTTGTGGGTAAAATTGCTGGGCATTCCCCATGGCCAAGCTCACCTCAGGTGGTGCGGGGTAGGCTGTAGGGTGACTCGGGCTCAGGCGCAGGCCCGGAGATGCATGGCACCCTCTGCACCGTGCTTTGCCTCCACAGTCCACTGCAACAGGGCACCTGCCTCTATAAAGGGCTCCAATGCGGCGAGGAACCCCCCCCCCCGCAAGACACCTGGGGCCCAAGGAGGGACCAGCAGGGGCAGTCACTGGAACAGCAATCTGCACCAGGCCCTGCGCAGCAGGCCACGCTACAGCTGCGGAGCCAGCAGCGAAGGATCGCAACACGGCCCCAGAAGCCCCTGGTCACACCCAAACTAGCAATCTCAAAATAGGCACCGGAGTGTGGGGTACACAGGGCAATGTCTAGTGGCGTGCTTGAATGCACGATGGTGCAGGATCATGCAGGAATCTGTCAGCTGCCGAAGGACCTAGCCTATCAGGTGACCATCTTCAGGCCAGGCAAGCTCTTCTCCCCAGATATTTGAAGCCCCGACGGCATGAGCAGCGGGCAATACGAAAGATGGAGGATTTTTGCCTCGTTCATGTGGAGATCAGAAAAGGATCCGGAGAATCTCGAGAGCACGAGGTCCCGTCTCATCCGGGTCATCCACAAACAGTGAGGTATATAAGAACTATCCTGCCTGCAGGGTACTTTAATGGGCGGAATCTCTCTCCATGATAACAGCGCTCAAAATGAGTCAAAGATGAGCCAAGAACACAACAATAGCTGCAAAAACAACTAAGGAAAATACGCATTAATTAGAAAAATGATCATGCAATGAACTACACATATATTAAAGAATGAAAAAGATATATTCTCATTTTTATTATAAGTATAGAGTATCAAAAACTTAAGTATTGTGTGATCACATCAATAAATATTTCTATGTACATGAAAGAAACAAAATATAAGAAAACAACACCAAGACAAAGAATAAGAATATCAGCATCTCTGATCATCTACTTCCACACATACAACATACAATTAACACATTCTAAAAATAAGAGATACATGAAAATATGGGAAGACCAGACCGCTATAATGTACAAATCCAAGAACAACAGGACATCATCTGCGTAGAGAGAGATTCTATTGGTCACCTCTGGAGACCACTGAAAGCCATGCATCTTGGCATCCATGCGTATCCAAGCCGCTAAAGGTTTGATAGCTAATGCGAAGAACAAAGAGGAGAGAGGCAGCCATGATAAGTGCCCGCTTGATGTCAAACCATTCGGAACCCCCCTCAACTCTCACTCTTGCTGTGAAATTGGTATAGAGTAGTCACACTGACCTGATAAACTGCGGATCGAAGCCATAGTGGTGCAGGAGAGCAAACCGATAATCCCAATCGACCTAGTCGAATGCCTTCCTAAAGTAGACCATAAGCACGGCATTGTGTACCCTACGGATGTTATGCCGTGCGACACTGCAAGGCATGAAACCGGATTGGTCTGGCTGGACAAGGTTGGAAATAACTCCCGCAAGCCAATTGGCTATCATCTTGACCCAGATTTTTACTTTTACTTCAGTGTTCAGCAGAGAGATCAGCTGGTATTCTTCACATTTGGTACCATCGAGGCCTGGTTTCAGGATCACCACGATCTCGGCCGCTCTGTGTTTGCGAGGCAGTTCGCACAGTTTTAAGGCCTCGTTGCAGGTATTCAGTATCGGAGGGCCCACAAGCGGCCAGAGTTAATGCCGGAACTTAGGTGGGAAACCATTAGGCACAGAGGCCTTGCCCGCATGAAGCTGTCCAAGAGCCACCCTGAGTCCTCGGGGGGGGGGGGCAAGCACGGAACCGGTATGTCGGCCACAAACTGGTTAAGAACGTCCAGAGGGCCTGCAGGATCAGAGCTATACAAGTTGCCATAAGTGCATAGTACAGCAATGTATTGCGCGTACAGTACCCGTGCGTCTCCGGGCCTGCGCTGGAGCCCCATGTCCTCGCTGCCTGTTATTCAGGAGCCGTCTGCACCCTCGAGGTGTTCTACATGGGCCCCCACCAGACGAGGAGTACACAACCAGTGTAGTGTTTTGCTCGCTTTGCCGGATGCCCTTTTGACCCTTGACCACCACAAATTTTCAAGAACATTCTTTTATCTACCTCTGCTGCCACACCAGTAATGAGAATCGGTAATTCTTTAACTATGAGAATTTTTCCAGAAGACCAAAAAAATGCATACATAGTCCTATTATTAAAGAAAACAATCCTGGACCCGCATGGCCCCAACATCTACAGACCAATTACAAATGGACCTTTCCTGGGCAAACGGATCGAAAGAGCAGCATTCGCCCAGATGTCACAATTCAGTGAAGATAACTCCATACTTTCAGACTACCGAACTGGATTCCACCCAGGAAGAGGCACAGAATCTGTCCTAATTGCAATCTGGGATAACCTTAAAAACACAGTAGACCGGAACGGGGTGGCTGCACTACTTCTTTCTGACCTCTCAGCTGCCTTCTACACCGTTGACCATGAACCTCTAATACGAAGACTCTACGAAGCTGGCAAAGAGGGGACTGCTGTCAACTGGATCACATCCTAGCTTCACAACAGAACAAATGTCATTCAAACTACTCCCCTGCACCCCTCCCTATTTCTCATCAAAACTGCACTTCACAAAAGCAGGGGTCCCTCGAGGCTCTACCATCTCACTTAGGCTCCAGGCTCTGGTGGACTACGGTAACATTCTCCATCTGGGGTCTAACAAGGATTTAACACGAAAGCTACAGGTAGTACAGAATTCCGCTGCTAGACTGATATGCCAGGTCCCGAAAGCTGCCTCTGTGTCCGGCCATTTGCGTGATATTCATTGGCTCAGGGTGGAGAACCGAATTAAGTTCAAAGCCCTGAGCTATATGTTCAAAATCAGAGCGGGAAAGGCCCCCCAGTACCTACAGACCTTGGTCCATTCCTACGTACCTTCACGTCCCCTCCGCTCGTCCACCCAGGAGAAATTCTCCGTTCCCAGAATCAGATTGTCACGGATGGGCGGTAGATCGTTTGCTTGCTTGGGACCTTCACTGTGGAATTCTCTCCCCATATCGCTCCGTAGCGAAACCGATTACGTAAAATTCCGTAAATCCTTAAAAACCTGGTTTTTTTAACCAATAACTTTCCCTTGTCTGACTCTTTCCTTTGGCTCCTTTTGGCTCTTTCTGGCTGGCGCCGGGAAACCCTTCGGGGTAGCTGTTGCGCCCTACAAATTAAAATTGACATTGACTTATGCTTTTCAACTTATACATGAAGTCATTACCAACAATGATAATGGGGGGCGCTAGAGGGCACACAGCAAGATGGCTGTGCCTTAGTGCAGCTCTGCTGGCTGAACTAAAGATCTGTACATTATCCTGCACTCATCGAGTCATCTTTAGCCCCACACCCTAGGGGAGAAGCCTACATTGCGCCCGGAGAGAAGTGAGGGTGTTTCTGGACAATTGCGGGCCGGGAAAGTGAAGAACTGACGGCGTCCTGAGTGCGACCTGTAAACAGCATGGCGGCAACCGGCTGGACGGAGGCTCACACACTTAGGCCCTAAGACGGGGGAGCGAGCTAGAGGTGAGAGCTAACAGGCCCTGTAGCGGCTGCCACTGAAGTAAAGACTGAGCGAATTGAAAGTGGCAGTGTTGGGGGGGGCTGATCAGCGATCGGAGGCACCCTGGGGGGGAGAAAGAACGGCCTGAGCGGAGGCGGCGATATCTGCGGTGAGGAGCCGGGCGGGGAAGCAGACTACCGCCGGCCGCGAGTCACAGCTAGAGATCGGCAAAGCAGTGGAGGTGTCCGCGTTCGGGACACATTTCCACTGCATGCAACAGCGCTGAGGGAAAGCTGCTGGGGGCTGCAGTGAGCGGAGCGCGAGGCCAGATCTCCCGGTCAGTGAACCACAGCCGGGAAAAGACTGCCGAAATACGTGGAGCCTCCCGCATCGCCCCCGCTGGCGCGAGGCCAGATCTCCCAGTCAGTGAACCACAGCCGGGAAAAGACCGAAATACGTGGAGCCTCCCGCATCGCCCCCGCTGGGCCGCGCTGCGGGGACTGGCTGCGTACATCGGATAGTGCTGCGGGCCTGGCTTGATCCGCGATTGCCTCCCCTAGTTGCCCACAAAGTACTGCGCCAGGGGGTGATATCTGGACTGCGGTCCTGCTCGGCGAGGGAGAGGAGGCGCACTACTTGAGCAGTCACCGTGGAGCACTGACACAGACCAGCGGTGAGTGTTCGTCCCCTTGGGCTACATATTCAATGGTGCAGGAGCCGTGATCGGGCCGGGTGTGACGCCTCGCATTGCTGAGGAGGAGGCGGCAGGTGGGCGGAGAGCCCTGCGCTAGGCCACGCTGGGTGGTGCATATACACCCGCATTGCTGAAAGAAGGGACACTGGAAAGCCAGATTGAGGCCCTGCGTGTGTTTGAATGCTGGGAAGAAACAAGGTTTAGCGAAAAGGCTTCCACACAACGACGTTAAGGAACCTGGAGTCCAGGGTAACGTAACATTACCTGAAGGCAACCTGATAGAAGTGAAGGCATGAGGAGCACGCAGTGAATGAGCGTCCCTTATACAATTGTGAAAGGAGAGTGGGCGAAGAACTGTGTCCTGATATTTGCCTACTGAGCCGCATATCAACTGGGTGAGTGACTTGCTGACTTGGTACGTGGTGAGGCCTGCTGGCTGCGCTGTCTGATGACCGCTGCTGTTACCGAAGTGACAGATGCGTGTGGGAGCTTTGCGTGACGCGCAGGAGAATACCGACTGGACTCGAAGGAGGGTCTTGGAGGCCCGCCATCTTGAATTGCTGCGTCAGCTCATTGGCATAAGAGGAGGCGGGAGTGCTGCCCGAGAAACGTGGTCACCTGCAATATACTGCAGGCAGGGGCGGGTTGCGCCATGGGAATGCCGGATAAACTACAGCCGCGACTCAATTTTGATGGGGCCACATCAGACTCTGAACTAGAGGCTCCGGCGGAGAGTAACACCACGCTGGAATCAACGCTGTTGGCCATACAGGGCAGTCTGCAGGCGATTGACGGGAAAATAGATGCTCTTAACCTGAGGATGGACCACATGTCTGCTAAGTTGGACAAGCAGGGCGCAAGGCTGGGCGAAGCAGAAAAACGCATCTCAGATGCTGAAGACGGCCTGGAAGCGGTCACTACTAAGACGAATTACATGGAGAAGATCCTGGCGATCATCCAGGCGAAAAATGAGGACTTGGAGGCGCGCTTCCGCCGTAACAACATTAGAATCACGGGTTTGCCAGAATCCACGAATACGGGCAGGATGGAGACGTATGTGGAAGACCTGCTCAGAGAAGTTTTCGGGCCTGAACGCCTATCTACTATGCTAGTGGTTGAGAGAGCGCATCGTGCACTGGCTGTCCGCCCTCCACCGGGAGCCCCTCCAAGGCCGGTAATTGCCCGCCTTCTGAATTACCGTGACCGAGATGCTATCCTCAGAATGTCCCGGGAGAAAGGAGAGATAGTGCATCAGGGGAACAAGCTGTCTTTTTTCCCGGATTTCACGGCATCAGTTCAGGCTGCCAGGCGGGAATATCATGCGGTCAAGCAGATATTGATTGCCGAGAAAATCCTGTACGCCATGTTGTATCCTGCCAGACTGCGCATAGGGGACGACGACAAAGCAAAAATCTACCCGACTCCAAAGGCTGCCATGGAATATGCTAAGACGCTCCGGAGATCCCGACGCAAGAAATCTGCGCAACCTGAGGATGAGGAGGAATAGCGTGTGTCTGGCCACCTGCTGCTCTGAACTGTTGGGGAACCGGAAGGTCTACTGACGGACGTTGTACCCAAAATGAGGCTTGTATATATAACCATATGAATGCACTCGGTTGTAATTTAAATGTTGAACTGTTGGCTAGCCATGGGTTTACGGGGCTGTGGATACAGGTAGTTGGGCTGGTCGGGATAGGGCCGGGAGAGTCAGAACGTGTAGGACATTGAGTGCAGAGACTATAGTAACGCACTGATGTATGCTTTGACCTGAGGGGAGGGTTTTTTTTGTTGTTTTTTTGTTTTTGTTTTTTCGACTTTACCAATTCAACGAGTATGGCCGCGTTACAATTATTTGGTGCATGCGGATTGGTAGCTGCACTGCATGCCACTATATGGCCCATCGAGATCAGTTCTGCAGAGTAGTCATTAGTGGATGAGTGGCAAAGAAAATGTTCAGCCCCTCCCTGTCCACATGGGAGGCTGTAGGTGCTCTAGCGACCCTCTATGGGTATACCCCACATCTACCTCCTGTGCACGGTTGTGCAGTTTACTTTGTTGTGTTTGCAAAGGGATGGCTTTGGCAGGTTGGGGACGCTGAAGTGGGTGGGGGGGAAGTGGTGCTTGCAGAGGAAATTTGCACCAGATTACTGCGATATGTATACAAAATGTTTCTAATTTTTGCAGGGTGAGGGGCGATGTTTCTCGCAAAAGGGGGGAGTTACTAGGACTGGGGCAGTGCTTTAGCAAGTTGGGGTGGCTGAAGTGGGAGGGGGGATGGTGAGGATGGGTGGGTAACGAAGCAAGTACGGTGTGTTGCTTACATGATGCTGATGTTGTCCTATATAAGGTAGCTAGCTGGGAAAGGATGTATAATCGGATTGCCAATAGTCTGGAGATATGGGTAGTGTAACGAAGTTTATAACTTGGAATGTCCGTGGGCTCAATAACCCTAAAAAGATAAGGGCTGTGTTTGCCTATTTAGACAGAATGAATGTTAACATTGCTTTTCTGCAGGAAACGCACCTTACCAAGTGGACAGAGAAGAATGTGGGGCCGAAATGGTCCACAGCGAAGGTTGCGTCATCATACTCCTCGTATGCACGGGGTGTGATGATACTAATAAAAAAAAGAACCACATTCACATTGCTCCGCTCTGAAATAGATGAGCAGGGCAGGGTGGCGATGATCTTGGGCAGACTAGGGGGCACGACAGTACTGCTGACAAATGTAGATGACCATGCGTTTTTTAGCGATGTATGGAGGCGAATAACCTTGTTTCCCCCTGCGGCACTGATATGGGGTGGGGATTTTAACTTGTGTATTGATGTCAACATGGACAGGTCACAGGCTGTGGGGGTGAAGGGCACTCGTGCTTCGCAGGTACTAACGGAGGTAATGCAAGCGGAAGTGCTTAGGGACATTTGGAGACTGCGCAACCCAACTACTCTTGAGAGCACTTTTGTCTCGGGGGGGTACATGGCTCGTGGTCCCGGTTGGACTACTGGCTTGCGACAGAGGAGGTGTGCCCATGGGTAGTTACAATAGATCATTTACCGAAAACACTTTCGGATCATTCCCCAGTGCTAATGGGCCTGATGGTCCCTGAGTGCGTGAAACCCCCATTTCAGTGGAGACTCCAGCAGTCTTCTCTTACAGACCCGGTATTCCGACACACTATTGGCACTGCCATTGGCAACTTTTTCCGTGAGAATGAGGGATCAGTGGGAAGTGCAGGCACCCTCTGGGAATCTTTCAAAGTTACGATACGCGGGGAATGCATAGGAGCCCAAGCCGGGGTTTTGAAAGATTTGAGACGCAGAATGCAGATGCTGGCTGGGCAGATTACAGCACTGGAGAGGGACTATGAGCGCAGGCTGGACTCAGGAACACTCGCCAAAATAAGAGATCTAATCACTGAGTACAATCAGACTGCAGAACAGGAGATCCTACACTGCTCACGACGTTGCAGAGCACGCTATTATGGGGAGGGTGGTAGACCGAGTCGCTCACTTGCTACGAAAATAGCACTGCCCAGAGGACAGGCAAACATCTTGGAAATGCAAGTCAGGGAGGGAACTACAAAGTATTCCAATACTGACATAAGCCACATTTTTCTGGATTTTTACAAGGAGCTATATGGAGACCGGCCGGATGTAGGAGAGGACGAGATAGCGCAATACCTGGATATCTAAAGCAAAACTTTGATGTTGACGATATTAAGGAAGCTATTAGGTCATTACCAACCTGTAAAGCGGCTGGCACGGACGGCCTGCCCAGCGAATTTTATAAAGCATATATTGATGAGATAGCGCCTAATCTCTTAAATGTATATGCAGAAGCATATGAGACCGGGGTTCTACCCCCGACATTAAGGGAGGCATTGATAGTAACATTATTGAAACCGGATAAGGAACCCAATAAATGTGAATCCTATAGGCCTCTCTCCCTCATAAATATCGATGTAAAAATTTTAGCTCGGATAATAGCCACCAGGCTTTAGCCGTTGGTCCCGAAGCTGATTCTGCCGGATCAGTCCGGCTTTGTTCCCAAGCGTTCCACAGCGTATAATTTGAGAACACTGTTCGCAGTACTACACTATTTTGAACCAGACTTTCAGGCAGTTGCAGTGTTACTGGACGCCGCAAAGGCCTTTGATTCGCTTCGATGGGTTTTTATGATTACGGTGTTCCAAAGAATGGGCATGCCTCCCCCTTTTTCAAAATGGATTCGTCTGCTATACGCCGAGCCAGTTGCTAGGCTTCGGGTGAATGGGTGGATATCAGATACCTTCCCAATACAGAGGAGCACGCGACAAGGCTGCCCTCTGTCACCACTGCTCTTCTCCCTAGCGCTCGAGCCGTTGGTTTGTAAAATACGGCAAAAACACGCTCAAGCTGCACTGAGATTTAATATGAGGCCGTTGGCTGTATCGCTCTACGCGGATGACATGGTGCTGTACATTCGCGAACCTGAGACGTATCTGCACGCCCTGTTGCGCGAATATGTGGTGTTCGAGCGGTATTCAGGCCTTGGCATAAACTGGGACAAATCCACTGTATTCCCATTGACTGCCGGTACTAGGGAGGTGGCACTTGAGTATCCATTGGCATGGACCACGGACCCGGTGAAGTACTTAGGAATATGGGTTCACAGGGATCCTGAGGTGGTAGTCACCATGAACTATGGGCGGGCTAGTGTTAAAATCGCAGATCAGGTCGCAAGATGGACTCGACTCCCTCGCAGACAGGATTGCCATTGTAAAAATGACTATTCTGCCGAAGCTATTATATCTATTTGTTAATATCCCGATCAGGCTTAATTTGGCTCTTTTTAGGTCCCTTCAGTCCTGCTTGTTGTCCCTGGTGTGGGCTGGGAAAAAGCCGAGATGTAGCTGGAAAGTACTCGCGCAGCCATTTGAGCAAGGTGGATTTGAGGCACCTGATCTTAGGCTATATTATTTATGCGCACAAGCGCAGTATGTGCACTTCTGGTTCTACCCCCAAAAGTTTCTACCCCACACGGCTGTGGAAGCGGACACTGTGCTTCCTACCCCGCTAATAGCAATGACGTTGCAAGGTGGGGATGGTGCCATAAGCAAGGAGATAAACACAGTGAAATGCACGGCGTGGGCCTGGAAGAGTCTCGCCAGGAGAGCCGGACTGGAATATATTTATGCCCCGGAACTCCCGCTTGCGGCACACCCGGGCATTTCTGCGGCGCAAGATCAAGGAGCTCTTAGGATTTTACGGAAAGCAAAGGTCACAAAAATAGGTGACTTGTATCATAATGGGGCGTTTAGGACATTGGCTGATTTCCAGGCTGGGAGCGCATATAATACTATGCTGGGATTCACATTTGTTAGAGTGCGACAAGCGATGCGATCCCTCTACCAAGGATTTCCTGCCGAGCCAACGGTCCTTAAAGCTTTGCAGGTGGTGCTGGCTGGGGAGAAAAGTAAGGGGCTGATTACCCGACTGTATAGGGCTTCTCAATTAGAAAATACGCCACTAGACCCCCCCATCACTAGCAAAATGGAATAATGTGCTGGCCTCACCGATGACGCTTGAGACTTGGGAAGCCTGTTGGGGTTTGCCGGGTCGGCTAACAGCAAACAGTAATCTCAGGATTATACATTTCAAGTACTTACATCAGTTGTACTATACTCCTAGTCAGCTTAAGAAATTTGGGTTGCGTGAAGAGGCAGGCTGCACCAGATGTAGGCAGGAGGAGGCAGACTTCCTGCACATGGCATGGAATTGTCCTCCCATTAAAGTATTCTGGGGCAAGGTTACTAGTATGATATCAGGCATTATTGATGAGCAGGTCCCATGCGCTCCCGAGGTGGGTCTACTGGGTTGGATGAAACAGGTTAAACCATGTCATAGGAGGCTGGTGGCTATATCCACACTATTCGCCAAGCGAGCAGTTGCGATGCATTGGGGTGCTAGGACTGCCCCAATGACCCGGCAGTGGGTCCGAGATTTGGTATATTGTAAGGAACAGATGAGCATATATGCAGAGGAATTGCCCATAACATCGAGACCAAAAGATTTCTGGGCACCATTGACTTTGTTTCTGCTACAAAATCCAGACCTGCAGGCGACGTGATGATATACATATCCTGGACGTGAATGATTTTTCATGATGGCACTTTTCACCAGCATAGATATAAAGTAATATGCATTATGTTTTTCTCTAGATGTCACTGTACTTTTGGACTTTCGGGTGTTGGGGTGGGGGAGGGAGGGGGAGTGGGTGCAGTTGAAACATAAAGAAAATGGGTTGCAATTATTATTGAACAATATGTACTGGCAGAGGAGTACTCTGCGTTAATGTGTACCATGTGTGCAATCTACCAATAAAAAAAAACAAATTAAAAAAAAAAAACAATAATAATGAAATATTTCCTAGCGATCATAAAGGAAAGTTTCAATTCTATTAAGGACACGCAGTCAGGGATTAGGCTGTTCTTTCTTTCTTTATTTTACTCTAGCTGCCATAAAAATGTATAACACATAACCATAAACTACATTTCCCATGATTCAACGGGAAAATAACAAAGAAACAGTCCGTTCAATCAGACGGCAGCTAGTCCCTCAAGACCCCTCGACACTGCTCTATCCTCCTATTTCTTCCAGCGAAAACAGCCTAATCCGTGGAGAACTAATCTTGTTTTGTTGTATCCATCCCTGAAATACAAGAGACAGCATCAGACATTGCACTGAGAAATGTTCTGCGAACATAGGAGAAATGTGAAGGCACAATGCAACATCAAAATTAACACACTGTCATCATAACCATAATGTGCGTTATGACATGAAAAGAAAGAAATAATACTCAACCCTAGTGAAAGGCGGGTAAGGCGTCCTTGGCGTCCATGCCATGAGCGACTTAAGGTGGGACTGATCCTCGCCATCGTGTCTTTTTTTTTTTTTTTTTAAATTTCTTTATACCATCGTGTCTTTAATAGAATTGAAACTTTCCTTTACGATCGCTAGGAAATTTTTCATTCTCTCAGTACCTGGAGGCGAGGATTAGGCTAGTTCAAAGCTTATCCACCACCAATGATGTCATATTGGGCACAGGTTTCAAATATAACCTTTGAAATGTAGAATCCTAAGACCAATCGGCAGCATTGAGAATGTCTTCTAAACGTGCCCCTAGAGAGAATGCTTTGGAGGCCATGGCCCCTCGTACTGATTGGGCTCCAACCTTGGAATCATCAATGCCGGCCTCTTGCATGGCCCAACGAACCCACCGGGCAATTGTGGGAGAAGAGACTGCCCTATGAGGTTTCGTAAGGGCGATCAGCAATTGCTGTTCTCCATGCGAGGGGAGGTCCGCCATCATAGTTTTGTATGCTTTAATTGTCTAAAACACACACAACTTTGGAGCCTGTCAAAAGAGGGTATGAAACAATCCTAGAATTACATTTCGTTCTTCTGGAAACATGAAGAGTCACCCATCCGGGGTAAAGGATCTACATGTAAGATCGAGAGCCCGAACATCCGATACTCTGCGGCAGAACACCAAGCAGAGCAATGTAGCCAACTTCACTGACAATTGTTTCCCCAATAGATATTTGTTCACGGGCCACGATTTATACAGGTGTAAGACTTTATTGATGTCACACAGAATAGGGGGATTCCCCCGGAACATATAATCGAATATCCCTAAAAATCTTACATACCAAAGGATGTTCACCGACTGGACGGCTGTTTAACAGGACGTGACCCGCTGAAATAGCCAACCAAAATGTGTTAATGGATCTGTACGCTAAACCCTGTGAAGCTAGAGAGGCGAGAAAGTTTAATATCCGAACCACATCATATTCCACGGTATCCACTTGCCGTTGATGACACCAACCCAACCATCGCGACCAGGCTGATCAGCACCTCTTATTTGTACTATCTGATAGACATCTAGCCGCAGATTCCTTCACTTGGGAATTCTCCCCAGGCATCAGACTGGATCCGAAAAAAAAATTCTCAGCAGTACCTCTGCGCGCCGGGGTGTGGTGCCGCATGGCTCCATTCAACATCTGCTCCGGAAATTACTTCAATGGAGCCATATGAGTCCCCTCCGGCCCGCTGACGTCAGCTTGTTCTTTTTCCACGCTGCACTTGGATCTGAAGTAGCGTGTCTCTAGCCGTTTTCGGCCTGCTGTGACGAGCTTTCATGTTTGAATCAGTGTGCTAAATTCCTATGCCCTCTGGGTTGAAGTCCTGTGGGTCCTGTGCTCGCCAGATACTGGTACGGACCCACATTCTATCTGTATATGGTGCTTGGGGGAGTACCACGATGCTGGCGGTTGAAGCTGAAGGCGCTGCGGGATTGGAGCATGAAACTTCTGATGGTGCAGTTGTCGCGGGCCTCTAGCTCCTCGCCGCGGCAGTCATCCTTCCAATCCAGGAGTAGTTCCAGAGAGCGACTCTTTTCTCCCCGTGGTCAGCGGTCCCAGTCTGCGGCTACATCTCATGGTAAGCGGCGTCGTAAGAGATCGAAGTCCCGGGCCACTGTGGCTCCTTCGACGTGTGGTGGATCGTGGAGTCTCTTCTACTTCCGCTCTGGAGTTGCTCCCGGGCTTCCCAGCTTTTCCTAAAGCCGGGGCGACCAGGAACCATATGCAGAAGTACTACAAAGCTCTCCATCTTGTCTTTGGGCTCTCGTCTCCCTCTGGAGTGCCTGCGGGCCCCAAGGAGGTCACAGGTGCAGTAACTGTGTCATCGCCGACGAGTTCGCCCTCGGTGGCAGTTCCAGTCTCGGACACTGAGGCGTCGATGCACGGTCCTTCGGGACCTCCACTAGTGACGTCGGTCGACTCCGACGCAACATTGGTTGCCCCACCGGTACCTATTTTCACGGCGTCGAAAGACTCTGAGCCACAGTCAGTGCATGACACTGCTGTGCACTTCGTAGAGTCTGCTTCACCTCGGCTCCTTGTATCTGCGCTGCCCTGCCCCCCACACATCTACCACAGAGCCGCCATCGCACCCGAACTACAACGCACCATCAACTCCACCTTCGAAACGGGCACCTTCCCAGACGACTGGAAACGCGCAGAAGTCAGGCCCCTGCTCAAGAAGCCCACAGCTGACCTCAAGAACTACCGGCCCATCTCGCTCCTCCCCTTCGCGGCCAAAGTTGCAGAGAAAACAGTCAACGAGGAACTGACGTGCCGTGGCCAGCAGCCGATGAGAACGGACGCGAGCTGAGGAGCTCCGACCGCCGTTCCCCCTGTATCCAGTTATCCTGTGCCCCAGACGCAGCTGGGGGTCTGGATTTGCCAGCCGAGAGCGGCCAGGGGCTAGGAGAGAGGGGGTACGGCCACCTCAGACCCTGGCATGACTGCGAAGGTGCCGAAATAGGAGCGGATCGGACGGGCGCAGGGAGGCTCAAGATGGCGGCCGCGCTGTGAGGGGAGCTGTAAGCCTGCTACAGACGGCTCCTGAAGTGAGCGGGAGTGGCAGTGTCGGCCCACTGGTGCTGCGGGCGACCCTGTGAAGCGGCGGACACGGTACAGGGCTGAAAGAGGCACGGTGGAGCGCTTGGAGGTGCTGCCGTGAAGCGGAGAGCGCACTGTGTGGAAGACAGCAAAATGACACCCGCGCCGCGAAGGTCCTGAAATGGCAGCCAGGACGTGGTGAAAAACTAAAGCGGAGAGGCACCCCTGGTCTCGGGGACTGTTCCAGTGCGCCGGGACCATCGGTATGTGACCAGCTGAACAGCGGCGCTTGCAGAGGGTTTGGGCGGACTGTGCAGGAGTCCCTTGTGAGGAGCGGCTGCGGCCGGGGAGGCCTCTACGCGGGAACTAGGAGGGCCGCCCGCGCTCTGTATAGTCTGCGCACTGGTGCTCCAGGCCTGCGGGGGGGAAATAGTCGCAACACTGCGCATACCTGGGGAGGCCTGTAGGGCGCAGGACTGACGAAGTAGGGCCTGAACAGCCCCAGAGGCACCTTTTACGTGCGCCACTCGGTCCCAGGGGGGACTCTGGTGGAGGAGTGGCAGGGAAGCACCAGGGTGGGAAATAGGCCCTGCACCGTCTGACTGGGAGGAGGCGTGACCCGCTGGAGCTGCAGCGCTTATAACCTGTCCAGTACTGATACTTAGGATTGGAGTCTTCGAGGGGCGAAAGGCTGCCGGGGCTGGCCCTCATGGAGTGAGAAGGAGTTCTGCTGAAGCAGCGGAGGGGGGGCATCGCGGGGAGGGCAGGTGGCCCACTGAGTAGTGCGGGCTCAGACATAAGCTACTACGGCCAGACCAGGAGAAGTGGGAGCGCCCAGCTTGCCATAAGTACTGATATCTAGGGACGCATCACGTAGCTGCACGGAAGCTTGCTGGAAGAGACAACAGGGGCCATTAGCCCAAAACGGTCCCTGTTGCAGGGATCGGCTGTAACTTATACCTCCTATCGGAGGCAGAGTGCGGGGCCCCTGCGCTGCCGCCAACCTTTGGAGCAATGCCCGCTCAGGGGGCGCGCTGCGGCTTTGGAGGGGGCCATCTTCATCCAGGAGGAACGCGCTCCCCAGGCGGATTCCAGGAGGCGCAATTAGGGGTGCTCCGCTGGATCCATCACACTGCCAGTCACGCAGGAGGGGCGCTGGCCTTGCATACGAGCTGCACGCCCACAGGGGAGAGCAGATTTGGCCCTGAGGAGCAGACAGGGTACGGGCGAGCTCAGCGACACAGGAGGCCTGCGGCTCTGAACGGCTCGCGCTGCGCCACGGCTGGCGAGCGGCGGCGCTAGAGCGGAGCATCCTACTGAGTTCCAGACCCAGCCGTGCTCAGAGGGAGAAACTCGGCATGTCCTCATTGTCGACGCTACCGGAACCCAGGTGGATGATGAGGAAGAAGTGCTGGAAATCAATAAAGATCTGCCTCCCAGGACACCGACGCTGGCAGACATTATGCAAGCGATTACGGCCTCCAGAGAGGCCCTGGAGGGGAAAATAGATGCAATAGGCACAGATCTGAACCTATGGAAAGATGACCATCGGAAGCTCAAGGAGCGGGTGACAGCCTCTGAGAAGGAAATGGGGGGGCCTACCAACACAGATGGCTGAGGTGCAAAAGACGCTAACATAATTAGAAGCGAAAGTTAAAGTGCTAGAAGTTCGGGCCGAAGACAGTGAAGGGCGCTCCTGGAGAAACAACATCCGCCTGGTCGGTGTGCTTGAGAAGGCGGAGAGAGAGAACATTGTCTGATTTCTTGAGGACTGGCTGCGAGCAGAAGTGGCTCCAGAGGGGCTATCCTCCTTCTATGCGCTGGAACGAGCCCACAGAGTCCCAGCGCGTCCGCCCAAGCCGGGGGCCCTGCAAAGACCGATAGTTGCACGGCTGTTACACTTCAGGGATAGAGACCACATCCTACAGCAGGCCTGTCAAAAGCAAGGGTTAAAAATTGACAATAGCGCAGTTATGATCTTTCCAGATTTCCCCAGGGAAGTCCTGTGCAATAGGGCATCCTTCATATCTGTTAAAAAGAAGCTTCGCCAACTACAACTGCCTTACGCCATGCTCTTTCCCGCCCGGCTCAGAGTGGCAGACCCGGCGGGCCGCGTTTCTTCAACTCACCCCAAGAGGCCTGGGATTGGCTGAACATGAGAGGTCTCCCTGGCTGACGTGGTTCTGCGGCGGACTCGCCACAAAACAGTCCCAGCAGCAACAAGGCAGGGCCCAGAGCCCCATCTCCAAGAGAGCTTAGCTTGGAGCGGAGAAGAGTACTGCAGGAGGTAGCAAGGCACAGCCATGGCAGCTCCAGTCCTACCTCCAGTAAAAGTGGTTTGGAGGCAGACCGATTGGAAGGATCACCAGCCCCTAGTGAAACTGACATCTCAGAGATGGAACTTCCAAAAATAACTCCTCAAACGGCCGACGACATTGTCTGAGAATGGGGACCTAACTGTTCGGGAGGTAGTCTCCGGGGGCGGGCTGTAACTCCCGTGTGATGGGGCGGGCAACGATCCCTGCTGACAGCGGCATTACAGCCTGTAGTCCCAGATTGGTGGTCTGGGTTGGATGGATCGATACAGGTGGTTTGGGGGGGGGGGAGCGGAGATTTGGAGCCGGAACTGTTAGCTGATCAACCCTCTATTCAATAGTGAATGTTTTCGCAGTTAAGTGCAGTTTGGATGGGGACTAGTTCACCAGTACCTGTTTTGGGGAGGGGGTGTTTGGTTCGGTTTGCAGTCTGGAACGTTGGGACAGGCGTGTCACTAGGGTGGACTTTACTGGGGGGAAGTTTTCATCGCTACAATGGGACCCACCTTAGATCTAAAATGTATTTTGTGGAATGTGAGAGGGATGCACACAATGACGAGACGGCATAAAATTCATGCATATTTGGTCCGCGGGGGGGTCCAAATTGCTTTACTCCAGGAGACCCACATCATGGCGAAAGAGCGAGTGGCAGTGCAACGGCGCTGGCAGGTGTACTATACCAACTTCTCTGCATTTGCGTGAGGGGTCCTAATATGGGTGAGGGCGGGGGTACCCTTCCAGTGCACACAGCAAATCGTAGACCCTGAAGGCAGATATGTGGTAGTTTCTGGGAGGTTAGATGGCAGGGATATAGTACTGGGTAGTATCTATGCACCCAATACAGACCAATCCAGTTTCTTCTCACATCTCTCCCGGAAGCTGGCCCCTGTACTCACGGGATCGGGTCTACTAGGGGGTGACTTTAATAGCATACCGGATGTTGCCCTTGACTGTTCGCATCCCCCGCTTCCTGATGCACCCACACATAAAATAGCAGAAGTGAGGCGGAATTGGCAGCAGCAGTGGGGGTTAGTGGACTCTTGGAGAGCCCAGCATCCCAATACTCGGGACTATTCCTTCTTTTCGGCGCTCCATGAGCTACATGTGCGCTTGGATGCCATACTGTGCTCCCCTGATGTACATCAGGGAATATGCAGCAGTGAATACCTCACTCGGACGATTTCTGACCATAACCCAGAGTTGGTCTGTCTGCGTTGGTCCCAGGCGCGGTCCAAAATACCCACGTGGAGATTGAGGCCGGAGGCTCTCTAGGACCAGATGTTTCAGGCCTTGATAGGCACGGCTATAGACCAGTATTTCCACGAAAATGCCAACATAGCCACAGACCCACTGGTAGAGTGGGATGCATTTAAAACAGTGATCAGGGGGCACTGTATATCAGAAACGATGGGTACCCGGAAAGTCCTACTCCAAGATGTACAGAGAGCAGATCAGCATCTCAGGGAACTAGAGCAGGAGAGGCCGGGGAACGCAGACAAACAGGGAGAACTCTTAGAAGCTAGGGAAGCAGTAGCAGTGCAAGTTGAGCGCCTCCACTGCTTTGACTATAAGAAATATTTGACGAGGGCGCATTCCGAGAGGGACAAATCGGGAGCCTTACTGGCCTGGCTGGCCAATCCGGCTAGGAGAGGCACGCCCATATTAGAGATCCGAGATCAGAACGCTGAAGCAAGATATGATCAACAAGGCATCAATGACTTGTTCCTCGAATACTATACCGAGTTGTATAGGAGCAGGGTGATCCTAATGGACGATGACATGGACAGAATCATGCGTGACCTGGAACTACCAGCCTTAGACGCAGAGGTAGCAGAAACACTGGGGCGGGACGTGGAAATTGGGGAAGTGAGGGGGGCCATTAAAAACATGGCTCGAAACAAAACCCCAGGTACGGATGGCCTACCAATTGAATTTTACCTAAAATATATTGATCTATTAGCCCCCAAACTTGTACAGTTATATAACGCGGTGAAACAGTTGGGACACCTGCCCTTTTCCACCAGAGAGGCGATTATCATACCCCTGCTTAAACCGGGAAACAGCCATGGGACAGGGCGGCATATTGGCCCCTTTCTATGCTCAATCTGGACTACAAAATCCTCAGCCGCATACTAGCTACTCCATTACTCCCATATATGACAACACTGATTCACAGGGACCAATCGGGGTTTATTCCCACCAGAAACCCAGCGCTTAACGTTAGGCGATTACTGCGTGTGCTGGGGGCAGACACTTACAAGAAGGACTTGGCGACAGTCTTCGCAGTGGACATAGAAAAGGCATTTGATAGCCTAGAATGGCCATATTTGTTCCATGTGATGCAGCGGTTTGGGTTGGGAGATAAGTTTGTGGACTGGACGGCGCTTCTGTACTCTGGCTCCACTGCTCGAGTAACGACGGGGACCTTGATATCGGATGCCTGCGGAGTGGGGAGGGAGACGAGACAGCGCTTCCCCTCTCTCCCCTACTATTCGCCCTGGCGATTGAGCCGCTTGCCGCCCAAGCCCGCACAGGGCAGCATTTCCAAGGCCTTGTAGTCAACGGGTTGACGCATCACATTGCGCTGTATGCGGACGATTTACTGCTGTTCCTGGCAGATTCGGGAGAGGCACTTCGGGGAGCGAAGGACTTGCTGCAGGACCTGGGCGCAGTGGCGGGTTTAAGAGTGAACTGGGCGAAATCTTGTTTATTTCCGACGAAGGACGGCTGAGTGGGTCCACAAGAAAGTGAAGGAGTGAGATGGGAAGATAGTTGCCTCACTTATCTGGGTGCCCAAATATATCACAATCAGGGGGATCTCTTAGAGGGCAACATAGGGAGAGCTATACGGAGCACGAAAGGTAACTTTGATTTTTGGAGCACTTTGCCACTATCGGTAGCAGGCAGAGTAGCCTTACTTAAAATGGTGACCCTACCGAGACTGTTGTATCTCTTTGGAACCCTACCAGTTTGGATACCACCACGCTACTTCGCCCAACTCAAATCAATGGTCACTGGGATTTTATGGGGGACAGGCAGGCAGAGAGTGGTGCTTGGCATACTAATGAGACCGAGAGGGGATGGGCGGTGCCTGACTTTGAGGCCTACTACTTGTCGGCGCAGCTCCAATGGCTTACGAAATGGGTAGCGGGACGGTTAAGGGGAGCGGAGGACGCGGGCGTCGACAAGATGACTCTGAGGCTCCTATCCCGCCTTATTTTCAGACTCCCGATCCGGAGCCAGGCCCTCCCCATGGAGTTAGATACAGCTAGGCGGTGCTGGCGCAAATACCTGCCGCAAGCCAAGATTGGGTACCCCTATGCCCCAGAAATCCTGTTACTTATGTGCGAGGCATTACCGCACGGGGGAAGTTGGCAGAGTCTGTCGACTTGGGTGGACCAGGGACTGATTGCGATGGGGGACTTGTATGAGGAAGGGGCAATGATCCCATTCGATGACCTGCGGGACCGGTACGACTTACCCAGGGGAGATTTCATATTGCACGCTGCCCTCACTGCGGCCATACGAAAGCACTGGGGGAGGGGACTCACCGAACCAGCCATGTCGTTGGGGTGCCAATATGTGGTGATGGCGGCAGGCACATTCAAGGCGGTCACCTGTCTGGCAGGCGCATTACAAGGGAAGCTTTACCCCCTCCTACTGGAGTTGCACTTAAAGTGGGAGGCCGACCTGGGAGAAGCTATCCCAGAGAAAACCTGGGGTGAGCTGGTGGAGAGGGCTTGGAAAAGCACCAGAAATGCGAGATTCCAACTGGTCCACTTTTACATATTGCACAGGGCATATCTCACTCCGGAGAAAATTAAGCAGGACAGTCTGGGGGGTTTGTTGGGAGTGCCTCGGGTCTACGGTGTGACCGCAAGTACATGAAACGAGAATTACAAGAAAGGGTTTCTCTGCCAGTGACACACCTGATGGGTGGGGAGGGGATGGGTTGTTGGGGGTTAAGGGACTTCCACCCGAAACGAGACCGCATATAAGAGCTCCAGTTGATTATCGCTAGAAGTATGCTCAGGGAGTTGCCTTGGGAGGGGGGAGTAATATGGGACTTGTAACGGTTATGGCTGCTTTTTCCCTACTTCTGTATACGTTGTGTAGGGACCTGGAGAACTATGATCCTGATCAAATGATACACAATGTATTGATGCCGCCTGGAACTTCATGTCAAATTCAATAAAGTTTGTTTAAAAAAAAAAAAAAAAAACAGGTAACCTACATGATTCATCGAAGACAATGTCATCCTCGACCGGTCCCAATCCGGATTCCGAAGCAACCACAGCACAGAGACCGCCCTACTCGCCGCCACAGATGAAATCCGCACCCTCCTGGACCAAGGCCACTCTGCAGCCCTCATTCTACTCGATCTATCAGCAGCCTTCGACACCGTCTCCCACCGCACACTCGTCGCCAGACTACACGACGCCGGCATACAAGGAACAGCCCTAGACTGGATCCGATCATTCCTCACCGGAAGAAGCCAAAGAATCAGACTGCCGCCTTTCCTCTCCGATCCCACGGAAAATCACCTGCGGAGTCCCACAGGGATCATCACTGAGCCCGACCCTCTTCAACATCTACATGGCCCCCCTCGCCGCCATCGTCCGACAACACGGCCTCAACATAGTCTCCTACGCTGACGACATCCAGCTCATCCTCTCCCTCACCAAAGACCCCGCCACCGCCAGACTCAACTTCCAGAAAGGAATGCAGGAGGTCGCAGTCTGGATGACCAACAGCTGCCTAAAGCTCAATGCCGAGAAGACAGAAGTCCTCGTCCTCGGAACCACCCCTTCAGCATGGGACAACACCTGGAGGCCGACCGCCCTCGGAAGCCCACCGACCCCCTCGAACCACGCCAAAAACCTCAGCATCATCCTCGACTCATCCCTCACCATGAACCGACAGATCAACGCCATCACCTCCAGCTGCTTCAACACCCTCTGCATCCTCTGCAAGACCTTCAAATGGATCCCCCTGGAGTCAAGGAAGACAGTCACCCACGCACTCATCACCAGCAGACTGGACTATGGAAACGCACTATACGCCGGCATAAACAAGTCCCTACTCCGAAAACTCCAGACGATACAGAATACAGCCGCCCGACTCGTCCTCGGCATCCCCCGGCACGGACACATCAGCCAACACCTACGAAGGCTCCACTGGCTCCCCGTGGAGAAAAGAGTCACCTTCAAAATCCTCACCCACGCCTACAAATGTCTACACAACACCAGACCCAAATACCTCAATGACAGAATCAACTTCCACGTACCCAAAAGAAACCTCCGATCTTCCAACCTCGCACTGGCCGAAACCCTGTGTATCCACAGAGCAGGTGGAAGATCCTTCTCTCACATTGCGGCCAAAACCTGGAACGAGCTCCCGGCAGACATCAGACTTGCCCCCTCCCTGAACACCTTCAGGAAGGCCCTCAAGACCTGGCTCTTCGGCTAACGGATCTGCTAACCCCCCCCCCCCTCAGCGCCTTGAGACCCTCACGGGTGAGTAGCACGCTTAGTAACCCCTGATTGATTGATTGATTGATCTACCAATGCCTTTCCCCTTCCCAGGCGGATGTCAGTACGGTGCCCTCCGCCTATTATGGAGCTGTTTTCGGCGCCAATGGTTTCTGTGAAGGTTTCCCAGGACCAGTTGGGGGATGAACGAGGGGATAGCCTCCTTAGAGCAATCAATGCTTGTGACTCCTACTGTGTTGGACAGCTGCATTTCTGAGCTAGGTGAAGCAAGCAGGCTAGATTCATCCCCTGCTTCCTCTCTTTTATCGCCTCCTCACAACGGAAGCCAGTTCTTCTTTGGCGGAAGTTTTGAAAAGAGTGGCTGCTGTCTTGCATCTCACTCTACCTACAGTGGAGAAGGCTACAGACCTTCTTATTGAGGTCCTTCATCCTGGCCAGTCGTGGGTTGAACCAGTACTCCCTGTTAGTGAGCACTATCTAATATTTTACTGGGGGCATGGGCAGAACCTGAGTCAGGTTTACCAGTGGACCGTACTATTACCCACAAATAGCACCCTACCACAGGGGGACCCCACTTGCCTTATTCGACAGCCGACCCACTGCAGCTTTATGGACCAGGCCATTATGGCATCCCCTGAGGTGGATAACCTCCCCCATTCCCCCCTTGACAAAGAGTCCAGGAAGCAGGATTCTTGCTGGAAACACAGTTTTCTCTCCCCTAGTGCAGCATTACGCTCCATGACTTGTGGGACTCCTTGGCACAGCTTTAACCTTTGTTCCCAGAGGCTAACAAGAACGAGTTGACCCAGTTGATTTTCGATGGTCGCCAGGCAGTCAAACTGCTCATCATGTGTGGAATGTACTCCATTGATTCCATTGGTCGAGCCATGGCGTCTGCTTGCTGTGGCATTGCGCCGGCACGCCTTGCTTAGGGCGTCTGGATTTTCAGACGCAGTCCAGAGAGCCTTGCTTGACATTCCATTTGATGGGGGTTCATCTTTTTGGATCCCAAGCAGATGCGGCCTTACGTAGGTTTCGGGCTAGTCGGGGAGGGCCAGACCCTTAGCTTGCCCCCCCCTCCCATTTTTTCCCTTGTTATTGCAACACAGTATGTGCGTTTTGTGGCGTCGGTCGCCAGATCAGTGTCTTTACCCTGGTCTCTGGCGCTGCTGGCTAGCCTCCTGTCTTGAGACCCTGCAGAAGGTCTTACTCTCCTGGACAGTGGGGATGCGACTGTTATGTGAATCCCTTATCACGCGATTCCTTTTATCATTGTGTGCTATTGGCCAATTGGGTTTATTGCCCTTTCTTCTGTTTCTGGGCTGTCATTCAGGACTTGTTATCCTGTCCTGTTATGGCGTTGGCAACATTGTTCCGAGTCAGTTCTTTTGGCAGCCTCTTATCTCCCCTTGGGGGTTCTATCACGTATCAATGGTATGCAGTTTTTGCTCTACACTACCTTGGAGCTGTCTCCTCCTATTCTTCGATTGTTACAAAGGCAACATGTTTTCTTGCTGAGGTTTTTAACTGATTGTTCGTTTTTCCCCCTGTTGACTGTTTCCACCTTGTGGATTTGGTCACCCACGCCAGTGTTGCACTATGCCACCTCTCCTGCTAGAGGTAAGATTGGCTAGTTTCATGTAGACTTGTTGTCCCTAAGCTTGGGATTCGAGAGTGCTGCCTTGTGCCTCTGGTGGTACAGACCTCCGCAAGCCAGGGGCTTAAATTCCTCTGATGGTACAGACCTCCGCAAGCCAGGGGCTTAAATTCCTCTGATGTTGGGGAATATACGGCATACCCCAGGTATTGACCATCCTCATCGCTGCGCACGCTCAGCAGGGTTGGTCCGGCTGGCATTCGATGGTGGAATGACATAGGTTTCCCGGTTTTCCTTCTGCCCCATCCCACGGCCATTGCGTGATTTGCTGTCTTTGCCTCTCTGCCGTTGTGTGATCTGGTCTCCTTACCTCACGGCTGTTGAGCGGTCCTTGTATGAACCTGTGTTCTATATGTATATCATATTCCATGATTGCCCTTCCGATGGGAATTGCTTCCCTCATCTGTCTTTTGAGAGATTTTCTTCTGGATATCCCGTCATGCCTTCTTGTTTTCTAGTCTAGGTAATGGTACGCACTTTGGGCAAGTGCACTCACTCATGTTTTCCCCTTGGGAAGTACGTGCCTGTTGAGATTCTTCTAGCAGTCAATGTTGTCTTGTGCTCTGGTCCCGCTCTGTTCATGGAGGGGTTTTTTGCCCTCCCTCCCCATTTTTTTCCACTTTCCATGATTGGTATCCGGAGCGTTGTCAGTGTGCCTTGAGTGTTGTTGTATATTTTCGGACTGCGGCATGCATTACCTGCATAGGTGTATTGCTTAGACAGTGTCCAGTTTTTCATATATCCATTTATGCCATTGGATATGTTTTGTTACGCAGGTCTTTTGGCCGCACGGTCTCTACCCTTTCGGACTCAAAAAAAACAAAAACAGTGAGGGATAAGGGAGAGAAGGACACAGAATGGAGTGTTACCTATGTTAGACTTCTTCGTTTGGTGTCTGACTTGTTTTATCTAGGGCCTTGCCCTGCTTAGGTTAAGAGGGTGTGTGTCTGGTAGACCTTCTTCCGTTGCTCCTATCAGGGCAGGAGCCTCATGCATTCTTTTGTACCCATTACCCATTGTTAGCGTATTTGGGATTCACATACAGCATTCTGTAAGGTGATTTTGTGTAGGATTTCGTCCCCCTTCTTTTCCCAGTCTCGTTTTTTTTCCTTTGCCGGGGTTGCCTGATCCTCTTCTTTGGGCCGGGCACTGTAGCTCAGAGGCAGTGTCCTGTCTTGTTGATGTATCGCTTTCCAGTCTAGCATTGGGAGACTTAATTAATTTTGTTGTGCTTGGACGGAACCTGTGCACACTTTTTCTTCATATTTTAGTTTTTCTTTCCACTTAACGGTTTGCTTTGGCTCCTCTATTGGACTCGTTCTTTCACCTAAGATAGATGTCATCCTCTGGTTAGTCAGTCGGGTGGCTCAGTCCTCTATTGTACACATTGCAGACTCCTCTGCCCCCTCTAGTGGTCATATACCCATGTTCCAGTGGTGCCAATTAGCCTTTTGTTTAATTGGATCCATGCCTATCTTCCTTGGGGCTGGGTTACAACAGGCGTCTCTACTTCGGCACCACTGTGACTGAGGAAATATGCTCCTTACTCTTGGTGCATATTTCCTTACTTGCGTTTTTGTTGTGTTTGGTACCACCTTTAAAAAAGAGCTCTTTTTCTCATTTATCCTTTCCCACTGAGGTGTGGCCGATCTTTTATCGCGGTCATCCAGTCCTCCTGGACCTATTGTGGGATTGGTTCGCAGACCCTCCTCTTAGAGATTATGGCTATGGTATCTCATTCACAAGTTAAGGAATCTGAGGCTAGATGTCTATCAGATGAACAAGTTCCTTACATTCAGTAATGATGTATCTGGTAGAGACATAATCTAGCCGCAGATTCCTTAACGCCCCGCCCATCCTCCCCGCTCTGCGAATAACTTTGAGGTCTGCATTTGGTGTTTTTAGTTTTTACTTCCTGATTCTCTGACTTTTGGCATGGGAGTGCCTCCCCCTTTTTCCTTTCTGCTTCTGTTGTGATGAGGTCCTCCAGTTGCACTGGTTTGGTCTCTTGACCTTATATGAAAATCTGCTCCATCCCCTTTTCTCTTAGCATATGGTGGAGGATGTTCCACCCTTTCCTCCTGGTATATGGTTTAGGGTGTAGGAGGTATTTCTCTTGTGTACTGTATCATGCGCCTCTGCGCAGTGTTCCACATGACTTGTGCTTCATTGACTTTTCGGCCTTTCCTTAAGGGTCTTCTTTGGTATTATCATACCCTTTCTTTTTCTCCTTTATTTCGTCGTTGTGGTAAAGATTTTTTCCTCTTTTTTAGCACACTGTTTCTTCACCCCGTTTCTATGTGTCTCTGTGTTCTGCGCGGAAAGTTTCACAGAAGAAGCTGACAGCACGCAGGAGGGGACTTATATGGCTCCATTGACATTCTTTCTGGAGCCAATGTCGTACAGAGCCATTGTATTGCTTGGCCCTCCCAAATGATAGAAAATACCGCCCTCCCACTCGGAGGCACAAACACAGTGAAACAATAAAAACACCTCTTATAAAATGAAACACATCAAAAGACTGTTCTAAGAATAAGACATAGGGTTTTATTTGTGCAACACTCTCTATCAGAAAGGCTGTCCCAGATGTCAAATTAACAACATTCAAATGTGTGTGTATGTATATGTGTATATATATATATATATATATATATATATATATGTATGTATGTATGGACTCGGCACGGGGAAGTTTGGTGACTTTCAGCACGGGGACGGTGTTTCCCCATGTCGGCTTGCAGTCTCACTCAGAATGCTGAGTAAGACCTGGTGACTGGGCACCGTGAAAGCAGTGGCCTAAGCGATTAGGTCTGTTCTGCCTATTATTTTTTATGTGAAGGCCTCCACCGACCTTGTGAGTTTGCAAATGTGGTGCTGCTAAAGGAGTCGGTGATGTTTCACAGCCACACGTGAGAATGTTTATTTTCATGAGATTTACTCTGCAAATGTGCAATAAATGAAACATTTCAGACAAGACTGTTCCTTTCGGCGCAGGTCTCCAGTGACGTGTATACATAAAAATGGATTTTCTTTGACTTTTGGATTATAAAAAGTCGAGCAAGACCATTAAGAAAACATTCTGCAGTGTGAATTCATTATTACCAACCTTGAGTTGGGAAATTTTAATTTATGTCTCAATGAGGCATTATGGGCCTCATGGTATTTTATGGCTGATGAATCGTTTCGATATGTATGTTATTACTCATTCGGTTATCGCATTATGAGCTTATACTTGGAAATCCTTGTGTGCTTACAGAAGTTGAATTTTGAAACATGACCTGCATATGATGAAGAGATTTGACTTAGTTTTCTCCGTTTTGGCGAGGATCTGAATGCAATTAATTGATTTAGCTGTTAATATCATCATCAATTAAGTCTCCTAAAAGGTCCAAAGATATGCAGCACCTGCAATATGATTATGCTACTTTGAGGGGGTTTTCCCCGTTTTTACAGAAAAAAGTAAGAACGTGTTTTAAAATATGAAAGAAGTTGTTTTACATCTCCCTGTGCAAAGCAATCGTGTTTAATTTCTGTTGGTTATACATATATTGTCAATAACGTCATAGTGCATTACGCCTTGTATTACAATATATTTGGGGGTTGCAGTAAGTCCAATATATCGATGTAGCAACCATTTAGTATTTTACTATAATGGGCAATATCTTTTTATAACATGTATTTTATTTATGTCTATGACTGAGACACTTTAAATGAGTTGGTTAAAATGGTGCTTACCAGATTTCCAAAGGTTGCTTGCTGCAGTCGAAACGCATCTCTCCTATCTGCTGGGTCGTGGGAAGCCCTAACCAATAAAGAAGCTGAAACCTACAGCCCTCGTGTGCGTGCTCTCTTTCGTTGGGAGTAGAGGGTGTGTTGATTTTATATATATGTTTTTTTATTTTTATTTTTTATTTAAGAGGTTTTATATAGCGCTGGCCAGACCCGAGGGTATCGGAGCGCTTTACAGCAGATATATGGGAGACATCACATAAAAGAGACAAAGGTAGGCGTAAATGTTCGAAAGGTCCAGTGTGCTGTGCGTCATTGATGTGTGTGCAAGCAATAATATCACACTTATAAGTAGGCAAATGCAACTATTAAATGCTTGGAATAAAATACATGAAATGAATTGCAAGCAGATAATAATATGAAATGTAATACAAACGGATAATACTAGACATCCGCTGCAAAAAATCAGAAAGATATATACATCAGATGATTACAACCACTGAAGACTTGAATGTGCACACAGATTCACTCACACATCAATACTGATGTCATGGATGGGTAGACTGGCTGCTATCAAAATGACTCTTCTAACCCGCATCCTATACGTGATGCAGACCCTCCCATTGCAACCCCCGCCACAGATGTTGACCAAACTTCAACATCTCCTTTGGGACTTTATCTGGGGTGGGAAGAGAGCTCGAATGGCAAGACACAAAACCAACCTGAAACAGGAGGATGGAGGGCTGAGTGTCCCACATCTCACACGCTACTTCCAAGCAGCCCAACTGCGTTATATGATCAAATGGTATAGGCCTGAATCGGAGAAACACTGGTGCTTTATCGACCACGCAATTGTGGGCATACATGTCTGTATGGTGCCGTGGCTACCTAAAAGATACCGACTGACTGAGGCTGATGTCTCCCCAGTACAGCGGGCTACCCTCAACACCTGGGATAAAGTACAGGAGGTCCACGGCCTCTCATCCCCCACCTCACTGCTAACCCCCTTCATAGGACACCCGGAGCTCCCCCCGCCTAGAGATGGGAACAATTAAATTAAATGGCAGGAGGCCAATTGCAAAAGAATTGGCGACCTCTTCGATGAGAAGGGGATAATGGAGTTTCCACAACTTGTCTCTGCCTTTGGAATTCCTAGAGAAGCGCATTGGCAATATCTTGCCTTGCGCCACTGGATTACTCAAGCGCATGTACGCCCTCATGCCAGCCGCCCCATAACCAGGTTTGAAAAATTATACATTACCCGAAGTTCAGACAAACGCCTGCTCTCAGACATATACACTTTCCTGCTTACACCTGCACAAACTATTAAGTCCCCTGCACAGCGTCGATGGGAATCCGAACTTGAGCGCAAATGTTCCCCTAGAGAATGGCACAATATTATACATAGGGCCAGAGCTTCCTCCTGTTTCACCTCTGGGAAGGAGATGTTCCTCAAAATAGCGCACTACTGGTACTATACTCCAGCTAGGGTAGCACGGTGGAAGCAGGGAGGGGCCAACCACTTCTGGCGCCACTGCGGACAGATAGACACTCTCTCGCACGTGTTGTGGCAATGCCCGAAAATACAGGCCTTTTGGGATTCAATATTGCCGGACATCAACACCATTTATCACACAGACATCCTCAGATTCCCCAGCTATATCATACTGGGTCTCCCTAACTCATTGACCTACCCCCTCAGGTCATGTCAGGGGAGAGCGATCACCCTGGCACTGGCCGCCGCCAAGCAAGTGCTGCTTTCTAAATGGGGAACAGATGGGATCCCAACCAGATTAGAGTGGCTCCATAGGATGTGGGAGGTAGTGGGAATGGAGAAAATTACGGCAGGTCTCACACACAACCTCCCCCGCTTTGACAAAACCTGGGGCACCACTATAGAATTTCTAGCCACAGAATTCACAAAACTCACCTGCCCGAGATATCAGATGATTACACCCACTGAAGACTTGGATGTTCCCACAGACTCACTCACACATCACAAAGTCGATACTTGAAGAAAACACCTCACCGGCTGCAAACACTGCATCTTAGCCCACTCCAGACTGGGGGATTCACAGCCGGGTTTAAGAGCTTCAGCAAACCGGATCTGCTGTACTGAATTAGACGCGTCCATCCCCATTCAGATTCCAAAATCCCTTTTTCCAAGTCAACAAACCCCAGCTTTATAATCTCAAAGCACACTAGAAGTTTCCGAGAGGCCCTCTCTGTGCCAAGGAAACTTATTGGAGTTTGCCACTCTCCATGCAAGCATTCCAAAGGCAAAAGAGTTCTTACGTTCCTTAAGCAATCTCACGTATTCCAGCCTTTATCTAAAGGAAGCTTACGAAAGTACGGAAAACAATCTCCAAAACCAAAACAACCTTGAGCGTGAATAGCCTAAACAACTTGAGTAATCTGGGGGCCTGCCTGTGTGCGCAAAGCTCATGCTAGACAGAGTCAGAATTCAAGATGGCATGAGGGCATGTCAAAGCCAATAGTAAGAACTTCATAATACTTCCCAATGTACAACATAATGCACATTTGAGCACCACTGCTTATAACACTGCACTTCGAGACCAAGAAGTACATTCCACACCTCTCTCTCTCTCGTTCTTTCAAATGCACATCCCACACGTTCTCTTCCTGGCAAGGCTGTTCTACTCTGTGAAAGCTCTTCTCCGCAGCTACAAGAAGACACGAAAGAAATCTTCGAAGAAAAGTGCACCTGCAGGAAAAATGATGTCGTACATTCAAGCTAGGATAAAGTAAAACACCAAAAGTCAATTAAAATAATGATAGTCAAAGGTCATCACGTGGTTTCAATATATGGGAGTGCCTCTAGCACTACAGCCATGCGGCGCCACCCTCCAGTGCGCAGAGGTACTGCTGAGAACGTTTTTCCAGGTCCAGTCTGATGCCTGGGGAGAATTCACAAGTTAAGGAATCTGCGGCTAGATTGTCTCTACCAGATACATTGTTACCGAAGGTAAGTAACTTGTTCGTCTGCCCAAGCCTTGGAAAGTCAGGATGCAGCCTCTCGTGAAATTCCTGGGACCGACCAACGTTCCCATTAATTAGCACGCCATGAGGTAAAAAGACCCCACTTAGACCAAGCGGTGAGGATTCCCCAGGGGATCGAGTAAGAGATCAGGAACAAAGGGTAGAGGGCTTGGAAAATCCCAAGAAAGTTCCATCAGAACTGGAAACCAAACTTGAGATCTCCAAATCAGGGAGATTACTACAAGGGTCGCCTGCTGTCTCTGAATCTGTGAGGACAGTCTTATGATCATGAAGAATGGGGAAGCGCATAATTGCTCTCCGTGCTCCAATCCTGGAGAAAGGTGTCTGTCGCCACTGCATCCGGGTCTGGGCGCCAACAGTAATAACGTCCAGTTGATGGTCTAGTCACGAGGCAAAGAGATCCATTGTAAAAGGACCCCAGCGAGCCTGAAGTGCTTGAAACACCCAGAGATTGAGCTTCCAGAGACTAGCGTCCTTCTAATGCCGAGAATGCCAATCTGCCACTTTGTTGGAGTTCCCCGGAAGATGTTCCGCTGAGAGCGCAATTTGGTGCGTTAGACAGTGTTCCCACGTGTTTCTCACCAGATCCGAAAGGGCTTTGGATCTCGTTCCCCCTAAATGGTTGATGTAGCGGGTCACGGCTACATTGTCCATTTTCAGGACACAACACTGAACTCTGTCCTTCACCCAGCCTTTGACCGCAAAAGGGCCTGCATTTAACTCCAGGCAATTGATATGGAGGGATCTTTCTGCGGCAGATCATTTTCCTCCTGTGCAGGATTCTACGCACTGCGCCCCCCAACCCGACGCACTGGCGTCCGACTCCATCACAAAATCGGGCTGGGTACCGAAAATAGCTCGACCGTTCTACTCTTCCATGTGGGCAATCCACCACTGGAGTTCCTCCTTTGCCTCGTCTGAGAGGGTATCGACTGAGAATAGGTGAAACCCGCCTGGAGGTGGGAAATCTTGAGGCGTTGCAACGCTCGTTAATGGAAAGGGACCGGAAAGATGGCCTGAATCGACGAAGAGAGAAGTCCCACTATACAGGCAGTCTGGCGAAGGGAAGTTACCTGCTCGGCCAACGTTCTCTTGAACTCATGTCTCATCTTCATGAGCTTCCCCAAAGGGAGACCGAGGGTGGCCTTGACCAAATTCACCAAAAATCCCACGAATTGGACTGCACGATTCGAAGTCAAGGAAGGCTTTTGTTTGTTGATTAAGAACCCCGGGGATTCTAAGAGATGGATCGTCGTCCACAAATGATCGGACATTCGTATCGGACCCTGATCCATGATCAGAATATCGTCCAGGTGACTATCAGATGGAGGCCCGAGACCATAAGTATTCTATCACTGGTCACAACACCTTGGTAAAACATCAAGAGGCAGCAGACTGGTCAAAAGAAAGGCAAGTGAATTTGAAGACTTGCGAGTCTCACTGGAACTGCAGAAAATGCCGGTGAGGCGGGAAGATAGAGATCGTAAGGTAGGCATCTTACAGATCCAAATGGACCATCCAGTCATTGGTCTGCAACAAATCTCTGAGAAGATGGATGTCCTCCATCTTGAAATGGTTGTAAACCAGCCATTCGTTGAAGTCCTTGAGATTGGTGACGGGGCGTTGGCCTCCTTCGTCCTTCTCTATTAGAAAAAGATTGTTGAGAAATCTTCGAGGGTGCAAAACGAATATATCTCTTTACAACGAATGCGCTACAACGCATTTCATTACAACGCGGTCGTTACAACGACCGCGTTGTTACAACGCGAACCATTACAACGACTTGCTGTAGGGAGCGTGCTGGACTTGGGAATAGTATAATTTACTATACCTACCCCAGTTTGTGCAACAGCAGGGAAGGTGTTTGATTGTAAATCCAACACCTTCTGCCCCCTACAGCAAGTCGTTGTAACAATTTGCGATGTAATGGTTCTCGTTGTAACAACGCGGTCGTTGTAACGGAATGCGTTGTAGCGCATTCGTTGTAAACAATGTCTCCCGTGCAAAACCGACGATACTATTGCACCTTTCTCCAGGAGATGACCCATCTCCAGCTCCACCAAGGCAGTTTGACTGCGGGAAAAAACTAGTGGTGTAGGCCTGCGCAACTGGATGGGGGAACCATAGAACTCGATATGGAAGCCTCATACGGTTTGGAGTACCCATTCACCCGACATGAGAGCTTCCCATTCATGCAAGAATTCTGCTAACCTCCCTCCAAGTTTGACCCCTTGGTTGATACCACGCTCACCTCTGGTATTGTTTTCGGAGCCATTGCCCCTGGGAGCTCCTCTGTGACCCAGTTGTCTGGGGTAACTCTTGGCTGGATAGAAGGAACCGAAACGGTTAGAATCCTGCCACTGTCTGCGGCGGGTATCAGCACCTCTGCTGGAGGCTTGCTGGGCCGGGCGGTCAGTCGAGCACCCCCTACCACGACAGGCGCTGGCAAAAACACGGGGCCTAAAAGTTCACTTTATCAAGGATTGAGCCTTATCGAGCAAGTTAGGCATTTACAAACTTCCCAAGCTCTTGGATAAAGGGTTCGCCAAAGAGATTCCCGATTGCGATTGGCCCCGCTTCTGAAGTGCCCAATTCTCCCATTTTGGGTTGATCTTTATCAGGAGGGATCTCCGCCTCTCTGTTGCGCACAATTAGCGTTTCCTCGAAATATCCGTGCAAGTTGCGCCCAACCGTAAAGGACGCAAGGCGGGATCAAGGTGTCTGATGCTTTGGCATCCTCTGTCATGTCTAAAACTTTGGACAAGGGGCCCACTGCGTTCAATAACTTGTCCTGGCACGAATGCCAAGATCTGGCTATCCTCTTTTTGGGATCCCTGACAAATTTAGCTAAAAATGTGGTCGATTTTTTTTATCAGTCTCCAGGTTGAGGGCAACTTTTCTTATCGAGAGGCTTGCGCAAACGGGATACCACATGGGAAGCCACTATCTGAAAGAGACACGTTAGTGACAGATTCCTTACCTTAGAATATCCCCAGGCGTCAGGCTGCATCCGGAAAGTTTTTGCGTAGCAGTACCCTTGCGCGTCGTGCGGGTCCGTCGGCGGCGTCGGGATCGCCGGGATGACGTCGCGGGCAGTACTTAGACGCCGCCCCTGCGCGCTGACGTCAGTTCTTCTTTTTTCCGCGCCAGTAAGCGCAGATCCGGGAAGAGCAGTGCCCTAGTCAATTTTTGACTACATTTTTTGGTGATTTTTTCACTGTTTCTTTTCGAGTCATCTTCGACTCCTAGGTGTCGGTAGGGATGCCCGGCTTCAAGCCATACGAGGTCTGTGCTCGCATGATGTCGATCACAGACCCGCACTTAGAGTGTCTCTACTGTCTCGGCCGAGACCACGACACGAAGTCGTGCCCCGACTGCCGGGCCTTACACCCGAAGGCTTTGCGATAGCTGTCTCGAAAGCTCCTCGAGGTCCGGCAGTCGGCTCCGCGCCGCACCAAGCCCCGGTCCCGTGAGAGGTCGAGGGGCCGGTCGCGGAGCCCCCGCCGGTCGTCGGAGTCCAAGTCTTCGCACTCCTCGGGTAAGTCGAAGCACAAAAAGTCTAAGAAGCATCATCGCTCTAAGACTTCGCCTCGCCGGTCTCGCGACTCGGCTGAGGCCCCTGTCGGCACCGGCACCGTCCCCGCGGCCCCGGACGTGCCTGTGGAGCCGCCCCCGCAATACCCGTCCTTTCCGGGTTCGGGGGCGACTCCGGCCCAGATACAGGAATTCCTGTCGGCCATGGCCCGCCTCTTCGGGCCTCAAGGTCCCTCCGGTGCGCCTTCGGGCCCCGCGGGCCCTGATGGGGTTGCTCCGGCGTCGCCGTCGACTCCGGTCCCGGCGTCACCCGTCCCGCCAGCCTTGATCCCGGCTCCGGCCCCGGCCTCGATCCCGGCTCCGGTGGTGCCGCAACCCCCATCGACGCCGGTTGACCTAACCACGCCTCCGCCGGCGTCGATGTCCCCGGTGCCGTTCCTGACGCCGCCCGGGGCTCCGGGCGGCGTCGTTCCCCGGTTCTCTCCGGTTCCGGACATGGAGCCGGACCGACGTCGCTCGACGCCGGCCCCGGCGCCGATGAGACCTTGGGTCCCAAATGTCCCCCCTCCTCCATATTTTGAACCAGAGGAGGACCAGGAGAGCTGGGAGGGGTCGGAGGACCCTCTCACACAGCAGTGTGACTATGACCATGACTGGGCAGAGGAACTTGGGGATGCCAGTGGTCTAGACACCTCCCCTGACACTGGCATGCTGTCTCCTCCTTCCGTGGCAACGGAGGAGGGAGCAAATTTCGCTCCAGTTGCCTACTGTGGCTGTCAGGACTAACCTCTTGACGGAAGTGCTTCAGCCGGCGGCTACCTCCTCGGAGCCATTGCTGCCGTTTAATGAAGCACTTTCTGACGTTCTTTTGGGCTCCTGGTCCAAGCCCGCCACAGGGGCTCCTGTGGATAGGAACGTGGCCCGACGCCATCGCCCCGCTCCGGGCGACCCCTTGTTTCTCTCTCAACATCCCACCCCCGAGAGCTTGGTTGTCCAAGCCTCTGCCTCCCAAACCGCCTTCCCTACCGCCCCTCCGGATAGGGAATCCAAACGCCTGGACCAATTTGGGAAGAAGGCCTTTTCTTTCTCCAGTGCTGGCTTGCGGTCGGTGAACACCGCTTGCCTTTTGGACCGATACTCCCACTCTCTGTGGGATTCGGTGGCGCAAGTCTTGCCCCAGTGTCCTGAGGAGGTCCAGACACTGCTTTCCCGCACCATTGCGGAAGGAAGGGATGCGGCAAAGTACACCATCCGTTGTGGCCTTGATACCGCCGACTCGCTGGGCAGATCACTTGCAACGACGGTGGCGCTGCGTCGCCACGCCTGGCTGAGAACAACTGGTTTCTCGGGTGATGTCCAGAACACACTCATGGACATGCCCTTTGATGGAGTCGGTCTTTTTGGTACCAAAGCTGACCATGCGCTGGAGCGTTTTAAGGACTCACGGGCTACTGCCAAGTCCCTGGGCCTTTCTGCTGTGCGCCCTCTGCTACCCTCTGCTTTTCGCCCCTTTCGTGGCCACGGAAGGGGCGCCCAGTCACGTCCGCTGCCCAGCCACCGGCCCGCGCAGCAAGCGTCTTCGCGTGGCCGAGGACGTGGCTCCCGCCGTGGCGGGTCAGGCAACCAGCGTGCGGGTCAGGCCACCAACCCCGCCCCGTCCGCGGCCTCCAAGCCCTCCTAGTCCTTTCAGGTGCACAGCACGCCAGTAGGGGGCAGGGTCCGCCATCACCTTCCCCACTGGCGTGCCATCACCTCGGACAGGTGGGTCTTGGACATTGTCCGAAGGGGCTACTCCCTCCCCTTCGAGACCACCCCCCAGCCATGCCACCTCAATTCCACCGCATGTCAGGGGATCACTTGGTGCTTCTGCAGAAGGAAGTCACGGCCCTCTTGGCCAAGAGGGCCATCGAGCATGTTCCGACCCCAGAAGTAGGACGTGGTTGCTACTCCCACTACTTTCTGGTGCCCAAAAAGGACAAGGAGGACATGCGTCCTATCTTGGACCTCCGGAACGTCAATCGCTTCCTCCGGAAGGAGAAGTTCAAGATGCTCACCCTAGCTCAGGTCTTGACTGCCCTCGACCCTGGAGACTGGTTGGTAGCGTTGGACTTGCAGGACGCTTATTTCCACATCCCCGTCCTGCCGGCCCACCGGCTTTACCTGCGGTTCACGGTAGGCCTCGAGCATTTTCAGTTCACCGTGCTCCCCTTTGGCCTTACCAGTGCCCCTCGGGTGTTCACGAAAGTGATGGCGGTGGTCGCAGCTCATCTGCGCCGGGCAGGGGTTCCAGTCTTCCCCTACCTCGACGACTGGCTGCTGAAGGCGGGCTCGTCCCAGGCAGTCGTCTCCCACCTCCAGACTACGGCCGAACTCCTGCACTCGCTGGGGTTCTCCATCAATGTGCCGAAGTCGCATCTGATTCCTTCTCCACAGCTCCTTTTCATCGGAGCAGTTCTGGACACGACGCAGTTTCGGGCCTATCCTCCCGAACGGCGAGTCCGGGATATTCAGGCTATGATTCCGATCTTTCAGCCTTTATCCTGGGTTTCGGTACGGATGACCCTGAGGCTGTTGGGCCTCATGGCCTCCTGCATCCTGCTGGTCGATCATGCCAGATGGCATATGCGGGCTCTGCAGTGGGACCTGAAGTTCCAGTGGGCGCAGCACCAGGGCAACCTGGTGAGATCTCGGAGGGGACTGCAAAACAGTTGCAGTGGTGGATCTCGAACCGGCAATGGGTCATGGGCAGATCCCTCTCCCTTCCCCAGCCAGAGCACACAGTTGTGACGGACGCGTCCCTTCTGGGATGGGGCGGTCACATGGGAGAGGCGGAGATGAGAGGCCTCTGGTCTCCGGCGCAGTCCCGGCTCCATATCAACCTTCTGGAGCTCCGGGCGATCCTACTTGCACTCAAGGCATTCCTTCCCTCTGTCAAAGGGAAGGTAGTGCAGGTGTTCACAGACAACACCACCGCCATGTGGTACTGCAACAAACAAGGCGGGGTGGGGTCGTGGACCCTATGTCAGGAGGCTCTGCGCCTCTGGACATGGCTGGAACATCAGGGCATGCGCCTGATGGTTCAACACCTGGCAGGTTCCCTGAACGCCCGGGCGGACGAACTCAGCCGCAGGTGCATGATGGATCACGAATGGCGTCTTCACTTGGAAGTGGCGCAAGGACTCTTTCTACAGTGGGGAGAGCCTTGGTTAGATCTATTCGCCACCGAAGAGAACGCGCAATGTCAGCAGTTCTGCGCGTTGGAATTTCCAAGGCGGCACTCGCTCGGCGACGCTTTTCGTCGCGAGTGGAGTTGCGGTCTAATGTACGCCTTTCCGCCTATACCACTTCTACCCAGAGTGTTGAAGAAGATTCGGCGCAACCGGGCCCAAGTCATCCTTGTGGCTCCAGACTGGGCTCGAAGAGTTTGGTATCACGAGCTACTCCGTATGAGCGTCGATCCCCCGATCCGTCTGCCTCTTCGGGAGGATCTTCTGTCGCAGCAGCAGGGGACGGTCCTCCACCCGAACCTGTCCAGTCTACACCTGCTTGCGTGGAGATTGAGCGGCGGCAGTTGATTCCTTTCGACTTGCCTCCCGCAGTTTGTGATGTGATTCTGGCAGCCAGGCGTCCCTCCACTAAGGTGGTATACGCCTGCAGGTGGAACAAGTTTGTGGCATGGTGCACAGCAAAGGCTGTGAATCCCCTCTCTGCCCCTCTTTCTGAGGTCCTTCTGTTTCTTCTTTCTCTGGCCCAACAGGGTTCTGCCCTGGGTACCATCAAGGGCTATCTTTGTGCCATTTCGGCCTTCCTCAGGCTTCCTGAGCAGCCCTCCCTTTTCAAGTCCCCTGTTGTTAACAGGTTTCTAAAAGGCATTACACACCTCTTCCCTCCTGTTCCGTTTGTGATGCCTCAGTGGGACTTGAACTTGGTTCTTACCTTTCTCATGTGCGCTCCCTTTGAGCCTCTACATAACTGTCCTCTTCGTCTTCTGACTCTGAAGACAGCCTTTCTGGTGGCCATCACCTCCGCTCGGCGGGTGAGTGAGCTCCAGGCTCTATCATGCAAACCTCCCTTTCTGTCTGTCCATCCAGACAAGGTTGTTCTTAGGACGCGTCCATCCTTCTTGCCAAAGGTGGTTACTGCCTTCCACATTGGGCAGACCATCACTTTGCCCACCTTCTTTCCGCCTCCGCATCCTTCCAGAGAGGAAGAGAGGCTCCACCGTCTGGACCCAAAACGTGAGCTTTCCTTTTATATCAACCGCACACAACACTTCCGGGTGGATGACCAGCTCTTTGTTGGCTACGTGGGTGCCAAAAAAGGTCGGGCGGTGCACAAGAGGACCATCTCCCACTGGGTAACCTTGTGTATCAAAGCCTGCTATTCTTTGGCTAAGAAGGAGCCTCCTGTTGGGTTGCGTGCCCATTCCACCAGGGCAACGGCTGCTACCACGGCTTTAGGCCGCGGTGTTCCGCTGCAGGATATCTGTCAGGCAGCTACGTGGGCCTCGCTGCACACGTTTACCAAGCATTACTGCCTTGACAGTCAGGTCCGGAGGGACGTCTTCTTTGGCCGTTCTGTCCTCCGGGACTTCCTTGTCTGATCTTTGTTCGCAGACCCACCACTGGGGTTGGTATTGCTGGGGTATCTATTCTAAGGTAAGGAATCTGTCACTAACGTGTCTCTTTCAGATGCACAAGTTACTAACTTGTGTAACGATATATCTGTAAGAGACAGTAGTTAGTGACAGATTCCTTACCGCCCCACCCATCCTCCCCGTTCTGCGAACTGATTTCTAGGGTTAAGGACATCCCTTTCAGGGCCCTAGTATTTTTCAGACACCTATGTCAGCTTCTTGCATGGCTCTGCGTTCCTGGCGCGGAAAGTCGTGTACAGAACTGATGTCAGCGCTCAGGGGCTGCGTCTAAGTACTGCCCGCGACGTCATTCCGGCGATGCCGACGACGGACGCAGAGCCGCACGACGCCGCCTACCGACGCGCAAGGGTACTGCTACGCAAAAACTTTCCGGATCCAGCCTGACGCCTGGGGATATTCTAAGGTAAGGAATCTGTCACTAACTACTGTCTCTTACAGATATATCGTTACACAAGTTAGTAACTTGTGCTTCGGAGCCAGAGACCACTCCGCTGACCGTGGGTGCAACAAGTCATCGGGGTCCAGAAGGTCTGAATCTGGGTTTGAAGGTGGCAGATCCGCACCCGCACTTTCAAGTGTGCCGGAAGTCAACGAGGATCTGGTCCTGTCTGGCTCTTCCGACGATTAAGAAGCATCTCCTTCACGAGGCACAGGAGAAGGGAGGGGGCAGTCCCCGAAGTACCTGGTGAGTTGTCCATATCACCCCCTAGTGAGGGTTGGGATTCTATGAAGGCCTTTTTTAATCATGCAAATGCGTCCAGATCGGCCCCTTGATCATCCGCCTGCTTGCGCTTGATGTCCACCACTTGTGCCACGACCTGCCCTGGAGGTAAGGGGGCCTGAGGCCCAGGTGATTCCTCCCTTGGTTGAAGGGGTTTTTGGCACAGTGCTTCTATACGCAGTATTTTCTGCTCCAATGGCTTCATAACTTGGGACACTTCCTTAAAGATGGAGTTATCCATTACTTGACAGAAGTTATCATCCACTGGGAGGTAAGTAACCTCCTCCTAAAAAATACTCCTCAGAGTCATACATTATATGAGGGACATCAGCCTTTAGGCCAGTTAAAGAAGGCAGTTTAAATATGGGTTTTCCCACAATATGCAGCCCCAGTACGGAACTTCTACTTATTCTTGGCTCTACAGGCACAAGACTCAACTCCCCTATTGTTATCCGGGGTTATTTTCTGCCTTGGACGACTCCCACAGAATGGTCTTTCCCTCACAGGTGTTAGTGCAGAGACTAAACTCTTCAATCCTGCCCTCCCCGGTGTTGAGTCTCCAGGCAGTGGCTCTAAGCTTTGTCCAACTCGCACAAAAAGGCTCCTCACGTTTAAACAATCATTAATCAGCCCCCGTATTCAGCACGACCGGCCACGGCTCACCGTAACAGGTGAACTAGATGCACCAGTCGACAGGGGGTAGAGCGTTCTGAAGGAATTAACAGTGGTGCAGGCCCTCTGGCGGCCAGAGGCCGCACCGCGCCACAAAGCCTGAGAGGAAATGCGGCGGTATGGGAGCACTTTAGATAAATAAACAATATAAATGTACAACTTCCAGGCACACAATAGAAACTGTAATCACACACCACGTAATAAATTCGAACGCAATAAAGTTTTCGATGGTAGTCAAGAATCAGAACGTAAGGAAAGGCACTTATCTCAAGCTGCTGGAGCAGCGAAGAAAGAGGAGGAAAGAACAGTGCCAAGGGGTCTTGAGGGACTGGCTGCAGTCTGATTGGATGGACTGTTTCTTTATTTTCCCTCTGAATCATGGGAAATGTAGTTTATGTATTATGCGTTTTTATGGCTGTTGGGGTAAAATAAATTAAGAAAGAACAGCCTAATCTTCGCCTCTGAGTCATGACATAGAATGAATTTCAGCTCACAGGCTATAACTATGCAAATGACACAAATATTCTGCTTAAACTGGAAAGCCCCAAAGACACTTGAAACTCAAAAATCTTCAGTTGCCTCAGAGCCATTGAACAGGGGATGACATGGAGCCATCTCAAATTGATTTGCTCCCAAAACGGAAATACTCATGTGTCGATTGGAAAAGTTATGATCCACTCTGCGGCAAGCTGACTATCTGGGACCATCTCCTAATGTATCTAAGGAAGTAAGAAACCTTGGAATTACCATGGACTCCAAGTTATCAATTAATGCCCAAGTAGGCAAATTAGCAATATCAAACTCCATCACCATGAAAACTCTGCGATGCATCATCCCTCACCTGGAATTTCCACATAAGGTCCAGACTACTATCTCTCTTGTACTGTCTAAACTTGATTACGCCAATGGCCTCTACCTTTGGATCATCTTTATCAACTATGAAAAGACTACAACGGATTCAGAACTCTGCCTCCAGACTACTCCTACATGTAAAACCATAAGCCCACATCTCCCCTGCCTTGAGGGCCCTACATTGGTTACTGGTTGCCAGAAGATCCACCTTCAAGCTGCTTTGTATCGCCAACAAAGCAATACATGGAACAGGACCGCTTTTCATCTGGAATAAAATCACCAGATACATTCAACAACGGAACCTCCGCTCAAGATTGGCACCTCACCTCAAAACCCCTCTATACGAGAAAAAGACCATAGGTGGTACATCTTTCCCTGTTCAAGCAGACAAACTATGGAATTCATTACCCCCAAACATAAGATCCATGGATAACTAGCTTATCTTCAGGTGACTACTCAAGAGTTGGCTCTTTCCTACCTAACCACCATACTCAAACACTAATGTACAGCATATCCCTGTGTATGTAAACATTTATAATTTGATTATGTATGTATTTAGATAAGTGTATTTCTTTGTGCAAATATGTATAACTACTATGTTAGTTTAAGTATACAGATATTCTTTAGGTCTGCTTAACAAATGTATATATTACTTATGGTTTTATATATATATATAACTTGCACCAAGACTGGGTTCGTCGTCCGTTTTTTCCGATCCAAAGGAGAAGCGCAAGCGGAGTGTGGCGATATATATATTATCTACTGGCGGTCGCCAGTAGATAGTTATAGTTAGGACCTATTTTCCATAGGAAATCCACAACATTCTATTTGAAATAACTTTGGCGCCGGTTGACGAATCTTCGCGAAATTTTCAAAACTTATGGCCCGCTCCGGTCCTATCCTGAAAGTTTCGGGGTGATTCGGCAAGCGTGGGCCGAGAAAAAGGGGGTCCCAAAACGTGTTTTCCCCATGCAATTTTCCATAGGAACCTTTCATCGCAGCTACAGCCCGAACTGCTGAACGGAATTACACCAAATTTGGCAAAAAGGTAGCCCTTGGTTCAGAGTCGTGCCTTTTGCTTAAATGGTGTAAATCCGTTCAGTAGTTCCTGAGAAATTTGAAAAAGAAAACACATATATATCTGGGCGGAGCCTAACCACACATGTCATCGTGAGATCTGATTGGCTGTCAGCACTTCATCCTGGAATTGCTGGCAGCCATCTTGGGACCAATATAAATGATAGTACCCCATTGAAATGCATTGTAGTGAATCGAAGATTTTGAGGGTTACCAAAAGGAGAACTATAAAGGGTGATAACAGACTTTAGTTGCATTAGAATTCATTTGTTGATGGTACCATACTAATTTCAGGAATTGTGGTGTGTTCTAAGGTGATTTTACCCTGTGAAAAACCTTCTGCTGGGATATCATGAATCATGTTTGAGAGAGAACTATTTTCACATGCTTGTCCCATACAGGTTTGGAAGGTGCTCCAGAAGCTAAAATGAGATCATATTTTCTGTAAATTCACATTATCTTTCTCAGTCATGTGAGAATGAAGTCTGACATTCTCAGTAAAACATGTACATCCAACAAGGGCCGAGACTGTCAGTTGATTCCTTTGTGTTCTACTGCAGCTTCCCAGAGTGTTCTAAAGAACAACTAGAGTGCTAACAGCCTTACTTATGACAAAAGTATGGCACACCTGAAGCCATCTTGATTGGAATAAACTGGTAACACTTAAAACATTTAATTTAAAAAGGAACAAAATGATGGGGTTCATTTTGTCATAGAAATTATGGTTAGTGCTGTAGAAAGAAAAATTAGGACATGTTTCAAGTGTGATCTCAAATATCTTCCTGTTATATTTCAACAGGAGCAGCCTGTCAGTTGATGCCTTTGTGTTCTACTGCAGCTTCCCAGAGTGTTCTAAAGAACAACTAGAGTGCTAACAGCCTTACTTATGACAAAAGTATGGCACACCTGAAGCCATCTTGATTGGAATAAACTGGTAACACTTAAAACATTTAATTTAAAAAGGAACAAAATGAGGGGGTTCATTTTGCCATAGAAATTATGGTTAGTGCTGCAGAAAGAAAATTTAGGGCATGTTTTAAGTGAGATCTCAAATCCTCTTCTATTTCATTAGAAAATTCTGACATGCAGACTGAAACAATCACTTTCAATACCAGCAGTAGACTTCCAGTTAACTCCCTGGTGAGCAGTAGCTTTACTACAGTGATCTAATGAACAACTAGAGTGCTAACATTCTGAATTTATGGCAAATGTGTGACACATCTGAATGCCTTCTTGATGGAATCAAAGTAAAAAACTGAAAGCATTTCCTAATGAGGAGACTGCAGTAAATGACGAAATTAGGAAACTTCATAACAAATAAGTCTCCCAAGATGGCCACCAGAGAAAAAAGAGCCTAAATGTAGCACAAATATCACCCAGATGTAGCCCACATATAGCCCAATGACAGAAGTGTGCAAAACACTTTTTTTTTTTTAGTTTTTCTGCAGTTTTATATAGTGCAAACTGGTCAGGTATTGGAGCGTTACATCTTACTTGGACCCCTTATTGCGTATTTTGCACGAAGTACATGAGATTGATCTTGCGAAACATTGAACTTTACGATTCTGTTAACCTGAAGTTGCTCTGAACCGGGCTTTGTAACACCCGTTTTTACCTACTGGTTTTAATTAATTTTCACTGTATTGTATTAGGAAAGAGGATTTACTGTTTTTATGTACACTTTTATGATCTATGTTTCTAAATCAGATCAAATAAAGTTTAATGAATTCTATGGCAGGACGGAGGCGAGGATTATGCATATCTTTCCTCACTTTATTTGCATAGCAGTTCAAAGAAAACGTAACACAACAATCATAAAACAAAAGACTACACAACCCATGAACCATTAGGGGGGTAGTCTCCAAGGCAACTATAGTCCAATCGTATATAATATCGTGACGTCCCTTCCACTTCCTCTTGCTTCACTGCTCGTCAGTTAAGTGCATTCCTTACATTCTTGGCTTAATCGGATGTTGCTGTTTGTATAGCGGTTTCTTGTGCACGTTATTAGCATTATTGCCTTGGTATTGTTTCATATTCCCTGCGCAGCAGGCTCTTGCCCGAGCGCGTTCTCCCCCTCGCAGTTTCTCCCGCTGTGGGCTCTGCACGCGGTGAGATCCTGTCAGGCGCGTCTGGTCCGAGCGAGGCAGCTCCGTCGAGCGCTCCCGCTGGTCTTTACGCGCGTTTGGGAATCCGGTCACTCCTTTAGTGTCCGCTTGATTCCCGACCAACCCTCGCCTAATTTTGACACCGCTACGCGGTGATTTCCCCACACGGCCACGTTAGTGACCAGCGCCACCTGGTGGTGGTAATTGGTATTGCGCCTCAGTCTATTCTTATAACAGCTTCGGGGAAAGCCCAGCTGTTGGAGCACCGGCGAGGGGGCTGTCTTAAGGATTTTAAGGGTTAAGGGCATTTGTTCTGTGCTCACACCCTCTGCTATCATGTCTTCTCCAGAAGACCATTTTTACTCCTCCTACCAGGAAGTGGAGGAGGAATGGCCCCCCAACTTCTCCCTCCAGCAGTGGACCAAGCCCTCTCTCTGGCTATTTCTAGGGCGCTGGCTCTTCTTAGGGATCAGGTTGATAAGCTGGCGAAAAGCATCCCTGGGGTGTTCAGTGACCCAGATCTGGTGGTGGCGGGTCCAAGTAGCTCCCAGATGGGGAATAAAAGGGCCGTTAAGCATAACGCGGGGAACTTGGAAGGATTTGATAAACTTACGGAGACCTTCCTCAAGAGTGCGCGAACGCTAAAACATGCACCCTGCCGGGAGGAGGAGAGGCCCGGAGAAAATTGCAACACTGTCACCACTATTGTAGACCCCGACGGCGGGTTTCCCTTGGAGGGAGAGGGTGTATCGGAGGACGATTTCTCCTCCGATGAGGATAAGGACTCGGGCGTCCCTGGCGTCCAGAGTCCCACTCCTCTCAGTCCCCGGTTGGGGACGGGGTCCACTCGGACATGTTCGAGCCTACCCAAATTTACCATCCTAGGTCGGCAGAGTGGACACCTGACGCCAAAGTGGCAGAGTATGTGGTGGGGAAAATCCATCAACCCCTTGAAAGGGAGGTCAGGAATAGGATGAGGGAGAATGCCCCAGGCCCTCACTGAAGGGGAAGGTGGCACACACACCTGAAATTGATGAGAAACTATGTACCTTTTTCTCCAAGTATATGAGGGATCCCAAGAAAGGAATTGATAGGTCTTGGACGTGGTAGGGCCCTTGACCCAAATTAATCAATTGACAGAGCGTTCCAAAGAGTCAGGATCCCCTTTGTCCACGGATATTGTGGCTGGTTGGGCACACTACCCTAAACCCTAAAACACTACCCCCTCCACTACCCAAACACCACTGCACTACCCTAAACCCTAAAACACTACCCCCAGCACGACACCCTACACTACCCAAACATAACTGCACTACCCTAAACCCTAAAACACTACCCCCAGCACGACTCCCTACACTACCCAAACACCACTGCACTACACTAAACCCTAAATATACCCCCAGCATGACCTCCCACACTACACAAACACCACTGCACTACCCTAAACCCTAAAACACTACCCCCAGCACGACCCCTACACTACCCAAACACCACTGCACTACCCTAAACCCTAAAACACTAACCCCAGCATGACCCCCTACACTACCCAAACACCACTGCCCTACCCTATACCCTAAAATACGACCCCCTACACTACACAAACACGACTGCACTACCCTAAACTCTAAAACACTACCCACAGCATGACCCCCTTCACTACCCAAACACCACTGCACTAACATAAACCCTAAAACACTACCCCCAGCACAACCCCCTACACTACACAAACCACTGCACTACCCTAAACCCTAAAACACTACCCCCAGCATGACTCCCTACACTACCCAAACACCACTGCACTACCCTAAACCCTAAATATACCCCCAGCACGACCCCCTACACTACCCAAACACCACTGCACTACCCTAAACCCTAAAACACTACCACCAGCATGACCCCCTACACTACTCAAACACCACTGCACTACCCTAAACCCTAAAACACTACCCCAGCACGACCCCCTACACTACCCATACACCACTGCACTACCCTAAACCCTAAAACACTACCCCCAGCACGACCCCCTACACTACTGCACTACCCTAAACCCTAAAACACTACCCCCAGCACGACCCCCTACACTACCCAAACACCACTGCACTACCCTAAACCACTACCCCCAGCACGACCCCCTACACCACCCAAACACCACTGCACTACCCTAAACCCTAGAAAAGAAACCCCCACCCCATGCCCAATCCCCCTTACCTCTCACTCCTCATGGTTCCTCTCTGCTCGTGGTTCCTGCTTCACGTCATCTCTGAGGGGCGGTGCACGTCGTTGTGAGGAAACGGAACAGCCTCTGTTTCCTTACAACGACATGGATCGTCTACATGTTTTTTTTTAACGCATGGTCATTTACCATACATACCTTTACAACAAAATTTGTTGTAAAGGCATGCGTGGTAAATGACCATGCATTCTAAAAAAATGCGTAGTAATGACTTCGTGATGTACAACGCATGCGTGGTAATGCTTGCGTTGTAATGGTATCGCAAAGTAAAAGTTGTTGTAACGGCTGTTTACCGATCGAAGCTGGCCCCTGTTCTTCAGTGAGACGTTTATTTGATTAATTAGGAGGAAGAAATGTGGTTTTTTTACCGAAAAGTGCATTCCCGGCTGTTGTATTGTGAAAGTGTCCGCGTGGCCTGGTTTCACTTCCGGTGAGAGAGTGGAAGAGTCTGTTTGGATCTAAAGGAGTTCTGTTGTTGGACGGGGCCGGCGCGACATGTCATCAGAAAACATAGCTAATGGAAAGCGTCCTCCCTGAAGTGTGGAGCAGTGCCATGAGAGGTCAACGAGTGTGCGTCCCACCGCAGTATGACCGTACCGCGTGACCCATGTACCGCCTCCAGGGTACGGGAGGCAGAAGCGGCATCGCAGGTCCTCTTGAAGACCGTTGTAGCACTAATTCTACATTTTGGTACTAGGGCATTTTAACTTCGTTGTTCCTGCCAGATACAAAGAGAAGATCCTGTGTTATTCAGTGCCCTCGTTACCTTTTTTGTGGGTTGTGGTGCTTGTCACTTCGCTGCCCCGCCGGTGCACACGACTGGGCACCCCACCTCGTGTGCCATCTGCAGGGCCTCTGCCCTCGGATCACTGGTTTCGGTTTCTGGAGTGGCAACATAAACAGTTGCTCCCAAAGGACTAGCCTGAACACTTAGGTGAATATCCCCTGCACCAGCATTCCACGGAAATTCTTTCCTAGCTCTCCCACGTCAACGAGCACGGCTCCGCTCACGACACCGTATGACGTCATCGGAGCCATAAGAGGACCTCCTCGGCGTGCGGACGTCAGTTCCACCCATTTTTTCCGTGCCACCGAGGCAAACAGGGGACCGAGACATTTTCACATGTATACATAGTATAATAAATATATATATATTCACTGAAAAAACCATAGGTTTCAGGCACGTTATAGTTAGAAATTAGCATTTAAAAAACCTTAGAAATTCACTGAAAAAACCATAGGTTTCAGGCACGTTATAGTTAGAAATTAGCATTTAAAAAACCTTAGAAATTCACTGGAAAAACCATAGGTTTCAGGGGCGTTATAGTTAGTTGGACATTTCACTCGTACAAAACCATAGAAATTCCCCCGTTATAGTTAGTTCAGCTAACTATAACTCGCGCGCCCGCAATGCACTGCTGATGACGTCACATATTACATCACTCATGACATGGTCAGTGACATCACTCATGACATCACTGATGACATCTCAAATGACATCACTCATGACATCACGCATGACATCATCCAGTGAATGTGTGTTTTTCTGAAAATTAAATATGTTTTATATATGTATATCTCAAGGTCGATGGAAGAATAAATGGTTATATAAGTGTCTAAATGGATGATTTTTTTTGTAAAATTGATTGTATAACTGACTAAGTGTATCTTAGTGAATACATGGGTTAGTGAGTAATGTTTAAATATGAAAATATCTGTATCAGTCTCTCACTTTGTGTATAAGTGGCTGCATGGGTTGGTGAGTAGCTACATGAGTGTCTATATGGGTTATTAGTTGGTTTTTGAGTATCAGTATGAGTGTCTGAGTGTCTGTATGGTTCGGTGGGGGGTATTACTTAGTGCATAGATGCATGAATGAGTGACTCACTGTTTGTATGTGTTGAAGACAGCATGTGTGCAGGACTGTATAGGTGGATGAGTATGTGTATGGGTGTGTTAGTGAGTGAATGACTGTCTCAATAGTGTCTTTATGAGTAACTACATATGTTTTAAACTAGTATATGTGAGTATTGGTGTATATAAGTGAGTATATGTGAGAGTGAGAGATTGGAAGAGTTCCTGTACAAATAAGTAGGTGTTTCTATAAGTGATTGTTTAAGAGAGTAAGTATGTGTAAGTTTCTGTAGAAGTAAGTGTGGTAGTGTGTGTATAACTGTATATGCAAGTAAATGGATGTTTGATACTTTGTTTGCATGTGTGACTGTGTGTGAGTAACTATGGATGAGTAGCGGTGTGTAACAGGATGTATAGGTGTATGAGTACATATGATGAGTGAGTACATGTATGAGTGACTGTATAGGGACTGTTGGTGAATGAGTGGATGTGTGTGTAGATCTTGGAATTACTGAATAGGTGTGTTGTAACTGGTATTGGTATGTCCATTGTTTTGAAAATGTTAGTTTGTATTTTTGAGTGTGTGTATCAAAGGTTATATTAGGGTGAGAGGAGGTCTGCCACTCTATCACAAGGATGATGTCAGTGATGTCATTTGAGATGTCATCAGTGATGTCACTGACCATGTCATGAGTGATGTAATATGTGACGTCATCAGCAGTGCATTGCTGAGTGCAGCGAGTTATAGTTAGCTGAACTAACTATAACGGGGAATTTCTATGGTTTTGTACGAGTGAAATGTCCAACTAACTATAACGCCCCTGAAACCTATGGTTTTTTCAGTGAACACATATATATATATATATATATATATATATATATATATATATATATATATATATATATATATATATATACTTAACATGTTTATAGGTCACTGCATAGTTTTTATAGAAGTTATTTGGATGCTTAGTGGTCTCTGTTTTATTTATCTATCACACTATGCAAATATTATCATAACTATTTAATCTGTACGTGCTTCACTATTGAAATATTGAGGTAAAGATTAAAAAAATTGAGTTAACAAATGCACAAATTGCCTGCAAGTACAGCAACACTTGAAAGTCTGAGTTTATACAGCACAACTTTAAATCTCAATATATTATCTACCCTTTCTATGTTGTCACGTATCTATATCTATGTATTACTTTACTCCCACTGTAGAAGAAGGGACAAAAACATTTGACTCTCTTCAATGCACTACTCACCCTATAATCTCGCTCAAGATATCCTCTACCTCCACACTGACTCATCCCAAACCTCTCTCTACTACTATTATCTCCAAAATAACCCTTTCTAGACTCTTCCCTTCTCTATCCCTCCTAGCTCACTCCAAACCTCATTTTACTGCTATGATCTCCCAAACAACCCTTTCTAAATTCTTCCCTCATGCATTTGAAATTGTTTATATAGCGCGAACATGACCCGTAGGGGTATCAGAGCGCTGTACAAAGACGCAAATACGATAAGCAGGTAAAGGCGTAAATACTAAACATATGGGAAGTTAACCCGCGTAAATACTTAAAAGAGCACTCAACTGTGTGGTACATGTAAAGTAACAAATATTGCATCAATGAATGAGATTCCAATGTTGTTGACAAGAAATAAAAGTTAGTTATGGTGGTTTCAGGTCAATTGTTGCAAGTGGTTATTCAGGAGTAACCATTTGACTTGTGTTTTGAATGAGTAGGTCGAAAGGTTGGATCTGATTTCGGGAGGAAGAGCGTTCCATATTCTCAGAGCTTGACTCGAGAAGGCATGGTTGTAAGTTCTTTTTGAATCTGAATTTGTGAGGTTTCAGCAGGAGAGTGTTGGAGCTTCTTAGGGCCCGATTCAAACCAGACAGAGTTTTTTTGCCATGTAGATGGGGGTGTTATAATGAAGAGCGTTGTGCGTCAAGCGGGCTATCTTGAACCAAATCCTTGCTTCGAGAGATTGCTAATTGAGCTGAATTATCTCTGTTGTGATGTGATAACGTTTTCCAAATACCGTGATGAGTTTGGCAGCAGAGTTCAGAGTGGCCCTTAAAGGGGCCAGTCTAGCTAGGTAATCTTGAATGGGTGAAGAATGATTGTGGGGGCAATCAAGAGGAATTCCGTCTTCAGTGTATTTAACATAAGGTGATTGTAAGTTAACCATTGTTGAGTTGGGGGCATGGCCAAGATAGCGACCGGAGCAGACGCAGCCTGAGCAGCTCCGTAGCCTGCCTGCCAAAAAATCTGATAATTTCGCCTCCCACCCAGTCATGGTGGATCAATAGCGTTGCCCCTAGTTCGGAGGTAAAAGCGGGGGCCAAAGCAGAACTCCAGTTTCTGCGGGACGCACACAAGTCCGCTCTCCTGTAACGGTCGCGGACAAGAGTGGGGCTGAGTGAGCCTGAAGCCGAGGAGCTGAGCGGGGATCTCGACTTGGTCTGTTTTGATGCCGCTGGCGGGCTACCTCTAGGAACGGAGGGAGGAGAACTGGTGAGTGACCCAACGGCTGACAGAGGAGGGGCCATGTTCAGCGGTGCCGGCCTGAGGTGCGGGAGAAGCGCCGGGACCTTACGTGGCGAGGGCCTTACCCCCGAAGTGGAGAGTTGCAGCGGGAGAGCAGAGAGACTGGCCTGTGGCCCTCCTCCAACTACAGGGTGGCTGAGGGGGCGTCGATGCACCGGGCAGAGCCAGAAACCATCTCTGCAGTCATTGCATTGGGCCCTCCACCAGCATCTGAACTCGACAGGGCCCTGACAGCCTCGACGGGCGGGCCCTGCCTCGGACCTCCAGACACAACTGGTGAGGCCCTGCTTGACTGGAGTCGGGCTGTGGCCACTGCTGCGGTTGAAAGGTAGGCTGGGCCCCGCCTGGAACACGGGGCCCATAGGCAATTGCGCTGCTGGACACGAAGAGCCCGCTTCCCCCCACACCAACAATAAAGCTGCAATTGTGTCCGTTGGGCATAAAAGGGAGCCCAGCCATGCGCTCTGGCCTAGAGATGCTACCTCTTGCGGCATCGCAGCCCCAGGGCCTCTGAGGAACGCAGTTGGGAGCCCACGGTGGCCAACATAGATACTTCCCTGAAGTTGCCCCGTCCACTGCCACTGAGACAAAAGAGGGGACCCTCCTACCGGGGGCCAGGCATTACTGGACTGGATTGGCAGCAGTGAAATGGTGGAGATGCTGACTGGCAGTTCGCCAAGGACCTGGGTTGTACCGGTGTGATTTCTGCTGATTTGTTACAGGCATCACTGCCCACTTTAACCCCCGGGAGGGGGACAAACAACTCTTTTAAGACTGGCGTGGCACCCTCATGTTGGTAGCACCGGGGATACCTGAACACCCACAAACCCGCACCTCCATGAAAGTAGACACTGGAGTTGGGCGGAGCGCGCAAGCGACCACAGCGGTGGAGCACATCTTAACATGCTGAAGTGCACACGGAGGGACAACCGTGAGATACAGTGCCATTCCCAAGCCACATAGATACTGAGCTCATTTGCCTTGCATCTGGTGGAACACAGCCATGGGGAAGGATCGGCCGCAAAGAGGGGCACAACAAACAAAGATGGACCAGTATACGGCGACAGGAGGCAAGACGTCCGCAGACAAAGGCAGTGCACCAGTTGTCCCCACAGGAGCACAAATCCTTGCGGCCATAGAGTCCTTCAGTGCAGCTGTACAAGCCACGATTTATGCGATGTCACTGGACATAGGACTGTTGCGAGTTGACCACACAGCGGCGGAAAGATCCATAGTGACTGAGAAGAACGTTGCAGAACTACAGGGCGAGGTGTCCAGCTTGAAAGCAGCCCTTTCAGACCTAACCGCTAAAACTGCGGACCTGGAACGACGTCCTGAAGATGCTGAGGGACGTTCCCGAAGATGCAACCTCCGATTTGTCGAATTCCCGGAAGGATTGGAAGGGAAAACACTGGAACTCTCCCTAGAGACATGGATTAAAGGAACACTAACGGGGGCGAACCTCTCGGCGTTCTTCATGAAAGAACGTGCACATTGGGCCCTGGCTCCATTACCCCCTGCGGGTGCAGTACTACGAACTATCATTGCAAAAGTTCCAAACTACAGGGACCATGACAGCATCTTAAAAGCAGCTCGCCGGGATGGGGATCCAGCTTTCGAGAACCACGTGGTACGCATCTTCCCAGACTACACACGCCTAGTGCAACAGAGAGCGTCCTTTGGAGGGGTGAAACAGAAACTTAGGGCAATGACTTTCTGCATGGCGATCTTGCCCACTTCTTCGCATCGCCAGAAGAGGCATGGGACTGGCTGGAGGTACGCGGTGAAGAAAGACCTTTGCACCAGGGGGGGAGCGGCAGCGAGGGCTCCTGGCATGGGTAAACCGCAATGAACAGTAGGTGGAGCAGAAGGCCTGGACGCACATCACGCTCGACTCAGAGAATAGTGGTGCGGCGAGATGGATCTTTGGACATGGAACAATCCGAATCTGGTACCGAAGACAGAGGGTCGCCTAGAGTAGACCCACAGCTGCAGCTAGCCGAGCGGGAAGCCATGAAGGCACTGGTGGAGGAAGTCACAGCCTCAAGCTCGGATGCCAGCATGGGAGATGTGGTGGAAGACACCCCCCAGCCAGAGAATTCCTGATAAGTCTATGGACTGAGGTTTTTTATGGAGACGGAAGAGTGTGTGCTGCCAGATGTGAGACATGCCTCACCGAGCGGGTAGGGGGTCATGACAAGTGTGCATGGGGCTCGAATGGATGCTTGTAGACATGTTCCGAGTCACGGTGAGACTGGGAGGGAACCAACCGCAAGGCGGGTGGGCACGCACCCCTCCCCCTTTACTTTTTCTCCTCTCTCCTTGTTCAACTCTTTGCCTGATGGATGAGTGATTCAAGACAAGCGTGAGTGGGGACCGGGAGTGGGGTGGATGTTACTGTTGAGCACACCTGGTGCCCAGCCATGACCTTAGACGGCTGGTGTAGTGCGATAGAAGACTGGACAGCAGTCACAGACTGCCGGTTCTGAATGACTGGGTGATAGCAAGAGTGATTTTCACTCACTTATAGTGATGGATTATTGTTTTTACACTGTTGATGTTAAATTCACAAACCTAACTCCGACTTTCTTCCTGGGAAAGAGGGACGGTGAGGGTACAGCAGGAGTTGGTCATACATGGGGAAGCATGTATTGTTTCTGCAGTGTTTACCCGGGGGGAGGGATGCTTCAAATGTTGATTTTGCATGTATCACTGGCGGTAATGGTGGCAAAGAAACAGGTGACTGAAGTGAGAAGGTTACTGGTGAAAAAAGGATGGGACAATTTAAATTTATAACATGGAAACGTGCGGGGCTAAATTAATTTGTAAAGGGCTACAGAGTGCAAACTTATCTGCGACAGCAGGAAGCCCAAGTGGCTCTGCTACAGGAGACGCATCTGCCAGACGCCGAGTCACAGAGGCTACATAGGAAATGGAGGGGACCGCTATTCTCTTCCACTTACTCTACATATGCGAGAGGGGTAGCGATATGGGTAGCCCCACAAGTCCCATTCCAGATCCATGGTTACAAAGCAGACAGAGGGAAGATACGTTGTGGTGCATGGTGTGTTGGATGGCATGGAAGTTTGCTTGATAAATGTCTACACCCCGAATGTGGATGCTGGCAATTTTTATCTGGAACTAGAAAAACTGTTAATCCCCTACATGGGGAAACCATTAATATGGGCAGAGGACTTCAATTGTGTATTGGATGGTACCCTAGATAGACACCCCCCAAAACTAAACACTAAACCAAACATGTCAGCAGCTCTGCATGACGTAATGGCACGCCTACACTGTATGGATATCTGGCGGGAACAGCACCCCAATCCACAAGGGTACACTTGCTATACCCCATCTTGAACTGTCTCTAGTAGACTTGATAGATTTCTGCTTCCTGAGAAGGCCTCTTCAGCGGCAGCACACACCAGTTTACTGGGCCGCTACCTGTCAGACCACACCCCAGTGTTGGAATGGGGGGGTGGAGCGCAGTAGACTAAGAGTACCACTGTGGCGCCTACGACCAGAGGCTCTCCGAGACGCAGTATTCAGAGAAGAAATTAGAGAAGCCATAAGAGGTTTTTTCTCCACTAATTGGTTATCTGCTGCTAATAGGGGGGGTGGAATGGGGCACGCTAAAAGTGGCCACTTGCGGAGAATGTCTGTCCAAAATAGGGGGCACATGGAGACGGTTAGAGCGGGACCTCACCGAAGCAGAAGGTGAGTTAACCAGACTGCAACACGGGGGACAAGAGCAGGAGTTGCACAACAACTCTTTCCTAAGCTCGCAGCGTCAAGTGGGTGAGGTATGGGATAGGCTGGACTGCTTCACCAGACGTGAATATCGACAGCTGATACACAGGGACGGCAATAAATCGGGAAGGCTATTGGCCTGGCTCCTACTTTGGAAATGACCCCACACCACTTATATTGACGCTCCAGCCCCCTGACTGCACCACTGTCGTTACGCAAAAAGGGATTAACTCCCTGCTGTGTGACCACTTAGCAACGGTGTACCGGCAACGCCCAGAGGCAGACCTGACCGAAACTCTGGGGTTCCTGAATGATGTGCCCCTCCCATCTCTCAAGGGAGCAGGTGACTTAATTGGAGGCCAAGATCAAACTTGAAGAACTGCAAGAGGTGGTTCAGAGAATGGCTCATTGTAAGTCCCCGGTCCCAGATGGCCTACCGGTGGAGTTCTATCAGACCTATGCGGACCTAGTGCTCCCCCTGCTACTAGAAACTTTGCAGGAAGCCAAGCGATCGGGTGTCCTACCGCAGTCCATTAGAGAGGCACAAATTGTCATGCTCCCGAAACAGGGCAGAGATACAAGTGACCCTGGGGCTTACAGACCCCTGTCAATGCTGGGAGTTTACGTAAAAATACTGGCCAAGGTTATGGCAACGCGTCTCAGTAGGGTGGTAACGCAGTTAGTGCATGAAGACCAATGTGCTTTTATGCCGGGAAGAGGAACACATATGAATCTTCGTTGCCTCTCACACGTGATGCACTCGGTGGCAGGCAGCGATATTAGGGCGGCAGTAGTCGCCCTAGATATCGAGAAGGCATTTGACACTCTGCGATGGGAATATCTGTTGCAGGTCCTAAAGAGGATGGGAGTCAGGAGAGAATACATAACCTGGTTCTGGCTTCTTTAATACCAGCCCAGCGCCTGGATCCGCAGTGGCGGACTAGCATCGGGAACTATACCCATCAAAAGGGGCACAAGACAGGGATGCCCATTATCCCCACTTCTCTTTGCCCTGGCGGTGGAACCGCTGGCGATCTGCTTAGGCGAGACATGAATCGGTGGGGTATCACTGTTAATGTCATCTCCTTATATGCAGACGACGCACTCCTATATGTCCATCAGCCAGAGGAGGCGGTACCGATACTCCTGGATATATTAGTCTCTTTTGGGACCGTGTCAGGCAAGCACATAAAACGTCAAAATTTGGTCATATTCCCACTGGTCGTGTTGGCAAAGGGAAGCCCCACAGACCTCCCTGACGTGCAACTCAGCTGGGAGAGGGACCGTTTTTGTTACCTGGGCATACAGGTAGCACACTCTCAAGAAGCGCAGTACACTCTAAACATGGGGGCGGTGATTACGAGCTTGAGGGAATCGGTCCAGTTCTGGAACGGACTCAATGTCCAAAGAGAGTTAACAAGTGCACTCCTATGTATTCATGTTCCATAATTATTCCATAATTTGTGAAGGTTGTGGCGTGCAGCCCGAATCGCGGTCAGCCCTCAACCACGTGCGTTGAATAAACATACGGAAACCGAAGCGTAATTCCACTCCAGATCGGACGCACTGCTTGATTCAAGTAACATAACAAAGTTATACCCGATTCATCCAAATTTCATCCGTTTTATTCAAAGTATTCCAAAAATTAATTTCCATTTCATCGTATTACGTGTTGAGCACATATGTATAACAAAGCTTCAAAACGGCAGATATGCCTCCAGGCCTTTTTCTGTCGCGTGCTATATACATAAATTCATCCATAGTGATTGTTCGTCTATACCCAATGCATTTCAAGCTTTTATTAGCTCTTCTTCAGGGGTTCACTATAAGTATTAAAAAAACAACCATTCGTTTTTTTTTTAAAACTCAAACTGAAGTGTATACGAGATAATTAAGTTATTTACTAAATTCATGTTACATTTTACCCCAAACCAGTAATCGGCATTTTCCCTCTATGCGTATATCTCTACGCTACAAACAGTTACCCAAACAAGTCTCACCTCGATCTTAACATTTCTCCATATTACCAACTTCTTACTCGTTCCCCCTAAGCTCGTGATTGACGATATTTTTTGAAAACCCATCTCTTTAAACCAACATCATCAACCTTCCTCCATACCTTTATCCTCTCTTGTTACGATCTTTCTCCAAACAAGTTATCTCCTTCTAACGAAGTAGCATTCTATTCACTATTCCCGTCCTTCTTCTTAACTAATGTCAAATAACTCCTCCCCTCTTCATCCGCCAATCCCATTAATCTACATCCTTTTGAATTCACTATCCTTATTCCTACAAGTCCCATAATGCATTGTTTCAACCATTCTCCTTCCCTTCATTATTCAAGACATGTTTAGGCTTTTCAAATACCCCGCCCACCCTTCAACAATGTTATATGTCGATTACGGCATGTTCTAGAATTTTTGAAGCATGTAACTCAATTATATCTGAAAGAGACCCGTTAGTGACAGATTCCTTACCTTAGAATATCCCCAGGCGTCAGGCTGGATCCGGAAAGTTTTTTGCGTAGCAGTACCCTTGCGCGTCGGTAGGCGGCGTCGTGCGGCTCCGCGTCCGTCGTCGGCGTCGGGATCGCCGGGATGACGTCGCGGGCAGTACTTAGACGCCGCCCCTGCGCGCTGACATCAGTTCTTTTTCCGCGCCAGTAAGCGCAGATCCGGGAAGAGCAGTGCCTAGTCAATTTTTGACTACATTTTTGGTGAATTTTTTCACTGTTCCTTTTCGAGTCATCTCGACTCCAAGTTGTCGGTAGGGATGCCCGGCTTCAAGCCATACGAGGTCTGTGCTCGCATGATGTCGATCACAGACCCGCACTTAGAGTGTCTCTACTGTCTCGGCCGAGACCACGACACGAAGTCGTGCCCTGACTGCCGGAAACTTCACCCGAAGGCTTTGCGAGAGCGGTCTCGAAAGCTACTCGAGGTCTGGCAGTCGGCTCCGCGCCGCACCAAGCCCCAGTCCCGGGAGAGGTCGAGGGGCCGGTCGCGGAGTCCCCGCCGGTCGTCGGAGTCCAAGTCTTCGCGCTCCTCGGGTAAGTCGAAGCACAAAAAGTCTAAGAAGCATCATCGCTCTAAGACTTCGCCTCGCCGGTCTCACGACTCGGCTGAGGCCCCTGTCGGCACCGTCCCCGGACGTGCCTGTGGAGCCGCCCCCGCATTACCCGTCCTTTCCGGGTTCGGGGGCGACTCCGGCCCAAGTACAGGAGTTCCTGTCGGCCATGGCCCGCCTCTTCGGGCCTCAAGGTCCCTCCGGTGCGCCTTCGGGCCCCACGGGCCCTGATGGGGTTGCTCCGGCGTCGCCGACGACTCCGGTCCCGGCGTCGCCTGTCCCGCCAGCCTTGATCCCGGCCTCGGCTCCGGCCCCGGCCTCGATCCCGGCTCCGGTGGTACCGCAACCCCCATCGACGCCGGTTGACCTAACCACGCCTCCGCCGATGTCCCCGGTGCCGTTCCTGACGCCGTCCGGGGCTCCGGACGGCGTCGTTCCCCAGTTCGCTCCGGAGCCGGACATGGAGCCGGACCGGCGTCGCTCGACGCCGGCTCCGGCGCCGATGAGACCTTGGGTCCCAAATGTCCCCCCTCCTCCATATTTTTCACCTGAGGAGGACCAGGAAAGCTGGGAGGGGTCGGAAGACCCTCTCACACAGCAGTGTGAGTATGATCAGGACTGGGCAGAGGAACTTGGGGATGCCAGTGGTCTAGATACTTCCCCTGACTCTGGCATGCTGTCTCCTCCCGTGGCTACGGAGGAGGGAGCAAATTTCGCAACGGTGTTGCGTAGAGCAGCTGGGGCCTTGCACCTCCAGTTGCCTACTGTGGCTGTCAAGACTAATCTCTTGACGGAAGTGCTTCAGCCGGCAGCCTCCTCCTCGGAGACTGTGCTGCCGTTTAATGATGCACTGACTGACGTTCTTTTGGGCGCCTGGTCCAAGCCCACCACAGGGGCTACTGTGGATAGGAACGTGGCCCGAGCCATCGCCCTGCTCCGGGCGACCCCTTGTTTCTCTCCCAACATCCCACCCCCGAGAGCTTGGTTGTCCAAGCCTCTGCCTCCCAAACCACCTTCCCTACTGCCCCTCCGGATAGGGAATCCAAACGCCTGGACCAATTTGGGAAGAAGGCTTTTTCTTCCTCCAGTGCTGGCTTGCGGTCCGTCAACACCGCTTGCCTTTTGGGCCGATATACCCACTCCCTGTGGGATTCAGTGGCGACTGTTTTGCCCCAGTGTTCTGAGGAGGTCCAGACACTGCTTACCCGCACCATTGCGGAAGGTAGGGATGCGGCAAAGTACACCATACGTTGTGGCCTTGATACCGCCGACTCGCTGGGCAGATCGCTTGCAACGACGGTGGCGCTGCATCGCCACGCCTGGCTGAGAACAACGGGTTTCTCGGGTGATGTCCAGAATACACTCATGGACATGCCCTTTGATGGAGTTGGTCTTTTTGGTTCCAAAGCAGACCATGCGCTGGAGCGTTTTAAGGACTCACGGGCTACTGCCAAGTCCCTGGGCCTTTCTGTTGTGCGCCCTCCGCTCACCTCTGCTTTTCGCCCCTTTCGTGGCCACGGAAGGGGCGCCCAGTCACGTCAGCTGCCCAGCCACCGGCCCGCGCAGCAAGCGTCTTCGCGTGGCCGAGGACGTGGATACCGCCGTGGCGGTTCGGCAACCAGCGTGCGGGTCAGGCCACCACCTCCAACCCGTCCGCGACCTCCAAGCCCTCCTAGTCCCTCCTTTCAGGTGCACAGCACGCCAGTAGGGGGCAGGGTCTGCCATCACCTTCACCACTGGCGTGCCATCACCTCGGACAGGTGGGTCTTGGACATTGTCCGAAGGGGCTACTCCCTCCCCTTCGAGACCACCCCCCCAGCCATGCCACCTCAATTCCACCGCATGTCAGGGGATCACTTGGTGCTTCTACAGAAGGAAGTCACGGCCCTCTTGGCCAAGAGGGCCGTGGAGCGTGTTCCGACCCCAGAAGTAGGGCGTGGTTGCTACTCCCACTACTTTCTGGTGCCCAAAAAGGACAAGGAGGACATGCGTCCTATCTTGGACCTCCGGAACGTCAATCGCTTCCTCCGGAAGGAGAAGTTCAAGATGCTCACCCTAGCTCAGGTCTTAACTGCTCTCGACCCTGGAGACTGGTTGGTAGCGTTGGACTTGCAGGACGCTTATTTCCACATCCCCGTCCTGCCAGCCCACCGGCGTTACCTGCGGTTCACGGTAGGCCTCGAGCATTTTCAGTTCACCGTGCTCCCCTTTGGCCTTACCAGTGCCCCTCGGGTGTTCACGAAAGTGATGGCGGTGGTCGCAGCTCATCTGCGCCGGGCAGGGGTTCCAGTCTTCCCCTACCTCGACGACTGGCTGCTGAAGGCGGGCTCGTCCCAGGCAGTCGTCTCCCACCTCCAGACTACGGCCGAACTCCTGCACTCGCTGGGGTTCTCCATCAATGTGCCGAAGTCGCATCTGATTCCTTCTCCACAGCTCCTTTTCATTGGAGCAGTTCTGGACACGACGCAGTTTCGGGCCTATCCTCCCGAACGGCGAGTCCGGGATATTCAGGCTATGATTCCGATCTTTCAGCCTTTATCCTGGGTTTCGGTACGGATGACCCTGAGGCTGTTGGGCCTCATGGCCTCCTGCATCCTGCTGGTCGATCATGCCAGATGGCATATGCGGGCTCTGCAGTGGGACCTGAAGTTCCACTGGGCGCAGCACCAGGGCAACCTGGTGAGATCTCGGAGGGGACTGCAAAACAGTTGCAGTGGTGGCTCTCGAACCGGCAATCGGTCATGGGCAGATCCCTCTCCCTTCCCCAGCCAGAGCACACAGTTGTGACGGACGCGTCCCTTCTGGGATGGGGCGGTCACATGGGAGAGGCGGAGATCAGAGGCCTCTGGTCTCCGCCGGAGTCCCGGCTCCATATCAACCTTCTGGAGCTACGGGCGATCCGACTTGCACTCAAGGCATTCCTTCCCTCTGTCAAAGGGAAGGTAGTGCAGGTGTTCACAGACAACACCACCGCCATGTGGTACTGCAACAAACAAGGCGGGGTGGGGTCGTGGACCCTCTGTCAGGAGGCTCTGCGCCTCTGGACATGGCTGGAACATCAGGGCATGTTCCTGATGGTTCAACACCTGGCCGGTTCCCTGAACGCCAGGGCGGACGAACTCAGCCGCAGGTGCATGATGGATCACGAATGGCGTCTTCACTCGGAAGTGGCGCAAGGACTCTTTCTACAGTGGGGAGAGCCTTGGTTAGATCTATTCGCCACCGAAGAGAACGCGCAATGTCAGCAGTTCTGCGCGTTGGAATTTCCAAGGCAGCACTCGCTCGGCGACGCTTTTCGTCGCGAGTGGAGTTGCAGTCTATTGTACGCCTTTCCGCCTATACCACTTCTACCCAGAGTGTTGAAGAAGATTCGGCGCGACCGGGCCCAAGTAATCCTTGTGGCTCCGGACTGGGCTCAAAGAGTTTGGTATCCCGAGCTACTCAGTATGAGCGTCGATCCCCCGATCCGTCTGCCTCTTCGGGAGGATCATCTGTCGCAGCAGCAGGGGACGGTCCTCCACCCGAACCTGTCCAGCCTCCACCTGCTTGCGTGGAGATTGGGCGGCGGCAGTTGATTCCTTTCGACTTGCCTCCCGAAGTTTGTGATGTGATTCTGGCAGCCAGGCGTCCCTCCACTAAGGTGGTATACGCCTGCAGGTGGAACAAGTTTGTGGCATGGTGCACAGCAAAGGCTGTGAATCCCCTCTCTGCCCCTCTTTCTGAGGTTCTTCTGTTCCTTCTTTCACTGGCCCAACAGGGTTCTGCCCTGGGTACCATCAAGGGCTATCTTTGTGCCATTTCGGCCTTCCTCAGGCTTCCTGATCAGCCCTCCCTTTTCAAGTCCCCTGTTGTTAACAGGTTCCTAAAAGGCATTACACACCTTTTCCTCCTGTTCCGTTTGTAATGCCTCAGTGGGACTTGAACTTGGTTCTTACCTTTCTAATGTGCGCTCCCTTTGAGCCTCTACATAACTGTCCTCTTCGTCTTCTGACTCTGAAGACAGCCTTTCTGGTGGCCATCACCTCCGCTCGGCGGGTGAGTGAGCTCCAGGCTCTATCATGCAAACCTCCCTTTCTGTCTGTCCATCCAAACAAGGTTGTTCTTAGGACGCGTCCGTCCTTCTTGCCAAAGGTGGTTACTGCCTTCCACATTGGGCAGACCATTACTTTGCCCACCTTCTTTCCGCCTCCGCATCCTTCCAGAGAGGAAGAGAGGCTCCACCGTCTGGACCCAAAACGTGCGCTTTCTTTTTATATCAACCGCACACAACACTTCCGGGTGGATGACCAGCTCTTTGTTGGCTACGTGGGCACCAAAAAAGGTCGGGCGGTGCACAAGAGAACCGTCTCCCGCTGGGTGACCTTGTGTATCAAAGCCTGCTATTCTTTGGCTAAGAAGGAGCCTCCTGTTGGGCTGCGTGCCCATTCCACCAGGGCAACGGCTGCTACCACGGCTTTAGGCCGCGGTGTTCCGCTGCAGGATATCTGTCAGGCAGCTACGTGGGCCTCGCTGCACACGTTTACAAAGCATTACTGCCTTGACAGTCGGGTCCGGAGGGACGGCTTCTTTGGCCGTTCTGTCCTCCGGGACTTCCTTGTCTGATCTTTGTTCGCAGACCAACCACCGGGGTTGGTATTGCTGGGGTATCTATTCTAAGGTAAGGAATCTGTCACTAACGTGTCTCTTTCAGATGCACAAGTTACTAACTTGTGTAACGATATATCTGTAAGAGACAGTAGTTAGTGACAGATTCCTACCGCCGCACCCATCCTCCCCGTTCTGCGAACTGATTTCTAGGGTTAAGGACATCCCTTTCAGGGCCCTAGTATTTTTCGGACACCTATGTCAGCTTCTTGCATGGCTCTGCGTTCCTGGCGCGGAAAGTCGTGTACAGAACTGACGTCAGCGCGCAGGGGCGGCGTCTAAGTACTGCCCGCGACGTCATCCCGGCGATCCCGACGACGCCGACGACGGACGCGGAGCCGCACGACTCCGCCTACCGAAGCGCAAGGGTACTGCTACGCAAAAAATATTCCGGATCCAGCCTGACGCCTGGGGATATTCTAAGGTAAGGAATCTGTCACTAACTACTGTCTCTTGCAGATATATAGTTACACAAGTTAGTAACTTGTGCGTTATTACTAATTGATCGTCAACATCTAAATACAAACAGTTCAAGTCAAATCCATCGTGTTTCACAACTGCCATTTCTGGAGAATGAATTGTTCTTATATCGGCTTCGCGTGTAACACTTATATTGTTTTTCATTATTAGTCATCGTGGGTGCAACTTGTTGGTAGGGCTGGCAATAGTATCAATGTCCAAAGAGAGTTAACAAGTGCACTCCTATGTATTCATGTTCCATAATTATTCCATAATTTGTGACGGTTGTGGCGTGCAGCCCGAATCGCGGTCAGCCCTCAAACACGTGCGTTGAATAAACATACGGAAACCGAAGCGTAATTCCACTCCAGATCGGACGCACTGCTTGATTCAAGTAACATAACAAAGTTATACCCAATTCATCCAAATTTCATCCGTTTTATTCAAAGTATTCCAAAAATTAATTTCCATTTCATCGTGTTACGTGTTGAGCACATATGTATAACAAAGCTTCAAAACGGCAGATATGCTTCCAGGCCTTTTTTTGTCGCATGCCATATACATAAATTCATCCATAGTGATTGTTCGTCTCTACCCAATGCATTTCAAGCTTTTATTAGCTCTTCTTCAGGGGTTCACTATAAGTATTAAAAAACAACCATTCAATTTGTTTGAAAAACTCAAACTGAAGTGTATACGAGATAATTAACAGTTATTTACTAAATTCATGTTACATTTTACTCCAAACCAGTAATCGGCGTTTTCCCTCTATGCGTATATCTCTAAGCTACAAACAGTTACCCAAACAAGTCTCACCTCGATCTTAACATTTCTCCATGGAGAACACGATGAAATGGAAATAAATTTTTGGAATACTTTGAATAAAACGGATGAAATTTGGATGAATCGGGTATAACTTTGTTATGTTACTTGAATCAAGCAGTGCGTCCGATCTGGAGTGGAATTACGCTTCGGTTTCCGTATGTTTATTCAACGCACGTGGTTGAGGGCTGACCGCGATTCGGGCTGCACGCCACAACCTTCACAAATTATGGAATAATTATGGAAGATGAATACATAGGAGTGCACTTGTTAACTCTCTTTGGACATTGATACTATTGCCAGCCCTACCAACAAGTTGCACCCACGATGACTAATAATGAAAAACAATACAAGTGTTACATGCGAAGCCGATATAAGAACAATTCATTCTCCAGAAATGGCAGTTGTGAAACACGATTGATTTGACTTGAACTGTTTGTATTTAGATGTTGACGATCAATTAGTAATAACATAATTGAGTTACATGCTTCAAAAATTCTAGAACACGCCATAATCGACGTATAACATATTGAAGGGTGGGCGGGGTATTTGAAAAGCCTAAACATGTCTTGAATAATGAAGGGAAGGAGAATGGTTGAAACAATACATTATGGGACTCGTAGGAATAAGGATAGTGAATTCAAAAGGACGTAGATTAATGGGATTGGCGGATGAAGAGGGGAGGAGTTATTTGACATTGGTTAAGAAGAAGGACGGGAGTAGTGAATAGAATGCTACTTCATTAGAAGGAGATAACTTGTTTGGAGAAAGATCGTAACGAGAGAGGATAAAGGTATGGAGGAAGGTTGATGATGTTGGTTTAAAGAGATGGGTTCACAAAAAATATCATCAATCATGAGCTTAGGGGGAACGAGTAAGAAGTTGGTAATATGGAGAAATGTTAAGATCGAGGTGACACTTGTTTGGGTAACTGTTTGTAGCGTAGAGATATACGCATAGAGGGAAAACGCCGATTACTGGTTTGGAGTAAAATGTAACATGAATTTAGTAAATAACTGTTAATTATCTTGTATACACTTCAGTTTGAGTTTTTCCAAAAAATCGAATGGTTGTTTTTAGGTCTCGCGCCTAGCATGGCACTGCACAGCAGTGCTCGCGCAGCGCGAGACATTTAGTGGGTGAAAAACGGGGATTCAGCACTGACCTAGGAATCGCACACGCTCGTGCGTGTGTGATTCCTTTTGTGCTACCCCATTTGCCTTTTCGTGCGTCTTTGTATAAAAGACTGCACGCAATTGGCCAAAGGCGGGCGCATTGCTCCGCCCATGGCCTATTGGTGTCTATTACGCGCTTGGTGCGCGTAATAGACACCAATAGGCCATGTGGTTTCAATTATCATGCCCAGACACGGGCGTGATAATTGAAATCACATGCTTAGCTGTGGCGCGCGTGCGCGCACCACTTGTTTTCTTTCGTTCCAGGAGAGTCTGTCGATGCGCCACTGCTTCAGTCACCAAGGTAGAAAGTTCGTAATGGATGGATGTTGATGCAAAAGTACCCTTGTTTTAAAATCCAAATCTTGTTTTTTTTTTTTTTTTACATATGCAGGACGAGATATCGGTAGATGGTACAGATACTATACATTCCTGGAATAATTTGGCCCTAATGTTTAGAAACGCAGCCGTTTAACTGTTCAAAACGGTATTGCCCCAGCGTTAATTCTTTTATTGTGTGATGGATACGTTATTCCCCTAGATAACTATTGAAGTTTGACGCCGGAAAGGGCAGTAAGTTGTTGAATTTGAGTTCAAACTCGTGAGGTAACCTATAGGTCTGTTGCAATGGGTATCTATTTTGCACTTGGGGGGCGGAGCGTGCTCGCGACCAAGATGGCCGCTTGAGCCTTTAGCTCCGTATCGCCGACACATAATCCTGAAGATATCCGACGGACTCCACGGTCATACCTGCTTCCTGGCCGATATCCTGCCACCGGAACCCGCTAGCGACACGGGGAGCGACTCCCGACCTTCCTGACACACACAGATCCGGAGATATTGCCGTGGACAATACGCGACCCGCTGGGCCTGGGATCCCCGGCATAGAGTGGGGCGGAAGGCGGAGCTGCGTCGGCGTACGTGCTGCGGCCGTCCGGAAGCCCAGATCGGCACACGCGATCTGAATTGCCCAACCCCTACTGCCCCAGACATCGGGCTTCGCAGGCTGCGGGGGAGCTTGGGAGACAGCCGCACAACCACGCAAGACTCACTGAGGGGAGCCGGCGGTTAGAACACCCACGCCGCGGGACAACGCAGTGAACTCCGGCTGGTAATTGGGCGCCGGCGCGGAGGACTTCGCGACTGCACGGATACACGCGGGCGCAGGGAGCCACCATGGAGAAGGGCTGGGGACTCCACGGCAGTGGCTTTCGGCGGGGGACTGGAGGTGAGCCCGGACAGCTTGGGGTCCCGCTGCTACGCGGAGCGGTGTCGGCTCTGAGACCCCTGCGTCAGGGGGACATCAAAAAACTGGAAGGAGGCGCCTGGAGCCAGACATTGCATCACACGGAGGGCTACGTGCGACACTGCGCAGGCCTGCACCCCGGTGGGGGGCCCACACCTGGTGACCTCGAGTCCCCGAGAATCCAGCTGGAGATACTACATAGGCTGCAGCCCAAGCACTATAGAGCAGGGGCTCACACTCTGCAAACGTGGCTGCTGAGATTGGTGGCCGGACCAGATATTACCAGACACAGAACCAGGGACGCCCCGGGGAACAATTGCGGAGTGTGACCCAGGAGGAGAAACGCAGGGGAGCGCCTGGGGCAGGTAGAGTGGCAGGAGGCAACTCGGACGGACGCGCGCTGACCCCCGCGTAGCCTACAGACCAGCGAAGGCGGGGCTGGTGGCGGGCGAGGTTCCTGGCTGCTAGCCCGGTCGCCCCAATCGGCCCCGGGGTATAAAGGGCTTGCCTACAGCCGAACACAAAGCGGTGGTAGTCTGGGGTGCGCGGTCCTTGCTTTTCCCAAGCCGGCGCGACGTCCGGTGGAGGCAAAACGCGGCCCCTGGCGGACGAGCTTCGCCCAAAGGAGAGCATGGGCAGAACAGATAGAACGCAACCGAAGCTCACCTTCGATCAGAAACGTTCTAAATCGCACGACGCCACGACCGAAGAGGCCTCCAGGACGCCAACACCTGCGGAAGGCGACCCAGACATCCGGAGTATGCTCATTTCAATGGAAAAAAGTTTGCAGTCTGGTATCACCTCCCTAGGCACTAAAATGGATGCCCTCTCATACCGGATGGACAGAATGGCGGAACGTCTGGATAAGCACACGGAGAGGTTGGACATGTCAGATCGGAGACTCACGGAGGTGGAGGAGGCGCAGACCACGCTGGACTCGGACCATAAACAACTCGGGAGGGTCATGCGTGTCCTGCAAGAGAAGACGGAAGATTTGGAAGCTTGCTCGAGACGCTGCAACCTAAGAATTACTGGCCTCCCAGAGACCACCCCTACTGGAAATATGGAACACTTTGTTGAGAAGCTATTAGTGAACCTTCTGGGGGAAGGCGCCTTCTCCGCTATGTTTGTGGTGGAGAGAGCGCATCGATCCCTGGGACCGTGCCAGCCGCCGGGTGCTCCGCCACGCCCAATTATAGCAAAATTGCTCAACTATCGGGACAGAGATGCGGCTCTGCGGATGGCACGGGGAAAACAAGAATTGGCATTTGAGGGGTCAAGGATTTCGATCTTCCCGGACTTCACAGCCCGAGTGCAGGATGCACGAAGACAGTTTGGCCCCATGAAAAAAGTTGCGTGATCTGGGCCTGGACTACGCCATGCTGTATCCTGCTAAACTTAGGGTGAACAAACAAGGCCGCTCCCACATCTTCACGGACCCGAAAGTACTACAGAAGGCGCTGAAAGGTTGGACGAAAGAGAAGCAACAGAGTCCGGAACTACCCCTACTGGATGAAGCGGCGGGAGGAGCGCTCGACGAACAAGACTGAGAGCTCCGCATACACTTCCAGCTGATAAGTACTGGGGGACACGTGGAGGCGGTGGGCCGGGGGGTGGAAATGGGGGTCACGCATTGGGGATATACTGCCTTTCAGCCAGGTACACTATGGGGGTCAACTCCGGAGGAGCTATTTGTGAAGTGCCGGGACTGCATATGAGGTGCAAGCGAGCTGAACACTTTAGAACTGATACATATACACGCGCAGGGCTGCATCGCAGAGGAACGAGCAAAAGAGCACAACATTAACGGGAACTAGATATTGGTGGGCAGTCTCGGTTTAGGGGAGTGTACCTAGGGACTCCCAACAAATTGCAGAACAGAAGCCAGGAGGGCCAGATCGTTTCAGTTTCACGGCTCCGATATAATTAGACACGAAGCGTATTGGAGTGGAGGCTGTGAAAAAAACAGTCGGCGAGCGGAGGCTGGGACGAAAGATTAGCTACATTTGATAGTTCATAGCTCGCAGAGTGACCTCTGCCCACGAGTGACACACACCAGCACTGTGAACTGAGCACAGGGGGAGGGATCCAGGGAGGAGAGGGGGGGGGCACTTTGGGGGGATGCTGCGCGACCGAGTTGCGGGTGGTCTGCTGTGGGAGGGGGGAGGGAGGCGAAGGGTTAAGGTTATGTTGTTTTTTGTATTAATGAAGTTTGTGTGGTATTTGTTCGATTTACACTGCACGCACATGCTACATAGGTCAGGATGCATTCCCAGAATCGAAAAGCAAGATGGCGACACCTAGCGGGGCGTCAGCCCCGAGGGCAATAGACTCCCTCCGCGCGCTGTTGTGGAATATTAGAGGGCTTAACGACTATCGTAAACTACGAAAAGTACTGAACTTCCTAACAAGACATAATATCGATGTGGCCCAACTACAGGAGACGCATCTACCGCTACACAGCGGGATGCTACGCGGCAGAGGACTGCTAGGTAATGTCAACGCCTCTGGCTTTACCTCGCATGCGCGCGGGGTACTGACCTGGGTTAACCCTAGATCTAATTACACAATAGATCTGCTGTCTGCGGATGGAGATGGCCGATACGTGATCTCCAGATGCCGGGGTAGGGGATTGGATTTGCTGATAGTGAATGTCTACGGCCCGAACTATGATAGCCCGGAGTTCTTTGCGGCGCTGGCAAACACGATAAAGGGATGTGAGAGAGCTCATGTTATATGAGGTGGGGACTTTAATCTGGTCAGAAACCCAGAACTGGATAGATCCGGAGGCCCGATGAGGAAACCGGCGGCAAGAACCCTAGAAAGCATCATGATCAGCACAGACCTGGGGGACGTATGAAGAGAGCGGCACCCAGAACAGGGAGGATTCACACACTATTCCGCCTACCATAATTTACACACATGCATAGATCACTGGCTAGCCTCGAGGTCCCTCATGGGACAGATCCGCGCTTGTCAGATACTACCGCGCACCCTGTCCGATCATTCACCACTTCTGCTGATACTAGACACACCCAAGAAAACTATACCACCCTTTACATGGCGCTTTCCCCCTTATTCACTGCTGGACCCCCTCTTTAAAGAAGAGCTGGTGGGCGCAATAGACACTTTCTTCGCCACTAATATAGGTTCGGTGGACAGCTTCCAGACGGTATGGGAGGCTTTTAAAGTGTATATTCGGGGAGTTGCCATGGCTAAACACTCGGGGGTTCTCCGCTCCATACGTCGGAGGCTGGCGGCCCTGGAGCAACAGCTGAGGGAGCTGGAAGCTCGCCAGACGACGGGAGGGACTGCAGATGTTACAGGAGCAATCTGAAAGAGACACGTTAGTGACAGATTCCTTACCTTAGAATATCCCCAGGCGTCAGGCTGGATCCGGAAAGTTTTTTGCGTAGCAGTACCCTTGCGCGTCGGTAGGCGGCGTCGTGCGGCTCCGCGTCCGTCGTCGGCGTCGTGATCGCCGGGATGACGTCGCGGGCAGTACTTAGGCGCCGCCCCTGCGCGCTGACGTCAGTTCTTCTTTTTCCGCGCCAGTAAGCGCAGATCCGGGAAGAGCAGTGCCCTAGTCACTTTTTGACTATCTTTTTGTGAAATTTTTTCACTGTTCTCTTCAACGAGTCTTCACGACTCCTAAGGTGTCGTAGGGATGCCCGGCTTTAAGCCCTGCGAGGAATGTGGTCGTATGATGTCCATCACGGACCCCCACCTCGAGTGTCTCTTCTGCCTCGGCCGAGGCCACGACACGAAGTCGTGCCCTGACTGCCGGAAACTTCATCCGAAGGCTTTGCGAGAGCGGTCTCGAAAGCTCCTTGAAGTCCGGCAGTCGGCTCCGCGCCGCAGCAAGCCCCGGTCCCGGGAGAGGTCGAGGGGCCGGACGCGGAGTCCCCGCCGTTCGTCGGAATCCAAGTCTTCGCGCTCCTCCGGTAAGTCGAAGCACAAGAAGTCTAAGCGGCGTCATCGCTCTAAGACTTCGCCTCGCCGGTCGCGCGACTCGGCTGAGGTCCCTGTCGGCACCGTCCCCGCCCCCGCGGCCCCGGACGTGCCTGTCGAGTTGCCCCCGCATTACCCGTCCTTCCCGGGTTCGGGGGCGACTCCGGCCGAAGTACAGAAATTCCTGTCGGCCATGGCCCGCCTCTTCGGGCCTCGAGGTCCCTCCGGTGCGCCTTCGGGCCCCGCGGGCCCACATGGGGTTGCTCCGGCGTCGCCGTCGACTCCGGTCCCGGCGTCGCCTGTCCCACCAGCCTTCGTCCCGGCCTCGGCTCCGGCCCCGGCCTCGACCCCGGTTCCGGTGGTGCCGCAACCTCCATCGACGCCGGTTGACCTAACCACGCCTCCGCCGACGCCGATGTCCCCGGTGCCGTTTCCGACGCCGTCCGGGGCTCCGGGCGGCGTCGTTCCCCGGTTCTCCCGGGTCCGGACATGGAGCCGGACCGGCGTCGCCCGACGCCGGTTCCGGCGCCGATGAGGCCTTGGGTCCCTTATGTCCCTCCTCCTCCATCTTTTCAACCTGAGGAGGACCAGGAGAGCTGGGAGGGGTCTAACGACCCTCTCACACAACAGTGCGAGTTTGACCCGGACTGGGTTGAGGAACTTGGGGATGCCAGTGGGCTGGATACCTCCCCGACTCTGGCATGCTGTCTCCTCCCGTGGCAACGGAGGAGGGGGCTAATTTTGCAACGGTGTTGCGTAGAGCTGCTGGAGCCTTAAATCTCCAGTTGCCTACAGTGGCCGTCAGGACTAACCTCCTGACTGAAGTGCTTCAGCCGGCGGCCTCCTCTTCGGAGCCTGTGCTGCCGTTCAACGATGCACTCACTGACGTTCTTTTGGGTGCCTGGTCCAAACCCACCACAGGGGCTCCTGTGGATAGGAACGTGGCCCGACGCCATCGCCCGGCTCCGGGCGACCCCCTGTTTCTCTCCCAACACCCCACCCCTGAGAGCTTGGTTGTCCAAGCCTCTGCCTCCCAAACAGCCTTCCCTACCGCCCCTCCGGATAGGGAATCCAAGCGCCTGGATCACTTTGGGAAGAAGGCTTTCTCTTCCTCCAGTGCTGGCTTGCGGTCTGTTAATACCGCTTGCCTCTTGGGCCGATACACCCACTCCCTGTGGGATTCGGTGGCTGATGTTTTGCCGCAGTGTCCTGAGGAGGTCCAGACACTGCTTACCCGCGCTATTGCGGAAGGGCGTGATGCGGCTAAGTATACCATCCGCTGTGGCCTTGATACCGCCGACTCGCTGGGCAGATCGCTTGCAACGACGGTGGCGCTGCGTCGCCACGCCTGGCTGAGAACCACTGGTTTTTCAGGGGATGTCCAGAATACTCTCATGGACATGCCCTTTGATGGAGTCGGTCTCTTTGGTTCAAAGGCGGACCATGCGCTGGAGCGTTTCAAGGATTCACGGGCTACTGCTAAGTCCCTGGGCCTTGCTGTTGTGCGCCCTCCGCAAACGTCTGCTTTTCGCCCCTTTCGTGGCCACGGAAGGGGCGCCCAGTCACGTCCACAGCCCGGCCAACGGCCCGCGCAGCAAGCGCCTTCGCGTGGCCGAGGACGTGGGTACCGCCGTGGCGGTTCGGGCAACCAGCGTGCGGGTCAGGCCACCACCTCCAACCCGTCCGCGGCCTCCAAGCCCTCCTAGTCCCTCCTTTCAGGTGCACAGCACGCCAGTCGGGGGCAGGGTCCGCCATCACCTTCACCACTGGCGTCCCATCACCTCGGACAAGTGGGTCTTGGACATTGTCCGAAGGGGCTACTCCCTCCCCTTCGAGACCACCCCCCAGCCATGCCACCTCAATTCCACCGCATGTCAGGGGATCTCTTGGTGCTTCTACAGAAGGAAGTCACGGCCCTCTTGGCCAAGAGGGCCATCGAGCATGTTCCGACCCCAGAAGTAGGGCGTGGTTGCTACTCCCACTACTTTCTGGTGCCCAAAAAGGACAAGGAGGACATGCGTCCTATCTTGGACCTCCGGAACGTCAATCGCTTCCTCCGGAAGGAGAAGTTCAAGATGCTCACCCTAGCTCAGGTCTTGACTGCCCTCGACCCCGGAGACTGGTTGGTAGCGTTGTACTTGCAGGACGCCTATTTCCACATCCCCGTCCTGCCGGCCCACCGGCGTTACCTTCGGTTCACGGTAGGCCTCGAGCATTTTCAGTTCACCGTGCTCCCCTTTGGCCTTACCAGTGCCCCTCGGGTGTTCACGAAAGTGATGGCGGTGGTCGCAGCTCATCTGCGCCGGGCAGGGGTTTCAGTCTTCCCCTACCTCGACGACTGGCTGCTGAAGGCGGGCTCGTCCCAGGCAGTTGTCTCCCACCTCCAGACTACGGCCGAACTCCTGCACTCGCTGGGGTTCTCCATCAATGTGCCAAAGTCGCATCTGATTCCTTCTCCACAGCTCCTTTTCATCGGAGCAGTTCTGGACACGACGCAGTTTCGGGCCTATCCTCCCGAACGGCGAGTCCGGGATATTCAGGCTATGATTCCGATCTTTCAGCCCTTATCCTGGGTTTCGGTACGGATGACCCTGAGGCTGCTGGGCCTCATGGCCTCCTGCATCCTGCTGGTCACTCATGCCAGATGGCATATGCGGGCTCTGCAGTGGGACCTGAAGTTCCAGTGGGCGCAGCACCAGGGCGACCTGTCCGATCACGTCCAGATCTCGGAGGGGACTGCAAAACAGTTGCAGTGGTGGCTCTCGAACCGGCAATGGGTCATGGGCAGATCCCTCTCCCTTCCCCAGCCAGAGCACACAGTTGTGACGGACGCGTCCCTTCTGGGATGGGGCGGTCACATGGGAGAGGCGGAGATCAGAGGCCTCTGGTCTCCGGCGGAGTCCCGGCTCCATATCAACCTTCTGGAGCTCCGGGCGATCCGACTTGCACTCAAGGCATTCCTTCCCTCTGTCAAAGGGAAGGTAGTGCAGGTGTTCACAGACAACACCACCGCCATGTGGTACTGCAACAAACAAGGCGGGGTGGGGTCGTGGACCCTTTGTCAGGAGGCTCTGCGCCTCTGGACGTGGCTGGAACATCAGGGCATGTTCCTGGTGGTTCAACACCTGGCAGGTTCCCTGAACGCCAGGGCGGACGAACTCAGCCGCAGGTGCATGATGGATCACGAATGGCGTCTTCACTCGGAAGTGGCGCAAGGACTCTTTCTACAGTGGGGAGAGCCTTGGTTAGATCTATTCGCCACCGAAGAGAACGCGCAATGTCATCAGTTCTGCGCGTTGGAATTTCCAAGGCGGCACTCGCTCGGCGACGCTTTTCGTCACGAGTGGAGTTGCGGTCTATTGTACGCCTTTCCGCCTATACCACTTCTACCCAGAGTGTTGAAGAAGATTCGGCACGACCGGGCCCAAGTCATTCTTGTGGCTCCGGACTGGGCTCGAAGAGTTTGGTATCCCGAGCTACTCAATATGAGCGTAGATCCCCCGATCCGTCTGCCTCTTCGGGAGGATCTTCTGTCGCAGCAGCAGGGGACGGTCCTCCACCCGAACCTGTCCAGTCTACACCTGCTTGCGTGGAGATTGAGCGGCGGCAGTTGATTCCTTTCGACTTGCCTCCCGAAGTTTGTGATGTGATTCTGGCAGCCAGGCGTCCCTCCACTAAGGTGGTATACGCCTGCAGGTGGAACAAATTTGTGGCATGGTGCACAGCAAAGGCTGTGAATCCCCTTTCTGCCCCTCTTTCTGAGGTCCTTCTGTTCCTTCTCTCTCTGGCCCAACAGGGTTCTGCCCTGGGTACCATCAAGGGTTATCTTTGTGCTATCTCGGCCTTCCTCAGGCTCCCTGATCAGCCCTCCCTTTTCAAGTCCCCTGTTGTTAACAGGTTCTTAAAAGGCATTACTCACCTCTTCCCTCCTGTTCCGTTTGTGATGCCTCAGTGGGACTTGAACTTGGTTCTTACCTTTTTAATGTGCGCTCCCTTTGAGCCTCTACATAACTGTCCTCTTCGTCTTCTCACTCTGAAGACAGCCTTTCTGGTGGCCATCACCTCCGCTCGGCGGGTGAGTGAGCTCCAGGCTCTATCTTGCAAACCTCCCTTTCTGTCTGTTCATCCAGACAAGGTTGTTCTTCGGACGCGTCCGTCCTTCTTGCCAAAGGTGGTTACTGCTTTCCACATTGGGCAGACCATCACTTTGCCCACCTTCTTTCCGCCTCCGCATCCTTCCAGAGAGGAAGAGAGGCTCCACCGTCTGGACCCAAAACGTGCGCTCTCTTTCTATATTGACCGCACAAAACACTTCCGGGTGGATGACCAGCTCTTTATTGGCTACGTGGGCGCCAAAAAGGTCGGGCGGTGCACAAGAGGACCATCTCCCGCTGGGTTACCTTGTGCATCAAGACCTGCTATTCTTTGGCTAAAAAGGAACCTCCTGTTGGGCTGCGTGCCCATTCCACCAGGGCAACGGCTGCTACCACGGCCTTGGGCCGCGGTGTTCCGCTGCCGGTTATCTGTCAGGCAGCTACGTGGGCCTCGCTGCACACGTTTACAAAGCATTACTGCCTTGACAGTCAGGTCCGGAGGGACGGCTTCTTTGGCCGTTCTGTCCTCCAGGACTTCCTTGTCTGATCTTTGTTCGCAGACCCACCACCGGGGTTGGTATTGCTGGGGTATCTATTCTAAGGTAAGGAATCTGTCACTAACGTGTCTCTTTCAGATGCACAAGTTACTAACTTGTGTAACGATATATCTGTAAGAGACAGTAGTTAGTGACAGATTCTTACCGCCCACCCATCCTCCCCGTTCTGCGAACTGATTTCTAGGGTTAAGGACATCCCTTTCAGGGCCCTAGTATTTTTCAGACACCTATGTCAGCTTCTTGCATGGCTCTGCGTTCCTGGCGCGGAAAGTCGTGTACAGAACTGACGTCAGCGCGCAGGGGCGGCGCCTAAGTACTGCCCGCGACGTCATCCCGGCGATCACGACGCCGACGACGGACGCGGAGCCGCACGACGCCGCCTACCGACGCGCAAGGGTACTGCTACGCAAAAAACTTTCCGGATCCAGCCTGACGCCTGGGGATATTCTAAGGTAAGGAATCTGTCACTAACTACTGTCTCTTACAGATATATCGTTACACAAGTTAGTAACCTGTGCATTAAGGGCTTACTCGCTGAATACCAGGAAACGGCAGATAGCGAAGTTAGACACTTGGGCAAGTATGCCACAGCGCGTACCTATGGGGAGGGCGACAGGCCAGGATCGGTACTAGCACATATTTTGAAATCTAAAAGAAGCAAATCCCTGATTACTGAACTCCGATCTGAAGAGGGCGTACTAATGACCGAAGAGGCAGATATCGCAAATGGGTTCAAAAACTATTACTCGAAATTATATGCATCCCGCTCCTCGGACATGGACGACGAAATACTAGACTATTTAGAACATATCAAGCTGCCGTTCCTGGCAGACAACTATAGAGAGTTCCTTATGCATCCCATTGAAAAAGACGAAATCCTGGAGGCACTGGCGGGAATGAGAGCATCCAGCGCCCCGGGGACGGATGGCCTAACTGTGGGCTTTTACAAGGCCTTTATTGAACAGTTGCTACCCCACATCTCAGCACTGTTCGATGATCTATGTCTAACGGGCAAGATGCCACCAACTATGAGAGAAGCAATCATAGTCCCTATCCCCAAGCCGGGAAAACCCACAGAGGAATGTGGCTCTTATCGGCCGCTTTCACTGTTAAATGTGGACACCAAGCTGTTTGCCAAAATTCTGACTAACCGCCTGACACTGCTGACCCCGGAGCTGGTAGCTCCGGAACAGACAGGATTTATACCAGACAGGAACCTCACCTACAATCTCAGAACAGTTTCGGAACAATGCAACATGTTAAACAAGACATCAAGGCTATAGCGGTCTTCCTAGATATGAAGAAGGCCTTCGATTCGGTAGAATGGCCCTTTATGCGGCAAGTACTGAAGAGGTTGGGTCTCGGCACAGTTTTACTACAACTAATCGGAGTGTTGTATAATGCTCCCACAGCGCGCATTCGACTGGGGAACTTAGTCACAGAACCCATAGCTATCTCCAGGGGAACCAGGCAAGGATGCCCCTTGTCTCCAACATTATATGCCTTAGTCGCCGAACCTCTGGCATGTGCACTTCGAGAATATCACGGACATAGGGGTGTCCGTTTTCCGAACTACGATATTGTGGTGTCAACGTACGCGAACGACACGTTGTTGTACGTGAGAGACCCCGAAAACAATCTATCCCCGGTACTTAGGGAGGTGGTTCACTTCGGAGCACTTTCTGGCCTAAAAGTCAACTGGGCGAAATCAATAGCCTTCCCGCTCACGACACAGTTCGAGATGGATTACCCCCTGCAATGGTCCGTAGACTCGGTTCGATACCTTGGTATCAGACTGCACATGGACTCGGAGATTGTCTTCCGAGAGAATTACGGCACTGCAGTTGCTAAATTGGAGGATGACATAGAAACTTGGATCAAACTGCCACTGTCCTTACTTGGTAGAATCTCCATAATGAAAATGGTGATATTGCCCAGATTCCTGTTCTTGTTTGCTAATATCCCTATAGTTTTGCCGCGATCTTTCTTCGCCAGGGTAAATTCTTCACTGACACGATTGGCGTGGGCGGGTAAGCAGGCGCGAGTGCAATGGCGGGTACTCACTTTGCCATACCACATGGGGGGACTGGGCGCACCAGAACTTGAGTTATATTATAGAGCGGCGCAAGGAGCACATGCTCACAGTTGGATCCATGGAGCGGCGGACATACTGTTTCTTCGTATTGAAAAGCTTTTCACTGCTCCTCTCCCGGCCACGATTTTTGAACCGGTAGACCGTAGAACGGGAATTTTGGACTCCCTCAACTCCACAAGACACGCTTGGCACTGTATGCTACAACAGCAAGCCGGGGCGCTGCTATATTCCCCGGAGATGCCACTTGAGTGGATGATCTGGTTGACCCCCTGCAGAGACAAAGGGGTTATACGAGCACTACACGAGTTAAACATTAATAAGGCGGGGGATTTGTTTTCTGAAGGAACCGCGAAGTCGTGGGACGAGATCAAGAACACTGTAGAAGCAGTCACCTCACTGCAAAGCTTCCAGTTCCACAGAACGCGAAGGGCGCTATATCAGCAGTTGGGGGAAGATATGAACGAACCTCCTGAGGTGCAAGAGCTGTCGTATATCATTAAGGCTAAATCCCCCCGAAAGATTGTTTCAAACATATACAAGCTGGCGCTGCCACACAGAGCAAACCAGTACACTAAGGCAAGGCTGGCCTGGCAAAGAGATCTGGAAATGACTATCGACGATACGATGTGGTATTACTGTTGTATGAACACAAGACACATTTCACTGCACGGCAAACATAGGCTTATCCACTTTAAATACCTCAATCGAGTGTACAACACACCGGAAAGACTACACATATACGGGTTAAGGGTGGACGCAACCTGCGACAGGTGCCAACTGCCGACAGCAGATTTCATGCACTTGGCGTGGAAATGCCTGGGGGTGTCTAATTTTTGGGAAAAGATCTTCCGCGAGTTGAGTACTATAGTGGGCTTGGAGATTTCCCCAGATCCGGCGGTGGCACTGCTGGGATATTCTAAACCACTACCTAAGGCGATACGCAGGCTTGCGGACATGGGGCTTCTAATGGCAAAGAGCAGAGTAGCAATGTGCTGGATGAGGGGCCCCCTCCCTACGATAAAACAGTGGTCACAGGATATGCTATATTGCTGCACACAATCGGAGAACTTCAGTGAATTGCTCCCTCCCCGGAGCAGGCCGAAGAATTTCTGGGGGCTGTACACCACATACCTACTTACTAAGGGGGAGGGTCCGCCCAATGGGATGGCGACAGAGACAGGCGACAATGCGCATACCCCAGCTCTGTAGAGAGCAGTTAGTGATACACTAGTGCGGACGCACATTCACCTTGGGGAATTGAGCTGCTCTTAGATTTATACTAAGTCGGTTAGGCCCAAGAGGAGGTGTCGATTGAAATGGAGACATCTAGGAAGAGGAGGAAAGTATTAGCTGGTACTGAGATACGGATAGACGCAGAATGTAAGCTTCCCTGACAGTAGCAAATTACGTTTAATAATATAATGTTTGTTTGTTTTTTATAATTATTTATGTTTATTGATGCACACAAGACGTGAACAATTGATTAATATGTATGTAGCTCATGAGCGCAGGATGCTGCCTTCCCAATGGGCTGTTGGCAATAAAGCTGTGTAAAACGCCTTCATCTAACAAGCTGCCGGCCCCAGGGTTGTAGGCGTCAGGCTGTGTATTTTAGTGTCAAGTCATTGCAATAAATATGTTTAAAAAATCTTTAAAAAATAAAAAAAAATCTATTTTGCACTTGAAAATGAGGAACATTGCCGGAGAGGCTTGCACTCGGGGCTTCTTTGTTTAATCACCTAAGAAGTTGTGAGAGGATGACGGTGCCCCACCCTACCTCCCTTCGGTGAAGTTCTAAAAAGGACAGAATTAAACTGGGATAGGTGTTTTTTGGAACAGTATCAATACGTAAATGTTTGGGCATGCTTGAGCCTTGTAGCATGTTTGCATTTTAAATTGGTGGTTACGTTGTTATTCTTTCATGTATTTATGCAGTGGTACCTCTGTAGTGCAAACCTAGCTGGGACCCTACAGAGCTGAACAGCAAGGGCGCAATTCAAGATTAGGAGCCACTGATAACCGTTGGATTCTTATCTTGTAGGTTAGCAGTGCTCTCTAAAAAGATAAATCCTTAGTGTTTTCTTCTGAAATGCAGGAGAGTCAGTTCTTTACTTTTTAAAACTTTTGATTATTTTTATTGATGCATTGAAAGCGTCTCCAAATTCAATAGAGTATTATAACAAACCACCCACGTGGTGGCATATATGTAAAATTTGCGGTAGCCTCGTAATTATCACATATTAGTAAACATTCCAGTCACCCCAGATTTTGTGATGGTTCCCCAGCGAGCCCATTAACTTATAAACAAAATGTTCTGTTTTGGCTCAGTAGCCCATCCCACATTCTGTTACTTAGGGGGCCAATTCTGACATCCAGTGCCAAGCAATGTCTCTTTTGGCAATAAGGAGTCCCGTTGCTGCCAACAATCTGGTATTTTATTCTGTATCCCCACTCGTCCATCAGCCCCAACAATACCAATGTAAGCTCTGGTGCGATATGCCTACCCACGACTAGGGATAAAATGTCACATATCTTTGCCAGGTGCTTTGTATTATTGGGCATTCCCATATCGTGTTCAAGAACGTTGCCTTGACCGACTTGCATCTCAAGCAGTGTGGGTCTAGGCATTGCTTCATTGTACTTAATAGTGTGGGGCTGGAGTATACCCTGTGCAGATAACAAACTTGGATCATCCTCAATCTGGTGGGGATACTCTGGGGGCCATTTTAGCTTCTATCCAATTCTCCTATTCCAGGCTACCCACATTGTGTTCCATCCCTCTCTTGGTGCCATTATACGGTCTGTAGTATTGTTCTCCAGGGTGTGGGACACATTTGATATCCCCTTCCTTCCTAGCTATTGTGATTTATGTCTCTGAGACCTCTCAAGTGCGTGACGTAGTTGTAAATAACCGTAAAATTGCGTCATATGCATTGCATATGTCTGTGAGGTGTTTGAATCTGCATATCAAACTGCCCTCTCAGACATCACCTAATTTAGAAATTCCTATATTGAACCAAGCCTTCTAACGTTGCTGTGTGTCTTAGCCATTTCCCAGTCTATAATTGTGTTTCTGCTGTTGGCACACCGTGCCCTTTAATCCATCTCAACGCCTGGTGCCAATACAACAGCGACGTCTGGGACGCAGGAGGGATGTTGATGTACTTGTCCGAACTATAAAGTAAGCTGAGTGTACCATGTTGTTCAAGAGCCCAGAGCTCAACGACTATTGCTGTGTCGTCTCGATCTGCAAATAGCCATTCATTAATTGGTCCAAAATCACTGGCCCAGTAGTAGAACCTAAAATCTGCACTCCCCGGATCCAGCACACATTCCTTGCCCCGCCTTTCTGTCTTTAATCCGGCTCCTGTTTCTCCCCTGCCCTTCTTTCACTCCACTTGTCCTTCTGCTTTTCCCCTTGCCCTTCTGTTTCTCCCCCTGCCTTCCTGTCTTTCCTGTGCTTCTGTCTCTACCTCTGCCACTCTGTTTCTCCCCGGCCTTTGTATCTTTACCAGTGCTTCTCTTTCACCCCTGCACCTTTGTCTGTTCCCCTCCTATTCTGTTTCTCTCCCTGCCTTAGTCTTTACCCATGCTTCTGTCTCCACCCCTGCCCTTCTGTTGCCCCGCCCTTCTTCTTTTGTCATGCCGGTCTATCACCCCCCTGACCTCCTGTCCAGGGCACAAGTCCTAACAAGCATTTGCAATGCAATAGGTCTCGCATTTACGCAAGTTTAAGCTATTGGGATTGTAAATCACAATGCCTTTTATTTGTGTTTTAAAAACAAAAATAAAAGACATTGTCTTTTGCAATGTCAATAGCTCAAACTTGCGTAAATGCGAGACCTATTGAATTGCAAATGCTTGTTTAATACTTATAGTGAACCCCTGAAGAAGAGCTAATAAAAGCTTGAAATGCATTGGGTAGAGACGAACAATCACTATGGATGAATTTATGTATATGGCACGCGACAGAAAAAGGCCTGGAGGCATATCTGCCGTTTTGAAGCTTTGTTATACATATGTGCTCAACACGTAACACGATGAAATGGAAATTAATTTTTGGAATACTTTGAATAAAACGGATGAAATTTGGATGAATCGGGTATAACTGTTATGTTACTTGAATCAAGCAGTGCGTCCGATCTGGAGTGGAATAACGCTTCGGGTTCCGTATGTTTCTGGAACGGACTCCCCTTTTCGGTCATCGGACGGGTAGCCATGCCCGGATGATTATGCTCCCTCGATGCCTATACGCCATGCAGAACTCCTTTTGCAGGATCCCGGCATCCACTTTTGATACCATGAATAGTCTCCTAGTTTCGCTGCTATGGGCCGGGGGACGTAACAGGGTAAAACTCGAGTTACTGAAGTTGGACATGGAGCTGGGAGGACTGAGACTCCCAACTTCAGACTCTATTACTATGCGGGGCTACTAAAGTATGCAGCGCTGTGGTGTGCAGACAGTCACAATATAGAAAAGGCGCTGCTGGCAGATCTGAGCAGTGGAGCTAACCTACTGCGATGGCTCATGATGGGCTTGCGGGCTCTGAGGGAATGTCTGCTCATAATCAGACAAGTAACAGAGGTATAGGAGCAGGCGGTTACACAGATTATCCGCAGGGCCCCATATGCCGCCGTGCTCCTGCCTCGATGGTTGCAGGGATTACACCGAATCCAGTCAGTTATGGACATTACCAAATGGTACGAGGGGTGGTGCATGACGGTGGGAGACCTGTTCGTTAATGGGTCCTTCCTGACTCTCGAAGAAACGGGGGAGTGGTTTCAGGTACCAGGAGGAAATTTTTTACAGTATGCTAAAATAGCACGCACAGTTCGCGATATTTGGCCCTCCTGCCCAGATGAGCCAGAAGAGTCACACACATTCGCGTTTCTATTAGACCCAGGGTCCACCAGAGGACTGATCTTGCGGATATACAAAGCCCTGAAAGAAGACCACACAGTTGCGGTCTCTACAATCAAAGACAGATGGGAGGCAGACTTGCCCTCTCCCCTCACTGATGGTGAATAGAAGAGAGCGTTTGCGCAAGTACGCGAGGTGGCCAGCAACGCGAGGTTCAAGCTTACCCAATTCTGTTATCTGCACCATACTTACTTGACGCCACAGAGACTGGCACGCTTCAATGCCAGCCGCTCTGCGGCATGTCCACGTTGCGATGTGGACACAGTTACCTTTATACACATGACCTAGACATGAGCCAGATTGCAATCATACTGGCAGCGAGTAATACAGGGACTGCGGACAGCCACAGCCATCCAAATTGAAAAGTCAGTCAAACAGTGCATTCTGTGGGTACTCCAGACGCCGAAGAGGGGATCGCACATACGACACAGTTTCGCCCTCATGGCCGCATCGCAATACATTGGACGCACACGCTCCCTCCCCGGCTCAGTAGATGGAAGGCAGATGTGAGGGAATGGGGAGTATGTGAAGAGCCCCTTCTCCGAGCTGTACGCGCGGATGAAAATGGAGAACGAGACCTGGAAGAGTGGGTATATATGCTTGAAAGAATGCAAACACCAGAGAGTCGAGGTGAAAGTGAGGTGAACCCATCTCAGGCACATAGCCTTGCAAACCCCACACAACTCAGGAGACTGACGGGAACCCCTGACCCTACTTACAGTCATAGAACACATCGGGGAACAGTAGCAGATCCTTCCTATATCCTCTGCACAATTATTTTTCTAGATCAATGATAGTCCCAAGCCAGACAATTCACCATTGCTCCTGGAGAGATGAGTAACTGCCACCATTGCCGCCATGGTTCTCTTAATTCATATAGTTTGTTTTTGATTTTATGAAAGAAAAGAAATTGCTGCACTTGACTGTCAAGGAGGGGTAAGCCCCGTGAATCACCTGTAAATGGCCAAAAAACTTGACTGTTATGTTAGTGTCATAAATCATGCGATAGACATGTAACGTAATACCTGTGCATTGATGCAATAAAAACAAGTTAACAAAAAGAATTGTTGAGTTTTCAGAAGCGCACAGTTAAGTGTTTTGAGATCATCTGGTGAAGCAATTTTCATGTACAATTGGGTGTCATCGGCATACATGTGGTATTGTATGGTTGAGCGGTTCAGAATTTCAGAGAGGTGTTTCATGAACAACACTTCTAGAAATTCGAAAAAAGCAGCCAAGGATTTCTAAAGCCGCACAACCCAATTAGTTACTTCAATATACAACAGCAACTTGAGTTTCTTTAAGAAAACTATTGCCCACCTCTAAGGTCCGCTGCTTATGGCCCATAAAAACTACTAGATATTACACAAAAAGAAAGAGAGGCAACCGGTATAAACAGTCGTATAACAGACAAGAACGTTCTTGAGTCTTCAATCGAATACAGAATTCTTCTCTATAGATTTCAATTCTCGAAACGTGCAGCCAACGCCTTTCTTCCTAAACAGGACTTCATCAGGGCTGCAAACACAATTTATGCACATCAAGATACTGTACATACAGCATAATCTAAAATACAGTCACCAATGTGAAAAACAAATGTATTTAAAATAGCCTAAGTGACACACAAATTTATGTGCAAGCGACATGTAGCCTCAGAGCTCTTAGCACCTGTGTGAAGACCAACAGGCACCAAGAAAATTTAAAACCTCTTGTAGAATGGCCCGAAGAACTCAAGAAGAAAAAGAGAAAAGCAATGTGTTTTGAGAAAAGTAGAGAGGAACACACACCCAAAAGATTGTCGAGGTACTTAAATAAAATCATCTAGTGCATCTCACCATCACAGATCGCTCTAACTAGAAAACGAGTTGTGGCCGTCATTTTAGTGCTAAGACGAGTGACCAAGAACATTAATCTCACTTCCTTACCACTGATAATGTCATCAAGCGATTTTCCGGATTATGTACGGTGTTGTCCAGCATAAAGGACACACACCTAGGAGTGTAGTCTTCCTACAAAAAGGGACAAACAAAACTCAAAATACGTATCCCTTGAATTATTTTAAAAAACAAATTACTTATATAACTAATCGCCCATGAGGGTTCTAAAATACCTTAAATTAAACGATCATGCACTCCCTCCAAGTCGGACTGGCTAAAGTAATAGTAGAGGTAGCGTATCCAGGAGTGCCGCTCATCGAAAATATCCAGCAAATGCTTAATAGCAAATCATGAACTCCCCCAAATCCGAGAGACGTTCTTGACGATCTGAGCTGAAAAAACACATCCGAGAATCCTCACTACATAGTACGCAAGCACATATTAACTACAAAGAGTTTTGGAAAATAGTAAATTTTAGTATTAAAACAGCAAACTACACAAGTAGCACAATTTACTACTACAACTAATACAGCAGAGAAGCGGCAAATCTTGTACCTTGTACAGACAAACTTATACTATTAAAACACCCAAGAGGCCCTTAAGCATTATTTGGGGGCAAATAACTCATTCTATTTTTAAAACAAAAGGGTCCGATATCTGTTAACGAACCGGGCCCGAACCAGATTAATATATCAGGATGCAAAGATGAGGGCACGTCAAAAATACGTCAGGCCTGTCGACTATGTAAAACTGCCCGCTCTATAGCCAGCACCAGAGTCTTACCCGTGTGCGGCTCTCTTCTCCTCACGCCGGTACACAAGCGAAGTACTGGGTAATACCATCTTATCTACCACGCCGCCATAAAAAAAGCGAAATTCTCCAGACCAAACATTTGAACAAACTTTGTCCACCCGTGTACCTCGTTGCGCATCAATACGCAAGGAATTCATAAAACAGATGTCAGATCACATTCAATAATTCATGTGTATCCACAGATTCCATCGTGTCAACCTAACAGTCACATTAGCCAAGTGCCAAAAGATTTCCAATTAGATTACACATCTTAGTGGTTCGAAAAACCAAAGGGGAGAAACATAACGAAGTCAATTATTTCTGGATGAAACACAAATGTTTACACAGCAGATAAGCACAGAAAATACCTACAACCATATTAACCTGATTGTAAAAAAGGGGAGCGGATGGGGCGGGGGGATACAGTCAACCAACCATCATAGGAAAAATGACAAACAATAGTACACTTGGAAAGTGTGTTTCAGAACAGATTTGCTGCAAAATGTTACACGCTTCAATTCCATATTTAAAAATCATACACCCCTAAACACGGCAAGTATATGTTCAGATATCAGAGACATGTATGTTAACAAATACTGTAAAATAGAAGTGCCTGCTCAGAATAGGCAGGACAATAACAAATAGCAAACACCCACTAGAAATAGCTCCCTTACAAGGGGTTTTTTGTGCACAATTATTTGCACAGCAATTAATTGCAGAGAAAAAAAGTACAATTATTACATTTTATAATCCAAATAGGTAAAACAGATGTTTTTTGTACTATATAGCTCTAAAAACACCGCAATGATCAAATATTCCGGTGGTTAACATTATTAGAGTCACAAAATAACAAGATATTAGTTCCAGGTACAGGAAACAACTGGGATCCAAACGTCCAGTAGAGTGTTACTTAACCAGTATGAAGAGTAGGAGAAAAAAAATGTTGGTTAGAATCGTATTATTCATCTCTAGGATCATCTCATTGTGCTCAAGATAATTGGCCTTTCTTGTCGATAAAAAGTGATCCATCGCAATATGTCTAAAATCCCTTCTACTGCAAGTGTATAGGGATTCTACATCCATGGTGACTAACCACATCGAGTCATCCCATTGTAAGTCCTCAAATTTGTTCAGAATTTCCATAGTGTCTCTAATGAATGATGGAAGATTAGAGACCAAGGACTTGAGGAAAGTATTGACAAATTCAGAAAGATGTTCAGTGAGTGACCAGATTCCAGAGATTATGGGTCGCCCCGGTGCAAATTTGGCTTTTTTATGTACCTTCGGCAGAAGATAAATACAGCGGAACCTCGGATATGTTATCCTAAGAAAATCATATTCAGTTTCTGACAGCAGGCCTATTTATTTCCACTGTGTTAATCTTACATGAATCTGTAATATTGCATCTGGAGAGGGATTTGATATTAATTTCCGATAACAAGTCTGATCATTTAACTGTCTCAAGACCTCTTGTTCGTAATTGGAACGATTCATCAACACGACATTTCTTCCTTTGTCAGCTTCACGAATGACAAGTGAAGTGTCATTCCTGAGACTGAATAATGCATTCCTTTCATCTCTTGTCAAGTTATCAGCAGGATGTTTATTCTTCTTTTCTGTCATTCTATCCTCTAAGCTATACAGATCATTCGTAACAATTTTCCAAAACACATCAATACTGTTCAGATGGAAACCCTGGGGTGTGAATTTACTATGTATACGGAGTCCGCTCTCCAGGGTAAGGTCTTGTTCAATTCCAAGTTCTTTTGCCAGACCACCCATAGATAGCCCTGTATCATCATCATCAAGAGAAAGTAACAGTGAAATGTCTTTCAGTTGGGCCACAGACAAGTCAGACATCACCGGACCTTGATTACTTACAGATTTGTACGATTGATTCAAATGAAAATGGCATTTTAAATTGGTTTTACGTATAAACTTAAACAAATCTGCATGCAAGTTGTAAAAAACACCATCATTCGTTGCACAAAAACCCAACCCTTTATTTATTTTCTTTTGTCCCATTTTTGCTTTTTTGAACCAACAATAAACGTAAACTGTCCCCAGTACGCCCCTCCCACGCTAATTTCCCCCCAACTTGGCAACGCGGATAACATACCCTCCCCTGCCCACTCGGATAAACCCCCCCTTAAACAATCCCTTAACAGTTCCCATTTTGCGGTCCCTTGTTGTGGTGCACACATCGGGCGGATGTTGCCTGCTATGCGTGTCTCTGTAGCCTCGGGTCCGACCACTCAACTATCTTACAATGTGGCCTCACCCGCAGCTCTCTATATCAGACGTTCAGTCATTAGTAAGCCCGTATACTGCACTCTCCTCGCCCTGTCCAGTGTCCATGTCCTTCGCCAAGACTCTCCAAGTCTGTCCCTTAATAAGGCAGCGTGCTTCATCATGGAGACATAGGGCCCTACCAATATTATTCAGTGCACTTCTGGGGGCCCAGGTTACCCTGCTGCCGAGGCGGCCTTATCTGCGCAATGTGCATTGCTGTAGAGTCTGCGGTGTCCGCGCCTCCGCTTCACTGCAAAGTGGCTTTTGTAGGTTGTAGGTACGCAATCCGGCCCAACATTCAACAACTTTATCCCTCCAGTTTCAGAGGGGAAGAGGGCTTCCTGTCTTCCAGAATGGTGCATTTCCTCATTCCGTCCCGTCTTCCGTGGCATGCCTTGATCTGTTGGAGTCTCCTCGCGGGGAGCTTCGTCTGCTGTTTGTGCCTTCATGCAGCTTCAGGAAATGGAGGACTTGCTTCGGCTCCACGAAGTAGTGTGCTTTACCCTCCGCTATAATGCGAAGTTTTGCGGGATAGAGCATATTGTAGTTTAGTTGTAGATCTCGCAGTCTCTTTTTCACCGGTGCAAATAGCCGTCGTGCCTCCTGCACTTGTTGGGTGAAGTCTGGGAATATTGATAGTTCCATACCCTCATATGGCAGAGTTTTTAATTCCTGCGCCTTCGTAAGCGCTGCGTCCCGATCTCGATAATTGAGAAGACGGGCGATGATTGGGCGAGGGGCTGCTCCCGGAACAGGTCTCGGGGCTAGTGAGCGGTGCGCCCTCTCCACAATAAAGATATCAGAGAGCTTGTCTCTGCCAAGAATAGTGACTAGGAGTTTCTCTACAAAGAGTTACATGTTCTCTATGCATGTTGTCTCCGCCACTCCTATTATCCGCAGGTTGTTCCGTCGGGAACGAGCTTCCAAATCTTTAGCTTTGACTCTTCGTATTTGCAGGGTCTTTTCCTTCTTTTTCTGTGTCGTGGAATCTGCCATTAGGGTATCTTCAGCGTCGGAGACTAGTTTCTCAACTGCATCCAATCGTTCTGTGTGTTTATCGAGTCTCTCCGACATTCGGTCCGTTCGAAATGTCAGTGCATCTATTTTCCCATCGATCTGTGTGAGGCTGTGTTGCATTGCGGAAAGTATCCGCTTAAGGTCTGGATCTGTTGTCTGGTCTGCGGGGTCCAGGTTGGGCTCTGCTCCCTGCGTATCTGACTCTTTAGTTTTGGGTGTTCTACGAGCCTCAAATGGGAGTTTGGTTTGCGCTTTGTCTGATTTTCCCATTTTGTATGAGCAGAGTTGGGTCGTACTTATATCTATTCTCGTTGGTAGTCACTTTTCGTATGTATTCCCTGCGCGCACTCTAGGAGGAGACTCCCGTCTCCTGCTGCTGTTGTGTGCAGAGGTCTCCGCTCTATGTCGCTTGCCTGTTCCTCCCAGCGGGCTCCGTTTGCTACCCTAATTCTGGGTGATGATGCTGCTATGGCGCAGTGATATGGAGCTTGAAAGGCGCTAATGCATACCCCTAATACAGTACTTGCCGGACTGACCTGCGAGTTCACCTCAGTCCGTCAGTGAGCGTCTCTCTCCTACAAGGGGTCCAGTCCCGCAGTGACTTCGCCGCTGTTTGCCTTTTCACTCCCCGATCGCGGGCCCAGCAGTGGTCACAACACCTCGGGCGTTTATTTAACAGCCGCCTTTTTGGGGTCAGCGTCCGCTTCAGATAAAGTACTGTTCACGCCCCAGCAGGTAGTGTTCCGCAACACAGCTGCCAACCCAGCCTGTGAATCCCGCTGCTTCTTGAGGTGCAGAGGCCTCAGCGCTGCGTCGTTTGCCTATCCCGCTCAGCGGGCTCCGTTTGCTGTTCGAATTCGGGATGGTGGGGCTGATATTACGCAGTGAAATGCAGCTTGGTATGCGCTTATGCGCTTCACTCATGCAGTACTTGCCGAGCTGTCTTACAGGTTCCCCTTTGTCTTTCTGCGAAGTGTCTTTCTCTCGCTGGGAGCCCCGGTCTCGCAGTGCCGTCACCATTGTTTCCTCTTTTGTACCGCGGTCGCGGGTCAAGTAATGGTCCCGGCTGCTCGGGCGTTTATTACATGGCCGCGATTTTGGGTTCGGCATCCGCTTCGGGCGAGGCGCCGTTCTCACTCCAGCGAGTAATATTCCGCAACTCAGCCGCGTTTCTTTAGTCGCGGGGCATCCCGCCGTCTATCCGGGCGTAATTCTTGGCAGTAGTGGGGTTCCCACACATGATTCCTTAAGGATTACTCGGTCGTCTCTCCGTAGCTCTAGGCTCTTGCGGCCATCTTGGAGCCAGGCAAGCTCCGCCCTCCAACCCAACCCATTATTGAGTACAGATATTTCACAATTAGTCAGAACACGATCCGAGAGATTAATAACAAGATTCTCCTTTGGTGAAATGGATTCATTCATGTTTTTATCACTTGCCGCAACTATCTGTTTAGTCTCTTACTCTGATACCTGGTTAACACACCTGATTTTCTTTCTGTTCCTTCTTCAGCCGCCCCTTCTTGTCTTTCTGCGGGTTTCTTCTGTTTGCTGCCAATTCTGTACCTCAACACTTATTCTAAAAAAGTTGAGGTCGAGCTAGACTGGGCACAAGTTCCTATCTGTTATACAACTGTTTATACCTGTTACCTATTACTTTTTGGGTTTTTATGAACAAGTTGAAAAGCGTGGGAGAGTGTGTGGAACCTTGAGGCACTCCAATTGAGACCAGCGTACTGTTAGTGAGGGAATGGTTAACTTTGATTCTTTGCGTTCTATTATGTAGGAACGAGGCAAACCATTTTAAGACAGGGCCTGATAACCCCATCTTTTTTCAAGAAGATCAATCGGGTTTTCATGTTTGACCGTGTCGAACGCCGAGGACAGATCAAAAAGAATAAGTAGGCAAGGTTCGTTCTGGTCAAGTAGTCTCAGGGCGTCATCAACAATGTGAGTTAGAGCCATTTCAGTACTATATTCCGCTCTGAAACCCGATTGGTATTGGTCAAGGAGCTGAAACTTTTCAGTGTGATTGCAGAGTTGTATGTATACGCATTTCTCAAGCAGTTTGGCTAAAGTGATATTAGAAATTGGATGGAAGTTGTTGGGATCAGATAAGTCTGCATTTGGCTTTTTTGGGATGGGGTGACTTGTCCTATCTTGAGGCAATCAGGAATCCTACCCTGCACTAGCGATTCATGGATAATCATGGACCAGAGTGGGAGAATGGCAGATCTAAGCTCTTTAAAGTAGTTGGCGGGCAGGTATCATTTAAATGATTAGAGGGTTTTAATGAAGTTATAGTTTTGAGTAGCTCGACATCATCTGGTAGTATAGAGGTATTCCATGATGCATTGTTTTTTGGGAGTATAATCTATAGAGCAAGAAGTAGGAGCACTCGCTGAGGTTAGCTGTGACGGAGTGTGCTGGGTCTGATCATGCGGATTTGGTGATGCGAGTTGCAGTTCTAGTTCAATCTTTCTTGTCTTTTCAACGAAGTGTGCAGAGAAATTCTCACCACTAGGGAGTGAGATCTTGGGTGCAGTGTTGGGTGGTTGAATGGTTAGCCTGTTTAATTTCAAATAGTTTTTTGGGTCTGTTTTTGGCTTTGTCAAGCTGTGACCTAAAATGATTGGCTTTCGCACTACGGATAGGTTTGTTGTAAGAGCTTCTTGTCATCCTCAACTGCTTGAGGTTTGTTATGGAAGGAGACTTTCTCCATGATCTCTCCGCAAGCCTTAGTGTGATTCGTTCCTCGTTAAGGGAGCAATTGAACCAGGGTTTGGACTGTTTGATCGGCATCTTTTTGAGTTACTTCGTAGCAGTTGTGTTGAATATATTTGTCATGGCGTGGATGTAATGATCAGTGAGGTCATCCAAATTGGTCATGTTAGAGGGTGGAGGTTATTACTAATGGAGGTTAGATCATTTACGTTGATGTCTCTCAGATTTCGAGACCACTGTCTGGTCTTATGAGGTTGACCTTGTCTAATCAGTATGTTTTCCAAGATGCAAAAAGATGATCCGCGAGCTGTAAATGCAGTCGAGCTGGCCAGAGACCTTACGTCTCTTCAACTTTCCCAAAAAATCGAACATGCTACCCATACTAAAGGACAACTTCTCGACCCGGTGTTCTCCAACCTAGATGACCTTAAAGGGACCGACATCACCCCACTTCCGTGGTCGGATCACTTTCTGGTAACCCTTTCTTGGTCACCTCAGACTATTAGACCCAGGACTCAATCCACTTGGGCCCTCGGTCGTCCATGGAATAAGCTCACCTTGGAGAAATGGTCCCAGGAACTGGAAAGGACTAAACCTATTTTGAATCCAGACCCAACCAAAGCCAACGATGATTTTTGCAGTTGGATTGAGGAGTCACTTAACTCCGTCTTTCCAAAGACTAGGATAAAAAAGACCGTTGGGCCCCACAACTCTCCTTGGTTTTCTCCTGAACTGCGCACCCTAAAGCAGCGCTGTAAGGTTAAGGAAAGACAGTGGAGGAAAGATTTTCTACCTGGAAAAAAGCTGGACTATAGGGCAGCTATCCTCGCCTATAAAGCAGAACTAAGAAGAGCACAGGCTTCCTATTACGAGGGTAGGATTCTATCTGCTGCCAATTCGTCCAAAGAAACTTTTTCTATCATCAAAAAACTACTTAAAGCCCCCGCACCACGAATAGCCCCTGACCCTTCTGGGCAACGGTGTAACAAACTAGCCGAGTATTTCACCACCAAGGTTCAGCATATCTTGGACTCCCTCCCATGTAGGGAGGATGAAGGCAACCCCTCGTTTGGACAGACTAACTCTTACTCCGGCCCCCCTGAACATATGCTTGAGGCCTTTCCCCCTCTGTCCCGGGAAACGTTTCTCACCTTGTTGTCCTTGGTAAAGAGCAGTTCCCCTAACGATCCAGCCCCACTTAATATTCTGAAACAGGTCACCTCTATTATAGCCCCCAATATGACAAATCTGATCAATGCCTCATTGTCTACGGGAACAGTTCCCATTAAATGGAAAGGAGCCATGGTAAAAGCCCTTCTTAAGAAGCCCAATTTGGATCCAGCAGACCTGGGCAATTATCGTCCCATATCCCTCCTGCCTGCAATAAGTAAGATAGCCGAGAAATATGTTAATCAGATTCTTTCCAGATTTCTTGAAACACACAACTTGCTCCACTCTTCTCAAACAGGGTTTCGACCACGCCAGAGTACCGAAACAGCACTCTTAGCAGTGGTCGAGGAAAGCAAGAAAATTCTCGACTCAGGAGGTGCGGCAGCCATACTACTCCTAGACCTGAGCGCCGCTTTTGACACTGTGAATCATTTGATCCTGATCCGGCGTCTCAAGAGTATAGGAGTAGATGGCATGGTACTTCAATGGCTAGCCTCCTTTCTGGAGGGTAGAACCTTTCAGGTATTTGAAGAGAATATTGCATCTAAACCCACCTCCCTGTTGAGTGGGGTACCACAGGGCTCGTCCCTTAGCCCCACGCTTTTTAACGGGTATATGACCCCTCTGGCAGCCATTGTAGCCCCTTATGGAATCCGGATGGTAACCTATGCCGACGACACGCAATTGGTGGTGGGGCTCAACCAAGCTGACCAAAAAACTCATGCCCTCTATACCTGTCTAGAGGACATCTCAAGATGGATGGATGCATCCCAGCTTAAGCTCAATGGAGGTAAAACTGAGATTATGCTACTGGGCAATACCACGAGTTTTAAGTGCAGCTCCATTTGGCCTCCCTGCATGGGCCCAGCCCCGGGTCCAAAGTCAGAAATTAAGAGCCTGGGCATATGGTTGGACCAGGACCTGAGCTTTAGGACGCAGGCTAGGAAGACGGCAGGTCTCTGCTATGGTCTACTTAGAATGGCCCGAAAAGTTCTGCCCCTCCTCCAACCTCAGGCCAAAAAAGTACTGGTCCAATCACTCATACTCTCTAGATTGGACTATGGGAATGTTTTGTATTTAGGCGCCCCCATTTCAGTAGTTGCCAAACTCCAATTAGTTCAAAACTGCGCAGCCAGACTACTAACTGGAACCACCAACAGACAATCTGCAAAACCCGCTCTTCGTTCCCTCCATTGGCTCCCAGTACAGGAACGCATTAGATTTAAGGCCCTTTGTCTGGCGCATAAGTCTATGCAGGGGACAGGGCCGCCTATTAATTCAACTATGATATGTCCTTATAAAGTAAGCAGGAATTTCCGATCAAATAACCTGTATTTAGCAGAGATCCCGAGGATTAAGAGGTCCAGAAGTGGTGGTCGGCTGTTTTCTTATAACGCCTCCAAACTCTGGAACGCTCTGCCTCTACACCTTCGCACAGTCTCGAACCATCTGGCTTTTCGTAAGCAATTAAAGACAGCACTGTTTCCTTAGTTCTCTGCTCTCCCCCGTGTCAGTTCATAGCGCTGGGACGCTTAAGGGTAGCCATGCGCTCTATAAATGTCTTTCCATTCCATTAGGTAGTGATCTGACTAGTCACAAGGCGACATGTTTTCAAGTTGTATAATGTTATCGTTAGCAATGATTAAATCAAGGGTGGAGCCCTTATTGTGGGTAGGTCCATTTGCAGGCCTGGGTGAAGTTTAAGTCCGAGAGGAAAGCCTTGAAGGTGCACAGTAAGGGATCAGTTGTGTCGTTCCAGTGTAAGTTGAAATCCCCAAGGAAAATATGGTTGGGGTGTTGGTCGGAGCTTGAGGCTATGGTCTTCATTATTTGTTCGATTGTCACCTGGGGGATGGTAGATCATGTGGAGCAAACAAACTATCTTGTCATTGTTCCAGATTTCAATGCCTAGGTGTTCACAGGAGGACATCGCCGCAGTTTGTAAATGTCTCAGGGTGAGAATGGAGGGATAAGTCTAATGATGTCATATTTGCAAGGAACTAAGCTGTCCAAAATTGGAGAGGAGGTATCATTAAGCCAGGTTTCATTTAAGATCAAGAGGTCCAGTTCTTGCATAAGAATGAGGCCGGCAATATCGGCTGCTTGTTTAACCGCTGACTTGCAGGTAAGAAGCATCGATTTGATGTGAGATTTAGTTACTACCGCTTCTAGGTGTGATGTGGGGACAGGTAATAAATTATCCTTGTTCATAGTTCTGAGATTGACACTAGATTCTCTAAACGGGGTGGAAGGAATAGTTTGGATACTGAATTGTGAGGGTGATGAGTCACCGCGAGAGCAGTTGTAAGATAGAAGTAGGGAATGAATGTCATCAGACAGATGGTTAGTAGTCCTATGGGGCTTGAGTGGTGATTAAGATGAGGCCGTATTTTCCAGAGCAGACTGAATGGGTTTTCCCTGGACAAAGCTTTCCTCCTGCAGTGTATCTGTTGCGGGAGGGCTGGGTTGATTAGTCTAAAGGATCCTATTCAGCTTCCAAATCTTCTCCATTTTCGTAGAGAAGTGTAATAGGTTCTGCAGGCTATCTTTAACTAGTTGAAGATCATGCTTGAGGTCTGCCAACTTATCCTCGATGGAGGGCGGGTTAGCAGTGTGTGCAGCAGGTCTAGGGGTAGATAGTAAACGAGACCCCTCGGGGGGAAAGGAATATTGGAAGGCGATGTGGATTCCTCATAGGAGAGGAGGTAAGTGTTCGGGGAGGAGACAGGATGCTGCGGCCTAGAGGATAGTGTACTGTCATGTTAGAAATTTCATATAGCGCAGCGTATACCCAAGGGTGTCTTGGCACTGATAACTGAGCAGAGTAAAAAAAGGAAGACAGTTTAAAAAGGAAAGTTAACTGTTGAAAAGCCACGTTTTAAGAAGTTTTCTGAAAACATGTAGCGATGATGTGGATCTAATATGGAGAGGCAGCGTATTCCAGAGTCTAGTGGCTCCAGCGAGGAAGCTGCTGCCACCCCATTTAGTTTTCTTGAATCTAAAGGGCGTCACTTTGTAGGTTCCCAGAGATCTGAGGAGCTGAGGTTCCTGCTAGGGGTATACAAAGAGATGGCTTTTTTCAGGAATTCGGGACCCATGCCATGTAGGGCCTTAAAAGTGAGACCGAGGGTTTTGAATTTGATCGGATTCCTGATGGTAAGCCAGTGCAGTTCCTTGATGGCAAGGGATACAGAGTGATGTTTAGGGAGATCAAGGAGTACTCTGGCGGCGGAGTTTTGGAGGACCTGCAATTTATTGATGTATTGTTTATGTAGATTGATATATAAACCATTGCAATAGTCAATTTTAGATAGAATGAGGGAGGATATGACTGTTTTCCTAGAGTTAATAGGTATGTAAGGAAGAATCTTTTTGAGGGTTCTTAACGTATTATAAGAGGCGGATATGATGGCATTAACTTGTTTACTGAGATTTAGTTTATCATCTAGAATCACCCCCAAACTTTTAACTTTGGGAGTGGGCCCATTTCAGATGGCCAGCAATCAGGAGTCCAGAAGTGAGGTTTATATCCGGAAAAAAAACCTCTGTCTTATCCGAATTTAACTTTAGGCAGTGCCTGCCCATCCAGGTGCCAATTTCTCTCATACAATTATGGAGCTGAGAGCTTGTGTCTTTAGCCTCATTTGCAGCAGACAGCACAATTTGTGTATTATCTGCGTATGAGGTTAATTGAAAGACCAAAGGATTGGATTAATGGTGCTGGAGGATGAGAGTGGGTGAGGGGGTAGGAAGAGTTGACCTCTCCAAGTCTCTTGAGTTGAGGGGCAGTGGACACTGGTGGGCAGGGGAGTACGTTGGATGAGTGTGGCCTCCATTGGGGTGAAGGAGAAGTAGAGGAATGGTAGTTAGTAGAGCTGAGGTTCCCCAGATTATTATTGTTGCAAGCTTTAAGGGGTAAGCATTGTGTTTCAGTCTCATGAGTAAAGAGGGGGAAGGCAAATCCCCCAATGTGTTAATCGGGCAGACTTTAGTTGATATACCAGGCCTAGGTTCGTCAGCTTTGTTTTCATCGTAGGTGCCAGGGGCCTGGTCATACCGGGTCAGAAGAAGTGAGGGAGAGGCAGAGGAGGTGGCACAGGTGGAGGATGAAACGTGAGGTTTTGATGCTGAGGGGGAACTTTGATTAGGTAGGATATCTGGAACAGTATTATCCGACGTATTTTTAATCCTCGTAGAGATTCTGTCAAACTGTTCAAGATTTCGGTCTGACGCTTGTATAAGGATGCTTCCGTTGTTGTAAAGGGATATGGCAAGATCAGCATTTCCCTCCTTTGACTCATCCCAAACCTCATTTTACTACTATGATCTCCCTAATACCTTTCTGGAGACTCTTCCCTCCTCCATCTCTCCTTTTTACTCATCCCAAACCTCATCTTACTACTAAGATCTCTGAAATAACACTTTTTAGACTTTTCCCTCTTCTATCCCTCCATTTTCCTATTCAATCCAACTAACAGACTCACATGTCCACTGGTCAGATTAACTCACATTTCCCTATACTAATCCAACATTAATCCTTTTGGGTTCCAGAGTAGCATGCTACTCTCCGAAAAGCACTTCGACGCCTCGTCAGTGGTAGTAAGCGCTATATAAATACAATTGCAGTTTTCTCCAAGAGTGGCAAGCCATCACTATGGACGCATGGGTCCTCCAAATTGTCAAAAGGGGCTATTTCTTTCTCCCCTGCTGCACCTTCCACATCATAAGTGCAGCTGACAGAGGAACCCATGTCCATTTTGTAGATGGAAGTGTAGGCTGATTTGGCTGAAGGAGCCATAGTGTGGATTACAGCCTTGGAGGTAGGAAGTGGGAATTACTCCTTCTATTTCCAGGTGCTGAAGAAGGATGGATGTCTTCATCCTATTAAAGATCGATGCTCTCAAAGCCTTCCTGTGAAAAGACAAGTTCAAGATGCTCACGCTGGACATGGTAATGTCTGCCCTAGATCCCGGAGACTGGATATTTGCATTGGACCTGCAGAGTGCGTATTTTCATAGTTCATATTTCCGTCCTGCAGGCCCACAGGCATTATCTGTGGTTGACAGTAGGCTAGAAACATTTTCAGTTTACAGTGCTCTATTTTGGCCTCACTAGTGCACCTCAGTGGTCATGAAAGTGATGGTGAAGGTCATAATGCACCTTCGAAGGTTGGCTGGATCAGTCTTCCCATACCACGATGACATGCTGTTGGAGGTGGGCTCACCAGAGGCAGTAATAGACCATCTCCAGACAACGGCGAACCCCCTTACATTGTTGGGGTTAAATATCAACATGCAGCAGTCACAGCTGGCTGCTTCAAAGACGCTTCTATTCATGGGAGCAATCCTGGATAAGGTGCAATTTAGTGCCTTACCCCAGAGCAGAGAGTTCAAGACATTCGGTCTATGAGCCTGATGTTTCAGTCTCTTTCCTGGGTCTCAATGAGGGTGGCGGTAAGGCTGCTGGACTAGAGCACTAGAGACCCAGTGATGAAGATAGCTGCCTGAGTTTAGAGCTCTGGTACCCACATTTAATAAAGTTGCCCTTTCACCACCTCTGCTGTTCATCTTGGCCTAAAGCGTCGAAGACAGGTATTTGATACACTGCTGCACTACCTGGAGCTGGTTTATAAGCATCCCAGACAGGAGATGCAGTGGAATTGCCAAGTGCTGTGGAGGGGACAGGGCTTGCTGCATGATTGTTGCCACAGCCTGCCCTCTTGTGCGGCACTACTGGTGTGCGACTCTGGGCCTGTAGGGGCTATCACCCCTGAATGAGTGGCCGAGTTGTGCCAGCCTACCAGCTGGGACTGTTGTAGGAATCCTGCTGACCTAGTCTCGCATCTGGAGCCAGGTCACCCGGTGACTTTGTTGGGACACCTCACCGGAGCTTCCAGGGTAGGAAGCGAATTGCAGCTTGAAGGGTGCGTGGACTGCGGTCTGTGAGTGCACAAACCTTGGCCAGTCGAGGCCTCTAACCATTGTCAGGCAAGCAGTTGGGTTTCACTCCACTAGCAGATGGGCCTTTCTGCTTACGCCATGGTAAGGCCTAGGATCACGTCTGCAGTTTGTTCTCCTATGTGTCGCTACTGGCGCACGGCTTGGGGCTGTCACTCATGGCTGTGGGCGGCGCTAAGCCTGCCTACCCGCCTGCCCTGCCACATGCATTCTGCTGCCCTCATCTCAAATCTAGAGCCAGGGTTCCTGACGCCTACTGCTATTATTCTTTAGAAGATCCCACATAAAAAGATACAGCAAGTGGCCTGAAAAAAGTATGCTAAAGACTCTTTAATTAAAATAGGTTATTTCTTGAATACTTGCATTTCTACTGATTTGTAGTTCAATAGAGGATAGCACAGAAAAATGAAGATGCTAGACTTTGACACCATACGAATTGGGCAGCAGACTGACACAGCCCTAAACCTGGCATCCAAATGTGACATTACATCGAAGACGCATCATCAGATCGTAACTCCAAGAGTCACATCACTTTAGAAACCGGAGAGACTGAAATCACACCAGGTTCCTGAGACCATACCATCATAATATGAGGTGTACCACAAATGTACTTTCCCACCATCAGTATCTAGAGGGAGTGTTTGAAATAGTCTCCCTGACCCTACATGAATGTGTGGAGAAGACATGCATACATTTTCACTTTGAGCTTTTTGGGAGGCTACAGACAACATGTGGGTACCATTCTCTGCAGTGCCAGTTCGGAGAAAGTCTGTACAGTATTACACATATGCAGCAGTGCTTTAAGTGGACTGAAATTGGTGAAGAATTTCTAAAGGGGGTGTGGCCAAAGAAGTGTAGAATCCTTTCCCAGAGGCATGGCTGAAAATTTGGGAACCAGATTCATGTGCTTCATACTACGGCAAACCTAACCAGTATTTGGGTGCCTTCGGGAGTTTTCTGTTACTACATCCAGGCATAACACAACATTAGACCTACACCTAAAATAAGCCAGACCTATTGGCTCTGCCAGTGCTTTTTACCTGTATCAAATCAAGGAGTAACAATGATTTTGTTGTGAAAATGTCTGCCCTTCGCCAATTTTCTCTGCAGTCTTTCACTTTACTAGGCACTTACATCCTTTTGCTCCACACATCTTTCTTAGATCCTCCATATGCATATCTCACACTTCATTTCTTTTCAGCAACTTCTGTCCCTCTGCAGCCCCACACTGCCATAGAAGAGGAATGCTAAACTGCTGCTCTCCCCTTCCACGATAGTCTGTTGCTCCACAGAACATCGCCGCCGCTGTTGTACTTTTTCAACACACAAGTAAATGCTTTTTTGCACTGCTCGCTTTTAAAAGCAGCAGCTGCAAAGGGTCTCTCTCGTTGTATGAAATGTGCACTCTTCACAATAGAGATTGTGTGCTGGGGAAGTTGGGGTGCACATGCGTGCACCCTACAGTGAACACTGAGCAGGACCAGAGTGAGGAATATCAGAAGGACCAGAACAGCCAGAACCAGGAAGACTTGGGGGACTGGACCTGGATGTTCAGGAGGACCAGGACCAAAATGAGGAGTCTCAGAAGGACCCAAACAAAGAGAACCAGGACCAAGAGGGCCCATACCATTGGGTGCAGTGCCAGAAGGGCAATGAAGACACGCCCCAGGGCCAGGAGGACAAGGCTGATCCAAAGCGGGACGACAAGAGCTAGGAGGGCAAGGCCTAAGGAGGCCAGGACACAAGAGGCAAGGTAGACCGAGTGGACCAGCAGGACCACAAACTGATGGACTGTGAATCAGATAAGCTGGGTAAGAAGGATCAGAAGGACTAGTTAATTTTTTTTAAAACATCCTTTATTGGGTGTTTACATTTTGTTTTTCACAATAACAAGTAAATAACAAGTGCCTTCAACAACCTTACAGAGAGAAGCATGAATTACACATACATATCTGTGGAGGAGTGATTTTCATAAAGTGATGCCCAGAAACTGATACTTGTGCCTGCTCTGCATATTGAGTACAAACACGAAAGGGTTGTATCAGATAAAACTTTGAGCATTGTTGGAGTCGGACGAGTTATCGTCATCAGCTCCTGAGGCCCGCTGAGAGCAGGGTATAAGAAATCGGCAAGCAGCTCTCCCCAGGTCACCTCTGTTTGTCATTGTGTCTACACATTTTCAGCTGAAGCTCCTCTGCCACTGCCCATTCAGCCATATCCCCATCCCAACTTTCCAGACAAGGGCCCACAGTTATAATTCACGTGATTGCTACTGGGCATTTAGTCAGCAGTAGCACCAAATGTAAGAATTTAAATGCGATTTTCTGGCCTTTTTTTTTTTTTGCAGAAGTAGGTTCAGTCAGACATGGGATTCCACGACTGCTCTTACCCGAGCAACCACACTCATCCAATATGCATGAACATGACATGTAAAAAAGAAACTGCAGGGTGTTGGCAGCATGGGCTGTGCGCTGGTTTGGATGCATCCATTTTATACAGAGTAAATGGGGTTATGTAAGTGCGATACAGAAAATGAAAATGGGTATGTTTGAATCTGGCATTGCACGAAATGGATTTCACCAGGCTGCACGTTCTAGCCCACTGCGTGTCATCAATATGCATCCCCAGCTCGCTGTTCCAGGCTGCTCTGGCTGGGGGAGGCAAATGCGTCCGGTCAGCTGAAATTGCTTTATTAAATAGGGAAACCAAATGACGCCCTACCCCCAGCTCCAGTAAGGCCCGGAGGTGTATGAAGTGTTAGGGGCCACTGGGAATGACGTCCATATTTCTTTAACTATATATGGTAGGGTAGTGTGTTGTAGAAATTGCCCTGCTCCCAAGTTTAAAATGCTCTGGGCCGCTTTGAATGAGATAAATTCCTGTTGGGATACAGATCACCAAGCGTCTCACAACCACCCTCCCGCCAGGTGGAAATGTTTACTGAGTCTGTGAGCACCCTAAAGGAAGGCACGTCCCAGAATTCAAAATCTCTAGCAATGGGGGCCATTTTAAAAAGCAATTTCACAAGTGCGCTCCCACAACAAGGAAATTTGTTTACTCAGATAAGGTACATGACCAACAACTCTACCACTCGCCGTCAGGATCTGAAGAAGAGTAAAGCCCCTGGTAGAGTCCATCAATAGCTTTTTATCCCAATTGCCCCATTCTGTGATCCAGTGTGCGGTGTGTTGCATTTGAGATGCCAAATAATACTGTTCCAGATTTACAATTGCCAGACCCCCTATGCCAATGGTCGAAAAAGAATGTCCCTAGCTACCCTACTATGTCCACCCACCTAGATCAAGGAGTAAGTAGGGTATGCATATATCCAGGGGAAGACGGTCAAATGTGTGTTGAATGGAGTAGGGGCACTGTTTTAAAATGACCTTTTCTTTTTTTTTAAGTTTAAGTTTATTCATCAAAGATCAATAAAATATAAGAAAGTACAACATGTACCTTAAAGTACAATACATATGAAGAAAAAATTATTAGAAATCATTCTATGAGGAAGTGGGAAGGGAAGAAGAGAGGGAAGGGAGAAGAAAGACGGGGAAGGGAAAGGGAAAATACATCTACTATTATAAACATTATACTATTATAATCTGGAAGGAAGAATAGCACATGTAATAAAATATCTGTATGCATAAACACAATTAAAGAGATATAAAACAATTATTGTATTAAGGAAAAAAGCATGTAAGGGATTATTAATATGAACCTATTGCAATAAAGAAAGAGAAGACAACCAGGATATCAAGGAGGTTTTCGAACCTCATCTGAAGTAAGTACTGATGGGTTACTGTGAGAGGCACTATATGTTAGGTATGTGGATATAGGGAGCCACAAAATATCCCTTTTAATGGACAGGGAAATGGGGGAGACATAACTGGTATCAAGTCTATGATGAAAACAAACTGCATTCCACCAAGCTCTAAACGTGACTTTATCTGCTTGTTTCCAATTAGAAGTTATTAAGTGAAAAGCAATTGCCAATAGCAAATCCACTATTTTAAAATTAGCAGGAGATTGGGGCCAGTTAGGTGATAAAGAGCCTAGAAAAACATTGGTAGGAGAGAAAGGAACTCTTGTACTAAAAATTCTGTTAATCTGGGACCAGACTAATTGCCAATCCGGTTATCGTCTCAACTTAGACAAATGTGAAGTTCTCCCCCTCAACGTACTTTGCCTTAAGCAAGACTTCATTTCTTCTGGCTTTTCTTGGAATACTTCCAAGATAAAATATCTGGGCCTGTGGTTTTCTTCTAATATTACCGAAACACTAAAATTAAATTTTGCCCATATATCCAAAATGTTATCCGACTCTATTGATCGCTGGCACCCGCTTTTTCTATCTTGGTGGGGACGGCTAGATTCTATTAAGATGATGCTTTCTCCTCTAGTTCTATATATTATTTCCATGATTCCTGTCCATATTCCTGACTTTTACTTTAAGAAAATAGATTCTCTTTTAACAAAGTTTCTTTGGAAAAACAAACCTCCCCGAATAGCTCTATCCGCTCTGAAGGCGGACAAGACTTCTGGTGGACTTAAATTCCCTGATTTCAAAAAATATCATTATACTTTCTCTTTAAAACAATCTTCCCGTTGGCTTTCTTTCGATCGGTTTATATACCCTCCAATCTGGTTAACTATAGAAAACTATTTTATATCTCCCTTCAGTTTTAAGGAATCTTTAGCTTTTACTAACAATATCTCCTCCTTTCGAACTCCAATCATCTCACACACTCGTAAAATCCTTGCACCATTATTACCCTCCTCCTTTCCTTCATATTCTTCACTAGATCAACAACCCATTTGGCACAATAATCTTTTACGTATCAAGAACCGCACTATTTATTGGAAATCCTGGAGAGGTAAGGGAATATTTTGGATTTCACAATTATTACTTAATAATGTTCCTTTATCCTTTTCGGATCTTCAAACACAATTTTCTCTTCCTTCCACTTGTAGGACTCAATATGATCTTTTATGTCCTTCCCTCTCCCTTTACCTTGATACTTTACCATCGACGTCATCTCCTTCCTCCAGATGTTCTTTGTTATTTCCTTAATATTTACCTCCTCCTCAGCTTCATCACTTTATAAATGTTTATCTATTCCTTCTGATAGAAACAAAACAAAGGGCGAGTTGGCTTGGGAGAAGGACCTTGCGGAATTTTGGACAACCCCTTTCTGGGATAAGTTGTGGCTCAAGATACACAAGACTTCCAGAGCTGCTAATACTTCTCAAACCCTTTATTTTGTATACCAACGTCTTTTATTTACTCCTGCAAAATTAGCTTCCTTTTCAGCTAACTCTACCTCTACCTGTTGGTCTTGTTCTTGCAATAATGCTGATCTTAAACACATGCTTTTTAATTGTCCCCTAAAATGACCTTTTCTGATGGATACATCTATTTGTGGATTCCTCACCTTTTGAATATCCCAATGTGCCAGCATTCAACACAAACTTTTCTTCCCAGCTCTCCCACCTCAACAAGGATGTTATAATGCTATGGCGCCGCACCTGACTCCTCGTGATATCATCGGAGCCATAAGAACCCTTCATCAGCGTGCTGACGTCCGTTCCCTTTTTTCCCCCCGTCTTCGACGCGTAGCGTTTTTTTTTCGAGGTTCTCCATAGTCCTAGGAAGTCTTACGAATTTTTTTCCAGAAAATAGCAATGTCTTCCAGGGGAAGAATATTGCCTTCTTAGAATTCTGGATTCAAGCCTTGCAGGGAATGTGAGGGTCCAATGTTGATCACAGATCCTCACAACAACTGCCTTTGGTGTTTAAGTTTGGACCACGATGTCAATGCCTTTTCTTCTTCCTAGGAGATGAACCCCAAGGTGTGGACAGGGAGAGGGAGGTGAAGCTCTTTATGGCCAAGCTGAGAAAGGAGAAGAGAGGACGTCCTCAGTCGGAGTCACCAACTCCCCACTCTTTGAAGGCGTCTAAGAGAAAGCATAAGAAGAAGCGGCGTCATGGTTCCGGGCTCCATTCTTTGAGGGATGAATCGCTGAGTTCGGTGTTCCTTGGTCCAAAGACTCATGAAGGCCGAGGTGAGGTGTCTCCGACTCCATCTCCAGAAGTCGCTCCGGCGTCACCCTCAAGTCCAAGGGCCTTGACTCCACCTGGATGCCATGATTCAGAGTCAGTACTGGATCCAGTTCTCCCACCATCACAGCCTATGCCTCCTAGACAGGAGCAGGAGTAGCCGGCATTTTCTACTTGGGGGGGATTGACCCCTTGAGTTTTCTGAATGCTATGCACAGCATTTTCAGTAGGGCGATGACTCCATCTGGTGTGCCTGCAGGCCCCATGGTACTGCTATCTTACTCCTTGGGAGGTTTTCTGGCACACTATCAGCAGGTGCCGTTCCTGCTCTTTATGCCGATAGCCCAGGTTTCCTGGCCTCCGGGCCGAGATAGGCTACCCCATCACCAGTGGAAGAGGTATCTCCGGTGCCAGATGGACCTCCGGCGTCAACAGTATCCATGACATCGTCACACTGCTCCACTCCGATGCCACTGACATCAGCTGTGAATAAGTCCCTGGCTCCCTTGCCAACATCGCCAAGTCCAGTGTTGTCTTCATCAACGCTGATGCTCAAGCATAGGTCCTGGAGAGAGGCCCAAAGGCTGATTGAGGAGGAGCAGTATTTTTATGAGCAATATCTGGACATGGAGGAAGGTGAAATAGTTTCTTGAGTTTGGAGGACTGGAGGTAGCAAGTGATTTGGATACCTCCCTGGAATGGGAGTTGCTGTCTCCAAAAGGCATTCCACTGCCTGAAGTCACAACCTATCACTGTGATTTAAAAAAAAAAAAAAAAAAGGCTGCCGAGATGCTCTGCTTACCTTTTTCTTCTGCTGAACTTAAAAGTAATTCATTTACTGAGGTATTGCATTCTTTAACATCCTCTTCAGAGCCCTTGCTGCCTTTCAATGACGCTCTCACTGAGCTGATTCTTGAAATTTCACAGAAGCCTGTGACTTCGGCAGCAGTGTCTCTAGGTCTATTGCCAGAAGGTGTAAGCCTGCTCCTGGTGATCCACCATTCTTGTTTTCTTATCCTACATGTGAAAGTTTGGTGGTACAAGCTTCCTGTTATTCGAAGTGAACAGCGGGATCATTTCCAACACCTCCTGCAGATAGGGAGTCCAAGAGGATTGAACAGTCTGCAAAGGTGTTGTTTTCTTCTGGTAGCATGGCCTTGAAGTGGACCAATGCAACATGTTTGTTGGAACGATACATCCATGCGTTAATGGAATCAGCCAATGCAGTGGTCCCTAGGTTGCCTGACAAAGTTCAGGGACATTTTTTAGAATTACTGAATGATAATCAAGCAGCTGCACGTCAAGTCACTGAGTTGGGTTTGGATACGGCTAATTCAGTCGCCAGGGCAATGAGATCTTCAGTTGCCACAAGGAGACACTCTTGGTTAAGGGAGTCTGGCTTCTCGCTGCATGTGCAAGCAACCTTAATGGACTTGCCATTAGATAATTCAAGGCTGTTTGGTGCCAAGGCGGATTCTGCATAAGGAGAGATTCAAGGCCAGCAAAGCAACGGCGAGATCTTTGGGCCTTCAGTCGCAGCCTAAAGATTATAGGCAATTTCATAAATTCCAGGGCTTTGGCTGGTACTTTTCCCTATGAGGCAGAAGCCAATATCAGTCACAGCAGCAGACATCCAGTCACCTCTACAGTAGTTATAGGGGCTGTGGCAGAGGCAGACAATGTGGAGCTGCCCATCAGCCTTCTTCCTCCTCTTCCTCCCTGGCCAATGTTGCAGGAAAGCAGCCATAGTTCTGCTATCTTGGAGCATGCTTGTCCAGTGGCAGGATGGTTGACCTATTTTCTACCTCAGTGGAGATCTGTAAAAACAAATCTTTGGGTTTTGGATATTATGGAGAATGGGTACTCCCTACCCTTCAAAGAGTTTACCCACCTTTTCCTCCCCAACAGGGCTTTGTTTCAGAAGAACATCTTCTGCTCCTCCAACAGGAGGGTCAAATTCTACTTCACAAGGGTGCGGCAGAGTTGGTTCCAGAGCAGGAATGGGGTCAGGGATGCTATTCCCGGTATTTCCTGATTCCCAGAAAAGGACGGTCGCTTGCGGCTGATCCTCGACCTCAGGAGTTTTAACTGGTTTCTCAAGCAGGAATAGTTCAAAATGCTGACCCTTGCACAAGTGCTTCTTGCACTGGAGAAGGTAGACTGGATGGTTGTGATTGATTCGTAGAATGCGTATTTTCACTTACCCATTCTGAATTTGCTCCGGAAGTACCTCTGTTTTATGGTGGGGTCTCAGAATTATCAGTTTGCGGTCCTTTCGTCTAGTCTTCTTTCTGCACCTTGAGTCTTCACGAAGGTGATGGCAGTAGTTGCAGCGCATCTCAGAAGGTGGGGAATACCAGGATTTCCTTACCTGGACGATTGGCTGATCAAAGCCAAGATTCCAGAGTTGGTGTTGCATCACTTGCAGTTTACAACGCAGTTGTTCAACCTGGGTTTTACCATCAACGTATGCAAATCTCACCTAGAGTCCTCTCCGTGCACACTGTTAATAGGGGCAGTACTGGACACCACGGTGAATTGAGCCTACCCGCCTCCTCTGAGGATTCTGGACATTCAGGCTATGATTCCAATGTTTCACAATGGAGCTATGGTTCCAGTGCTGAAGATCTTATGGCCTCCTGCATTCTGTTGGTCACCCTTCCATGCTGGCACACCAGTGTGGTGCCTCTGCATCTGCAGGCAGTGGTTTGAACACAACGGGGATCTCAGAGAGTTAGTCAAGATCTCAAGAGACACTGCAGATGGATTTTCAGTGGTGGGGTGTATCCAGCAATCCGTCTCAAAGGAAGCTGATTCACCTTATACCACTGGTGGCCACAGTGATAACGGATGCCTCCACTCTAGGGTGGGGAGCTCATCTGGGGGATCTGGAGATCAAAGGTCTTTGGTCTCCGGAAAAAAGGTTGTTGCATATCAATCTTCTGGAATTTCAGGTGATACGCCTGGCTCTCAAGGCCTTCCTTCCTTCCATTTGCGGTCAGTCAGTTCAAGTCTTAAGAGACAATACTACCACAATGTGGTACATACACAAACTGGGAGGAGTGGGGTTATATATATATCCTGTCTGCAGAGAGGCTCTGCGACTCTGGTCCTGGGATCAGGACCACCAGATCTGCATCTTGGCCAATCACTTGGCCGGAGTTCTGAACGTGCGTGTGGACGGTCTGTCGGCACTTTTCCACTGATCACGAGTGGCATCTCCATCTGGAAGTTGTACAACACATTGTCTGGCTATGGGGGACCACTCCGAAAGACCTATTAGCCTCTCAAGAGAACAATGCACTGCCCGTCATTCTGCAGCATTCAGTATCCATTGCAGAGAGCTCTGGGGGACGCGTTTCAATTTGACTGGGGCACCCAGCTGTTTTATGCATTTCCTCCCCATACCCTTGATTCCTCTGGTTCTAAGGAAGATTTGCCAAGACCGGGACCAAGTCATATTAATAGCCATGGATTGGGTGCGAAGGGTATGGTATACAGACCTTCTTTACCTCTCACTGTGCCCTCTGCTCCATCTCCCTCACAGGTCAGACCTCCTTTCGCAGTCGCAGGAGCAGGTTCTAGACCCCCACCACCAGACCCTGCACCAACATGCCTGGAGATTGAACAGGGCAGCTTGAGTTATTTTTCTCTTTCTCCTAATGTGGAAGACACTCCATCACTTTGTAGGTTTATGCTGGCAGATGGACAAAATTTGTAAAGTGGTGTGAAGCAAATTCCATTGACCCTTCAAAGCTCATTTATCTGACACTGTGCGCTTTACATTGCCCCTAGCGCAGTAAGGAAGTGCAGTTGCAACGGTTATGGGGTATTTGTCTGCCCTTTCAGCATTCCTTTTTTTACCTGACCAACCTTCCTTTTTTAAGTCCCCTATTGTGTTAAGGTTTATTAAGGGACTTACCATCAAGTTCCCTCCCACTCCATTTATCATGTCTCAGTGGGATCTTAATTTGGTGTTAAACTTTCTTATGGGTGCTCCGTTTGAGCCCTACATAGCTGTCCCTTGAGAATACCTGCTTTCAAAACAATTTTTCTGGTTGATATCACTTCGGCTAGACTTGTTAGTGAATTGCAGGCATAAAGTATGAAATCCCCCCTTCACGACTTTCTATGAAGATAAGTTGGTATAGAGAACCAGGGCTGCGTTTCTGCCAAAAGTGGTTACTATCTTCCATTTGGGCCAGTCTATCACCCTTCCTACTTTCTATCCTCCCCCACATCCATCTAAAAAGGAAGAAAAGCTTTATTGTTTAAACCCTAAGAGAGATGTGAACTTTTATGTGGACAGAACTCATGACATCTGGCTGGGTGTTCAGCTGTTTGTTAGCTGTGTGGGCAAGATGAAGGGGAAAGCAATACATAAGAGGACTTTGTCCAGATGGATTATCCTGTGTATAAAGATCTGCTATGCCATGGGGAACAAGGATCCATCAGAAAGTATTCATGCTCATTCTACACGAGCTAAGTCTTCTACTTTGCCTAGAGGTGTCTCTGTAGTTGACATTTGTAAAGCGGTGACTTGGGCTGCCTTCCACACTTTTGCGAAGCACTATTACTTAGACTCCGAAGTGAGGAGGGACAGTCACTTTGCCCATTCAGTTTTGCAGGATTTTTAGGTATAGGCAGACGGGCACCCACCTCCGAGTGCGGGTCTGCTTGGGGATTCTGTTCACAAGGAATCCACAGGTAGATGTATCCATCAGAAGAACAAGATACTTACTGTCAGTAACGCTTTTTCTGGTGGATACAGTATCTACCTGTGGATACCTCACTGACCCACCCGCCTCCCCGTTGCTTGTCTGCTTATACCAAAATCTAAGTTATTTATAGATATGCATTTTATTTATATTTACTAGTGTGTGTGGGTGTGTGTATGTGTGTGTGTGTGTATATATATATATATGTATGTATGTATATGGATTTGATCTGAGATCTACCAGATGCTCTTGCATGTGTTTCACCCGTTCGCCTCGAGGCATGAAAAAAGTGGGTGGAAACTGAAGTCAGCGTGCCGATGGAAGCTTCTTATGGCTCCGATGAAGTCACAAGGAGTGGCTTGCGGAGATGTGACATTATGACGTCCTCATCAACGTAGGTGAGCTGGGAAGAAAAGTTTCCATGGAATGCTGGTGCATTGGGATATTCAGAAGGTGAGGAATCCACAGGTAGATACTGTATCCACCAGAAAAAGCGTTACCAAAGGTAAGTAACTTGTTCTTTAGCGATAGCTACACTCCCCATGAGTGAAAGGAGAAGTGTTCCAGTATTGGATGGAGGACTGCAGACCCTCCATGACCCAGATGATATTATACCTCAAGCATTTCGGCTCGTGGTGAGCCACTACCACCCAGATAACTAAATCTATCACTTTCCCACAGATGGGGCAATTCCGGTAAGGTCACCGGAGTCCAGGAAAGGAGAGACCCCAGAGGAACAATCAAAGATTTCTTGTAGTTAATCTGAAGGCCTGAGATTTTCCTGAATGTGTCCAAACGTTCCAAATGTAACAAACAACAGTGTCTCAATAGGTAATATTTATAGGCAATTAAGTAAAATGCTAAATAAATTGCGTCCGAACAGAAGCAAAGAGACAAAAACAGTTCTTTAGGAAAAAGCGAACTACATTTAAGCGCTACAAATACAAATTGTATTCGTTATATCAGCACTATTACATTGTATGTAAGGGTAATCTAAAGAAAGTGTGCACAAGATGCTCTTGTAAAAGTGAACGGTGCAAGTGAACACATGAAGAAGTGCAAAGAACCGGCGAAAAAACGCAATAGTATTTAAAATTGGTTACAAAACATTGGTAGAACACAATTAATGAAGGACATGTTAAGAACCAAAAAATGCCAAGAAATATGCTCAATGGTGGATGGCGTTTCAACCTATTTGAATTTCAGGTCATCATCAGGACCGGATTACATAGAATTCTGTAGTGCTGTGTTAAAAAAAAGAGAACATTCAAATAAGGAAAGAATAGGAAAGAAATGAGATAGGGGGTGTAGAAGGGAGACAATTAAAAGGGTAAATGAAAAGGTAAATGAATACCTGTGATTGAACAAGGAGCCTCCAATGTGAATGGAAAGGTAAGGCGTTGTCAAGTGCACTTAAGGTTTTGTGCGCACAATTGGGTAATATCGGGGCGTTCTAAAAGGGAAGGTTGAGGAGGATTAACAAATGCCTACGGAACCAGACCCAACTACTAGTACCAATACTCGCATGAACGTCAAACCCGACGCAAATTGTACCGATGGGGCCCTCCACATTGACTACACTAAATTTCACATCTGTACTAATCCCTGAGATGATTCTGATCTTTAATTTATTTAGGCATATTCTATCCAGCCTAGATATCTCGCTCTTGAGTAAAGGCTTAACCTTTGTCCCTATTGACTGAAGTAATGTTTTTGATCTACATGAGGATCTGTTTTTTCAGATGCATCAGACTACAGCATTTCTTCTCTGATAGACCCTCAAATAACTGCTCCAATCAGTCCACCTTTCATCCTCCATCGACCTTCCTTCCTCCTGCTATCATGATGCCACCGGAAATATAGACCTTTGAGAAATTGGTCTTGCATGAGGTCATGGAAATCAAACTCGTATTCGAATATGTTCCATACAATTTTACATTAACTGAAAAACAGGCTTTGTACAATTTAAAGATTAATTCCAATATCGTGATAAAGCCAGCGGATAAGGGCAGTGGCATTGTAATTATGGACACTGACAAGTATGATGATGAGTTGATGAGACAATTATCCAACAGTCTCCATTACTGGACCCTACCATCAGATCCGTTGTCTAACATTCGTAACCGAATAAAGACAACAACAGACCGGGCCAGACTTCAGGGCATTATAACAGAGAAGGAATATTCTTTTCTCAACAGTCCTCATCTTCGAACTCCGGTCATTTATGTATTACCAAAAATACATAAGAATGCTACCAATTGCCCAGGTCGTCCTATTGTCACGGGGTGTGGCTCTATTTTAGAGCCAATAGGCAAATACATTGATGCCATTATTAAGGAGTTTGTACCCATCACTGACACTTATATACGAGACAGTACTGATCTTATTAACCAGATAGAAGACAGACTGTTCAATACTGACACCGACCTTATGGTAGGTTTAGACCCTGAATCATTATACACAAACATCCCTCATCAGGAGGGTCTAGAGGTCATCCAAAATCTTCTTGATGTCCATCCTAAACCCACCTGCATGCCTACAGATTTTGTGATTGATCTACTTAAGATTGCTCTTAAGAACAACTATTTTTTGTATAAAGACACCTTTTATCTACAGTTTAAGTGTTTCTATGGGGGCATGCTTCGTGCCCAACTTTACCAATCTATATGTCCACCATTTGGAAAAGACCCAGATCCTCACTCCATCCAGCCCTTTTTACAACCATATAGAGTTTTGGCGAAGATAAATTGACAATATTCTTCTTATGTGGCGTGGTGAAAATGATCACCTTACAGCTTTTATTGATTGGCTCAACCAGTGCCAACCCTATGTGAAATTCACCTCAGAGGTCAGAAAAAATTACTTGCCCTTTTTAGACCTTACTCTTCATACAGAAGATGGTAAAATAAACACCTCATTATTCAGGAAACCTACGGAGAGAAATACACTTCTATTGTACTCTAGTTATCACCCCGTGGTGTCTGTGATGGTCTCCCATATGGTCAGTTTCTCTGCATCTGACGAAACTGCAAATAGAAAGATTATTTCTGTGAGCAGCAGTATTGGACGAAAAGCTTACCCAATGTGGTTATCCATGTCGCCTAATCACTTGGGCACTCTAACGGACTTGGTATTGCCATAGAGACATCCTCTTGTCACCTAGACCTAAACGTGAAAACACACATTTCTTTTGTCCCAACTTTCAGCCCTTCAAGTAACGAAATAAAATAATTTGAACAAATTGGAATATTTTATGTACACATACTTCATTCCAACAAACCCCTCTTTTTTCTGATAAAAAAGCCAGTAATCTGGCATACCACTTGGTCCATGCGGTCGCATGGACAAATAAAACCAAAACCACTGAATTCATCACTGCATCTTCGGGCCTTCCCCCCATACTTGGACATTTCAAATACCAGAATTGGGTGGTCTGCCCACTCACATTGAACACTAAGCATTTCAAAGTAGGAAACCAAACATATCAGTTGAAGCAGTTCATCAACTGCCATGCGATGAATGTGATTTATGCCATACGCTGTCCATGTAATTTGTTATACATTGGTCAAACTACTTGTAGGAAGCTGGCTCTGTATATACTATACCAAAGTGAGGTATAGTGTGCACAGAGTCCCATGGATCCCCAGAGGTATAGCAGAGGCTAAAGTAGATAATACCTTACTCTTTTGTGGTCGTGTGGTTGAGCAGTTAGGCTTATCAGAGGGTAGTGTTAAGCATTTGTTGTACACACTCGCACAAGAAATTATGTCACACACTCAAAGACTGAATCCAGACCAATTGTTTGTATAACATTTTGTTACTTTGTTATTTTTATTACTAGAACCAAGATTTACTCAGTAGCAGGTAAGTGATACTTTTCATACAATGTTACTTTTCAAAATACAGTGTGTACTGGTTCTGTAGGAACATGCAAATTACTTTTGCAGTAACGGAAAAATGGGTTCTAAGCTCTTGAGAACACTTGAAATTACTTTTGATTACTTCTTTGTTACTTTTCAGTTACTTCTCTACTTTTGCACAAAACAAACTAATCACACAATTTAGGCATTGTAGGACATTAGCAAGCAGGTTAACTCTTTTGCAGACATTGCTTCTTTGTTGTGGTACAAAAACAGGTTCAATGCTTAAAACATTTTTCAAAGAAAACGAAGTGTTAGGTTTTCAGGTAAGTATGTGGTTTTAGGAAGGAAGTTTTGGGGGGTAGAACCAAGGTTTAGGTCAGCACTCAAGGGGCACCACCAGTGGCACTAGGGCGTCCAGGTGCAGAATGCAGGGTGCCAGGGTTAGCCAACGGAGCTAGGGGGCACCTCGGTTGGAGGATGCTCACGGGCAGGCCACTTGGTCTTGGAAGGCAAGCACCTGGGGTTAAGGTGAGGGCAAAGGGAGTCCCAAGTTAGTACTAAGACTACACCACCAGCGGCACAAGGGCGGCTGGTTGCAGGGTGCTTAGACAATGTTGGGAGCCCAATGTAATCCTATGGCGGTTGTCGTCTTTGGATTTCGGCTGCAGGCTCAGTCCAGGAGGTCTTTTGGGAGAAACCAGCAGCTGGGCAAGTAAGTAGAGATGTCCCTTGACGTCAGGACACTTCGGGATTTGGTCACCAGGACACAGAGTCGGAGACTGCAGGGGTGCCTTTCCATGTCGGGAATCTGCTTTGCAGTCGCGGTGGAGGGGGGTCGTCGTGAAGGGGCTGCAGGCGTCGACACGGAACCTTGGAGGTGATACCACTCGAAGGTTTGGAGGTCAGAACCGCTGGGGTACCCTTCGGGACAGATGGACCCTCGGGACACCGGTCGTGGATGACGGGTGCAGAGGCAAGTCCTGGAGGCAAGGTTCTTGGTCCCGCAGGGGCTGGATCTTTTTGGGTGGACCAAGCCGCTGTCCTCGGGAGTCTGAAGTCTTTGTTGAAGTGGGGGATATGTTGAGTTCTTATAGCTCCTCAGTAATGCATGCGTCAGCTTTCCCCAATATGTTACAGCCTCCTGGGCGGCCTGAGCCCGACCTGACTCCCGTGCCACCTTGCTGAAGAGGTGAGGGCTGCCCCGGTGTGGGCAGGGGGGGGGGGGGAAACACCTTCCACTGACGATAAGGCTCACAGTCCCCCACCCCAGTAGCAGGTTCAGGCCCCCCTCGGTATCCACGCTACAGCCTGTCTTCTATTGGGGTGCTGTGATGAGGCTGACTCCTGGCCTAGGCTCGATCCAGCCCCCAGACCTGCTCATTCTCAGGCGCGAGGCGACCGACCCAAAGGCACGCCAGGCAGAGACTCGCAGGTCGGAGCCGCCCGCCTTCCGCACTTGTCTGCTGATCAGTGAGCCTTCCATGCGATCGGGCCCCAGGCGTCCCGCCTGACAACCGCCAACACCGCGGGTGCACTCAGGCCGCTCCGCACCAATTCTCCGTCACTCACCGCTGGGGTAGGCCTCACCAGGCCCCGTGTCACTCTGGGGCTCGAATGCCAGCCGCGGACCACGGCATCACTCCCCCGAGTCCGCAACACATGTCTCCACCTCTCGCTGCCTCCGACAGTCCAGTTGAGAACACAGCAGCCAGGCAGCCGCCGCCGTCAGCCCAGCTGGGGCCCACGGCTCCCAGCAGGCCACCTCCGCAGCTTAAGGCCTCTCCCACGCAGCAGCTCGCAATGCCATCCGGGGCGACCGTCAACACCACGCGCCCCCGGTGCCCCGCGAATTCCTGCAATCAGGTGAGGGGGTCTTTCGGGGGGCAGGATGCAGGTATTACGGGTCACCCTACAGCAATACTAGGCGGATAACGGGCGTGAAGTGCGGATCCTCAGGAAATTACAGCTGCCATCTTGGCCGGCTGGCCTACACTTTTGTAGGCTATTATGGGCCCAATGTAGATGATTCATCCCAGCTTAGGGAACTATACAAACATGTACTCGATACAAGGAATTACATAATTATAGGGGGCGATTTTAATATACTGTTGAACCCAATGCTAGACAAATCCTTAGCTAGGTCAACGGCAAACTCACCACAAATGAGTGTGAGTACTCCCCAATTGATAAAAAACCTGGGCCTGGTAAATATCTAGAGGTTAAGGACAAGCCCTAGGAAAGAAATTACTTATCAGAACAAAAAATACTCCCATGCCTATAGGATAGATGTTTTCTTAACAGATATAAAGCTAAGTAAAAATATCAGTAGGGTAGCACACCAACCAGAGCATTTATAGGACCATTTTGCTGTAAAACTGGAGCTCTCGTTTGAGAGTCTCCAACCCTGGCCTAGGTGGACCCTAGATAGAAGCCTTCGAGTGGAACGGGAAGTCATAAACGTCCTGAAAAAAGATACCGTAGTTTTTTTTTACCAAAACGAGGCCTCTGCTCCCACACATACTGTGTGGGATGCATATAAATCTTTCATTCGTAAGAGACTAATTAGCTATGTGGCACATAGAAGGAAATAAAGTAAAAACAAGCTTAGAGAACTTGAACTGGGAATTGGTGAAATTCAGAAAGATTTAGCAAGTCGTGCACGCCCTAGTACAGAATTAGAGCTTCATAGAAAATTAAAGGAGGCTAAGGGGCACTTACTAGTATATCTGGAAGGTAGGTTGCAGAATAGATGGACACAAAAGCAACGCAAGCAGAAATTAAGGAGTGGATACAGCTGGACACCCTCCCCAGATTAGACCAGGATAAACAAACATCCCTGAATCACAAAATAACTTCCCTGGAAATAGATAAAACACTTAGAGGTTTAAAGAAGGGGGAAGCGCCAGGCCCGGATGGCCTACCTAATGAATTATATAAGGGCTTAAAGGAGGAGCTCACTTCGTTTCTTTTTTTTTTTAAAAATTAGGGTTCCCCACCGTAATTAATCACCCCTAATGTGGGCTAGTGAACCACTGCATGAGTGACCACAACTGGCCCCACTCTGCTCTGACATCTCTTCTCTGTCCCAGGCTCCTCCTCCCTCTATGACCACCCCCTTCTTTGTCCCTGGTATCCCACCTACCTACCTACCTTTGCACTCCCCCTACACCTATCCCCTGAGTCCACCCACCCTACACTCCAACTCACTTAACACCTGTTCCCCTTCTTTCACCTGTCACTGATCCCGCCCCTTGATCTCACCAGACCCATGCTACTTACCAACTACTCTGCAATCACCATTTGCCAGGCATGACTCCACTCTTACACGGCGCGCGCACACACACATTTTTCTTACCAGGCAGGCCCACCTCCAACTTACCTCTGCTGCGCCATCATCCATCACCTGGTGCCAATCTCAGGTTTGAACCCTGGTTGTCTGGGTGGAAGTCAGGAACTTACCCACTAGACCACACTGGCTTCCCGGAGCTCACTCCGTTTCTTATTAAATGATTGAACACCATTTATATTGACCATCTGCCCCTCCCAACCTCGTGAAATGAGGCAATAATACTGATTTTAAAATCTATTAAAGACACCAAAGATGTGAATTGTATAGACCTATATCCTTGCTTAACAATGATTACAAGATAGACACACAAATATTAGCCAAAAACCTGGATAGTGCATTAGGGGATATTGTACATGAAAACCAGAAAGGCTTTATGAAACACAGGCAGCTTCACAATTTAACTCAAGATCTGGTAAGTGCGATTGATGTGGCTGTGGCAACAAAAACTCCCTAAACCATTATAACGCTGGATGCTGCAAAGGCCTTTGAGTTCGTTGGCCCTATTTGTATGAAGTAACTAAAAAGGCCTAGGGAACAACTTCCTCAAAGCAATAAGATCTATATATAACACCCCTACAGCAAGGATATTGGTCAATGGCGCTCTTACTTCACAACTTTATATAGATAGGGGCACATGGCAAGGCTGTCCATTGTCTCCCTTGTTATTTAATCTTATATAGAACCATTGGCTAGAAGAATAAGATCAGAACAGAAAATCTTGCCTTATCATTATCTAGATTGGGTCAAAAAAGAAGCCTTGTATGCAGATGACCTTATAATTTATACACGGGACTGTAAAGCCTCACTCCCTATAATAATGGAATCATTGGGAGATTCTGGCTATTTAGTAAATGAGGATAACACAGAGATTGACCTGGAATAAGCCAACTGATAGTCCTCTAGAAAAGCCAGAAATGTGATACTTGGGGATACGTGTGGTTTAAGACTTGGAGAAAATTGCGCACATAAACTTTTTAAAATGTTTTTTAAACTTTATTCATTATTTTGTCTCAACAAAATTATAATCATCAGTACAACGGTGCCATTTTTCTCAGTGTTCATAACGTCGTCAGTTACATCATACTTATTTTTATTCAACATAGCGTAACATTTTGCGCTCATATATCACGGTGTGCAATACAGGTTATATAACTGGATCATTTTCCACTTCTGCTAGCTCCACTCGGATGCATATAGTACTTAATAGTTATCCTGTCCCTACCTTTTCCCACGCCTTGTGTCTATTGCCCAGTCTAATTCTACCATTGTTGTACGTGGAGCTCATTGACTGTTCTCTGCTGCAACCCTATCTCTCAGATAGTCTCTCAGAGGCTGCCATATATCCCTAGGCCTGGATACTGGGGGTTGTAATTCCGCATATAATTCGCTGTTTGTATCGCAATGCATTAAACTTTTAAGCCAATGTTCGAGTGCTGGCGTGCTCCTGCGACCCCAGTGAATTGCCAACTCTCTTTTTGCAATGAGTAATGCTATGCCAATATACCTGCGCATCGCTTTGGGGATGTCCGCCATGTATCCCAGCAAGGCCATTAGAGGAGACTGCCTGATTTGTAGGCTATTCATTTGTTGCAGTGCTGTTAAAATGTGCTCCCAGTACCCAGCCACCCTTTTGCATGTCCATGTCATATGTATATAGTCCGCCTCTGGGGCCTGACACTTAGGGCAGTTTGTCGTGCCTGATGGATCTATTCTTGCCATTTTTACTCGTGTCATATATACCCTGCGTAAGAACTTGTAGTGAAGAGGTTTGTGTCTGTGGTTGCCTGATACCGTGCGGGTGACCGTACAACACTCTTGCCATATTTTATCTGTGATGGGATGCCACAGATCAGCCTCCCATGCACCTCTGACCTTACCATCGTGCACCAGCATTCGCTCCAAGCTAGCTTGATATAATTTGGATATAAGTTTGGTACAGTTTGGTTAGTACAAACTGATCCATGAGCGAGCACCTGTGAAGTGGGCATCTTCTGTACGTGAGTAGATGTGGCCCCCAGGAAATACATCCCCAAATGTACATAGCCCATATCGTCGCAGTGTGCGCTTCACCAGCGGCTCTGTCGTGATCGGTACCCATGGGTTGTCTATCAGAGGAACCTGGGAGGTGTACACCACAACACCCCCCGTAACACGTAGCAGTTTCCTCCAGGCCCAGCATGTATTGGACACTGTTTGCACATCCTCTTTGTCTAGTGGCAGCCCCGTTGGCAGTAGCCCCCGTAGCGGCACTGGGGCGGTCAAATCTGCCTCAGGTCTAGCGTAAGGCAATCTGGCATCCGGATGGTACCAATGCCATGCATAGCTGCACTGTGCCGCTAAGTAATATAGCTGCATATTCTGGACTCCAAACCCCACCCCCCCTATTTTATATGGTAACACAAGGTTATCCCACCCAACGCGCGGCTGTCGTCCTCCCCATATCAAGCGTACCAATTGCGTGCGTAGCTGGGCAAAGAATGAATTGGTAAGTGGTATGGGAATATTGTTAAGGAGATATAGCAGTTTCTGTAGAATGACCATTTTAATTATGGCCACCCTGCCAGCCAGTGAGAGCGGTAGCCCAATTATCGGTTTATTTTAGCAGTTAGTTGTTCCAGTACTGGGCCATAGTTTAACCGCAATATCTGCTCCTTATCCTTATGCAGGACAATTCCCAAGTATTGTTTCTGTGTCGCACCATGTCAGCGGGAACCCTACACATGTACGGTCTTGTACAGGAGTCAATAGGAATGCCAGTGATTTCGTCCAGTTTATGTGCAGTCCTGATAGTACCCCGAAAAGCGAAACCTCATCCAGCAATGGGGCTAGATTCTCAGCAGGGTGCCAGACATATAAGATAATATCATCTGCATATAGTGTCACCAGGACTGGGCCGGTTTTAAATTGTAGTCCTCTACGTAGGTGATTTTCTTGGAGACGTCTCACTGAGGGGTCCATCGCAATAATGAACAAAAGCGGCGATAGCGGGCATCCCTGCCTAGTGCCTTGCGTTATTTTGAAGGAACCTGTTATTGTGCCATTAATTCTTATCTGTGCCGTAGGCTGGGCGTACATCAAGGCAATCAACGACGTGTATCCTGCAGGGAAACCCATCTTGCGCAGCACCGCCTGGAGGAAGGGCCACTCAAGCAAATCAAAGGCCTTCTCCCCATTCAGCAGTGCCGCAATCGCCGGGACCGTGGGCTCTATTCTGTGCAGGATAGAGAAGAATGTGCAAAGGTTTAATGCAGTCGATCTATGGGGGATGAACCCGGACTGTGCTGAGGATATAATTTGCCCCGGCAGTAGTGACATTCTAGTCGCCACCATTTTGGCCAATATTTTCATATCGATATTTAATAGCGACAGGGGCCTGTAGGAGCTGCAGTGCGTTAGATCTTTCCCGGCTTTGAGAAGTAGCACTATAACAGCCTCCCGGAGCGAGGGGGGAAGAATGCCCTCCTGTAGCGCCTCAGCATAGATTTCTAGCAACTGCGGTGCCAGTAGCTCTTTATATGACTTATAGAAGGCACCTGTGAACCCGTCCACCCCCGGCGCCTTGTTCCCGTCCATTGCTTCTATTGCCTGCTGGAGCTCCTCAACAGTAAAGTGCTCACTTAGGAATTGTTGTTTAGCAGACGTTAACCATACCATAGCTATACTGTCCAGATAGCTGGCTATGTCACTGTTCCCCTCTGTGTGTTTGGTGGAATATAAATCCGTATAGTATCTTCACATTTCCTGCCTAATACCGGGTGTATCAGCAATATGTTCATCCTGTGGCCCACGCAGGTTTGTTATGTATAATTGCCCACTTGGCGGCTGCAATAGGCGTGCCAGGGTTCGTCCCGGCCTCACCCCTTCCCTGTATCTTCTTGCTGGGGCATATTTGCCCAAATAGTGCACTTCCCTCTCTGCTGCTTCCTGGTATTCCGCTAATAAGGCCGCTCTCTTAGATAGATATTCATGAGATGTCCCGTCAGCCTGTTCTTGATCTAAGTGTGCAAGCTCGCCCTCTAATTTAGTAAGTGTATTACTGAGGTCCTTTAGTATCCCTGCCCCCTTGGAGATGCATACCCCCCTCATGTATGCCTTGAAGGCTTCCCATACAGTAGCATGGTGCGGGACTGATCCTGCGTTTATCTCAAAATATTCAGTTATGGCCGTCCTAAGTTCACTTCTAAAAACGGTATCCATCAGTGCTCTCTCAGGAAATCGCTACTGCCTCTCTATGCCTCCCACCCCTGAAATGCGCATTTTCAGGAGAACTGAGGAATGATTAGATAGCGTGCCGGGCCAGGTGTTTAACGTCTTGCATCCAAGGGGTCATAGTACAGGACAGTAATCAATAGTCTAACCTCGTCCATCTATTAAATTGCGCTGCATAATGCGTGTACGCAAGGCCAGCAGGGCATCTCAGACACCACGCATCATGCATCACGCATCGCTCGCAGAGTTCCGTTAAGGCCATGCAGGCTCTCGGCTTAGCATGAGGCGCTTTAGTGGTGGTGTCCAGTCTCGGGTCTAGCACTATATTCAGATCGCCCCCCATTAAAATATGATTTGCGGTTAACAGGACAATTTGCGTATGTAATTTGTAAAGAAAATCTGGGTCATCTACATTCAGTGCGTATACGTTGACCAATAGTATAGGGTGCCCCAGCAGTACTCCCAAAACTAGCAAATACCACCCTGCCTGATCCGCTACTGTGTGTAAGTGGTTGAACTGCAAGCTTCTGCGTATCAACGTGGCCACCTCCCATGCGTATGTTTTATAGCTCGCAAAAAATCTATCTGTTCGAGGCATGTGAGTTGTAGATCACATGCTTTGCATAGCCCGTCATCTAGTGTTGGGTCCGGATGTTTGCACTTTGTTTTTGTTCAAAGAAGTCTTTTCCAGTCACGAGGTAGGTGACTCCTCCTTTCGGTGATAGTGCGCATTGGGCATCGGCTCCATTGTTAGATTGTTTTTTTCCGCCATCGGGTTCGGATGTGAATTGCTGCGCTCCAGTTTGGCACCGTTTCTCGGGTTTCCTTCGATGCGCAATCCACTACCCTCGACGGTATTGTTTCTCGATCGCGTTTCCCATTCTCTGCGTATCGTTTCGACTCAAAGATCCTCGATCGGAAGACTCGTGGAGGGCCGTTGGGCCTACCCGCGCCGTGCTCGCTAGCAGTCGATGGAACGGACTCCATTCAAGCTCTGTCCCGGGTGTCCCGCCAAATTTCCGCGCACTGACCTGCACGAAGTGTGCAACCTCTGTTTATCCCCGGAACACGACGAGAAAGATTGCGACACGTGCCGTTCGTTTCAATCGAAGAAGATGCTCCGTGATCGTCGGGCTCGACGTCACAAGATGCAACACCAAGGCGGCCCCGTACTGGACATCGTCGGCGAAGATTCCGACCGAGAAGAAACACAAGCTCAAGGTGCCAAGGAAGAACAACACATCTCCGTGTCCGAGGCCAACTCCGACATGGAAGAAGAGGAGCAAGTTACACTGGGTCAGCGTACCGTGAGTACAGAAGCCCCCTTGCCCCAACAACACAAAACCAAAAAGGCTCCGGTCCTTCCTCTGCCTGTGGGCCAAGGTCGGCACCAAGAAAAAGTTTTGAGCACCCCACACCCATTCCTGGCTCCGAAACATGAGGAGAAGCCTTCCGGCTCGGGCTCGAGTCGGCCCCATGCCGGCGCCAAAACGAAATCCTCGGTGTCTAAATCAAAGCATGTCGTGGCCCAGGTTCCATCTTCATCAAAGACAAAAGCTTCGGTACCGAAGAGTTCGGAAGATAAAAAGACTCCACCAAAGGAGCCTCTGTCTGATCTTCCACCTTCGGATCCGAAACAGAAGGAACTGGTTATAAACCCAGACATGGGTCATATCCATGCCAAATTGCCTGAAAAAAGGAAAATGGGCCAACAGGAAGAGTACCACATTCCCCTGAAGAGAAAAAATGTGGGTACTAACCCTTCACCACCATATTTTCCCCCTCCCTCACCCACTAATCCTCAATTACTCATCACACCCAGTAATTCACCACCACCACTTTCACCTGACCCACAGGATCAAGGGAATGGGGATGAAGATAGGCCACAGGATGTTGACCCATGGGAGGATTATGACACTGAACCAAACACGGACAATGACCCTGACTTATATCCATCCAGACCATCATCCCCTGATGACAATATAGCGTATATTGAGCTTCTTAACAGGGCTGCTCATTATCATGGGGTGGAACTGCATAAGGAGGCTTTAGAGAAGGACTTCTTGTTTGAGACCCTAAGTTCCTCTAAAAAAACTACTGATACACTGCCAATGCTTAGGGGGATCCTTAAACACGCAGATGAGGTTTTCAAAGATCCTGTAAGGGCAAGAATCATCACGCCTATAGTGGAGAAGAAATATAAACCAGCACCTACTGGCCCTGCTTACATCAAAGGTCAGCTGCCCCTAGACTCTGTTGTGGTTTCCAATGCTCGCAAGAGAGCTAACTCACAGGCCACAGGTGAGGCCCCTCCTCCTTATAAGGAGTCCAAGTTAATTGATGCCTCTGGCAAAAGGGTAGCCTCACAAGCGGCTAATCACTGGCGCATACTCAGGCTTTGTTAGCCACATATGATAGGGCTCATTATGATGAGTTAGAAAAACTCATGCAATTCCTGCCTGATGAACATAGCGTTATAAATAAATAAATCTAAGGCAAATTATCTTATTCAGGAAGGCAAACTTATCACCAATACCTCCATCAAATGCACCCTAGACGCAGCGCGCGCAGTAAAAACCAGCGTACTGCTACGCAGACATGCATGGTTGAGAATTTCAGGTTTCAAATCTGAGGTACAGTCCTCTAGTCTCAACCAGCCATTTGACAAAGAGCACCTCTTTGGTCCAGCAGTTGACACCTCGCTGAAAAAAATAAAAAAAGATACCGAAGTTGCAAAGTCCATGGGGTTTTGCAGTTACCTGCAAATAGGGGTTCCTTTCATCGCTCCTTTTACAGGGGTGGCTCCAAAAATATTTCTACAGAAAATCCCTCCTCTTACAAGGGCAATAACCAATCGCCCTCATCAAAAGGCTATTTCAGAGGCGGTTTTAGAGGAAACAATGGTAAGGGAAGAGGCAGAGGCAACTCCACACGCACTTCCCCCGCAAATAACAAGCAGTGACTTCCTTCTGCTACCCCCGATCATTCCACTCCTGTTGGGGGACGTCTCTCACAATTTCTCCCTGTCTGGAACACAATCACCTCAGACAAATAGGTTTTACAAATTATCCAATATGGTTACTGCCTGGAACTTACAGACACGCCCCCAAACATTCTTCCAAGATCACACGCAATGTCACAAGAACATCTTACCCTTCTAAAGCAAGAAGTTCTCTCTCTGTTACAAAAAGGAGCTATAGAACCTGTTCCATTAAAATATCAAGGGGCAGGGGTATACTCCCTGTACTTCTTAATTCCCAAGAAGGATGGCTCTCTCAGGCATATACTAGACCTCAGAGAGCTAAATCTATACATTCAGTCGGACCTCTCTCACATGGTCACACTCCAGCAAGTACTCCCGCTCCTTCAACAAGGCGATATTCTGTCCACTCTGGACTTAAAGGACGCCTATTTCCATATCCCAATACACCCTGCTCACCACAAGTACCTCAGGTTCGTAATAGCAGGCCAGCACTATCAGTTCAAGGTGCTCCCATTCGGAGTAACTACCACACCCAGGGTTTTCACCAAGTGCCTGGCAGTAGTCGCAGCTCATCTACGAAGAAAACACATTCACGTCTTCCCATATTTTGACAACTGGCTCATAAAAGCCAACTTGCAAAAGAGCTGTCTACGTCACACTCACAAAACAGTGCTGTTGCTCCACAATCTTGGATTCACAGTAAATCTGTCCAAATCCCATCTACAACCATCCAACACACAGGCGTATCTGGGTGCCACAATAGATGCACAAAAGGCTTTGGCCTACCCCAATCCGGCCAGAATCCGCAACATGCAAACTTTCCTCTGCCAGTTTCAGCCTCAACATTCATTACCAGCTCGAGTGTTCATGCAGTTACTAGGGATGATGGCGTCTTGCATTCTGATAGTCCCTTACGCAAGACTCCAGATGCGTCCCCTTCAGGAGTGCTTAGCACGTCAGTGGAACCAGGCTCAGGGTCTCTTATCAGATCTAGTGTTGGTGGAGGGACGCACCCATCGCTCTCTGCAGTGATGGAATACACAAAACCTTTCAAAAGGGCGGCCCTTCATGGACCCGGTTCCACAGATAGTGCTAACAGCAGACGCATTGCTCACTGGTTGGGGAGGTCCTCTCCAGATGCATACAATTCAGGGCATGTGGAGCCTGCAGCAAAAGCAGCTTCACATAAATCATCTAGAGCTGCTAGCGATTCTTCTAGCGCTCAAAGCGTTTCAAGTACATCTAGTAGGCAAAGCTGTCCTGATCCGCACAGACAACATGACAGCAATGTACTACATACAAAAACAGGGGGGACACACTCTCTCCAGCTGTCGCAACTAGCACAGACCATCTGGAGATGGGCTATACGTCACAAAATGTATCTCCTTGCAGAACACCTCCCAGGAGTAAACAATCAGATTGCAGATCTGCTCTGTCGTCAGAGACAACAGATTCACGAATGGGAACTCCACCCTCAAGTTCTCCTCCCATTCTTCCAAATGTGGGGTTTTTACGGACATAGATCTGTTCGCCACAAACCTAAACGCAAAATGCCCAAACTTCGCATCCAGGCATCCACACCCATTGTCTAAAGGCAATGCTCTATGGATGAATTGGTCAGGGATATTTGCCTACGCTTTTCCGCCTCTCCGACTCATTCCATCAGTGGTTCGGAAGCTCAGACAGGCATCCCTGACACTAATCCTAGTTGCTCCCACATGGGCCCGGCAACCCTGGCTCACAACACTGTTGGAGCTCTCAGTAGTTCCTCACCAAAAACTACATCTCACTCCCAATCTTCTCACTCAGAGCCATGGAGAGATAAGACATCCAGATCCCAGTCATCTCAATCTTGCAATCTGGCTCCTGAAATCATAGAGTTTGGCTACCTTAATCTACCAGAAACAAACTAACGAGAAAGGAGGGTCTAAGGGAATATTTAAAGACCTAGCGTGGACCAATTCCCCATTTAGAGCATAATAAACACTAGCAGAAGTCCACGGGTCTATCAGGTCCAGGTAACCCTACAGAGTCGCAATGATCTCACAGACAAAAAAGTTAAAAAGGAGGACATTTTTTTTGTTTTTGTTCAACAAAAAAACAGAACCATGGGGAAAATCCTAAAAGGAGGACGGATTCCCATCACTCACCTAGGTGACATGCTTCATCATCTGGGATCTCCTCCTGGTTACCCACTAAAGTAACCAAGGGCTACAACCTTCCGTCTACCAGAAGGGAGCTTGCGGATGTTTTCAAATGTGCTCTATTGGGTGAAGCTCTCTAGTATCTATCCAGTATGATGAACTAAAATATCAGAGTCACGGGCGCAGTGCAAGATCAAAAATTGTGAAAAGAGCAATTTAAAATTGAATAGTAAGGGAAAAATTATTTTAATAGGTATCTCTTGCTATCCAAACTAAAAACAGTGCTAGAGCAGTTTTAGCAAAATAACTGCCGAAAAACGGGTCTACATGTTTCAGCCAACTGGACACACAATTGTCCAAGGCCTTCCTCAGGACCACTGCATAGACTTTTGCTACTGCGTATGTGAAAAAACTAATTGTGTCAGAAATCAAATTATCAACTTTTGAAACAAGGTTGGAATAAATACAACCAAAAAACCTGAATTCTAGGCGTACTAATCCTCCACAAATCACTGGATGCTGATGGCACCTGTAAAAAAATGTCTGTGAGAAACAATGCCACTCAAAACATAAACAAACTGCTAGAACGTGACACACATTTTCATCGTTCATGATGCGTGCGATTTTTGCCTGGATGAATATCTATAACATATAATGCTCACCCGTAATTTACGAGGATCGGACCTCACCTCACCTGGCCACAGCTCAGGAAAAGAGGCCCCGCTCTGTAGGTAAAGAGGGAGAAAAACATACAATCAAGGGCAGGCCGCAAGCCTATCCTCTTATGCAATTCTTCTACTACTCTATTATCCTTCAACCTATGTCGGTGCATTGTCTGTTAAAACGATAAAAGGCCAAGACTTCCGATCAATGTATATAATGTCAAAATAATATTTATCTCATCTATATGTCTACATCATATCCTATGGGATTGGTATAGTCACATCTAAAAACAGTGGATGTCATAAGGATTACTCATTTAAAGGAGTTCGGTCATGTGCATAAGTAAAAAGGTAAGCCAAACTGCATAGAACTGTCGAGCCTGAACTAGCAGAAAATCTGCTTACATATTATGGCACACCCAACTGTCATACTACTGGCCAAATCGTTAATCGCCGGTTTTAGCGTGTCAACATTGAACTTACAACATATTGGAGACTTGGAACAAATGAGTCACGGCTGCTCTTGTGTGTGTTATACTGAGAGCATACCATTACAAGTGCCGCGTGTCAACTCATAACGCCCACGAATCTTTATTGTATGATTCTATAGATGTTCTAATCTTCCTGTGTTGGACAATAAAAACTATACATCATGACGTTGAGAAATATACGTTCAAGGCGTGTAATTTCTAGAACTGTGTGTTATCTGATTATAGACCCCGAGTCAAAAGTCCATGATAATACGGAGATAACACATACGGGTCTCACATGATTAATTTTATGCTTGTTAGCCTTTCATGCATTGTGATGTACACGTACTAAAATTGAAAAGGTATGCTCAAAGCGTACAGCGCTTGCTGTGCCGGAACTACGTGTGAAGTGATTACAGCACACGAGTCACATAAATATATATACGTTCTGGCATTGAAAAGATATGTGCAAGGCGTACAGCGTATACAGTTGCTAGAGCTGCGTGTAACCTGATTATAGTACACGCATCACACAGCCCCGATAGTGCGGGTATTGGCCATCAGAATCGTCAGTGAATAAGTGCACGCGCTAACATCAAGACAAAATAGAATGCAGATAATACAGTCTTACACCCTTACCTGTCCGTCGGTACCTCGGGCCGGTACTGAGCTCTTGGGGGAGGCACCGACGGCAGGATTCTGTCGCTCTTTATGGATATCGCGGGCACTCAGTGCATCTAATGATGACATCACTTACGCGCAAGGGAAATATAGTTTTTTTTGTAATCTTCCACAATGTGGCCCCCGTGTATTGACAACACGGCGTTTTCATTTAGTGAATCATGGGTAACGTAGTTTCACCCACATCTTTATCCGAAAATGATGAAAAGATCGTGTAGAGTAATCTACGTAAGTAGTAATGCAATAACTGTGTCATCGATTATACGCAAAGAGTCAAGAGAAATACAATGTTTAACAAATATGACCATCGCGTGTTTAAATCTAGACACTTCGTTATGACATCATTCTTACTTCAGGAATCATGGGAAGTGTAGTATATCCCACTTCCTTATTCGAGAATGTCAGATTAAGTTGTTAAAGCCATCTTACGATCCTGATGATGTATAAAATGAAGGACCTACAGGCAATGCGTACTCGAGTGTTGATCAACTAATATGTTAATACTCCTTCCTAAGAGAATCACATATCCAGTTTACAGGACTCTCATATCAAGTATAAAGGACTCTCTTGCTCATAAAGAGATATGTCATATGTACTCGAATACTGAATATCAAGTATGATGATACGCCAGCCTCAAAGGATCACGTATCTATTATAGTGGACTCTCTTGCTCATAAAGAGATGTCATTGATGGTGATGCTGTAACGTAGCCTCTTCCCATGTGTCTAGGCTCTAGTGAGTTGACACGCGGCACTTGTAATGGTATGCTCTCAGTATATAACACACACAAGAGCAGCCGTGACTCATTTGTTCCAAGTCTCCAATATGTTGTAAGTTCAATGTTGACACGCTAAAACCGGCGATTAACGATTTGGCCAGTAGTATGACAGTTGGGTGTGCCATAATATGTAAGCAGATTTTCTGCTAGTTCAGGCTCGACAGTTCTATGCTGTTTGGCTTACCTTTTTACTTATGCACATGACCTGAATTCCTTTAAATGAGTAATCCTTGTGACATCCACTGTTTTTAGATGTGACTATACCAATCCCATAGGATATGATGTAGACATATAGATGAGATAGATATTCTTTTGACATTTTATACATTGATCGGAAGTCTTGGCCTTTTATAGTTTTAACAGACAATGCACTGACATAGGTTGAAGGATAATAGAGTAGTAGAAGAATTGCATAAGAGGATAGGCTTGCGGCCTGCCCTTGATTGTATGTTTTTCTCCCTCTTTACCTACAGAGCGGGGCCTCTTTTCCTGAGCTGTGGCCAGGTGAGGTGAGGTCCGATCCTCGTAAATTACGGGTGAGCATTATATGTTATAGATATTCATCCAGGCAAAAATCGCACGCATCATGAACGATGAAAACATGTGTGTCACGTTCTAGCAGTTTGTTTATGTTTTGAGTGGCATTGTTTCTCACAGACATATTTTTTTACAGGTGCCATCAGCATCCAGTGATTTGTGGAGGATTAGTACGCCTAGAATTCAGGTTTTTTGGTTGTATTTATTCCAACCTTGTTTCAAAAGTTGATAATTTGATTTCTGACACAATTAGTTTTTTCACATACGCAGTAGCAAAAGTCTATGCAGTGGTCCTGAGGAAGGCCTTGGACAATTGTGTGTCCAGTTGGCTGAAACATGTAGACCCGTTTTTCGGCAGTTATTTTGTTAAAACTGCTCTAGCACTGTTTTTAGTTTGGATAGCAAGAGATGCCTATTAAAATAATTTTTCCCTTACTATTCAATTTTAAATTGCTCTTTTCACAATTTTTGATCTTGCACTGCGCCCGTCACTCTGATATTTTAGTTCATCATACTGGATAGATACTAGAGAGCTTCACCCAATAGAGCACATTTGAAAACATCTGCGAGCTCCCTTCTGGTAGACGGAAGGTTGTAGCCCTTGGTTACTTTAGTGGGTAACCAGGAGGAGATCCCAGATGATGAAGCATGTCACCTAGGTGAGTGATGGGAATCCGTCCTCCTTTTAGGATTTTCCCCATGGTTCTGTGTTTTTGTTGAACAAAAAGAAAAAAATGTCCTCCTTTTTAACTTTTTTGTCTGTGAGATCATTGCGACTATGTAGGGTTACCTGGACCTGATAGACCCGTGGACTTCTGCTAGTGTTTATTATACCTTAATCTACCGCCAGACTGCATGAACATCATCAAAGAGGCTAGACGTCCTACCACAAGAGCATGCTATGCAGCAAAGTGGAAGAGATTTGAATATACTGCAATAACAATCAAATCGATCCGTTGGACGCTTCAGTTCAAAACAACATTTGCTATTTATTACATCTGCATCGTTCCAATTTAGCGTCCTCTTCCATACGCTTACATCTTGCTGCAATAGCTGCATACCTACAGAACAGACAACACCTGTCTCTCTTTAGAGTGCCTGTCATTAAAGCATTTATGGAGGGACTTAAAAGAATCATTCCTCCAAGACTTCCACCTGCTCCAGTGTGGAATCTCAACATTGTCCTTACCAGACTGATGGGTCCACCCTTTGAGCCATTGCATAGATGTGAATTGCAATTTCTCACTTGGAAGGTAGCTTTCCTCATAGCTATCACATCACTGAGGAGAGTAGGTGAGCTTCAGGCACTAACCATAGAAGAACCATTTTTACAAGTACACCAAAACAAAGTAGTTCTTAAATTTCTAAATTCCTACCAAAGGTCATTTCTGCCTTTCATATCAACCAAACTGTTGAGTTGCCTGTGTTCTTCCCTCAACCGGATTCTGTGGCAGAACGTGCTCTGCACACTTTAGATGTCAAAAGAGCACTACTTTACTATATAGAAAGGACAAAACCTTTCCGAAAGACAAAACAACTGTGTGTCGCCTTTGCGCCACCACATAAAGGTAATCCTATATCAAAATCAGGCATTGCAAGGTAGATAGTCAAGTGCATTCAGACATGCTATGCAAAGGCAAAACGAACACTGACAATTCCCCCTAGGGCGCACTCCACACGCAAACTAGTGGCTTCTATGGCATTCTTAGGGAATATACCCATAGATGACATCTGCAAAGTGCAACATGGTCTACATCTCACACATTTACAAAACACTATTGTGTAGATATGTTAGCAAAACAGCAAGCTAGTGTGGGCCAAGCAGTTTTACGCACACTATTTCTGACGACTGCAACAGCTACAGGTTAGCCACCGCTTTGGGAGATAACTGCTATATAGTCTATGCAAAGCATGTGATCTACAGCTCACATGCCTCGAACGGAAAATGCTACTTACCCAGTATGCATCTGTTCTTGGCATGTAGAGCTGTAGATTCACATGCACCCACCCGCCTCGCCGGGTACCTATACCTGTTGCAGTAATATCTTACTTAGATACATATATACATGGACATCTCTTACTACTCTTACTAACTCCATTATCACCCTCTGCGGCAAACAATCTAACAATGGAGCCAATGCGCACTATCACCGAAAGGACGAGTCACCTACCTCGTGACTGGAAAAGACTTCTTCGAACAAAAACAAAGTGCAAATATCCGGACCCAACACTAGATGGTGGGCTATGCAAAGCATGTGAATCTACAGCTACATGCCAAGAACAGATGCATACTGGGTAAGTAGCATTTTCCTTACCCCACGTGGAGCCCAGGGTAGGTGCCTGAGTGGGCGCCAGGTGCGTTTCCTGCAGAAACATCACATCTACGGCATGTCTGCGCATGTATTTTATCACTTGTCTGCATTTCCGCAAGTTGTTGAGCCCCCTGATGTTTCATGATATGAACGATATATCCGCAAAAGCCCTAGTTTTAATCGCTGTCATTGTCCACTATGCATAGTGATATCATACTGACATTGAACACTTCTGAGCCCTGCTGCTTTCTTTTCTGCAGAGTTTCCCACCACCTATAAATGACATATTGTCGCAATTCTCCCTCCCCCCTACCCCCACCCTAGCCGAGAGTCTAACCACCCAGCATAAACCCATACCATCAAACATAACAATTGCGTAACTCCCCAATGCCATCCTTAGCACAACATTTCTCTATATTTGTGAACTTCACTGGGGGTGTGGCAACACTACGTCCGCCCCCACTTTCTGAAACATTAACTCTATAGTCTCTCCAGTTTGTGTGGTCGCTACACCACCATATTCAGTAGTTACATCTTTACTAGGATGGAATCGTATGAACAGTTACATTCAGATATGCCAAACTTATCTGTAGAGTTGTGAATCTGGCACTTCTGTCCATGTGATTACCCCGTCTGGAATAAATCCATACCAGCACTGGATTTGAGCTCCGGCTGCAACCCTCCCGGTGACCCGCGGCGGTTGTTTTGCTGCGTTTCAGAAAAGGACTTGCAGAATTCCTGGACGGCCGTGGGGCTGTCAAATATGCGTACTTTCCCCTGCACGTCAACCCGCAGCGGCACCGGATAGAGCATTCCATATCGCAATCCAAGATTTCGCAGCGTTGTCTTGACTCCTGCATACTTGCGTCAGGCTTCCTGCACCATGACGGTAAAGTCTGGGAATAAGGATAAGGTGGAGCCCTGCCATGTCAGTGGCCCTCTTTCTCTTGCCATCCGTAGTGCAGTGTCCCGATCCTTGAAGTTTAATAGCCTAGCAATGATTGGTCGAAGCAGTTGGCCTGGATTTAGACATGGCCCCAGCGATCTGTGAGCATGTTCTAAGACAAATGTAGTGGTAGTAAAAGCTTCAGCCCCAAACAGCTCCGTCAACAATCTTTCCACAAATTGATCCATGCGCCCACTGTTCGTCGATTCCGGCACTCCCAGTATGCAAAGGTTGTTCCTCCTCCCTCTAGTCTCCTAGTCCTCAGCCTTTACCGCTAGCGTCTTGACCTACCGCTCCAACTTTTCTACCCTTTTGGGCAATTGCGCAGTTCCATCTTCGAGGTCCGACACCCTGATTTCTGCTACGTCCAATCATCGCTTGTGCCTCTCTATCCGTTCATGCATTTTATCTAGTCTTTTGTCAAGCACTTCAAATCTCCCTTCCAGAGCCTTGAAGCCCGAACACAGCTCCTTGAAGAGCGCCTCTGCGCTTGGCCGCTCCATGTCTTCCCCTACCGCCGATGTGACGTCGTCCGCCTCTTCTGTGCGAGAAGTAGGTGCTTTATCTTTTGCAGCTTCAAATGGGAATTTGCGTGGCTTAGGGTCCCTTTTGGCCATGCCTGTCTTGGTGAAGGGGAGAGCGCCCGGATCCCCAACCACCACTTTAAATGAAGAGTCGGTGGACAAGCAGCCCCAGGGCCCCAGCAACAATCTGTGGCATCCAGTGGTAAATAGTATTCAGGGCCCGGGCCCCACAAGTCTCTCCGCCCGCTAGCACTCACCACCCGCCGGCAGCAGAAGCCACAGCTCTCTCGTTGGTGATTTCAGTAGCTGGGGGAGGGGGGGCTACACCGCCCAAACAACGCCACAGCACCGTCAGCTGCCCAAGCCCCACCGTGTCTTACGGGGCCCCAGGGTACTCATCTTCTGCTCGTGAGTTCACAGACAGCGCCCCCCTCCTGGTGAATGCACCTTGCGATGTTCGGTGCGTCAGCACCTCGTGTCAGCCGGCCTCCGCTCACGCCTGTTCAGCTCCAGTGCAGCTCACCTCACCTCAGGTCTCAAGTTTTGTTAGTGGCGGCCCATCCCTCTCGCCCGTTTGCACTCCACCGCTGCTGCTGCAACCACTTTCGTCCCTTATCTCCTCGCCGGCTTTGCCGCTGCTCTCGGCCAGCGGGTAGTGTTTTCCCACCGCAGCCTTACTTTCCACGCTACAATGTGTGTGTAGGTCCGACGCCGGCCTGTAATGGCTCCGCACTGACAGTGCCGATAGTGCTCTCAAGGGGTTCTCCGATCCTCGAATCTTCATGCTGTTCTATCGTGCCGGTATTTAATGTGTAATCTACGGCATTGATACCGGTGTAGCTTCGCCAGACGCCCCACAGGGGCTCGGATCTGCGGGAAGGCTGGCGGAGCTTTACCTCCGCGCGGCCATTTCGGTCGGCGGCTTGGCCACGCCCCCGCGTACATAAACTTCAACAGGCTCATGCTGGAAACTAAAAAACTATTGCATTTTTGGGCTCACCTTCTTTCCATTTTAGGGAGAACTAATATCAAAATGATGATTCTCCCAAAATGTACTTTTATTTTCAACACTCTACCTTTGCATTTTGAAGCAGAATGATTTAAAAAACTACATGGAGAACTAAGTAGTTTTTATGGAAGAACAAGAGTGTAAGGATAGCGTGGAAAAAACTCCAGAAAAAGAAAATTGATGGAGGGATAGCACTCCCGGATTTTCAATTATTTAATTGGGCATTTTTTTTTTTTTTAAAGAATATAAGACTTTAGTTAATGGATAACTATCAACACACGTCTCTACGTCTCAGGGCGTTAACAAAAAATCCCCCCCGAGAAGGCAATTATTTTCTATTTAAATTTGAACATCAAAAATACTTTAAGAAGATCAAATTCAAAGTCTTAATTGCAGCGTGCAAACTGTGGATCCAAGTTAGAAGAATTCTGGGAATCCCATATTACAGCAGTAAGGCTCCAATATGGGAATCCCCAGGGGAACCCCCCCCCCCATGCCTACAAGATGTTTTAGCCACCCCACTGCTAACTGCGGTTATAACACGATGGGACCAGTTGTTTGAACAAGGTTCTCTGGTGTCATGGGAATCTTCATTAAAAAAACATGAATCGCAGAGGGGCGTGGCCAAGCTGCTGACCGGAATGGACGCACGGAGCTGAAGCTCCGTCAGCATCCCCGCCAATCTGGGTACATATGGGCTTGAACGGCTGACATCCCTCCACACAAGAACGCTGACCACCATCCCTATGCTTCACACGGATGTACCGGTGGCTGCAGCGAGTCAGAGCAGCGGCGGAGCCGACGGACCCGAATGGCAGAGAAGGGCCGACTTGCAGCCTAGTCTAGGGTCGCGCGGAGGTCCCGTGGCACCTGAATGCAGCAGAGGAGAGAGCAGATCAATTTAAGTACTGGACGTGGCGCCTGTGCCGTGGTGGAGTGCTTCACCTGACACCCGGCTGATGCTGCTGCCATCTGCGAAGAGCAGAACTGCATTGGCCCTGAGCATTAGCCTGCTGTGGGCCTCGTGGTGTTGGTGAGCTGCATGACGGAGGGGGCAACTCCGCGCCGGGGCCTGCTGGAGGGAGTGACGCTGGAGCCTGGGCAACGGTGGAGGGGAGCGAAGAGCGACTACATGGAGCCGCAACATCAGGAGAGGTAAGGGGGGGCTCGTGCTACACCCCCGGGGGCCCGGCGGTGACCGGGACTGCATGCGGGTCCAGGCCCAATGTGAAGGCCCTCAGGGCCTGATGCTCCGCCCCACTGCCTGCTCCCTAGCCTGCATCGCCCTCCCTCCCCAATAACAATCTCACCTGCCCTGCTGGCGATCCTCCCCAGGTTGGCTCCCGGCCGAACGGAGGAGCTGTGTGCCTACTGACCAGCGGGACTGGCGAAGCAGCGCCTGAGGGAGCGAGGGGAAACCACTGGCCTTGGGCCTCCCGCTACTGCCGTGCAGAAGGATCAGTGACCCGTGACCTTGCTGCCTCCCCTGTGGTGGCGGAGGACTGAGAGCTGACCCTGGTGCCTGCCTCCGTTGTTGGGGCTGGCGGGTACATTCCCCTTCCGGGGGTCGCGTGGCTGAGGCGTGCAGTGGATCTTGCTGACCGTGAAGGGACGAAGACAGGTCAGGCGAAGAAGGGCTGCTGCCCGGGGAGCAGCAGCCAGCTTCGATTCCGCCGGGGCCTACACCCGCATGCAGTTGGGCATGGTATGCAGGGATCCTAAACAGCATCAGCTACCCTTTGACGCAGTAAAAAACCAGAATACAGCAGCAGCAAACCAAGACATGGCTGAGGATGTGGCGCCGGGCCGGAGACGGGCGGCGAGGCCTTGTCGTCCGGTACAGATGCGCTCATGGCGGAGCTGCGCACTGGATTCAAAGTGCTTGATGGGAGGTTTGATGAGCTAGATAAGAGACAGGACAAGATGGGGACCGCATAGACTGACACGAGCTCAGGCTCAACACTGCAGAGGGAAGAGTGTCCGATCTAGAAGACGGAGCGGCCCAAGCCGCGAAGAAACTGGACTGGCTTGAGAAACAAATGAAAACAATCGCCATCAAGAATGAAGACCTGGAAGCGAGGAGTAGGAGGAACAACCTAAGCATCCTGGGGGTACCAGAATCTATGAACGCCGGGCGCATGGATCAATTTGTTGAAAGGTTATTGGTGGACCTTTTTGGTGAAGGCTCTTTCACGACCACATTTGTGGTGGAGCGGGCCTACCGGCCGATTGGACCATGTCCTAATCCGGGTTGCCCTCATAGGCTGATAATCGCTAGACTATTGAATTTCAGAGACCGTGATACTGCCTTGAGGCTAGCGAGGGAAAACGGCCCAGACTTTACCATCCTTGTACAGGAGGCGTGGCGAAAATACACAGGAGTCAAAGCCACAATCCGAAATCTTGGCCTTCGCTATGGCATGCTCTATCTGGCCCGCTTGCAAGTGGATGTTAATGGTAGAAGGCTTGAAAATCCTCCAGAAGTGCAATCCTTCTGTAAAACCTTCTCTGAGAAGCAGCAGACCTCCCGGCGGGGATCCCCGTGGGGTTGCAGCCGGACGTCCACTCTAGTCCCAGCATGGAGCTCATTCAGTCTGGTCGCCTGTCGCCTGTGCGGGGCTCCCGCCTTGACCATCAGAGCAGTTAGCACTGCATATATAGGGCTGATCTTGATTTTGATTGAAGTGTAGGTTGAAATGCACTGGGATGCAGCTGTGGTTGCCTTGTTATAACCTTTCTCCTACAGGATGCGGGGAGTCGACGTGGCGTTGCCACCTCCCAGTGATCTCTTAAAGGATACTTGGCAGCCATACTTGGCTATGGGAAGTTAAGTTGATGATCTTGAAGTATGAGGGATGTGCTTGGCGGACAGCCACCAGGTATGGAAGGGGAACTGTACGATGTTTTCCTTGCATGGGGTGTTATTGGTTTCTCTCGGTGTGCAAACAATTCAAATTCCTTACTACACAATTCAGCATGTAATGAGTACATTGAATGGAAATGCAGGCTGATGTTCGAGCTTATGCAGACGTCACGTTCATGTCCTGGAACATCAGGGGACTTAATAATCCATGTAAATGCACACCGGTGTTGCAGTATGTGCGTAGACACTCGATTGATATAGTATTCCTATAGGAAATACATCGAACACCCACATACCCACCCACATTTGCCTCCACCTAGGGTTCCCATCGCTTTTTTTTTTTCCAACTATAGCTCTTACTCTCAGGGTGTTTCTATACTAATACGCAAGTCCCTGCCATTTAAGCATTTATCCACAATTAGAGACGCAGAGGGACGCTACCTGTTAGTGGTGGGCCAGCTCCTGGGGCAAGTTATATTGTTGTTCAATGTCTACTCTCCAAATGTTGACAGCCCTGAGTTTTACCAACACTTACAAATGCAGATAGACTTAGTAGATGCTGAGCATATTTTACTGGGGGTGATCCTAATATCCTCCTAGACCCGAAGCTAGATAGCACAGTGACAGCCTCATTCAATAAGCCCATTCCTGCATTGTCCTGCAGGACAAATGCACGTCCTATGTGCTACATGAAGCATGGCGCCACATACATCCACAAGAGCTGGCATACACACATCACTCGACACAATATAACACATGGACACGGCTAGACTACTGGCTCCTATCACGCACCATGATTCCGTGGCTCCAGAATATCCGGCATCTCCCCCAAACACTAACGGACCGCTCTCCTGTGATCCTGACCATGAATGTCCTTGGGGTAGGATGAGTAGAACGGCAGTGGAGGTTTCCTGCAATGGCGCTACTCGACAGTGTTCAAGGAAGAGCTTTGGGATCGGTATCGTCACAGGCCATCCTTTGGGAGGCCTTCAAAGCGTACATGAGGGGGTTATGCATCTCCAAAGGTGTGGGAATACTGAAAGACCTAAGACGCACATTGTACCGGTTGGAGAGGGATCTAATATTGATAGATCGCGAGCAGGCCACCAGGGAGGCCCCAGACTATCTGTCCAGATGTGCAGCCTTGATAGCCGACTAACTGAAATCAGCGGAGAGGGAAGCTCACTTTCTGGGGAAATATGCAAGAGCCTGCTGGTATGGAGAGGGGGAGCGGCCAGGGCGCACACTGGCCCGGCTCCTACAGCCACCACAGGATCAATTTCATATATCTGGATTGTGGGGCTCCGACGACACATACGTGGCTGACACAATTGGGGTACAATGGGAGCTGCTGCAATATTACACCGACATGTACTCTTCGAAGCAGACAGGGGAGACTAGTGGAATTAATCATTATCTTGGGGAGGTGGCGATGGTGTGGCTCACGACTATGCAACAACAATTCTTAAGCGACCCCTTCACTACTGAGGAGCTCATGCAAGCTATAGACACCATGGATGGCACCAAGGCACCGGGCCTTGAAGGGTTCTCTGGAGCCTTTTACAAGGCATATAAGGGCCTGCTAGCACCGCACCTACTGAAGATATACGCAAAGGCCCTGAAGGAGAGGGTCCTCCCCCCCACACTCCGGGAAGCAGTTATAATATTACTCCTAAAACCTGGGAAGGACCAACTACACTGTGGCTCTGTGAGGAAGTCTGCCCCGATCCCCAAACCATACACCTGCACTCCCGGGCTTGGGTCCGCTTTCCAACTACCGGAGTCAGGACGCGACCAGGAAGGAAAACAGAGATCGCAACCATTTCCGGAAGATAACCCCCCGGTGCCATGTGTTACCACAGAACGAGAAGGGTTGGTCGAACCCTGTACAGAGAGGCGGAGCTAACCCCGGAAGGAGCATCAAGAAGGGAGAGAAAACGGACGAAGGGGAGACGAGGAGGAGAATCCCCGAATTGTTGAAGCAGAACGGAGATAGCACGAGAGGAGCTGGCATCCAGCTCAACCGAGAAGAGGGAACCCGAGAAGACGGCGAGGCAGAGGACGAATCCGAGAGGTGGAGCGAAGAGTGGTGGTGCCCACCGGAGGATGCGGAAGTGCGGCCGCAGCTCAGGAGAGTTGCAGTGCAGCAGGTAAGTCCTGACGGGATGGGTGGATAGTTATTCGGGGAGAAAGTACGTAGAGGGGGGGAGCACTAAGGGATGAGCACCAACACTTGTTTTCCCAGTCCTCACCTTGACACATCTGAAAAGCTCCTCACCACTGATCCACTACTAAAAACGGCACTATTTTGGCACATAACGGCGTCAGGAAGTCACCAACGCTAGGCGGACAACGTTATTTGGTGTAAACCACAGGTAGGGAAAAAACCTGCAGACTATTCTGCCAGGTGAAGGAAGGTTCATTCCTAGTATTTCATTTCTTTCTGACTTTTGGTTTAAAAATCCCCCTTTTTATCCCGATGCACTGAACGGGTGAGGTGAAGGGTGAACGTCTCTCATACTAGACCCATTTTACTGACTGCTCCTTCTTGTCTTCATTTCCGAGCCTCTGGGAGGACCACCTCACCAGTAGAAAGTCAGAAGAAGAAGAAAGTCGGCCTGAAGGAAGAGGAAGACCCGTGATACACCGAGGAGTTCCATATACTGGGATATACACTTGAGAGACCTAATAAAACTACCATCATTAAGAAATATATACAGCCTCCGCGTCTGTTTATCCAGCCCGCCCTCCCACAGGTGTTGTCAGAAGTGGGATCTGGAGACATGGAGGCCATGATTACCCAGATGGCAGAGAGCCAAAAGAACCTGGAAAGGGTCATGGAGAAGTTCCTATCGGTGGCCAAAGAGGACCGGGGAAAGTTACAACAGGCACTGACAGGCGTGGGTCCCTTTCTCACTTTGCCACTGGATTCAAGCTAGCCTGGCTGATGAGGGCTGTTAGCCCGAAACTGGTCCCAGGATGCTTGTTTCCGGTCCAGGGAAGACATGGCTTGGCAGTTTGGGCTGGACTGTTCTCATGAGGCACAGGGTCAAGACTGATTTGCATATAGCTATGTCTGAACTGGGGTGGCAAAGTGAGCTAAAGAACGATGATGGATTCAACCCAGATCTGTGACTGGGGGTGAGTGTCTGAAAAGTTTCAGCGCTCCGTCCATCATCTCCTTGTGTTTGCACTGACAGGCCAAAGCCAGACACAAGAAACCGCCATGGGTAAACTAGCCGAGGCCATAGGACAACAGAGGGGCCACTCGTCTCTACCATCTGTTGTCATGCAGAGGTATGTGAGTGGTGAAGATCCTGACTATTTTTTCAATAATTTCAAACGGATGCCGTTGGCAGCATCCTGGCCCACGGACAAATGGGGTTAGTACTTGGGTCCTCTGTTATCAGGAGATCTGCAGGCCGCATATCAGGCATCAAATTTACAAGGAGTGACCCCCTATGTGGACATTAAACAGTGTATTCTGGAACGACTGGGCATTGATGAGGAGACATACAGTATCCGGTTGCGACAGATCAAAGAGGGGCCTCAGGAGACACCCCGAGCCTTATATTTCCGAGTAAAGGATGTGGCCGACAGGTGGTTGAAACCCATAATGGTAACGAAGGAAGAGATAATGGCAAAAATGTATCTAGAACAATACCTGTCGTCCCTATATCCCCCAGTACAAAAGTGGGTCCGACAGCATGCCCGTCTCAAGCTCGAATCTGCGGTGGAGATAGCCAGTGCCTACAGCAGAGCCCAGAAAATCCAGAAAGGCTGAGAGGAGACACCTTGGAGACCAGGAGGAAGTGGGGGTCATCGTCCACCATGATTTGATTTGTTTATTTATAAAGCGCCTAAATCACCCCCCAAGGGGTATCTCCGCGCTATCGGATTGCTACAGCCAGCTACATAAAAGAAACGGATTAAAATAGTAAGGTTTTAAGGAGCCTTCTAAATTGTAGGTGATCTGAACATTGTCGCAAGTGTACAGGGAGTGTATTCCAAAAAGATGGAGCCAGGTGGGAGAATGCTTTACCTCCTAAACGTGCTTTTTTTATAGCGAGGAGCAACTAGGAAAGATTTAGACCCTGATCGAAGAGACCTGGGCGGCATGTATTTGGTAAGTTTCTCTGCTATGTAACTGGGGCCTTTACCGTTCAGAGATTTGTACACAGTGCAACAGATCTTAAACCTAATCCTCATCCGCACTGGCAGCCAATGTAGCTGACGCAGAAGGGGGAGGGAGGCTGTTCGAGGGGGGGCATTGGATATCAGGTGAGCTGCAGTGTTCTGGACTACCTGCAGCCAGTTTTAGGATGCTTCATTTGCTGAAATCAGCAGGCCATTGCAATAATGCAGGCGGCTTAACACTAGTGCCTGGATAAGTGTTTTCCGCGTGGTTAGAGGCAAAAAGGGGAATACCTTCCGAAGGAGACCAAGCGCATGGAAACATGACCCAATAGTAGATGTAGCGTGCTCCTTCATTGTCAGTTTCTGGTCCAAACGGACACCCAGATTTTTTACCACTAGTTTGGGAGTCGGTGGAATGCCCAATTCCTCTGGCCACCACCCAGGGGACCACCTTGACGATGCTTCCCCAAACAACATGATCTCAGTTTTCCCCGCATTAAGCTGGAGGAAGTTGTTTCGCATCCAGTCTGCAATGGTCATCATGCCCTCTGAGAAAGTAGACTGGGCATTTGTATTGTTCTTATCAAAGGAAAGTAGGAGCTGAGTATCATCAGCGTAAGACATTGGAACAAATCCTAAATTCCTTAGTAATCCCGCTAAGGGAGCGACATAGATGTTGAATAAAGTGGGGCTCAAGCAGGAGCCCTGCAGTACTCCCTTAGTCAGTTTAGTAGTCTTTGAACGGAAAGGGCCAAGATTTATGGTTTGAGTTCTGTCAGACAGAAAACTCGTCATCCATTGCAGAGCACTCCCTTGGAGGCCAATTTCCCCAAGTCTCCTGAGCAGAATCTGGTGAGAGATCGTGTCGAAGGCTGCCGATAAGTCAAGCAACACCAGAAGTACCGCTTGTCCGTTGTCCAGGGACATTCTAATGTTGTCAGTTACCTCAATCAAAGCAGACTCCGTACTATGCCTGGGTCGGACGCCCGACTGAGATGGATCGAGACAGTTCGAAGCTTCGACAAAATCAGACAGGTGTTTATTGATATGTTTTTCTAGTACCTTGCTCAGGAGAGGTAGTAATGAAATGGGTCGATAATTGGATAAATCCTCCATAGGGGCTTTAAGATTTTTGCGGATGGGTATTATTTGTGCCACTTTCCATTCCGAAGGGAGGAGACCTTTTTCTATAGAACAATTCAATATAGAACAAATAGGGGCAGCAAGTTGTTTGGCGAGCAGTGCGGTGGTCTTGGCTGGAATGATGTCCAGCGGGGAGCCTGATTTTATAGTTTTTAGTAGCACCTCTACATCCTCGGGCTTAAGTGCCATGAATTTGTCTAACCTCTGTGCATTATCTGTGACCATGACCCTCTGCCGTGAGAAAACCAGACCCTATTACAGTTATACCCGGCTCTCCTGTACTCAGACCACCCTCAGCAGGCCCGCACTGTTTTCATTGTGGCGGTATAGGGCATATAGCACGGTTCTGCCCACAAAAAGAAGAACCGATGGAGATCAGAGTAGTAAGAAGCTACTACTGTTCCACCCAGAAAAAAAAACCTCCCTACCACAGCCGGCTTTCTGTGAATAGACAACCTGTTACAGCCTTGGTAGACACAGGCTGTCTACAGAGTGTTCTACGACCCCAAGATCTGAACCAAGGGATACCCCATACTACTGGGACTGTGACAATACAATGTGTACACGGAGATAATAAGCAATACCCAACCACGGATGTTTCTATCCAACGCCGGTCAGAACCAGCAGCGACCCTACGAGTTGGTCTAATCCCACAATTGCCAGAACAGTTAATTGACGGAAACGATTACCCAGACCTGACCAGTCTAATCCGAGAAACACAAGACGAGGGGGAAAAGTGGTGGGTCACCGCTTCCTTCTCCTAGAAAGAAAAACCTGAGTGGCCTCCTTCGAAAGCCCAAAAAAACAGACAACAAAGACGACAAGAAAAGAAGAATCATGTCCCGGTTTTCCCTGTCCTGAGAGAGGAAACCCCCTGGGAAACAGACAGGAATTTCCATGCCGCCCAAAGAGAGGACCCTGTTCTGCAGGAGGCCTGGAATAGTGCGACAGCGCAAGAAGATACCCTTTAATAGGTCCCCAATTTTTTGTAAAAAATGGTTTGCTATATAGAAAGGGGGGCAGCACAAAACCCACAGTTATTGGTACCTGGACCATTTCGTGATAAAGTCCTATACCTCGCACACAGTCATCTTTTGGGGGGGCATTTCAGTAATGAAAAGACAGAGAATGCCATCTTAGAGAGATTCTACTGGCCAGGGCTATACCAGCAGGTAAAAACCTACTGCCGTGAATGTTCCATCTGCCAAAAGAATAGTCGTAATAGGCCTGACCGAGTACCCCTACATCCGCTCCCCATCATAGATGAGCCTTTTTGTCGAGTAGGCATGGACATCATAGGTCCCTTGTTACCCTCACGGAGTGGGTGTCATTATGTGTTGGTCTTGGTCGATTACGCCACCCGTTTCCCCAAAGTGGTCGCTTTGAGACATCCTAATGCCTCATATTGCAAACGCTATGGTTAATATCTTTTCCCAGGTGGGGTTCCCGAAAGATATATTAACCGACCAAGGTACCCCATTTGTCTCCAAATTAATGAGACAAGTGTGCTCACAGCTAGGAATCAAACAGATCCGCACAGCCGCGTACCACCCACAAACTGATGGGTTGGTGGAACGGTACAATGCCACCCTAAAAAATACCCTGAAAAAGCTCCTAGCTCTAGAAACCAGGAAATGGGAGGAGATGCTGCCACTAGCTCTATTCGCCATTCGGTGCTAAGTACAGAAAAGTACAGGCTACTCACCTTTTGAGTTATTATACGGCCAACAACCCCGCTCTTTATTGGAGATGGCTCACGAAGCATGGGAGAGCGAGAAAGACGGAACAAAACCCTTAGTAAAATACGTGTCCAACCTCAAAACCCATTTAGGTCAAATCCAAGCTATCGTCCGAGCCAACATGGAAGAGGCACAGGTCGCACAAAAAGTCCAGTACGACAAAAAAACAAAGGAGAGATCCTTCAACGTGGGCGATCTGGTCCTTCTGATGATGGCCTCGTCCGATCATAAACTGTTAGGCCAATGGCAGGGCCCATATACAGTTATTGATAAAGTGACTCCTGTCACCTATCGAATCGAGTTAGACGCCAATCGAGGTAAATCACAAATCTACCATATAAATCTATTGAAGGAATGGGAGGGTCCTGTTCCTGTGTTGGTAGGGGTAACATCAGGACAAAGTCCGCTTTTTGATCAGTGTATAGACACAGACCTCCCACCACCCTTAAAACAGAAACTGACAGAAAGGCTCCACCCTCTGAGAGAGGTGTTTTCTCTTTCTCCAGGAAGAACGTCCTTACTAGAGCACGCCATAAAAACCCTTCCTGGAAAACCGGTACGCTGAGACCCTATAGGATACCTGAAGCTCGTAGAGCTACCATCAAGGAGGAGGTCCAACAGATGCTCCATATGGGCATCATAGAACCCTCTGTGAGTGAATGGAGTTCGCCCATTGTCTTGGTACCAAAGCCCAATGGATCGGTTCGATTCTGCATAAACTTCAGGGAAGTCAATAAAATATCAGAATTTGTCTCCTATCGTTACCTAGGGTTGACGAAAGGATGGGCAAGGCGAAATATATCAGCACCCTAGATCTGTGTAAGGGGTATTGGCAGATTCCTCTTAGAAGACAAGATAAGGAAAAACGTCATTCTCCACCCCTGACGGGTTATACCAATTTACTGTATTGCCATTCGGCCTGCATGGAGCCCCAGCTACCTTTCAGAGGGCTATGAATATGATTTTTCAGCCACATGAAAAGTACTCTGCGGCCTATATCGATGACATCATCATTTATAGTGACTCATGGGACCAACACTTAGACCATCTATGTGCGGTGGTACAAGCCTTGGGTGCTCATGGCTTAAAGTCAATCCCGCTAAAAGTCACCTAGCTGCCCAAACCGTCCGATACCTGGGGTTCTTGTAGGGGAAGGTGTTATCAAACCCCAAAGCAACAAAGTGGCTGCTATTTCCCAGGTTCCCTTTCCCAAAACGAAGTGAGACCTCCGAGCCTTCCTGGGTATCCTGGGTTATTACTGTAGGTTCATTCCAAATTTTTCCCAGACCACAGCTCCTCTGATAGATTTGCTGCAGAAATCCATAAAAACAGAAGCCGTATTACGCCATCCCTCTCTTGACCTACTTCAATTCAAGCCTTTGATTCTCTGAAGACATCCCTGACTTCCGAGCCTGACCTATCCAGTCCTGATTATTCACGGCCATTCGTGCTACAAACAGACGCCTCAGAGAGGGGCTTGGGGTTATATTATCCCAAAAGACACCTCAAGGAGAAGAAAAACCCATCTTGTACATAAGCCAAAAACTGTTTCCCAGAGAAAAGAACTATGCCGTCATAGAAAAAGAGGCTCTTGCCATTAAATGGGCCATCAAAACTTTGCAATACTATTTGGAGGGATGGGAATTGGTGCTTTTTATGGATCACGCTCCCCTTGAATGGTTGGCCAATAATAAGGGAAACAACGAGAGAGTACTAAGATGGTTTCTAGCCCTACAGCCCTATCGCTTCCTTACCCAACACCGAAAAGGGACAGAACAAGTTAATGTGGATTTTTTGTCCGGATATCTTCAGGAAGTCAATCCTACTAATAAAGACCGCTAGGGAAGGGGGATGTGAGGAAGTCTGCCCCGATTCCCAAACCATACCTGCACTCCCGGGCTTGGGTCCGCTTTCCTACGACCAGAGTCAGGACGCGACCCGGAAGGAAAACAGAGATCGCAACCATTTCCGGATATAACCCCCCCCGTGTCATGTGTTACCACAGGACGAGAAGGGTTGGTTGAACCCTGTACTGAGAGGTGGAGCTAACCCCAGACGGAGCATCAAGAAGGGAGAGAAAACGGACGAAGTGGCGACGAGGAGGAGAATCCCGGAATCGTTGGAGCAGAACGGAGATAGCACTGGAGGAGCTGGCATCCAGCCCAACCAAGAAGAGGGAACCCGAGAGGATGGCGAGGCGGAGGATGAATCCGAGAGGTGGAGCGAAAAGTGGAGGATGCGGCGGAGCGGGTAAGTCCTGACGGGACGGGTGCATAGTTATTCGGAGAGAAAGTACGTAGAGAGGGGAAGGGAGGGGGGGAAGCACTAAGGGAAGAGCACCAACACTTGTTTTCCCAGTCCTCACCTAGACACGTCCCAAAAGCCCCTCACCACTACTAAAAACTGCACTATTTTGGCACATAACGATGGCGTCAGGAAGTCACCATTGCTAGGCGGACAACGTTATTTGGTGTAAACCACGGGAAGGGAAAAAGCTGCAGACTATAACAGGTGAAGGAAGGTTCATTCCTAATATTTCCTTTGTTTCTGACTTTTGGTTTAAAAATCCCCCTTTTCATCCCGATGCACCGAACAGGTGAGGTGAAGGGTGAATGTCTCTCATACTAGACCCATTTTACTGACTGCTCCTTCTTGTCTTCATTTCCGAGCCTCTGGGAGGACCATCTCACCAGGAGATAGTCAGAAGGAGAAAGTCGGCCTGAAGGAAGAGGAAGACCCGTGATACACCGAGGAGTCCCTTATAGCTGGGATATACACTTGAGAGACCTAATAAAACTACCACCATTAAGAAATATATACAGCCTCCGCGTCTGTTTATCCGGCCCGGCCTCCCACAGGCTCATATAGGCCATTATCATTGCGAAATTTAATACTAAAATATTAGCAAAAATGGTGAGAACTCGCCTTGTGCTCCTAATGGGGCAGATTATATCAGCCGCACATTTGGGCTTTGTCCCGCATAGATCCACCGCGCTCAACCTACAAACGTTCTTTGCAGTCCTTCACAGGATAGCACCAACAGTCCCGGCTGTGGCAGCACTGCTCGATGCTGAAAAGGCCTTTGACTCCTTGGAGTGGCCCTTCCTACAGGACACATTGCATAAACTGGGTTTCCCAGTGGGATTCACATCCCTCATCACTTTACTATACTCACAACCGACTGCAAGCATCAGATTTAACAGCACGATAACATAACATAATATGTGTATTTGTAAAGCGCACGTTCACCCCCACAGGGGCATCTTGGCGCTAAAAAACAGATGTTTATTGTTACCCAACTCAATGGTACTCATTTTATTGACCTCAGAAAGGATGAGAGGCTGAGTGGACCTGCCGGGATTTGAACCTGTGACCATGAGGTCGAACACAGGCCCCTGCAGTGGATCCATAAGTCCACTGAGCCACCAGACGCCGACCATTTCCAGTCTCTCATGGCACCAGGCAGGGCTGCCCACTCTTGCCGCTCCTTTTCATAATAGTGATGGATCCCCTGGTGCGACACTTGCAAAAAAAACACCTCCACCGGGGCTTACAGTTTTGAAATGGCCCCTTATTAATAATGTTATACGCGGACGATATTATACTCTATGTGAGGCAACCAGCCGACACCTAGCACCACTCCTGCGCAAGGTGGCCCGCTTTTGGGGCTACATGTTAACTGGCAAAAGTCTGAGATCTTCCCCCTCACAGAGGTGAGAGACCGAACGTGCGAAGGGTTCCAACTAACTTGGTGAGAGTCAGACACACAATACTTGGGGATCTCCCTACATAGGAACAAAGAGCAGATACTGCGGCTCAACTATGGACCAGTAGTGGACAAACTGAGTACTAGAATAGATAGATGGATTAAACACCTGCTTTCTATGGCTGGCCGTATAGCCATCATTAAAATGATGGTCTTACCACAACTGCTCTATATATTTAACAATATTCCTATTCCCCTAACTAACGCATTCTTTACACAACTGCGTACACAATTGACGCGTCTCGTTTGGGGAGTTCGGCCACTATGTATTGGCTGGAGCACCCTAGTTCTCCCATATGAGGGGGGGGGGTTTGGAGTGCCGAATATCCATCTCTACTACTTAGTGGCACAATGCAGCTACATGCAACACTGGTACCACCCAGATGCACGCCTCCCATACTCCAATCCGGCGATGGACTTGGCGGCCCCAGTGCCGTTGCGGGCCCTATTGCCGGCCGGACTGCTCAAGACAAGACTGACATCCAAACTGTATCCAACACCTGCTGGGCCTGTACGAAGTTATTACGAATGACAGGGGCACAGTACTGTATTTACTGGCTCTCCCCTTGGTGTACAATCCATGGTTACCAATCACGAGAGAACCATTAGTGAAACGCACCCTTAGTCGGTATGCTCTGCATACTTTTGGAGACATTTTCCCCGACGTCCACATCTTTTTACGCACTGAGGACGCCCGTTTAGAAGGCGCCCACACTTAGACCATTTTGTGTTGGCTCGCATCCAGAATGCACTCCGGGGTAGATTGCTGAAATACCCTGTAGAGCCAGATAACTTTGCACCACTCATGCTGCTCATTACGGACGTGGAGGGTGACTGCTTAGTTTCAAAACTGTATCATGCGAGTGTGGAACTAATGCCTACGCGGGATACCAAGTTGAGAACTGCATAGGAGGCCGACTTGGGGCATCCACTTACAGACAAAATCTGGTATGAATGTGGCAAACACACTGGTTGGGTGTCTTGCAATCATAGACACAAACTACTCCACTATAAATTCCTACGCAGAATCGACATCACACTGGTAGCAATGGCCCGCATAGACCCCTCCCGCTCATCACACTGTCCTAAATGTCACACCCCTATTGCGTATTTTCTACATATGACCTGGACCCGTAGTAAGATAGCAGATTACTGGAGAGACACATTTGTAGAACTAGAACGCATGACACAACTGCAGATAGAATCATTCCCCCTTTTGGCTTTGCTGGGGTGTGTCGCCAATATTACTAAGGCGTCACGTAGGTTTGTTGCAATAGCACTACTCTTGGCGAAGAGGGAGCTTGCCATACACTGGGGACACAAACACATTCCATGGATTAACAATGTACTGCAATACTAATAGTGAACTTTTTGCTACGCTGCAGCCCCCCACATCTAGGCCTAAAGTCGTCTGGCAACCTAGGGACTATTACCAACAACAAACCCTGAAGCGGGATCCCAGTGACAAATGCACAGTATTGGATCACCATTGACCTGGCGGAGGTACAGCTGTCACTGGTTAATGGTACCATGGATTAATCAAACACCAACGCTGCGGTATGCTGGTATTACACTGATGCAGGTGATCCACTTTGGCTGATGAGACTTTAGGCATATTGCTGGATACGACGTCTGTGTTTTTCCCTTCATACTACAGCTGTAAGTGTATAGGGGGAATATGTGATTATATGACTGTATGACACTGAGAATAATAAAATAATAAAATAAAGTTTAAAAAAAAACACGAATTGCAGACTCTAGATTTAAATACTTTCAGTTAGTAAGTTGGTCTCAAGAACAACTGAATATAGGGAACGAAACAGAAGTGGAGGAAGAACTACAGAGAAGTCAGACATATAGAAAGGAAGTGTCTAAATGATACTGGGCTCTGGTACAAGATGAAGATTGCCCCCCCCCCTACTCTGCCAGAGGATATATGGAAGGTGGACCTACCGGGAACTTAAATTCTTGATTTATGGCAAGTATCTATGTCTACACTTCGGGTAACGGTGATATCTGCACGCCTAAGGAGAAATCACTTATTCACCTTATACAGGGCTTACTGGTCTCCCAAGAGGCTCTCTAAGATGGGAGGATGGAAGAAGAGGTATTGCCCTAAATGCGCTCCGACAAATGCAGACGATGTCCATCTTCTATGGCAGTGTCCAGACATCCTACTCTTCTGGGAAGAAGTGGATAAGGTGGTGTTAGAATTGGGGGTCTCTAGTTGGCACAGGTAGGTACTTGTGACAAATAGGGACCCTCGCCTCTAGTCAGGGTAAAGGGGTACACTCCTAAAATAACCCCTGCTCACCCCCTTGGTAGCTTGGCACGAGCAGACAGGCTTATCTCAGAGGCAGTGTGTAAAGCATTTGTGAACACATACAGTAATCTAGTGACGCACTACAGATGGACACCACACAAGGTTTTATATCAAAAATAAGTATTCTTTATATAGTTTTAACACAAGACCATAAACGACAAAAATCCACAATACTGTACTTAAAATGGTAGTTTTAGCTTAGTTCAGTTCAGTTCTTAAGATGCGACACTTTAAGTCAATGTACCTTACGATGCGGGACGCTTCCACAACAAGCAATGTTGCAGCGATGGAAATGCGACAAAGTTCTGGTGCAAAGAAATAAAGACGTCAAGTTCTTCCTGATGCGGCACGCTTCTCCGAGGTTGCGAGAAGTCTCGACTCGATGCGTCCGCTACAGCGGCGACACCCTTGTTCCGTGATGCGACGGCAGCGGCTTCGGCGGCGACCCTCTTCTCCGACGTTGCGAGATGCTTCCGCTCAATGCGACAACTGCAGCTGCGACACCCTTGTTTTGTGATGCGACGGCAGTAGCTCCGACGGCGGCACGCTTCTCCGTGGATGCGAGGCGCTTATCTTGATGCAGTGCAATGCGACAGCTACAGCGGCGACATCTACGATGCGACGGCAGCGGCTGCGACGGCGACACGCTTCTTCCTCGATGCGAGACTCTTCTCTTGATGCGGTGCAATGCGACAGCTACAGCGTCGACACCCTCCTTCGGAGTTGCGACGGCAGCAGCAGCGACAGCGACACGCTTCCTCTTCGTTGCGGGACGCTTCTCTTGATGCGGTGCAATGCGACAGCTACAGCGGCGACACCCTCCTTCGGAGTTGCGACGGCAGCAGCAGCGACGGCGACACGCTTCCTCTTCGTTGCGGGACGCTTCTCTCGATGCGGTGCAATACGACAGCTACAGCGGCGACACCCTCCTCCGGAGTTGCGACGGCAGCAGCAGCGATGGCGACACGCTTCTTCCTCTTGAGTCGCGCTTCCAGCTCCTTGCGACACGCAGTCCCTTCAGAAGGCCCAAAACAGCAGCAGGCACTTCCAAAGGATTCTTGGGGAGCTGGTGGTTGAAGTCTGTTGTCCCTGAGACTTCAGCAGGAGGCAAGCTCTTTTCTCAAGCCCTTGGAGATACTTTACAAGTTGAATAAAAGTGCACACAAAGTCCTTTCTCCTTCCTTTGGCAGTCAGGCAACCACTGCAGGCAGATCCCTCTAGCTTAGGGATATCTCCTCAGTTCCTTCTTGTTTCCGCTCCTCAGCAAAGGTTTCTTCTTGTTTCCCAAAGTGATCTAATTTCCTAGGGGTCTGGGTCCCCTTTTTATACACAGTTTTCCTTTGTTCTCTGAAGGCAGAGAGGCCTCTGCCTAGTCAAAACCAGTTCTGGTCAGTCCTGGAGCACTTTGTTTTTCTGACTCCTTCTTTCCTTTCAGAATGTGGGGCAGGGTGCTCAGCCGCCCGGCAGGAGGTGGAGCCAGCATTGTGGAAGGCAGGCACAGCCCTATTCAGACCCAGGTGCAGCTCCTCCCTCCACTCTGGATGCAGATCTTTCTATTCAGCCCTGTGCTGACTCACCCTGTCTCCTGTAGCCACCCCCACCCTTAGCCCCTGTCACTCAATCTCCAGACAAGGAATACACAACCTAGCAGAGGCAGGCTTGGAAGTTTAGGCAAGAAAATACCCACTTTCTAAAAGTGGTATTTTCAAACACAGAATGTTAAAACCAACTTCACTAAAAGATGTATTTTATCATTCTGAGTTCAGGCATACTAAATTCGTTTTTCTACCATGTTCCCTGGGTCAGTTCTGACTATAAGGTGTAATAGTCAGTCTGGCCATTCTGGCCTATGGGGAGCAGGTAGCCTTGCAATAGTGAAAAACGAAAATGGCTGTAATTCACTATTAGGACATGCCACACACACCAGGGCATGTCCTACCTTATATTTACAATGCACCCTGCCCTAGGGCCTACTTTAGGGGTGACCAACATGCAGTCAAGGGAAGGTTTAGGGACTGATAAGTGGGTGTACTCACCAAGTCGACATGGCAGCCCTAGGCTGCACATAGGCTCTGCAATGGCAGGCCTGATGCACATTTTACAAGCCGCTTCTGTGAGTGGCACAACCAGTGCTGCAAGCCCACCAGCGGCATTGGATTTACAAGCCCTGGGCACACTCAGTGCACTGTACTAGGGACTGACAAGTAAACCAATCATCCAATCATGGAGTCACTAATACATAACACAATTTATCCTAGGGAGCACTTGCACTGTGGCACTGGATAGCAGTGGCACAGTGCCCAAAGCATCTAACACCAGCAAAAACAGATCAGTAACATAGGAGGCATCATAAAAAAATGGAAGGGAGACCCACGCCAAGGATGCCAGGTCTAACAGGTGGTAACCAGAATCTTGGGGGGAAAACATAGAGGTAAGCCTTCTTTAATTATCTTTGGGATCTTAGTAGGGGATGGGGTCCTTCAAAAAATGGGGAAACTACGAACACAGCTGCTCTTCACTTTGATAATTATTGCGCAAAGAGAAATATGTATAAAATAGGTTTTCACTATACCACCCTCCTGTTCTGAATGGGTGGACTCAGTTAAACATATTTGAAGGCTGGACTGTTTAAATGGTTCAGCAAGGAGAAAAAAATGTGGGATTCCCTTTTTTTTTTTTTTTAAATCCCTGGTTAAAGCTACTCATAGTAGTGTTGTTTTAATTGGTTCCTTGGAGGTTAGGGCATAAAATACATCCATAACAGTCCAAGGATTAAGACAAACTTTGAACAGTGGAGGAGGACAGCGGTGGCTACCGCAGAAATCCCTCTAACAATTGATTGAAGGTGGCAATAAAGGAGTTTAAACCATCAATGGTTAAGTTGCGCCCCCAGATTATATCTCCTGCCTGTGTCATATATGAGGACAAAAAAAGATGGCTGGCACTGAAGAGTGGGCTTACCGCACCTCCCCCACATGAGGGGTGGGGTTTGCAGAGGTGGGCTGGACAGGAAGGGGGCCTGCTCCTAATAGCAGGAGAGGCTGGGAGTCGCGTTGCAAAGGCGGCAAAGCCTTTGAAGCTCCCATGCCACAGATGGCTCTTCCTGACCTGGGGGAGGTGTGAACACCCCCGCCCAGGAAAGGCTTTGTTTCTGGGTCCTGGGAGCTAAGGCTCCCACCCCAGGGGTCCAGAAACCTGTCTCGTGGTGGCAGGCTGGTGTGCAGTCAGGAACCCACCAGTGGTTGGTTTGGTTCAGGGATCCCCTCTAGAAGGGACCCCTGAGTGCATGGGATAATAACTCTGACACTGGAATAAGTGCAGGTTTATTATTCTGAGATATTTGATAGCAAACATCCAGGATTCAGTAAAGCCATTATGGTGCTAGGAAACTCGTATTGACCAGTTTCTACACCATATACTTAGGATGGCTTTACTGGACAATTATAATATCTAAGAAGGGCTTTAGATATTATAGGGGCCTGCCTGCTCATGCAGAAAGGCCATCACATGAGGCTTAGTGCACCCTACCTTAAGGGTGACTTACCTAGACTTCGTGCAGTGCTGGGCAGGCATGGCACACATGGATGTGTGCCATGTCGACTCTTCACTTTTAGCTGCACCAAAACACGCAGGCTGCACTGGCAGTGGTGCATGTTTGTGGTGAGAGGTCTGTGAGGGTGGCATAATACATGCTGCTGCTGTCAGAGGCCCTTTCCTGGCTACCATGCCCTTGGTACCATAGGTACCCTTTACAAGGGACTTACAGGAGGCCACAGTTGTGTCAATTGTGGAAACAATGGTACAGGTTAGAGAAAGAACACAGGCTCTGGGAACCTGATTGGCACACTCAAAGTGCATCAGAAATCTGGCAAAAAGTGTGTGGAGGGTAACTGCAACAGAAACCCACTTTCCTACACAAGCCCCCTCCCAGCCCAAAGGCAGCCAGGAAACTCAGCCTAAACTGGGAGAGTCTTCCTAGTCTTTCAGGCGAGGAAGACAGGGGTGGCTCCTCCACTAAGGTTGAGGAGGGTTGCCCCACTGCTCACAGAGCAGAAAAAAAATAAAATGATAACCTCGTTATCATTTTATTTTTCTTTGCTACGAGGCTGGGTTAGGGCGGGGCAGGGGTCACAGGGGGAGGGGTGGTTTGCACTCTCCAAGGGCTCATGACTGCTTGGCCGGCCATCTCGGGCCGGCCAAATAGTCATGTGCACTTTGCATCTTCCCCAGCAGGCTGTAATGCACTAAGCCGAACCATGGCGCTCAGGCCAATCACAATGCTGCATTGCAGTGTTTTGTTTAGCTACGGGGAGCCAATGACAACGCTGCATTGCAGCGTTGTGATTGGCTATTGGGAGCCTGGGTGCTTCCTGGTTCGGACCTCGCCAAGAAGAGCGGCAACGCGACGGAGAGACGGCAGCTGTTTAAAAGGTAAGAGTTTTTTATTTATTTACTTTTGCAACCTCACCCCCTCCCCGCCACCCCCGTTCCCTGCCACCTGCCATTGGAGGAAGAGTAGAGGAAGTGGTTTGAAAGTTGCAGGGCCTACTCTGCCCTTACATCCTTCTGTCCAGGTCAGTCCTTTTGGGGAACTGGCCTACCTCAACAGTTTCAGGACCTAATTCCCAATGCTTCTTGCCTAGCTCTTTAGTGTCCTTACCCCCTCGTTTTAGTTTGGGTTCAGAGGTGCCTACTTCTGCAAATTCTAACTTAGCCAGGGCAACACCCAGCTTGCCCACAGAGGTTACCCTCAGCTTGAGTAACCCCACCATGATCAACAGGGTCAGGGGGGCTGACTTACTATTTGGCATGGGTCTAGACCACCATGCCAAGGACAGTGCAGCCATGAAGGCTAACACCCAGCAGAGGCCACTGACAGCTGTCAGTGCCCAGAACAACACCTTTAGCTCTTCACTGGTAGGTGAAGGGGCTAACTTACAGGCTTCTTGGTGTTCTGGTTGCCTGTCTGCTGTTAGATTGGGGGGCCACTACACCTTGTAGTGAACACCCTTCTTCCACCCTCTGTTCTGCCAGCTGAGGAGCCACCAACTCAGGCTGGACAGTTGCCTGACTAGTCAGGTCTTTTTGTGGGTTAGGTAGGACTTCACTAGTGCCACCTTTGGGGTTCTCCTCTACTGGGGTAGAATCTTCTTGGCCCACTGGAACTGTGGCTAACAGTTGTCCACCTTTCCTACACTTTCTTTTCTTTTTCTCTTTGAGCTTATCTTCACTAGCTGCAGGCTCAGCTCCCCAAGAATCCTTGGGCGAGGACTGGCACTGGACCAGTACCTCACTTTGGCTCAGACCAACCTCTGGGAGGTCATTTCCAAGGAGACAGTCAAGGGGGAGGTCTTTAAGGGACACAGGTATTTCTAGGGGCACTACAGCTACAGGCCTAACGGTGACCTCCCCTGGGATAGCCCTTACTCTCTGTCTCCCCTGGGACATACTGGTTTGAGAGTACCAACCTGTCATGCACCACAGTGTGACTGGCACAGGTATCTGTTAGAGCAGTGGTTGCGATTCCATTCACCAGTAGGTGGTGGAAGTGTTTACTCCCCTCTGGAATCTCCAACTCACCATTTGGGCCCATTTTCCAGTTGAAGGCTACGAGGACTTCCTCATCTGAGGGACTACCCTCATAGGCTACACTTGCAACCCCTGGAGCTACACTAGGGGTTTGGTTTTCTTAGGACAGCTAGGGTCCTTGGTGTGGTGCCCTGTCCTTTGACAGTTTTGACACCATGCCTTATTGGGATCCCAATTCTTAACTTGGTACCAAGTTTTAGTTTGTGAGGTGTCTTTGGGCCCACCCTCCTGGACAGGTTTTTGGGGGACTACCTGGGACTCCTTATTTTTATCTTTAGGATGCTCACCTTCTTTCCCCTGGGGAGGTTTTGTAACCCCTTTCTTTTTGTCACCCCCAATGGGCGTTTTGGTCACCCTAGTCTTGACCCAATGGTCTGCTTTTTTTCCCAATGCTTGGGGAGAAATTGGACCTAGGTCTACCAGATACTGATGCAACTTTTCATTTGTGCAATTACTTAACATGTGTTCTTTCATCATGAGATTGTAAAGCCCAATATAATCATGCACTTCACTTCCAGTTAACCAGCCACCTAGTGTTTTTGCTGAGTAGTCTGAAGTCAACCCAGGATTCGCTTGGGGTTCTGTGAGCCCCCCTAAATCTGATTCAATACTCCTCAGTTGTGAGTTCAAAGCCCTTAATCGGGGTGCCCTTCATGAGGTCATAGGACTCAGCATCTGGCCCAGTGAGGGTCAGTAGTCTGTCTGCAGTTACCAGAGAACAGTTCCCAAAGTAAAGCCCCCCAGTGTGACTTCTTCACTTGCCTCATTCACACAGGCCCTCTCAAAGGCTGTGAACTATTTGGTAATGTCCTCACCTTCCTCAAATTTGGGGAGAATCCCTTTTGGGGGTTTTAGTGTCATAAGAAATGTCTTTCTCCCTAGGTTTGATATTGCTGCCACCATTGATGGGGGGTAAGCACATCTCTGCTCTTTCTTTTTCTAGAGCCAGGAGTCTGGAATCTAGGTCTAATCTTTTGGTCAACCTTCCTAGAAGGACGTCCTCTTCACTGAGGCTGTCCTCAGTGATCTCACTTAGACCTGACAGACCTGTGTGGGTTCTAGGGGTGGTGAGTACTATCCTTGGAGTCCGAGGCACATGGGCCCTGTTCTCCCTATCTAGTGGGGGAGGTTGGAGGTTATTCTCCCCATCACTGGTTTCATCTACTTCTGAGGAGGGATCTACCATCTCAGAAGGGAGGTCCCTTGAGTATTCTGCCAAGAGCTCCTGGAGCTTGACCTTGGAAGGATGGGACTCAATGGGTGTTTTCTTGAGTTCGCATAGAGATCTTAACTCAGCCATCGCCAGGTGGAGGTAAGGGGTGGTGTTGAGTTCCACCACCCTATTCGCTATGTCCGCTATTACTGTAGACATGTTTGGGATCTTTCTAAAGAGGTCAAAAGTTTCTGAACACTTTTACGCCTAACTACTGTGAGTTTGAAACTTTGAAAATGCTAAAAGGGATTTAACTAAGGCCCTAACAATTTTTTTAAAGAATTTAGAAAAATTGTCAATTCAAAAAAAGAGTTGAACTAAAGGCAATTTTTGGATTGTAGTCATGTGATCACGTGTTGGCCAAGTGGTCCAACAAATGCAAAGCTGTAGGCCCCACTGCTGATCTACCAATGTAAGAAGCTGGCTGTGAGAAGCTTGCTTGGTATATGGTGCACACTTATGTAAGTGGGCACCCTGCACCAATCCAGACGACCTTTATGGTTATTTTAGTGGTCTTAGACAACCTTAGAAAGCTCTCTAAACAGTAGCTGTGGAGAGCAGCCTTCAGGCTTAGTCCAGAAGGAGTGTAAAGCAGCCTGTTTTACCAGAGTATAATCTCTTTGGTATAGATTAAGTGAAAAAGAACCACACAGTGTATTTATAAAAAATATGTATTTATTATAAGACACTCACTAACAGATACAGATATCTCCTAGCCGGAGATATACACAATGCACGCAATACTTTGCAATAAAAACAGGTTAGTAGCACGAATACACAGTGGTCGCCAGGGGGGAGACCAAACCATATACTAATATAGTGGTATGCGAACCACGACTCAAGTCAAGACTATACCCAGAAGAAGTAGAAGTGCCAGAGACTGAAGGAACCACCCAAGGTAAGTAACCAGGAACCCCTTGGAGGCTGTGTGCAGAGTGGGAACACGACCACAAGCTCAATATAAGTCCATGGGTAAGTCGCGGTTGCAGTTTTAAAGGAGGACCCTTCCCAGTGGACCCTGAAGAAACCCAGTGGAAGACAGAAGGTTGGAGCGCGACTCCACTTGTGGATACCCTAGGAACTAGGATACCTACACCACAGAAGCCCAGTGCATAGGAGTTTAGTGGCGTCGGAAACCGCCATCGAACTCAATGGAGGACTTCAGGAAGATGCTGCTGCTGGAGAAGGTGAAAGTGTCCGGTGGAACCCAAAGGTGAATTCAGGATGAGAAGTACCTGCAAGCAGAGGGGACAGAGTCTATGCTACTTGGAAGTGACCAGGAGGCCCGGAAGACGAATGCCCACCGAAGTCGAGTGTTGCAGAAGAGCTGACGGTGACCTTGAAACTGCAGCTGTGCAGACCAGGCGACGCTGTGGAAGACCAGGAGCCCTGCACGAGCTGTCCCAGGTCGGATGTCGAGAGTTGAGGGGTCGGTCTCCGTCGGAAGCACCAACAAGCCTTTGCAACTGCAACCAACGTGGAATGTGAAGAAGGTACAGTGTGGGGACCAGCAAGGTCCAGGTGACTCACCACATGCAGGGGAGTCAGGGCAGGCCCGAGCAATCAGGGGAGCCCTCAGAAATCAAAGGAGACCCTCAGGAGGACCCACAGGCCGGAGACACTGGAGTCGCAAGAGGACCTCGAGCAGCTCATCAAAGATGCAGGCCCACGGTGCAAGTGATGCGGTGAGGACGAAGATCTTGGTCACAGGAAATGCTTGAGGTTGGGCTACTTGGAGCCCGAAGATCTTGGAGGAAGGAAGTCAACAAGCCTTTGCAACAGCAAGTTGACGCGATGCACAGGGGTTCGGTTCCTGCAGCTCCGACGAGGGATGGTAGCCTCAAACTTGGTGAGAGGACAGGGCAGGCCTCGAGGGATGTGAAGAACCACCACCTGAGTTGCTAAGCCTTTCGGAGTCCATGGGAGCCCAGGATCAGCAGACCGGTCAGCAAAGTTGCGGTGCCTGCAGATGCAGGGTAGTGACTCCTTCACTTCAAGGGAGATTCCTTCAGGTGTCCTGGATGCCCACAGGCCTTGGAAGGTTCCTGTATGGAGCACAGGCACGTACGTTGCAGCAGACAAGCAGGGCGACGAGATCAGGGGCAGCAGGAGTCTTCCCAGTTGCAGCTTTGATGCCCAGAGCTAAATCCAGCCAAGTCCAGAGTGCCCAAACGGTCGAAGAAGTGGTGTCTTGAAATGAATCTTGTCCCACGAAGAATCTAGGGACCCAACCTCAGGTAAGCCCTTAAGTATCCTAACAAAAAGGTTGGGACGATTCAGAGTTCCCTCCCAGGGGAGGGGTCGGACAGTGGGGAGGATACTCCCATGTCCTTTGTCCAGTTTCACGCCAGGGCGGGAGCCAACGGCTCCCTGAGCTGGTTTGAACTGGACAATGCAAGGAGGGCACCAAATGTGCCCTTCAAGCAGACTGAGTGGTGCTGGCAAACGCTCCCACCCTGCCCCAATACACTAAACCCTGTCTGGGAGGTGGTCACACCTCCCTGTGACAGGATACCTATTGTTCTGCCTTCCCCTGCTCGAGCTTGGCTCCTGGAGGAACTTTACAGTGAATGGAATCATACCTCCCACACCGTTTATGGTATGGGGGTATGATTCCAACATGTTTGATACCAAACATGACAGGGTTCTTTACAGCCAGTTTAGAGATGGTCATCACGTAATGACACATGGCCCCTCTATGTATCGTAATGGCTGATGCACTTACAACCAGGGAGAATGGACTCCGAAGGTTGTAGGGGTGTCCTGCTCATGCAGGGGCACCCTCACACTTAGAACTGAGCACCCTGCCTTCAGGATTGAAAGGCCTGCTTTAGGGGTGACTTATAGGTTTTAAGTGCAGTGACCTTAGATATAGAGAAACCTATATCTTTCGTAAGTGGTGCTAGCACCAGCTTACACAGGCTGCAATGGCAGGCCTGTAGTTACAGTTTGAGTGGTTCCCCATGGGTGGCATAATGCATGCTTCAGCCCATGGCGGACCCCTGGTGTATCTATGCCCTGGGTACCTCAGTACCATATACTAGGGACTGATAAGGGTACACCAGTGTCCAATCTGGGATGTACCTAAGTACTTACCATACCAATTTAGGGGAGAAAGCACAAAGACTGGGGTCCTGGTTAGCAGGATCCCAGTCAGACTAGTCAGAAACAGCATAGCACCAGGCAAAAAGTGGGGGTAGCCATAAAAGCAGATCCTACTTTCCTACACTGGCTCTGTATATACTATACCAAAGTTAGGTGTAGTGTGCACAGAGTCCAGTGGATCCCCATAGGTATAGCAGAGGCTAAAGTAGATAATAACTTACTCTTTTGTGATAGTGTGGTTGAATAGCCAGACTTATCAGAGGGTAGTGTTAAGCATTTGTTGTACACACTCAGGCAAGAAATGATGTCACACACTCAGACTGAATGCAGACCAATTGTTTGTTATTTTTATTATGAGAACCAATATTTACACAGTAGCAGGTATGTGATACATTTCATACACTGATACTTTTCAAAATACAGTGTGCACTGGTTTTGTAGGAACATACCAATTACTTTTGCAGTTGAGAAATATGGGTTGTAAGCTCTTAAGAACACTTGAAATTACTTTTTAGTTACTTTTCAGTTACTTCTCTACTTTTGCACAAGATAACCTAATCACACAGTTTGGGAATTCTAAGACATTAGCAAGCAGGTTAACTCTTTTGCAGACATCGTTAGTTTGTTGTGTTACAAAAACAGGTTAGACACAACATTTTTCAGAGAAAACCCACCATAAAGGCCTATGGAGAAAAACGAAGTGTTAGGTTTGCAGGTAAGTAAACGGTTTTAGGAAGGAAGTTTTGGGGGGGGGGGGGGTTGAACCAAGGTTCAGGTTGGCACTCAAGGGGCACCACCAGCGGCACTAGGGCGGCCGGGTGCAGAGTGTAGGGTGCCAATGTTAGACAATGGGGCTAGGGGGCACCTCGGTTGAGGGCTGCTCACGGGCAGGCCACTCGCTCTTTGGAGGCAAGCTCCTGGGGATAAGGTGAGGGCAAAGGGGGTCCCAAATTAGCACCAAGACTACACCACCAGCGGCACATGGGTCAGGAGCCCAATGCAATCCTGTAGGGGTTGTCGTCTTTGGCTTTCGGCTGGAGGCTCGGTCCAGGAAGTCTTCTGGGAGGAACCAACAGATGGGCAGGTAAGTAGAGATGTCCCTCGACGTCTGGACACTTCAGGATCGGTTCACCAGGACTCAGGGTCGGACACTGCAGGGGTGACTTTCGACCTCGGGAATCTGCTTACCGGTCCAGTCAATGGTTTGGAGGTCAGAACCGCTGAGGGACCACTTCGGGAAGGATTGACCCTCGGGACACGGGTCCAGGACGATGGCTGCAAAGGTAAATCCTGGAGCAGGGTTCTTGGTCCCGCAGGGGCTGGATCTTTTGTGGAAAGGGCCGCTGTCCTCGGGAGTCTCTAGTCTTTGTTGAAGTGGGAGACCAGTCCTCACCAAATCTATAGGTTGCTGGTCCTTTTTGGAACTGTTGTTTTCTTTGGAGCTGCAGGCAGGCCGGTAGGGCTGGGGTCACGTCAGTTGGGCCTAGAGTCTTCACTGCTGCGACGTCTTCGGAATTCCAATCTTCTTAGGTCGTTGAGAACTAACTTCTGGGTTCAGGGCTGTCCCCTAAATACTGTATTTAGGGGGTGTTTTAGGGATCTCGAGGTAGTAGCAGATGGGCTATGGGCCTTAAGGTGACTACACCCTCAGTGGGTACACCCCACGAGGGAAAGTGGGCACAATCCCTAATCCTGATTGGGGGGGTGCCTGTCATCTGCAAGATGGTGGGCACTGAAGAGTGGGCTTCACCTCGCCTCCCACACCTGAGGGGTGGGGTTCGCAGAGGTGGGCACACCTTCTGGGCTGTCCTGATTTTTCCCACCAAAACAGGGTGAGACAGGAAGGGGGCCTGCTCCTGATAGCAGGAGAGGCTGGGTGTCGCGTTGCAAAGGCGGCAAGCCCTTTGAAGCTCTCCTGCCACAGATGGCTCTTCCTGACCTGGGGAAGGTATGAACACTTCTGCCCAGGAAAGGCTTTGTTTCTGGGCCCTGGGAGCGAAGCTCCCACCCCAGTGGTCCAGAACCTGTCTCGTGGTGGCAGGCTGGTGTTCAGCAGTTGGAACCCACCAGTAGTTGGTTTGGTTCAGGGGGTCCCCTCCGGAAGGGACCCCTGAGTGCATGGGATAATAATTCTGACACTGGAATTAGGGCAGGTTTATTACTCTGAGATGTTTGATACCATACATCCCTAGATTCAGTAAAGCCATTATGGTGCTAGGAAACTCGTAATGACCAGTTTCTAGACCATATACTCAGGATGGCTTTACTGGACACTTATAATATCTAAGAATCGCCTTAGATATTACAGAGGCCTGTCTGCTCCTGCAGGTAGGCCCTCACATGAGGCATAGTGCACCCTACCTTAAGGGTGACTTACCTAGGTCTCGTGCAGTGCTAGGCAGGCATGGCACACAGGGATGTGTGCCATGTCGACTTTTCACTTTTAGCTGCACTAAAAAACGCAGGTTGCAAGGGCAGTGGCGCATGTTTGTGGTGAGAGGTCTGTGAGGGTGGCATAATACATGCTGCAGCCCTCGGAGGCCTTTTCCTGGTTACCATGCCCTTGACACCATAGGTACCCTTTACAAGGAACTTACAGGTAGGCCAGAGTTGTGCCAATTGTGGAAACAATGGTACAGGTTAGGGAAAGAACACAGGCCCTGTGAACCTGATTGGCAGGGACCCAGAGCACACTCAGTCAAAGTGCTTCAGAAATCTGGCAAAAAGTATGTGGGGGGTTTACTGCAACAGAAACTGACTTTCCTTCACTACTCAAATGATTAAACAGCGTATTATACAACATAAGAGTCGCATCAGATGTAGAGTAGAAAACGCCCCCCTAGTTTCACATTATTTTGAACAGAATCACTCTGAAACGGACATAGTGTAGCAAGTGATTGATCAGCCCACCCTTCCACAACGTTTGGGGGAGGGGGAGGGGGGACTTGCCGCAGCTTCTGAACAGGTGTGAATACCGGTAGATAACATGCTGCAACCCAGTAAACCAGAGCTTGAATATGCTTGATGAATGGAATAATACCATTCATACTTAATTTGGCCAGTACATGGGTCATTATCCAACTTCCTACTTTCAGTAGACCTTCATGGCCTCTGCCCCCTGTTTAACTTGCACTAGACTGTGATCACCTTGATCTTAGTACACAGTAGATCAGAACACATTCATGTGGTTGTTTAAATCTCTTTTCTCTGTTTCTATGAAGACTGTTTAACTTGTATGTCTGCAATGTATGAATTTTATTTTTGTATGTTGACTTCAGCTTATGTCCTTTCAGAACGGTTTTTTAACTCGATGCATTCCTTGTGAAACGATATGCACATTGGTTGAATTCATGTTTCCAATTTATGGATGGTTGATTTTCACAGAAATCATACTTTTTAAAGATAGGTTCAGTAAATTAACACGAGCATATGCTAATATTGTGCACTGTATTTATTGTATCTTTTAGATGATATTCTCCCTCTGCCGATTTTTTTCGCTCTGCCTTTTTCTGTTTCATTCTCACACGTTTACCAATGGGGTACTAGTCAAGCCCTCCCCCGTCTTTTCCTGGCCCAGTCTAATGGCTTGCACTGCCGGTCAGCTTAATTCTTCCCATTGTGCTTCATGCCGTTGCGCGTTCAATTGCATGCTTATAGACACAAATTTCGTTCTGAAAAGCACTTCGCCTTTGGAAGATCTCATACGGCCCAGACTCGCCCTGCACTGACCTAATTGAGGTAAGTAAGCTGGCTGATGCTTCATGCGCGTTTAGCAGCACCTCTGTTTTGGGATGCCGTGGCGACTCTTGAACTTCTGTCATTCTTCCCTTTTTGAAGCCCGCATTGTTGGACCGTCTCCAGATCCTTTTACGCCCACAGACACAGAACGCGTTCCGAGTATTTGCCCATTTGGGAAAGCTCAAACTGGATTTGTACAATTGAGGTCAGTCGACTGATTCTTTACGCGCGGTTTTACAGCACTTCTACTCAGGGCGCTGTGGTTACTCTTGAACCTCTGTCATTCTTCTTTTTTCAGCCCGCAACTTTGGGACGTTCTTGGATCCTATTACTCTTCGTCCGCCTCCGCCTGAATTGTTGCTTGTTTGACTGGCCGGAGCTTTCTCGACTCTTCGGATAAGCCATGTGTAATTGACGGTCTAGCTCCACTTTGACCCTACTAATTAAGAGCCTCCTAACAGCCTTGGTCCTTTCATCTTCAACTAAATACTTAATATGCTGAATTATACCTCATTTCCTTACAGCTTTAGTGTATTGGACCTGTATCCGATTGACTGGATTGAATGCTTACACTATCTACTTGATCAATTTGGTAAGCTTCATGTAACTGAGTTGGATCCTTGGGCCCCCTTCCTTAGGCATTTGTTAATCCTCCTCCCCCTTCCCTTTTAGAACGCCGCAATATTACCCAATTGTGCCCACAAAATCTTATGTGCACTTGACGACGCCTCACCTATCCATTCACATTGGAGGCTCATTTTTCATTCACAGATATTAATTTACCTTTTCATTTACCCATTTAATTGTCTACCTTTCTACACCCCTGTCTAATTTCTTTACTATCCTTTTCTCCTTTTAATTTTCTTTTTTACACAGCACTGCAGAATTTTATGTAATCCGGTCCTGATGTTGACCTGAACTTCAAACAGGTTGAAACGCCGTCGACCATTCAGCGTATTCCTTGGCGTCTTTTGATCTTAAAATGTCCTTCATTAATTGTGTTCTCATTACCAATCTTTTGTAACCATTTTTAAATACTATTGCGCCTTTTTGCTGGTTCTTTGCACTATTTCACGTGTTCACTTGCGCCGTTTACTTTTACACGAGCACCTTGTGCACACTTTCTTTGGACTACACCTACATACAATGTAATAGTGCTGATATGACTAATACAATTTTTATATGTAGCTCTTAAATGCAGATCACTTTTCTCCTAAAGAATTGTTTTTGTCTCCTTGCTTCTGCTCAGTCGCAATTTATTTTGCGTTTTATTTAATTGCCTATAAATATTACCTGTTGAGACATTGTTGTTTATTACATACTAATCACCCAGGTCTCAACTAGGTTCATGGGTTACCTCCTCTGGTTTTTTTCTGCTGCAAATGTTCCAAAAGCATGAGCAGGGAGTGTCTGAGTGACGTTAAATAAAAGAGGGAGTCATCGGCATAAAGAGATACCACATGAGTAACATCGCCTATTTTAATCCCCCATTGTGCCATCTACTGCTGAATCCAAATGGCCATTGGCTCCAGGGTGATAGCCAAAAGGATCGGAGACAGCAAGCAGCCCTGACTTGTCCTTCTGCCAATCGGCCAAGCATCAGAGCATAGTTTACCAACCCACACCCTGGCAGAGGGGCTTGTGTAAAGAACCCGCACCAAAGCTCTAAACTGCGGTACAACTGCCATTGCACCTAGTACCTGCATGAATACTGCCAGTCAACTGTGGCAAAGACCTTGGCAATATCTATGGAGACGATGGCGAGCTCCTCCTCCCCACCCTCCACTTCATGTAATACGTGTTAATCTCGGGAGGTTCATAGTAGTGTTACGACCCGGTATGCAACCACATTGATCTTCATGTATTAACTGTGTAATTACCAGGCGTAACTGAAGGTCTAAAGCTTTACAAAGCACTTTCATGTTGGTGTTGATCATAGTGGTCTATAGGAGGACTGGTCCGAACTATCAGAACCTGGCTTCAGAATCATAGAGATGCAGCCCTCATGTATGGACTTAGGAAGTACACTGGTATCTTTATTTTTCAAGTAGACCTCCAGTAGATTTTAGTTGAGGAGGGGGGAGAAGGCAGGTAAAACTCTGCTGGGAAGCCATCACCGCCTGGAGCCTTACCCCTTGGCAACTGCTGAAGCCTCACCTGGAGCTCTTCTAATGTGAGATCTGCCTTGAGGATCAAATATAAGAAGGTACCCCCCCTAAAAATAATGCTTATAGGTCTGAGTGCAGGGGTAAAGAAACATTAAAGAAGAAAAAGGAACACCCGCTTGATCTGTATTTCTTCTGTGTACTTACTAAGTGCTATTGGTTCTGTTCCATTTGTAGTAAAATACTACATATACATAATTTCTCACAATTAGCCTTGTGATGACTGACATTTGGGAGACCTGTTGCTTATGTAGATATACTTTACCTTGCAAATACGTTATTTTGTTTTTCGCGTTATTTGCTTTATCTGCAACTTTGCATAGGTCAGCTCACAACAAATTCTATCTGCAGTGCCAGTACCTCTCTAGAGCTGTGTATAGTCTCTAGGAGGGCTGCCCATGAGGGCTCATCCTGACACTCTGGGGAACTCTCAGGGGTCTCGTACTCACAGGCTTACCCAGCAGGGTTGGTCGGTTTTGTCTGGTGGTATATTGTGTGATGGTGTTACCCTGTTGATGTTGCTGGGGTCTATCCTTACCCATGGTGCCGATACAGAGAAGCAAGCTGTCTCATAGCACCCCCCAACCGACACTGATGGGCCCTAAGGTCAGGAGAGGAAGGCTGCAGCATAAGGGTGAAAAATAGGCCGGAACATTTGTACGTGACAACTGAGGATCACCACTTCTGAAGAAGTGGGTGAAGGTCTCGAGGAGTGGCTGCGCTCTGAGTGAACTCCTCAGATTAAAGAACCAGAATGGGGGCAGCAAGTTGTGCTTCAGGTACTGTCCAGCTCAAAGGTAGGAGTGGGAGGGAGATCAGGGATCGCAGGAGCCAGGTAGTCCCCAGGGTGAATCTTCCTCTCTGGGCCGTCGTCGTAGCACCACCTGCACAATGGGAATACAGCAGGATGGCCTTCTGTGAATTTTAGGCCCCCCGCGAGGGTCTCCCCCAGGCAGCACTAACACCGCAGGGCAGGCCGCTCCTCTCCCACTTGCCAGGCTGGGCCAAGCCAAAGGAGAGCCATGATGTAAGGGGGGCTCAGAGACCAGGGTTTACAGTTCATAGACTCATCACAGGCCCGAGGATCACCTCAATGTTAGTCCCCCTGCTGACTCCAGGTTCAGCACACCAAACACAGGTGCTGCAGCGGCAACCGTGAGCCCGCCACTTGCGCCAACTGTGCAGTCCAGGCCCAGCCCACAGGTTCCCCCGCTCGTGGTGCCGGAAAAACCTTCCCCCCAGCGCGGAAGTGTTCCACTCACCCCAGATACAGCTGATAGGAGACAGTTGGACAGAGCCCAGGCCTCAGGGCACCCACAACCCTGTCACCCTGAGGATGAAGCCAAAGAGAGCACTGTGCTGTCCCCCAGCTGGCCAATCTGCAAGTACAGTTTTCCTCTAAGCAGGGACGCACCCTCCAGAGTACCATGAACAGAATTCAGGGCAGCCGGCAGACCCTGTCCACAGGGCATAGGGCGTAGGCATCTCAGCTTCCCCGTGCCAACCCCCCCTTCAGGCGGGCACAGGAGGATGTCTCCGGCAGGCCCAGATTATTGTGGACGGTTATGCTCATCTCAGCCCAGGAGAGACCCCGAACCAGACCCCCAGGTCATACACCCCCAAAGCACCTTGCTCCAGTAACCCTTGGCTAGGACCTACCAGAGGGGCACAGATGCAGATTGTCCTTTCTCCATGTGGTGCTCTTCCAAGGTGCAGTCATGCTGCTTGAGAGGGCACACTTCTGTGGGAGCAAGTCCCACAATCGATGTCTCAGCGGGCCCTGGTGAGGTCCATCAACAAAGGGAAGCTGGCACTCCTGGGCAGGAAGTGGCAGGATGGAGCTCCAAGGCCCCGCTTGGCCCGAGGCAGATACCAAGGTAGGCCAAAGTACGCCTCCGGTCCCCACATCAACAGAGACGTCCTTCCAGCATCTGGGACCCCTCAGCAACCATCACAGAGGATCCAGGATCAAAACGAGGGGTGGATGCCTCAACAGTTGAGAGATGGAAGCAGGATAAATAAAGGTTTATTCAGTGGGAAGACTGAGCTCCTAAGGGCACGTCCTGTGGCCCATCTTCGTTGGCCTCACCCTCAAGGACCAGGTTAAATGGTCGAGGGTCAAGAGGATCAGGAGAGAAAAGAAGGAGCTAGGAGAATAAGGCCAGAAAGGACCATGATGGCCAGAAGGACCGGAACCAAGAGGATTAGTCATACAAAGACCCAAACAGGAGGACCACAATCAAAAGGATCAAGTCTAGTGGGCACAAAACCAGGAAGAGAACACAGACTGTGAGGACCAAGAATAGGAAGACCATTCCTAGGCAAACCAGACTGACAGTGAGAAAGAATAGGAGAACATAACCCCTAGAATAAAGAGGAGATGACCAGACAACCAAAGCCAACAGGACAAGAGCTAAAAGCATCTGGGCAATGAGAACCAGTGGAACCACAACCAAGGAGAAAAGGAAACTCATTTCACAGAGGCCCAGAGTGCCAGTGCCTGCCATAACAGGATAAGGAGGACCTGGATGAGGAGGAGCAGGACAAGGAAGACCAGGATGACAGGAGCTATGATGACCAAGCTGAGAATGGCTATGAACAGGATGACCTGAACAAGGAGGACCAGGATAAAGTGGACAAGTTAGTCCAAGATGACAACAAGCAGGAGGACCAGGGCCAAGAGTATCATGACATATTGGAGGAGGACCCAGAGAACTAGTCAGATTAAGAGTAGGTGGACTAAGGTCATTAAAACCAATGACAAGATGGGGGAGGATTAGGTGGACTAGAAGGATCAGAATAAGCAAGACCAGGAACAGGGCTAGGAGGATCGGAAAGGTCAGAACCAAAGGACCAGGACAAGACATTTCAAGTGGAGCAGGAGGACTAGGTGCTGGGGTATTTAAACCATTTTGGCAAGGATTAGGGGAAACAGGTAAACTAGAGCCACAAGGACCAAATGGGACCTGACCAAGACCAAAATGACCAGGCCCAGCCAAGAGGGCCTAATAAGGAGGGTCAGGACAAGTGGAGGCAATACCATGTGGACCACAAGGACCAGGGCAAGGAGAATCAGGATGACCCAAACCAGGAAGACTAGGAGTACCCGCTCTAGGAGAACCAGGACAACAGGGATAGGTGGATAAGGACCCAGCAGACTAGCATGATCAGGATGAGGATCAGTAGTACCAGAATCAGGAGGCCCAGGAAGAGTTAATAGAAGGATGAGCCAGGAGCAGGACCAGAAAGAGCAGTGTCAGGACCCCCAGATTCAGGAAACCAGTACCAGGGTGACCAGAACTAGTTAGACCAGGGCCAGGATGAGGAGAACCAAAACAACCCAGAAAAGGAGGACTTCAAAAAGGACTAGGAGGAGGACCAATGCCTAAAGGCACTGAAGTACCTGAAATGAAGGAAGAAGACCGGGAGCAGGAGGACACCTATGTGAGTCGAGACCACATGTATTAGGGTATCCCTTTTGTAAATGGTTCTTATTCAGACTTCTTATACTGTCAACCACTAGAAACCACCAGCTCTTCAGCACATGTATAGAACTGGTACTACTCAGAGCATGCAAAGTGAATAAAAAGGTGGGACTGTTATACACTGACCTCCGAGTGTAGAAGATGAGGTCTGATGCTGGCACAGTAGTCTGAGGGTGGATCTGAGGGCTTAGGTATTGAAACTTGTCAGAGGAGTCTAAAATTGGATAGGTGGAAGTAAGTGTGGTCTTTGAAGGGATAGCAGAAAGGGTTTGAGAAACTCAGATAGCTGAAGTCTGGAAAATAGTTAATGGCTAACAAAGGTGTCAAAGGGATATGGCAATCAGCAAAGGGAAGCTCAATATTATAAGAAGGCTCTGATGAGCAGAAGACGAGGTGATGAAGGTTTCAGACAGATCACCTCAGAAGGCCCAAAGAGGGATTTTGTGTTACCCCCACATCTTTGCACTGACATTCCATGTGTGTATGTATGTGAGGTGGATATGTAGCAATGGACAGATTTACTAAAAAGTCATGCAACACAAGGTAACAGGACAACTTGCTGCACTACGTTGCATGACAGGGAGAGAGCAGATATGCACCATATCTATTAACATACGACATTGTTCTGCTCTCTCCCTGCGCTGGCGCACTGTGTGCTGCCTAGCGCCAACACAGGCGCCCCTGTGCCATGGTGCAAGGGTGCCTGCATTATGAGTAGGATTGTTTTTGTGAAGGAAGGGGCACCTTCCTGCAAAAAAATCAATCCTCTGAGGTATTTTCCTATTTGTATGTGTGCATCTGAATGCAGCACACATAGAAAAAGGAAACAAGGAGTAGTACAGATATTTCTCCTCGTTACGCCTCACTTGGGAAAGCGTACCATTTTGAAACAATCCTAGGTTTACTCACCTTATTAAATCTGGTATTGCGTCACAATCTATGGGTGGATGCATGAGAAGGCCCATTATACACCCATGGAACACTTTCTCAACACAGGGTAATGCAAAGGAGCAATTTGCGCTGCCTTGTGTTACTATGGATTTACTATACTACGCAGAGCCATGGAAGGTGGCTTTGTGTGGTTTACTAAATCCCATTTAGGGGCTTGTGTTGCCTTTTGTAACCTTGCTTGATGCAAGGGCAATGCAAGCCCTTAGTAAATCTGCCCCTAAGTGCATAGTAGTATGACTCCTTCAGTGATGGTGATGAAAGTCTTAGTGCATGGACCAGTGGGATGTATTTTGCATAGCGTGATAGAAAGTAAATACAGGTTTACTACACAGTGGAAGTGTATTGACTGCATTCCTGTGGCTAGAAGGTGGAGACGAAGAACTAAAGTGAGGGAGAATGGAGAAAAGGCTAACCAAACAAATTTGGTGAGGTCCGTTTTAGAAAAGGGCTGCTGATTAGTTCTTCAAGAGTGACGACATAGGGTAGATGGTAAGGGTTAGGTCATAGGTTTCTCTTGTTAGAGTGTCAAAGTTTCTTAGCAGGGCTACCCTTTTGTCTGTGCCTGATGACTACTCAGAAAGGCTGATAACAGACAGGTGCTGAAATCTCATGCTTTTTGTGTCCTTGTTTTGGATACTTCTGCTTGGAGCCAGCACTATTACTACTGCAGTGAGAGCCATCAACTAGCACAGATGCTGTGTCTGAGCAACAGCCAGACAATGATATTTAAAAAGAGAAACATCCCATATCCGTTCTGAAACCTCAATAGTGGATCCACACCTCTGTCTGGAAAATGAGTATTAAAGTGGAGCTATGAAATGATTGATCAGTAGGTCACAAGAATGGAGGTAACAAAATGTCTGTTTATTCAGTGTCTTATTTCTTACAATATTTGTAATAAAGTCAATAAATAAAAATATCTGAGTTTCTTTTCTTCTGTGTCTTTGATGCCTAGATGTCTTTCGCTGATTTAATGGGAAAATTCATTGATAATCCAATGACATTCAGTTCAATTAATTATAGTCCCATTCCTTTGCTTGTGGCTTCTTGAAAGAATACTTCCTCTGATGGCCTGACAAAGTACAGGCTGTTAATGGAATTACTTTATACCATCTACCCTATTTAGAGTAAACCCTGCTGTACGGGACAGGAAAAATATACTGACCCAGTCACCCTGGAAGAAAACTCTGTGTGTGGGACTATTTGTTTTTTTGTTTTTCAAGAACAAACTCCTGCTTTGGGAGTTTGTTTTGGAAAAATAAATATTTGTTAAATGTTTGCTAGCCGGCCATCGTGTCTGACTGCACTGTCCTTCAGATACTGTGTGCATAGACTGGAACCGCCATGACAGCAGTTCTTGTCAATGTAATGGGTTGTCCACAGGGCCAGTGGACAACTCTAAATTGGCGAGCAGAGGTCCCTCAGGATGGCAGAGGTATTGTCCTCTGCCATCCTCATAGAGTTTACTCCGTCCTCAAATCTAATTCAGGCCCATAGTTTTTCTTAATTCTGTCATGAGGTTGGAATGAAGCCTCTCAATTATACTATGTTGGTCATTTCATAAGGGGCCCTATGCAATTGTTTCCATTTTGATAAAGAGCACCCTAAATATTAGCTGGCTCTATCTTACTGGGATACCACATTTCCATTTCTGGTTTTTGCTTTTACAAATCATTGTTTTCAGTTTTTTTGTCTGATTTGTTTAATTGAACGGACCCAAAATTAATCGTTCCACAATGCATTGATTTGGTGTAGAAAAAGAGGTGTTCTCATAACATGGAGCCTTTTGGTAATCCTATATCTGGCCCTTGTATATTCCTATGGCTTTGTGAGTGAGACTTTTTTTGCCTTTTTCCCTCCACTTTTTCTGAATTCATTTTTGTTGGCTTTAAGACTCTGTGCACTTTACCACTGCTAACCAGTGCTAAAGTGCTTGTGCTCTCTCCCTAAAATATGGTCAAACTGGCTTATACCCAATTAGAATATTTAATTTACCTGTAAGTCCCTTGTATAGTGGTATACCATATAGCTAGGGCCTGGCTGCTCGAGAGATCGTAAAGTGTTTCGGATTGTCAGCACCTGTGCGAGAGCGAGCCCGAGTTCAGTGAGGCATTCGCATCGGGCCGGAGGATCAACGGCGTTCGGCACCGGGCTGCTAGACAGCGTTGGCGGGAGAGGTGGGAGGCGGCTCTACACCTGCTGACATGCCCCCACCGTTAGCAACACCGGCTTGTCACCTTTTTGCCGTTTCCGCCCAGCTGCTGGATCGAGCAGCCAAGGAGAGCAGGACGCGGATTGAGCAGGCAAATTAAGAAGGCAAGGATGCGACTGTAGGAGGAATCCGGACGGGGCTGTATTTTCTTCTTCCTTCTCTTCCTCCTTGGCCCTGGTCCAGCCTGTTTGCCCCATTTAATTCAAAAGTGCACCTGAGGATCACGCCAATCCTGTCAGCTGCCTGGGTGAGCGCGACCATCCGCGGATGCGTAGAGTGTGCCACTGGCAGCTCGAGGAAGCTGCCCAGCCAGGTCTGGGTGCGACTTGTGAGTCTGCCTGGAAGGCCCCTCACCTGGGGAGTTCTGCTGGAGACTGTTGGGGAGTAGGAGAGTGAAGTGAGATCTAGGTGTGGATCTGGCGCCTAGTCTAGATATCTTGTTTCAGCTGGAGCCGAAGCCCAAAGGACCAGCATAATTACAACATACCAGCTAGCAACTTACCTACTGTATAACGACCGGCGGTGAATAAGGCGGTAAGCAGGCTTTTACTTTACTATCATAAGTTGCGGGTGCCTTATTCAAAAGACCACAGCCCTGAACTCCCTGACTACAAGATAGTTGAGTTCCCTTTTTCACCTTATACTGTGTAATCTTGCAATTCTAAATCATGAGATCAGGGAAATTCAGGGGTGAATTGGCACCGATAGTAAAAAAGAAGTTAGGCACTGAAAGAAAAGATATTGGCATTCAGGTGAAAGCGAAGGAAACCAAAGTTACAAAACGTCAAGAAAAATTAAATCTTCAATCAAATGAAGGACCTTAAATAGACCTTCTAAGCCAAGTGGAATCAACCGGAAGGCAGAGATTAAACGGAAATCATTTGGACTCCAGACACGCAATTTGTTCAAACCAACCAAAAATGTATACAAAATTTGCTTTTCTAAAAGATGCGGGAGCAGTGTTGTTCTCAAGTATGGACAATCTTATGGGCTTACAAACACCACTACTTTCCACGACTCCAACCAAGCATGAATCGTCTACCGGATCTATTCTCTGTGATTTCCAGTATCCTTTTACATTAGTCTCACCATCAAATCCTTTTAAAAAGGGGGAGAGTAGCAACTTGGCAAATTCTTCACAATATCTAAAATCAGTAGAGCCTAAGATAGAGCCTCTGCAACAAGGTCACGGAGACTTAAACGGGAGCATCCCCTGCTCCCAGGACAGCAGCGGTATGCAGGTCATCCTTTCGCAAAAGAAACAGTCTGTAAGAAGTCCTATAAACCCTGGCAGCATAGGGATCCTTAATAGCACGCCAAAATCTAGTCTCCGGCAAGAGAGCACATTACCATCAGCATCTTCAGAGATTTAAGAAGAAAAAGACAGCAAGCCACTCTCGTATTTAAAAACTCCAGAATGGGACGAGATTATTGCAGCCTATATGCAGGACCCCCATAAGTCACCAATTCGTACTTGAGAATTTGACAGGAGGGAACTAAATCCAACCGAAGAACAAAAAACACCCACTTTTCTTGCCTGGCAATCCCTTCTGAATATGGTCCAGCTATCAGCAGATGCATTACAACTGCAGTCTAACAAAATAGATATCCAACTCTCGTTATTGAATACTATGGCAGTGTACGCAGCAGGGATTGACGGCAAACTTGGAGAGCTAAATTCCCTTATAAGAAGGGTGCAGGATAACACCTCCTTCGCTCAAATACAGTACTCTTGCTCTAAAATTGTTGACAAACTGGCAACGGTCCCCTCAATGTTAAGTGATCTATTAACTAACGTGAAACAAAGCGCACAACCTGTGAGGTCTGCTAATCGGACAACAAAACTAGGGGACTCCTTAAGTCTCAATTCCATGGTGGAGGACTCCATTGGTTCTAGCAATCAAATGGCCAACTTAAGTGCGCAACCTGTATCCAATACGAACCCCTTAAAGAAACACAACATCAAAGAAGGGCAGCCAGCATCTGATCCCCTAATGTGGGGGAAGGTGGACCTGAATCAAAAAAGGGAACGCTAAATATAGACGCGCACAAAAAAGAAAGGGACGGAATAAAAAAGTTATTGGCCAGGTGCAACTCTATCCCCTTTTTGAGACCTCATCACGACCGGAAGACAAAGTAACACAAAAAGTAATGGAGACCATACAGTGGGAGGAGGGAAAAGGAGCATCATGCCATTTAGACCCGAATTGTTTAAGGCCATGTAAACAGCCTACTTTGGCTACCCAAATTCTAACAGTAGCAAGTAATCATAAGGAATCCCATGATAAATTACCAGCACAGAAAGCAGCCTCCTTTAAGTTTGACAACTCAAACGGAGGTTTTAGACGACCTACAAATGTCACCCCTAATAGCTGGAGTCTCAAGGGATAGAAACAGCTTATAGGATCAGATATCTGCTGTGAGAATCGGAAATAACGTTTCCACACAGACTGAAAAATCATTAATTATAAAGCCGATTGTGGACTCAGTTTCGACATTGCCCATCAGTATTCAATCTATTGTACCCCTCGGCGACTCTGTGACTATTACGATGCCTAGTTCGATTCCGCAAGAAATCATTCCTAAGCTATCAGACTTTGCCAAAACAAGTTCTAACTTAGTAAGCCTTCAGACTGAAGCAAAGGACGATTCGGTCAATACCTCAGTTTTAATCTTGATCCCGGAATATGCATCAAGAGACAGATACGACATCTTAAACAGGGGAAATATTCTTAGAGTGTTGGCAGTCACCCCAAACCTAAGTAAAATAACAACTAAAGACCTGACAGCAATACAATTTGAATACTCTGACTCGGCACCCGGTAACTATGTCCACATGGTCTTCTAGTAACATTGCAAAAAGAATCTTTGCGGAAGGTCCAGCACTAAAAAAATGGGGAATAAGGGTTATTACTGGACAAACTATAGGATACCCTCTGCCCCTGCTACCACAAGGACAAAATGGGCTAATAGATATGCGGAAGGAAGAAACCACCTCAGTACTAAAGGGTGCAAAGGGCTCCACAGACACAGTGTGTTTATTAAATAAATCCTACGGAGTCTTAGAACGGGCTGGCTGGAAAAAGCCCCAAGAAGGTATTAAAGATGTAGTCAGGGAAGTAATACTCACTCCTACTTCACCATGACAAAATCCAGCTCGAATGAATCAAATAGGACTAGACCAATGCGCATGTGCTCCTGGAATATAAATGGTCTAAAGTCCAAACTAGCCGATCCAGAGTTGTACAATTACTTATCGTCCTTTGATATTCTTTTTCTCCAGGAACGTGGCAAGTGGAGCCTGTTTTTATACAAGGATATATAGGTTTCTTCACACCAGCTATAAAACAAGCAAAATACGGGTATCCCTCGGGAGGACTGGCAACTGTTGTTTCTATAGCGAGTGGCGCCTCAGCAACAGCCCTAGATCTAAAGGCCACAGGAATGAACGCAACAAAATGTACTATAAATATCAAAGATGTTGCGACAGATGTAATTTTGATTAATATTTACATTCACCCCAAAAACAAACTTAATGGTAGTAAAAAGTTAGCGCATGAACTAAGGAGATTGTTGGAGACGGAGAATACAATCCACTTTATAATATCTGGGGACTTCAATCTATATTTAATGGGCTCTTCGGCGAGTGATCTATTAATTACCCAATCCGTACTTTGGGAAATACCGGATCAGGGCAGCAACGCACTAGGGAAATGGACGAAAATTGGGTGCCAACTTCTGGATGATCTTGAACATCTATCTCTTAGGGCCCTACACGGTAGGTTTCAAACAGATAACCCGCCTAATGCCACATTTCACTCTAGTAATACTAGTACGTGTTTGGACTATACATTTGTCTCCCTGACTATATTTCAGCACATTTGCTCATTTCAAATTATGGATAGATCTGGCAGTGACCATCTTCCACAAGAAGTTGCATTCTCTCCACATATTACCTGTTCAAATCATATAAGGGAGATAACAGACAAAACTTACCTAATAAATTGTAGACGTATTAAGAGCACTATGGTTGGGCTTGTGCAATTGCATGAAACTGTAATGGATACACTCCAGGAAATCTCAAGCAATGAAAATACAGCAGTAAATAAGTGGGAAAGACTCACTGGAATGCTTCGGGAAAAATATTCTAAACCAATTAATCCCAAACGTGACAACAGAGTACATAAGGAAGCTACTACTGTAACACATGATATTAGATTTCGGGAGTACAAAACTCGAATTAACAAAGCCCTTTGGACACTAAGGAAAAAGCCAGGAGATTTAACAGCCTTTGCAGCATTAAAGTTAAATAAAAAACGAATTAAGAAGCTAAAATGGAGAATCCAAAGAGATAATGATAACGATCTATGGGCTAAATTACACACCAATATAAAATGTAAAAACGGCACTAGATTTTGGACTACAGTGAATCAACTCCTGAACGCAGGCAATAGAGGAGTAAACTCGCATATTACAGAGGCTTTGTGGGTCTGTCACTTAAAAAACTAGTTTATTGAATCACCAGAAGAATATTCGCAGACGAATCCTCAGGACATTCCATCAAACATGCGATATATGGGCTTGTCGGAATCAAATATAGATATTATTAGAAATCAGATAATGAAAGGACGGAAAGAGGAAGCCCCTGGCCTAAACAGTGTACCCCCTGCGGTCTTCAAACATAACCTAGATCTTTGGGCAGGAATTCTGGCACCAGTATTTGCGGAAGTTAGAAGCACACAAATTATTCCTGCGTCGTGGAAGTGGCCGATTATATCTCCCATATTCAAAGGAGGGAATAGATCCCTCCCAGCAAACTACCGCCTTATAACATTAATGGATGTCGATGCCAAATATTTTGGCGGAACTGTGCTGGAAGAGCTGTCATCATGGGCTTTTAATAATAACATAATTCCATATAATCAGACTGGGTTTATAAAATCCACCGGCACGATCACAAATATTTTGGCAATTTCCTTACTTATGGACGCTGCCCGTGCCTCCAAATCATCATTATACTTCTGCTATATTGATTTTAAATCAGCCTTCGATTGTGTAGACCGAGGAAAATTGTGGTGGAAGTTAGGAAATTGGAGCATACCACAGAATCTCTTAAACATGTTGATAATGCTGTATAGTGACACATGGGTTCAAATCAAAATAGGAGCAGGCACACATCTTTTTCGGAAGATTCAAACCACTTGGGGCCTAAAACAAGGCTGTGTTTTGGCACCAACCCCATTTAATCTTTTCCTGGCTGACTTGACGGAATCATTACAATCATGTAATCCTCATGCCACGAAATTAAGAGCAAAACCAATATCAAGCTTCTTATATGCTGATGCTTATATGCCGTACCCGGGTGGGTCTCCAACGACTCCTCGACACAATGATGATTTATGCGCAAGCCAATGGCCTGCAGATCAACTTTGGCTAAACGAAAACCATGTGTTATAACGTTAAGAAAACACAAACGCAGGCTTGGTTTATGGGTAAAGAGCGGCTGAAAAACGTAGATGAATACAAATACCTCAGAGTAATTATCGACTATAAAGGGAGCTTTTCTGTGCAGAAGGGGGCAATCCAAAAGAAAGGCTTGGTTCTAGCTACAGCATTAAAAAATCTGAAGAAAAAGGTAGCCGGACCTTCCTTGATGCCACTACTGGAAGTTGTAAAAGCAAAACTCCTGCCAACAATTTCATATGGAAGTAAGGCTTTAAGAGGGCAGGATGCAAGCACTCTGGATAATGCAGTCTCTCAAGCTTATAGAATTATATTCTCCTTGCCAAGTTACACCTCTCCGGCTCAGATAAGGCTAGAATTTGGACTGGTTAAGCCGTCCATAGCGAGACGCAGTGCATTTAAAATATGTTGGAATAAAATTAGGAAAGCTGAATCGAACACACTGAATCATATGTTTTGGGATGAATTACAGTATCGCCATACATCACCGGGAAAAGAGTATTTGCAAGAGTCACTCGCTATTACAGGTCTTGGACAGCTTTGGGATATGTCTATTGATCTACAGGCTTTTAAACGTTTGGTCAAGAAGTCACTTAAAATTCAATCAGCTATAGAAGATAAAGCCACATTAGCACAAAGGGCACATGGGTGGATGACTTTAAACAATTATAAGTCTATTGCCCTACAAGATTATTTTGCCACGGGTTACCCAGCTTTCATTAAGCAGCAGTTTTTAAGATACCGGCTGGGGTTATTACCAGTTAAAGAACACATGGCACCTTGGCTATGTGGAAACCTACCTGCCACTTGTCACCTCTGTGGGAGCTGCAAGGGAGACCTGTTGCACATGGTTTGCAGCTGTAACACTGTAATGGCTGAAAGGAAACAACTGTTAACTAAGGCTTTTAATCAAAGAGGAATTCGAACAAGAAGGGAGGCAATTTTAGCCTGTTTTGACCCCGGGGATCCTCAGTTAAATTGCTGTTTCGTCAAATGTTTGCTAAAAGCGGAGCAAAGACTACAAAACACGTAAATCGTTCAGTGCAGCTAATACAAGTAACAATTCAAGGGTCATATCATCCTCTAGGAACAATATAGCATTCCCATAAGTACTATTAGGGGCAGACTTTTTGAATTTAAATCCCCCTAAGGTTGATTAACGAACTGAAATATTTCCCTTGAGTGTTCTTCCAGCCTGAAAACGGTGACCCTTACTTGCCTCTTATTACTAGAAATATTTTTATTGAAACTAAAAAAAAAAGTTTCCATTGGAATTCAATTGTGTCTTATCATGTAATTATGTTTCATTATGTAAGTGTATAAGTTAAATATTCAGTGGTCAAATCGAAATTTTCTTGTACAACAGCATTCCCAATTTTAAGCTATGACTATCTGTGTTTTGTCATATTTTAAAAACTGATTCATAAGATTTTATTATTGGAATTATTAATTATTTTACTATGTAAATATGTATTATCTTGTATGCTTTTATCGCAATGGTTTTAAGTAACCTTACAATTGCCTAAATAAACTTAAACTAAACTAGGGCCTGTAAATTAAATGATACTAGTGGGCCTGCAGCACTTATTATGCCACCCACTTAAGTAGCCCTCCGAAACATATCCCTGGCCTGCCCATGAATGCAATGTTCGACTTGTCATTTAAACCCCCTTGCCAAGCCTTAAACACCCCTTTTATTACATATTAGTCACCCCTAAGGGAGGCCCTAGGTAGCCCATAGGGCAGGTTGCAGTGTAATTAAAAGGTTGGATATGTACTTTTAAGCTTTACCTGTCCTGGTAGTGAAAAACTCCTAATTTCGTCTTTTTACTATTGTGAGCCCTACCCCGTCCATAGGATACATTGGGGATTGTTTATTACATTTAATTAGCTGTAATTCCTAATTGGGAGCAGGTAGCTATGTCATGTTTGGTATCTATGAAATTACAATGATAAACCCTCTTTAATGGTATAGACAGATTTTTTATTACAATTTCGAAAATGCCACTTTAAAAAGTTATCAAACAAAAAGGGCAACCCAATAACCCCTTGTGAGCTTGGGTGTCTAACATTAGAAAGGTAAGCTGCTAATAAGGGGAACATTTAAGCCCGAGTTAACAACATCAAATTACATTATGGATACCCAATTTAGTTGCATCTGGAATCAAAATAAGTCAATCAAGTACAGATTTTTAGGAAAAAAAGAAGGCATAAAGCCAATGAGACCATTACAAGACAGGAACATCAATAGGTTGTATCATAAAGAAAACTGTATACAGTGGGCATCCTTACTGTAATTTGACATTGTTTACTTGGGCATAAATGTTCCACTTGTTAGCAGTTTACCTTTCTACTTTAAGAAAGTTGGCATTTTCCTGCCCTTAGCCCTTTGTGTCTGCAGCCTGTCTTGGGTTACATGACTGGGTGTAACTGACAGTTATTCTTTGTGAATTCCTCCCAGACAGTCACACAATGTAGGGATTAGGTGTGCCTCAATGGGCTATCTGCTGACAGGATTTGGGTGGGGAGCTGAGCACAGCCCACTTATAACTGAATAGGCTGTACTCTGCTTTCACACAAAGGGCCTAACAACCCAGCATTGTCACTGCAGCCAGCTTGAAGCCAGAGCAGTGGAGTCAGGAACTTCCATGCACTTGAAAGCCACTGTCTAGAAGCTTCTCCCACCTTCCAGAATCGGGGCACCAGGTTACAAAAAGGGGACCTCAGACACCAACTATTCAGTGCACTTCTGGACCTGTGGATACTCTGCCAGGAAGGACAACTGCCACTCTGCTGGACTGACGACCTGCTACTGCATTGCTGTCTTTCTGTGCTGCTGTCCTCTTGCCTGGGGATGGAGAACTGGACCTTCAACTTCATCTTGGACCTAGAGCAGTGCTTAATTTGAGCCTGTGGTGTCCAGTGCTCGGCACCGACACAACAGCTGCCACATGGTGGTGCTGTCTGTCTAATATAGAGATGAACAGAAAAAGCGTTTATTAATTATATACTATATAATAAAAATGACTAATAGCTGCCTCTCAAGCCATTCTTATAGCTTTGGGGCCTGAAATAGTCCGAATTGTCATTGGCAGCGCTGGCAGGAGCAATGGGTGGAACAAGCTGCAGTGGCCTCCTGACGAGTACCCTGGCACACAAGTTTTTACAAATTGAGCACTGACTACGCTACCAGAGTGACTCTAAGGGCTAGTCTGTTGGCCTCCTAATCTGAGCCTCAGGGACATAAAATACTCCCCAACATCCTGCACCATCACCTGGCTCCAGCTGAAGTGAGTTCCTGACCCCCAAGGGGTGGGCCCTCAGCTCCTGGACCCTTGGTGTGGCTCAGAGAGCTGAAATCAAGCTTTTGGGCTCCTTGTTACCACGAACTGGCCCATTTGCACCAAGACTTATCCCCCGCAGCACGATTTAGCACGAAGCGCCGTCAGACCAACTCTTCGCATTGCAGCATCGACCGCTCACGGTGACTGACACTATGAAGCTCCAGTAACTCCGCCCGCAACTCCTGGCTTGTTCTTCACGCTAAGCCGGCAGCCTCCCACGACACTCCCCCTGCTCCTTGCGGCCCCCTCCAACGCAAACTGGAGTCTTGGCTTAAACTTCAGCAAGCTTAACCTGGTGGCTATCTGACCTGTGCTCCATCGCGGTCGGCCTGAAGTATGACTTTGACCCGGTCCACCACGATCAGATATCCAGAGTTGGTGCTATTTTTACTAAAATCTTTAAAATTTCATTACTCCGGTTCAACTGATTCGATTTTTCTCCTTTTGATGTCAAATCATTTATTAAAATTTACTTTGTTTTTCTAAGCCAGTTTGGAATTTTTTGTGTTGTGTTTTCACATTATTACTGTTTGTGTGCTACATAAATACTTTACACATTACCTCTCGTTAAGCCTGACAGCTTTTGTGCCAAGCTACCCAGTGTTAAGCACAGGTTAATTTAGTGACTTTTAGTGGTTCACCTTGCAAAGGATTGTGGCTGTCGCTTGACCAGTGCACACACCCCAGTCAACAAACAACCCAATTTCTCACAAGCGGTTATATAGCTTTAGAGGAGCAAACGGCTCTAACAAGCGTTGCAAAAGTTCTAATCATCTTTATCAATAGCCACATCTGAAGGTAAATGTAAAGGAGTTAAGCCTTTGTGGAGCACCAGACCTACATAGAGGGTCTCCCAAGTCGCTATGTCTTAGCCCACGGTGTAATGGAGTGGCACACACAGGCTCTGCAGTGACACGTGTGAGACATGTTTAAAGTGCTACATGTGTGGGTGGCACAATCAGTGCTGCAGGCTCACTCGTAGCATTTAATTTACAGGCCCTGTGCATATGTAGTGCACTCTACTAGGGACTTATAGGTAAATTAAATTTGCCAATTGTGGATAAGTTAATCAAACCATGTTTAGGGGAGCGAGCAAATGCACTTTAGCACTGGTTGGCAGTGGTAAAGTGCTCAGACTCCTAAGGCCAACAAAAAGAATTCAGCAAAATTGAGGAAAGCAGGCAAAAAGTTTGAGGGTAGACCACCCTAAGGCTGGCATATCTAACACAGCCGGTTTTAGCTTGGTTTCAAGTCTCTGCATTTCCACTGGCCTCTGTCAGGTGGAACATCTGTTTTCTAATATCCTTCCCTGAAGACTGGTTCTCTCAAATGAGAACGGTGTAGCCTCTATTTTTTGCACTTACTGCTCTCTCCTAACTGCAAATCTGTAGAGACTGGGGCATGATCTGAAACAGACACAGGCACAGGCCCTGGCCCAAAATCAGCAGCAATAGTCTTAGGGAAGAGAGTGTTGCTGACTAAGATGTAACCAATGCATGAGTGTGAGCTTCCTCCAGACGTCCCCAATACAATTCTTTTAAAGGGCCTGTCTGAATTTCTTTCTAGGAATCCCCTCAGGACTGCGTCCTGAGGAGTGTATATTGTGGCCAGAGTTATTGGATGACCATATAGGGTACCCATCGATGTAAAGACATAAAGCCTGACTCCATTTTTAATAGGCTGAGGCTCTATTTTCTGTCTTTTTGCAGAATCATCAACATGTCTGCCTTCGCAGATGTCATCTGTCCTCATCGTTCCAAGAACCTGTGAAAGTGGCAAGCCATTTAGATATCGACATCAACAAGACACCTGATATGGCACAGTCTGGAACAAATGCCTTGTTAACTTAATTTCAAAGTCAAACTAGAACAAAAAGCCCAAAACAGTGTTGTCTGAACTGTCATATTTCTACCTTATTTGTTCAAAAGAATACATTTTAGACTACCATCTTGATGCTCATTGGTTATATCAAACATTCCTACGGCGATGTTGGAAATTCCATCTTGGATAAGATATAGTATAAAAGGACTGCCACTTAACAACTTGTCAGGGGACGTCCTTCGCCCCAGATTGTCAAGAGCAAGATACTGCCAGAGAAGATCTTGCCTGCCAGAGATGTGCCATATCGCACTTTCTACTGAAAGCCGATGTCAAGCTCCAGTCCGGGAGGACCTTATGCGACGAGCATTTTAGGAACAAGGCCTCCTTTGCTCCTGATAATTACAGAGTCTCATCCTGTAGGTTAACACAAGCATCAAATGCCGCCCATGGGATAGTGTACATCCACATCTCAGACAGGACGTTCCACTTGGCATCCCGATTTGAGGATTAACTTTAAGCCGTCTCCACATCATACAGCCCCTATTGGATTATAACCATTGATATCCCTATATCATTAGGAACAGGCTATGACTGTTAACATCCTGCCCCATTAAGGCATTCCAACTGTTGAACTTACGAGTTTTTCATCTATAGAGGGATTAGGTCTTTTCGTGTGCTGACATCTCTAATATCACAACAAGAGGTTAATTCAGAGGAATCATCATTTGATCGTGTTTACTGTGACGGAACCCTGACGAAGGCTTCGCCGAAAAGCGCTTAGTGCCAACCAACTGCCAGTTGTTCCACTGTATCATGTCATTTTGAATGTATATTATGTCAGAAATGGTTGTCTGATCTCCTGACATGACTCCATGGATAAAAACAAACCACTAGAAGAAATCTAGGACTGATGCATCATATCTGTATTCACTGAAATTCTGTGACAACAGTAACAACATTTGGTGTATATTTGGTGATATCTGTTTGACATATATATATTTTTTAAAACCATCTATATTTATTGAAAATTTATGTTTAAAAAAAAAAAGAACAAATATTTAATAAATAAATTTGGTAATATCAGCACCATTGTATGTTTCTCCATTAGGTATTCACTAGACTATGTATGTACTAGGTTTTTCTGCCCACATTTGTATTGTTTATCGCCTCGCCTAGGCTCTCTTTTTTTCAATTGCAAGTTGTTCTACTACATGCTCCCCTAGTGTAGCGCATAGAAGTAGGTTTAAGGGTGTTAGGTTTTTAAATGACATTTTAACCATGGTAAAAATGTTCATTTTATTCTTGTGGTTTGCAAGATGCATATGTGCTGTTTTAATCATATTCTGTGTGGTTATTTTAGGTGTTCTGAGCAACAGGATACACCTAAACATGTTTTTTAGTTAGTGTCTTTTTCTTAGCGCAGTATGTGTGTGTGGTATTGAGAAGAACAAAAAAAGGTTTGTTTCTAATCACCACTGTGTCCCTGGATCCCTGTTTAGGGACTGTTAGTAACCCAAAAGCAATGAAGCCACTTCGACTGTTTATTGGGTTGGGTTCTGCAGGGCTACATAAACCTGTCTTTCACATTTAAGCATTGGTGCATTGAACTAAGTTCACTCATGTCACCCATGTGTGTGAAAACAAACCTTGTAGAGCTGAGCCAGAGACTCAGTTTATGCAACACCATCAAAATCAGATTGCTGCCATCTTTGTCTGCCTTTGTGCTGTTTACTTCAAATGGGGTGTCTTTTATACAATATGGCCACCCCATTATGCTTGACTCCAGCAGAAGAGTAATATGCATAGGGAAAGCCCTGTCTCTCATTCTATGCTGGTCTTTTTTCCTTAGGTAAGCATCCTGAAGGCAGGCAATACCTGGTTCATTAGATCCTAGGTATTTCCAAATGGCTCTCTTTCTAAATGGGGCATTTATCCCTGAGTTTTAGGAGATAGTATTTTCACCATGAGTAATTTCTACAAGATTGTGTTGACCTATGAACGTCTGCTATACAGCCAACAAAATAACCATAATCTTAATGTCATTGCACTGTGAGTCAAGCTCTGGTATTTCTGAGAGGTCTGAGGAAATTTCCCTCTCCAACTGTCTGCCTCCAGAACTAACTTTCCTGGCAATCATTGATTCCAAATCTCAGAGGTGACATTCCATTCCGCCACTCCGCCCCGCACCTAGCCCTCATAGAAAACTGGTTCTCCCCCACCAACATATCTATAGCCCAAGAGGCAGATCATATCATTCCTATCCTTAACATAATGTTCTGGAGTTTCTTAGGTCTTTCATAGAGAGAACCGCACTAAATTCCACGGCAAAGTTTCTAGGATCACAGGAGATATCCCATTTGTCATATGGAGCTTTAGGATAGTTCCCCCTATCGAAAGCAGACCTCATCTATGTGGTTTGATTACAGAGGTGCCGCACCTGGGTGCATTACGACTCTTTTCTTTCATATTTTGTATGTCATCCTTTCAGGTTTCTGGGTTTGCCAGGTCAGTCCCTGCTTGTATGGTTGCAGTGGGCTGTTTCGTAGGTTTGGGCTCTCCACTCTCCAAACTTTGTCATGTCAATTTTCCAACGTTTAGCGGCTTCTGCCATTTCTGTGAAATTATACCATTTGCCCTCCCACACAAAGACTATGCCAAAAGGATACGTCCGCCTATAGTGGATTTTCTGACGTTTCTCAAAGACTGGTCTAACATTCTTTCTTCTATGCAGAGTGGTTTGCAAGATAGTTTGAAAAACCCAGCATGAATAATCCTGAATATTCACTTCACATTGACTTCTTGTGGCTCACAATACCCCTTCCTTCTCCGATAAGTAGTGAAATTTCACCAGGATATCGCAAGATTTTTGGGGATGTTGTGGTTGTCAGGCCCGTCCTGTTGTACTCTGTCTAGGTGTATGGGTTCATTGTACTCACCCAGCCGAGATTTGAATTTGTAGAGCACGTGGCTACCCGGAGGCTTCCCAGCGCTTAAAGCAACCAGCACAACCTCAACCGCAGCTGTAATCATGGTCCAAAGGACAACTAGTTTACAAACAGCCGTGTTTTTAGAGATTTCCTGAAGATGGATTCAGAATTTATTTGGCGCAGTCTAATCAGCAAAGAATTCCACATCTTGGGGGCCAGATACTTAAACGATTGGCCTCCCCATCTCGCTCTGCGGATTTTGGGTACTGTTATGAGATGTGCATTCGCTGATCTCAGAGCCCGTTCAGGGGTATAGGGTTCAATAAGAGCTTGTAGTAGCTGCAGGCCTTTGTTATAATAGGCTCTATGAGCAATATAAAGGACTTTGAACTGTACCTGCTGCTCAATCGGGAGCCAGTGAAGGCCTGCCAGTGCCCTTTTTGCTGACTAGTGCCTCGGAATATGAAGAAGGCGGCAGGCTGCCGTGTTTTTGAATAACTTGTAGCCTTTTTATTACGTAGTGAGGCGAGCCAAGGTACAAGGTATTCCAGTAGTCCAGCCGAGAGATTACCAGTGCCTGTACAATAAGCCTTCTGGAAAGGAAAGGGAGAATATCTAATACTTTCCTAAGCAATCTTAGTATGCCATAACAACTTGCTGACAAATTCTTGGCCTGAGATTCCATAGTAAGCGTGTTATCCAGCCAGACACCCAGGCTCTTTATGGAATTTTTGGGACTGGGGGGAAGGGGCATATTTATGAGCCCCTTGCACTGCCGTAGCATCACTTTTTGTGTTGCTCCTGCGTGGCAAACCACAAAATCATATATATGAGGCCACGCAAAGCCACTTTGTGTGGCTTTGAATGGCCTCATATGTTATGCTAATATTTTTGTAAAGCACTCGATTGCCTAAAAGGCGTCTTGGCACTGGCTGAGTTTATGAACAAATAATGGACCCCAAAGGAGAAGATTGTTATACAGAGTAGAGCCAGGTTTTCAGAGCCTTCCGAAAGGCCTGTAGATTTGGCAGGACTATAATGTCTAATGGAAGCATTTCCAGGCTTTTGCTGTTCCTAATACAAAGGTTCGACCACCCCAGGACAGGCGATGAAACCGAGGCACTACTACCAATTTTGTTGATGCTGATCGAAGAGACCTGCCTGGGGTATACCAATTGATGCTTTTCCAAAGAAAGTCTTTGCCTTGTCCATGCAGTGCTTTGAAAGTAATACAAAACACTTTAAAGGTAATTCTGAGTCTGACTGGTAGCCTGAGTAGTTTCCTAACAAACCCAGAGATGGACTGGAATTTAGGAATTTTGAACAAAAGCCGGGCTTGTTTAAAACATGTAGATGAGCATTAAGATAAGGTTCATTGCAGTAATCAATCTTTGCCATCACCAATGCGGTAACAGTGAGTTTCTGCAAATGGGCAGGAATAAATGGCAAAATCTTTTTCAACAACCCGAGCTTATAATATGCCGCTGAAGTAAGTGCATTGACTTGATCCGAGAATGTTCGTGAATTATTAAAAATAACTCCCAGGTTCTTTACTGGCCTAACAGGAGTTGGGGGTGTGCTGAGATCTGATGGCCACCAGGAACGGGACCAGAATGAGGGATTAGCCCCGAAAACCAAAACCTCAGTCTTGGCTGAGTTCAATTGAAGTCAGTTGTTGGTCATCCACCGACTCACTTCCTGCATGCAATCATTGAATCTCGAGTCACTTCCTGAGTCCCCTGGACCTAGAGACACAACAATTTGAGTGTCATCTGTATGTGATGTTAGAGAAAAATCAAATGATCTTATGAGCTCAGTGGTGTAACATATACATTAAAAAGTCTCGGGCTGAGCAACGGTCCCTGCGGGACCCCACAAGGAAGAGATAAGGCGGAGGAGGAGAAGTCCCCCAAATTGACTGGTTGTTCCCAGTCATTGAGAAAAGAGTTCAGCAATTTCCAGGCTGTTCCTGACACCCCTATCCCGCCCAAGCGATCCATCAGCAGCTTATGATTGACTGTGTCAAAGGCCGCTGATAGATCGAGCAGGATAAGGGTGGCCCTTTCTCCTTGGTCCAGAGCACTCCTAATCTCCTCAGAGGCTTTGATAAGAACCATCTCCATGCTATGCTCAGCACGAAAAAAGAACTGAGTAGAATCTAGACAGTTATTTGTCTGAATGTATTCGCCCAATTGCCTAGTCAGCACTTTCTCAATTAGTTTAGCTGGTAGGGGGGGACGGGAGATCGGTCGATAGTTATTCGTCAACTGCAGGTCAAGAGAGGGTTTTTTGAGAAGGGGCAGCACTGAGGTTTTCTTCCACAAGGTGGGGAAGATGCCTGAAACACACATCTGGTGAAATATCTCAGTTAGAATGGTGGCAATTGTTTATGCAGCTAAACTGGTCACCTTAGGTGGATATGGATCACACGGTGAGCCTGACTTTGATGACTTAATCAACTATATGATCTCCTCTTTAGTGGGAGAAGTGAAACTTTCAAGCTTGGTGGGTGTAGTTTGCAGGATATGAGTAACCATGTCTGAGTTCTTCTTTACATTAAGAATCTTAAAATGTTTATATATATATATATATCCTCCACCTTGAGGCAAAAAGCCTCTGCCAAGGTGTTGCAAAAGGACTGAGAGCAGTCCTTAAGTGAGTTGGAGGTAATGGAGGTCAATTTCTTAATGATTGAAAACAGTTCTTTGTAGCAGTTACATGCTGCTTCAATCTTTGTAGGGAAGTAAGTTGTTTTTTCTTTGCAGATCTGGGCCTTATACACGGCTAGACAGTTTTTATAAGTGGCCTTTTCCTGTTCACAGTAGGCAGAGCACCATTTTTTTCTCCTGCCTCCTGCAATTTTGCTTGAGGATCCTGAGTTCCTCTGAGAACCATGGGGCTGATGAATTGTTTCTTTTGATCCGGGATCTTTGGATCTTTTCACTGGGGCCAGGGATAAGGAGACATCATTTAGCCACTTAGTATACTGTGAGATATGAAGTAAGGCAAGGCAGCGCAAATCGCTGTGCTGCCTTACTCTGCGCTAGGGAGGCGTTCCATTGGCATTGCGGTGGGTGTTCCCATGCAACACCCATGGATTTTGACTCTTCTCCAGATTTACAAGACCATGTAAACCTGGGGATGCACCAGAACCTTATGCAACACATAGAAAGAGGAAAAAGCCTCCCAGGATTGTTTTTGTGCAGAAAGGCGCCCCTTCCTGCACAAAAATAATCCTGCCTACAACACAGGCACCCTTGCACCATGGTGCAAGGGTGCCTGCAGTGACACTAGGCTGACGAAACAGCGCTAGCGCACGGGAAAAGGACAGGAAGGCACTGTATTAGATAAATCCCCATCTAGCCCGCAAGCAACAGGAAGGGACACCAAGTCCCAAAAAGCGAAGTGCCAGGTAGGCGCCAACGAGCATTGGACGGCTGGGGGCGGGCTGCCCTTACATCGCGCTACAAAGCACTCTGCACTTCCCCACTCCACGGGATGTTCTGCCCATGATTTGGCCACACTGGTGAGTGGTGTCTAAGCCCCATCTAGCTTACAAGCAACAGGAAGGGACCCCAAGTCCCAAAAAGCACAGTGCCAGGTAGGCACCAATAAGCCTCGCATGGCTGGGGCGGGGCTGCCTTCGCATCAGGCTACAAAGCATTCTGCATTTACCCACTGTGCGGAATGTGCCCAGGCTAACCCTGGGTCAAGGGCGGGCCCATCTGCTCCCATCCACAGCATGACGAGGCCAGTCTGGGCCTACCCTCGGACATTGTACATCCGGGGTGAGTGACTTTCCTTATTTACTTTCAAAGGATTCCTCAAGTGAATCTCCTTTCTTCTTAACCCACCTGTCCTTTTAGCTCTGCTATTGTGGTGGTACTTTACTTTCATTCTGAGCTGTTAATGTATTACGGCCTTACATCCTAAACACTATGCAGACCCTCCAGGATTTTGCGGTGCGTGAAATAATCGCGTAATCAGCTGTCTAGCATGATGACTGCAAAATGTACTTTTTGGGCCGCAAAAAAAGGCCTCCAGCAGACAGCCAAAATAATGGTGCCATTTTATTGGCTGTACGCGCATAGTTCACTACATGTACGGCGCTGTACAGCCGTAATAGCTGCCTGCTTCCTCAATTACAATGTTGAAAAAAGACGAGCGAAAAAACGAAAGTAGTTCTTCACTGGCACATTCTGTAATGGCTATAAATGATGCTCTGTGCTCGTACATCATTTATAGGGACAACTAGACAAGCACGCCCTAGAGAGGATAGTCTGCTGCCACCAGGGCTTTAAGTAGGCCGGGTCTGTCCGGGTTTGAGCACCGGCAGTTATTTTCAGGGGGCCTCGAAACGGGTCTCTATCGGGCTCTATTTTCGGGCCTCGCAAAGGTAGTCCGGTTTCTTTTTTTTTAATTGGACTGCAGTGAGAGCATGCACATCGCTCACTACTGAGAAGTGGAGACGTCATGCCAGGTGAGCCGCGTTGTAGGAGAAGGGAAATCCTTTAAAGAGAGCCATTTTCTCTCAGGATTTCCTTTCTCTTTTTAAAACGCAGGAGCAACCTCATCGTGGGATGATTAGGAGAGAGACGACCAGGCGCGCAACGCCCATTGCCCTGGGCTGAGACAGCTTCCCGGGCGCACACACAGCCGCACCCGAGTACTTCACAGGTCTTTAAAAGACCATTTGCTTGTAAATGAGGCTCTGTTGTTTTTCACCCCTTTTTAGAGCCCCTGCATCCCTACTCTGCCTATTGCTGGAAGAATTAGCCTCCCACGAAATTATTTCTTCCCCCCCCCGAAATTTGGCTCTAGTTGCGCCTCTGGAGACGACCACAGGCAGCCTGCACCAGCACGACCCTGCTCTGACCTTTCACAGTGTCTTGTTTTAGTGCTACGAAAATACACGCTTTGCCTGGCTCACTTAGTTCTCACACCCCCTCTTTAATATGAAGATAGTAGCGTTGGAATTACCTTTATATTCCTATACTGTGCTTCACATGGAAATATAGAAGGGCAGGTTCTCACCACCCCAAATTAGCTGTTTGGTATACTCTCTCAAATGTAAGAACTACAGGTATTCAGTATCTGTCAGTCACGGCCAATTTAAAGCAGTGTTCCTATATAGAAATGGACAAAAGGTTATGTTTCTGAATTAGCGTCTTACACTGAAAAGCTGGTTTACATTTCTTTCGCTGGATCAACCTTTGTTTAAAACACCACCAGAGAAGGGTGGTGAACTATGGTCCACAAAGAGCAACTGAAAGCTTTCTTGTTCTTTATCAGAAACATCTGCCTGTCAATGGTTATCACCAGCCTTTTCGGCCCATTAAGAGGCTGGGTGGATGAGTATAATACGGGGTGTTTAGGATCGGGGCGGAGGATGCACGGAAAGAAGGACGGATAGGTGAATAAAGGGCGAGTGGATGGATGGCCAGATGGATGAATGGATAGCTAGATGGATGGATGGAAGGATGAATGGATGCATGGACCAGTACTTAGGATAGGCGGGTGGGCTGATAGATGCTTAGGATAAGTTCTGGGACAGTTGTATGTATGGATGTATGGGCGTATGGATGGATGGATGGATGGCACAGTGCTTAGGATAGGCGGGTGGGCTGATAGATGCTTAGGATAGGTCCAGGGACACATGTATGTATGGATGGATGGATGGCTGGATGGATGAATGGATGGGTGGATGAATGGATGGATGGATGGAAGGATGAATGGACCAGTACTTAGGATAGGCGGGTGGGCTGATAGATGCTTAGGATAGGTGCAGGGACAGATGTATGTATGTATGTATGTATGTATGTATGTAGGTAGGAATGGATGGATGGATTGAAAGATGGTTGGATGGCGCAGTGCTTAGGATGGATGGATGCAGGGCTTTAAGTGGGCCGGGTCTGAGCACCGGCAGTTATTTTCAGGGGGCCTCGAAACGGGTCTCTATCGGGCTCTATTTTCGGGCCTCGCAAAGGTAGTCCGTTTTCTTTTTTTTTTTTTTTTATTGGACTGCAGTGAGAGCATGCACATCGATGTGCGCATGCTCATTTTGCTCACTACTGAGAAGTGGAGATGTCATGCTAGGTGAGCCGAGTTGTAGGAGGAAGGGAAATCCTTTAAAGAGAGTGGTTTCCGAAGGTAGGATAATTGGAGGGGATTTTCTTAAGCACACAATGCTAGTTATCTTGATTTAGACCATGCCCCTACTTGGATAGGCCACACCCCTTTAAGAGGTTTGCCCCGCCCCTTTTAGAGCACCCCCAGTTTTTTTCCCCCACTTAAAGCCCTGGCCGCCACCAAATGTCATCGGCAACCCAGTGACCCGTTAATGGCTTGCAGAGGCTGGCCGGCTCTTGCTCTCTAGCTCGCAGGCTTGACTGCTCAGAGCGTTCAAGTAATTGCAGGAAAGAATGGGAAAAATGAGGATCCCAGCTCGTGAGAATGGGGAAAGGTCAGAGCCAGGACGATCAGATCCCACCCCTACTGTCAGCATTTTTCCTCGGCGTATACAAACGCTTATCCCTTCCGAACAGCAAAAGCACACCACACTGCTGCCACACTTAGTTTAACATTCAGATGCAAAAAAACGGTTCTTGCCTTGCATTAAATTGCATTTAAGGAATTAGAGTAGCAAACTACCTGGATGAGGTTGAGCATCAAACATTTTATTACTTCTCATCCCTAGCTCTCTTCTGGCATTAAACATGGATGCTCTGCATCCTGATTGAAATGGTGGGGATGAATCTCCAACACGCAGGCATTAAACCAAGGCTGTTTGCTTTAGCTTTTTTAACCTGCATTTGCATGGCTTGACGTATGTGGGCAAACCTCCTCCACTGCTATATTGCAAACCTATGGCAGGTTTCGTGAAATGCTTCTGAGAAGTCTTAATGCTATCTAAAGAAGTACCGGGTACTACAGTTGTCCTATCCTTGTATAGCTACTACCTACAGTTGTAGAAGCCAAACTAAGATGGTCTGGGCTATCCTAAGCATGTTGTCACTTCAAACCAAGGCTGAGACGCCCAGTGGCTTTTTTTGTGTTAAACATGCTTCCTCCTATCAAGTAAATGTTGTTGGGGAGGTACACAGTATACTCCCACTCTACTATCACCATTATCACAGAAGGCTCTTAGTTCTGTTGATAATTTACAGTGCCAATACCCCACACTTTCCAGGACCATCTCCTTCGAGTTTTCCATGCCTTCAGTCTACCTTTCTGCTGACAGACCCAGTCTCTTATGTGCAATAGAAACAGTACCACCAACCACAAGTGAAAAGGATTTAAATCCTGATATTACCTATGACTCTAAAATTGGGAGATGGTGAAATGGCCAGTTACCTCTGGGTTTGTTTCTTTCAGCAACCCGGATGTGATCCTGGTTCTGAAGGATGATTACTGCGGGATGTCTGTCCTGTCAGCACTATCTATAAAAGGCAGTCAGTGCATGCGACACGAGAGGGGGCTGTATGACTGCAGCCAGGGAGCAAAGGGGGGAAATCTGTGACTGCACCCAGGGGGCGAAGGGGGCTGTGTAACTGCACCCAGGGAGCAAAAGGGGACTGTTACTGTACCCAGGGAATGAAGGGGGTCTGTGTGACTGAAACCAGGGAGCGAAGGGGGCTGTGTCACTGAAACCAGAGAGTGAAGGGGGCTATGTGATTAAACCCCGGGAGTGAAGGGGGCTGTGTGACTGAAACCAGAGAGTGAAGGGAGCTGCGTGACTGAAACCAGAGAGAGAAGGGGGCTGTATGACTTAAACCAGAGAGTGAAGGGAGCTGTGTGACTGAAACCAGGGAGTGGTGAAAGTTGTGCCCCGGCAGAGGCGCATACATGGGCGCTAGAACATCCCAGGGAGAAATACGGCCCTCTCCCATGAGGTTAGAAATTTGGAGCTGTGCTTCCGTAGAGCTGCAGAAACTTTAAACATGCCTATTTCAAAGTGGAATACTCTGCTAAAAAAAGGTTCCATTGATTTAGGGCTGAAAAGGAATGATTAAGAGTAAAATAAAGTGCTGCAATAATGCTGCAAAATGTTTCATTTTTGTGAAGCGAAATTTAAATTTTTGTGCCACAAAATTTGCAAATCTATGGCGCAATATCCTGGGGGGTCTGACTGTGGGCAAAAGGAAAGTACCAGGTGGGCCTGCTCTTTCGTCCCCGTCCCATAAAACAACCACTATAGATAAGATGCTGCAGGGGACCAGGTGGGTTATTTCCAACGAAATTGCATCGACTGAGAGGAGATTTTCTTTGGGAGCAGCCCTTTCTCCAACATCAGATGATATTTTAGTTTCTCCTTCCAGCCCTCCAAGCGTTGTCACCATAGTTGCACTTCAAGAACTGGTTGGGGGTCAAGCACTTTTACCGAGTTCATTAATCGCTGTCTATACTTCCGGGGCACGCCGTAAGCCGTGCTTGCACACTTCTCGAGTCGCTAAACGGCCAAGATGGATGACTTTGAACCAAACTATACCAACACATCCCCCATCCAGCCCCCTTCTTTACAGCACTTGCCACTTTGGAGCATTCCAGTTGTAGCATTTGTACAGAGGGGCCTGCTCACAAACCATCATGGGCAGTGGAACTAATGGAGTATTGCATCGCTAAAATCAAAGACATTGTTCTAGTGGAACTCTCTCCCATTCTCGCCCGCTTAGCAGTTATTGAACAGGGGCTTGAGAATATAAAGCAGTCTCAGAGTCCAGCATCCCAAGCCCCCGGAGCAACTTTTAAGATTGGGATTGGCAACGCTTCCAATTATGAAAGCACACTAACCCCTGGGCGATCCAGGGGGAGGGAACTAGAGGCGCAGGGCACTAGGAGCAAGCTAGCCTCCAACACGAAATATGAACACAAAAGAAGCTGCTCCCAACTAAATGACCGAAGGTACTCTAAATCTTGACTGTGAGTGCTGGCATCTCACAAAAAGTGAAGGATGGTCCTCACACACCGCCAGGTGTCATGCTTCATCATCGGCAGTCCTCGCCCTCTAGAAACTCGGTTTGGTAGAGGGCGGGCCTTCACCTGGAGACAGGGAGGCACTTCTAAAACTAAGTGGGGGCCCGTGACAAGTGAGTGGAGTTTTAAAAACCATTACAGTTACCAAATTATATTTAATAGAGGAGGTGTAGGAGAGTAAGATCTGCCTCTTATGGTTACCCCCACTTTTTGCTGGTGTATCACTGTTTTTCGACTTTAGTCTGGCTGGGGCCCTGCCATCCAGGACCCCAGCCTAGCTGCTCCCTCTCTAAATTGATTCCCTGTACTTTAGGTACACCACAGATTGGATTCTGGAGTGCCCTTATAAGTCCCTAGTATATGGTATACTATGTACCAAGGGCATAGACACCCCAGAGGCCTACCAGGGGCTGAAGCATGTATTGTGCCACCCCTGGAAGACCATCCAAAATGACACCACAGGACTGCTACAGCAGCCTGAGTGAGGTGGTGCATGCACCCCTTACCGAGATATAGGTTCACTATATCTCACCTAACACTGCACATAGAAACCTATCAGTCACCCCTATGGCAGGCCTTATCAATCCTGAAGGCAGGGTGCTTGGTTATATGTGAGAGGCTGCCCATGCATGAGCAGAGCCCCTCTGCAGCTCTCGGAATCTCCTATCCGGGGTTGTCTGTGGTGCAGCCTGACCATATACTCTTAAGTGCATTATATCTAAAACGGTAAATGCTAACTTTGGGATAGCTGCACGGAAACATGTCGTGTTTGGTGTCAAACACCTTGGAATCATACCCCCACACCAGTTCCTGGTGTGGGAGTATGATCCCACCCTTCTAGAGGGAGAGACATGACAGCACCGGTATACCCGGTACCAACTAAACAGAGCCTGGCATCACAAAATGGATGCTGCAGCCACAGACACGAGTCTGGCCTCCTGCTGCTGACCGAAACTCCGGCAGGGGAGGCCTGGACAATAGGTTTCCTGTCTCAGGGAGGTGTTACCACCTCCCAGACAGGCCTTAGTGGATTGGGGCTGGGTGGTGCACTCTCTGAGTGCTTTGAAGTCCTGCACTGGGGGCACATTTGGTGTCCTCGTGCATACCCCAGTTCAAACCGGTTGCAGGGGCTGCCAGCCCCTGCTCTGGCGCGAAACTGGACAAAGGAAATGGGTGTAGCCACCCCTCTTTCCAAACCCTCCCATAGGTGGGTCCCCAGAGTTAGTCCAACCCCTTTTCTTAGTATAAGTAAGGGAACCCTGGCAACAGGACTTTAGATATCCCTGGACGAAACTCTGAAGCTGAATCCTGGACCTTCGACGCTCTACATCAAGATTAGAGGACTGAAGAATCTCCCTTGGGGTCAAGGAGTGACTCCCCTGCTTGGCAGGCACCAACGAAGCATCTGTCCGGTCTGCATCACTGAAGCTCCCGCCGGACGCCTGAAGTCTTTGCATCACCAGAGGTGGATTTCCAGACTTACCCGAGGCTGCCCTGAGTCCCCAGCAAAGCTGAGGCCCGTAGCTGTCGTGGGTAACGTGGAACCGTGACCCCTGGACACCGAGCACATTTGCAAGTGCATTAACTTCCTGACATCTCTCGAAGCTGTGCTTTGGGTTCCAAGTAGCCCTAGCCCCGAGCACCAACTGCAGCGAAGATCACTGGCCTACACTTCACGAGTGTTCCGTGGGCCAGCTCCAAGTGCGACCGCTCGAGGCTCCTTCGCGATCTCTAGTCCGTTGGCTAGTGGGTCCCCATGAAGGCAACTCTTCAATTGCTTGGGCTTTTCTGGTTGCTCCAGAAGTGCCCTGACTTACCCTCGCTGGGTGAGTCCCTCAGACCTTGCTGGTCTGCACCGCAGCCTTTTCTTCATTTCCCCGTGACTTGCTGTTGCCAAGGGTTGTTGGGTCCAATCCGGTCGCCGACACCGCAGCACTCGACAGACTTCGTGGGACAGCTCGAATCCAGCTCCTGGTCGTCGTCGACGCCTCCTGGACCTCGTGGCTGAAGAGTCAAGGCACCCGTCAACTCACCTGAAGCACCCGACATCTGAGGGCATTCGACTATCGTGCCCCTGGTCACTGGCTAGTGACCCAGACTCTGTCCCCTCCGCTTTCAGGTCTTCCTTTTCCTCGATCCAGGCTTGGATCGCTCCGGACACTCTTCTTCTTCATGGCAGCAGCACTTTCCAAGAGGTCGCCATTGAAAACGACGACGATTCCCGACACCTTTTAACACGTATGCAACCCAGCTTCCCTGGGTGAGGTAACTCGAGTATTTCGGTACTCACGTGGATGTGGGCCCTAGAAACTCTTAAGTTTTAAGGGGTTAACTGGAAGTCCTCTCCTAAGTGTCCTTTTTCTTTAAAAATCTAACCGCGACTTTCCCCATAGAAGTCAACGGCGGCTCGCGGCTGTGTTCTCACACTGCACGCGTCCCCCGTGGGTCCCCTGTGTCACTACCTTGGGTGGTTCCTTGGAGTCCAAGCACTTCTACAGGCTCTAGGCCTTGTGTCTAGTTCAGTCGTGGTTCTTATACCACTATTTTAGTATATGGTTTGGTACGCCCCTAGGGCTCAAACGTGGATTGTGCTAAATACTGCTGATATTTGACTTGTAACTTATGTACTTCGAACTCTAGCCTCATAAAGAGACTAGAGGGGTGTGTTTAAGACTAAATACATATATTTTATATATATACCTGGTGTGGTCCTCTTTCATTTGGTCACTCAAGAGATTATAGACTGGTAAAACAAGCTGCTTTACATTCCTCCAAGACTTAGCCTGAAGGCTGCTCTCCATAGCTACCACTAGGATAGCTTTCACTAAAGGTTGTCTTTAACCTATCATCCATAAGGGGTTGTTTGGACTGGTGCAAGGTGCCCACTATAACTAGTGGACAGCATATGCCAGGCCAACTTCTCACAGGAGGTAGCTATATGGTGTTAAAATAATGTGGGCGGTGAGCATGGGGATATTATTGTCCCCTCACCGTAGTGATTGTGGTCAACATGTTTCTCCCAATAGGCCCAATAGGGTCCGCGGCAGTCATCAGGACCAAGAGAGGGCTCCGTTCTTACCAAGGTTGTGGTGAGAAAATACCACTTGGTGGGATGACCTTTGTCACACTCCACCGGAGAAAAGGACTCTCATCAAACCTGTAAAAATAAAAATAGAGAGAAATATATGCAAGAATACCATCAGGATAACAATCAGGATGTTTGGTCACAAAAGGTACATTCTTACCCACATGCACAGGTATTTTTTAACGTGGGTGGCTATACGTGTGTAACACATGTCATTCAAACGTGATCACACTAAAACAGGAGAACATCTCATGTGAGAAAATTTCTCACACTTCTTACCCTTGAGTAATACCCTACATGCCCCATGGGAGGAGAATGGAGGAGAGACCCCTGTTGTCAAACTCTGGAGGGAAGATGAAGACAATAAGGTAAAGGTAAATTAGAAAACCAGTCAATGCTCTGTTACAAAATCATACTCAATCACACATTCATGCATGCCCTTACTGCTTCAAGGTGCGTCTCTCGTGGGTGCACCTAGCAGTATCCGTCTGTCCTCCCCGAAGGTGACTGAAGTGAGGAGGGAGCGTGGTATATATAGTGCTCTTAACAAGGCGAAAGTAGGTTAATTGGTGGATAATTAACACAAATGCCCATGAGCCCGGTGGTTCCGGTGTCCCAAACTGCGCCTAAGCTTTGCGTTCTAGAATTGCCTGACCTGCTTGTATTGCCGTAGCGTGCGTGGCCCCTGCGCGGCCTGAGATCCGGTGTCCGTTTTGTTGGTGTTATGCACGGACAGGCAAATGCCTGTCCGAATATGCCGGCCAATCGTGGGCCGATAGCGCAGTGATTCGTGATCGGGAGGAGTCTTCACCACGTCTTGTGTCCCAGCGCGAAGGTCAGGCAGGTGCCTGATCCTCGCGTATGTCAGCAAAATTAGCCAATAGCGGTTGCTGAAACAGCCACATGATCGGTTGCTGGGTTGCGAGATCTGTTGCTGTGTCGGCCAAGAGGTGTGCCGTGTTTTGTAAATAAAAGGTCCGAGACAGCTTTACAGTAATAATGCGACTCGTTGCACAGTAGGTTAAGCGTGCAAGTGTTCCGAGGTGGTTGCATAAAAATTGTCGGAAAAAAATATATATATAATGGAGTGTTCAGGCTGTTCTGGTGTCAATGTGGTACCAAGTTACTGCACATGAAAGTGTATATTTCACTCCAGAATCACTATATGTTGAAAGCTGTGCGCCGGGATGTGCTAAACATACAGTACGGTTATTGCATGTATTAAAAACCCACAAAGATGGAGGGTGTATGTCCACCTTTCGTTGGGTGGGAACCTACGATGGGGGAAGCCCCGAAACGGTATCCACTGTACTGTATAACCAAAGGGCTTAAATGTGCCCTGTGTGAGCTTTAGATGATGGAAAATCTCATAAAAGGGTGTGATTATGTATTTAGCAGGTAGGCAGTTGGGGTGGCGTTGTTCGGACCCTCATAATGGCAATCTTATCTTCCCCTCTGGAGCCACGGGATTTCATCGTTTAGTCCTGTGTCCCATGAACGCAAGCGGTGAACCCACCTTTGTTCTCTGATATGAAGGGACTTTGCGATGTCTGTTCGCATTTTTTTCATGACTTCCAACACTACCCACTTAAGATCAGTATCCTTGTGGTTGTGTTCCAGGAAATGTCTTGTCAGTTTGGTGTTCGTTTTTTTGCACCGGATGGTGCTGCGATGTTTGTTAATACGGACCTTGATCTTCCGTGTGGTCATGCCCACGTACATGATTCCAATTAGCCTGCCAAATTGGCAGCAGAGGGAACTGTTGTCACGCATAGTGGGATTCCGCACAGTTATCATTCCGACGCCATCACCAATCACGCTAATCAGCCAAGAGCTATTCGTTCATCAAGTACTATCATTAGCTCACAAGGAGCCACATGGGCAGTGTGGTGGGGAAGTCTTTTCCACGGCCAGGTGACCAAGACCTCTGCCAGAGGCATCTGATGATTGATCTCCCACCCGCATCCTGTCCATATGCTGCAATGCTTATGGGTGTCTCACCGTTACGTGTGGGCCAGAGGGAGGGGCAGGAAGAACTCACCAACAAATGTTTGAACTGGCTGGTCCGGCACAGGAACTTCCCCTATTCTTTGGCAAATAATATTCTCTTAACTCACAGGATGGGATGGTTGGGGCCAAGGTTGATGGACTGCCCAGGGGGTTGTATTGTTATTAACTTTAGGTCACCGCAGGTGATGCAGAGCTTGCTCTTTAGCTATCCCAGTGAACTTTGAGGTGAGCCCAGCATCGACCTGTTGCCGCTTGGGCATTTCAACAAACTTTATTGCCCGCTGGGGTCTGATTGTACCACTCACAAGTTTTTCTCTCAGTCAGCGTCTATGAGGGCCACTGTCTTCAATAATCTTCCAAGTGGATTGGGTGCATTTGGAGTCCCCACCTCAAATCGCTTTGATGTTCTGACGGGGGTTGACTGACTGCCATCCAATAGAGGCTCGCCAAAATAAATTGTTCTGTAACAGCACGGGCAGGGAACAGAAAGGTTCAATTAAGCAGTTGGGCATAATGGACTCCAGGGGCATTGTGGACGAAGCTGCACATGAACTCAATGACCTTGGGTTGTAGTAACCAGGAAACACCTACCACTGGGTCACAGGCCATAGCAGGGGCTAATAATAATTTGGAATCAGAGCAAAGAAGTTCATTCATTAATCGAAAGCCCTTGGAGACACTAGGACCAGGTCTTCAGTTAGCCTATAGAGACCCAAGCCAGTCCAACTGCAGAGTACATGTGGCACTTGAACACACTCGACCACACTCGACCTGAACAGAATAGCAGTATAAGGGTCACCAACACTTGGGCACACTCTGTAACCCATGCGCCAACTGACTCATCTAATGATCAGGATGGGCCATTTAGGCCTGATGATCATGTTGAGCCAGTAATCAAACAGTTAGTCCCCCTGGTGAAACTGCTGTCTTGGAATATAGTTGGGCTACCCTCCAAACTTGAGTGCTCAGAATGGGCTCAGTTTATAGATATGCATTCACTTTGTCTCTATAAAGAAACTTGGTTCACTAATCCGGTGTAGTGTGCGGTTATGTCAACCTTAGTAAAGAGGCAACAACTAGAGGTAAAGGCAGACCCTCAGGGAGATTAACTACTTGGGTCAGTACAGTTTTAACCCGTAGGGTACAGAAAATAACAATAGCCTCCTCAGACATTTTGTGTGTTTCATTGGCTTTTCTGCACCTAAAGCTTACACTTATCATGTGTATCTAAGGCCTGGAGGGAACAACAGCGACTCTCCAATTATCGAGCTCTTGAACTCGCACATGGCAACCGCTCCGGTAGAAGGGATGAAATTTGTGGGTGGGAACTTCAATTGTCAATTTGAACCCTTGGATTGCAATGCAGAAGCACTCACCCAGGCCGAAGATAGTGCTTGGTGTAGCCCTAAACTGGTAATTCCCCTGATCAAAAAATGGTACCCCCCCTGGCAATACAAATGCATTAACACTGAATCAGAGTTTACGGGCTGGGAATAGTAAAACAGCTTTCTATAAGGGAAACACACATTCAATTGCACCACATGTACCAGTCCTATTGAATATATACTGGTATTTGTAAGGGCCTGGCCGCTCGTAATCTATATGGCTGTACTGTCCAGGCAGGACAGTGATCATAATGCCCTGGTCATTATTGTTGACCTCCCTGCCTGTTGTAAGATAGCTAATGAACCCTTCGACCGAAGATTGCAAGCAACTAACAATAAGCGGAGAGTCGTGGTCCAACAAGGCTCTTTCCCAGGAGTTGGTCGGGAAAGTATACAACTTAGTGGCAGAAAGCATTGAGGGACTTCTTTTATTGGACTGGGCCCTAGACCAGGAGGAAAATTTGGAAAACATTAGTACTACCAATAATAATTTGTATATCAGACTCGAAAAGTATTTTTATGTGGAAACAAAAAGGGTCCTTTGGGTGAGAACTGTTTATGATATAGTGGAATAGTGCTTTTTGTGACTTACGAGTGTGTGGAGGACCGATTTATTGACCATTTTGGTAAGACTCTTAATGGGCTATGGGGTACACTAATCTGGCTCTGCATTTTTTTAGCAGATTGTACACAGGTGTCTGGGTTTCTTTCTCCCCTGTATGCTAGAGAATTGGATCATTAATGATCAATTAAAACTTAAGTCTATTAACTTCCACGCTTTGGAGCATTAGTGAGATTGCCATTGATTTCTCTCTTGTGTTTCACATCTCCTTCTTCTCTTTTTTACCCCTCCTCTTTTTCACCCTATTACTTCTTGGTTTTGGCACCTGCTGCTATTCCAGATGGGAGTGCTCACATCTGATGGACGCTCCTCGCAATTTGTTGGGTTTATTTTAGACCATTTATTGTATGGTTTTTAGGTCTCGGCCTGCACCAGAGCTTGCGCTGGTCTGGCCGAGAGTTTTAGTAAGCGGGTTTTGGAAGTGCAAACCCACTGGCTTTCGGCTGGCGACCAGCTTGCGTTCACGATGGCGTGCACGCGCGTGCAGCTGCCATCTGGGTTTCCTATCTCTTCCTCATTTCCTCGTCATGGCTCATTAACTCTCTGGACTCTGATGTTTCAATCGCAGCAGCAGCTCACATTACCAACTGACAGCCCTGGACTACAGTCATATGAAAAACAACAGCGATTAGCATTGTAAGCTTTTTTTTGTCTAGTTAGAAATATTGCTTCGGTGGGTTGATTTCACCTTATATCGCTTTTTGTTTTATATTGGGAGTCACAGCCTAATTACCAGTATTTTTGTCTCACTCTGTGTTTTTTTATATTTATTCGCGCAAAGCACAAAGCTATATTTAAGGTTACTTTTTCTGCGTCACTTCTTCACTCTATTTAAACTCCACCCCCACTCTTATTGTCTCTCTCCTTCTCTCTCTCCCCTCTCTAATTCTCTCTACTTAATTAACTCTCCCTCTCTATCTTTTTAGCCTTTCATTCTCCCACCCCTTTATCTGTTTCTCTTTCAAACTCCTTCCTTCACTCTTTCTCCCCTTCTTTCTCTCCCTCTATCCCGCTCCACTCTTTATTCTATGTACACCCTTTCTCTCTCTTTCTCTCTCACCACCCTCTCTAATTGGGCATTATATCTTCACTCTATCTCTCACTCGGCAACACCACAGCATCACTCAGCGCAACCACAGCATCACTCAGAGCCAGCACAGCATCACTCAGAGCCAGCACAGCATCACTCAGCACCAACACAACATCTCTCAACGCCATCACAGCATCACTCCACGCCATCACAGCATCACTCCACGCTATCACAGCATCACTCCACGCCATCACAGCATTACTCAGTGCAACCACAGCATTACTCAGCACAACCACAGCATCACTTAGCGCCACAACAGCATCACTCAGCGCCACCACAGCATTACTCCGCAGCACCACAGCATCACTCCGCGCCACCACAGCATCACTCAGCACCACCATAGCTTCACTCAGCGACACCACATCATCACTCAGGGCCACCACAGGATGACTCAGCACCACCACAGCATCGCTCAGCACCGCCACAGCATCGCTCAGCGCCGCCACAGCATCGCTCAGCGCCGCCACAGCATCGCTCCGCGCCGCCACAGCATCGCTCAGGGCCACCACAGCATCGCTCAGGGCCACCACAGCATCACTCAGGGCCACCACAGCATCACTCAGGGCCACCACAGCATCACTCAGCGCCAAGACAATATCACTCAGCACTACCACAGCATCACTCAGCGCCAAGACAATATCACTCAGCACCACCACAGCATCACTCAGCAAGACCTGAGTATCATTCAGCATCACCTCAGCATCGTCTCCGCAACAGTCACCACCACCACCACTACCACCTTAGCATCACTCAGCACCACCTCAGCCTGCTCTCGGAATCTGGCATCTGTTGATTCCCCCCTAGCGTCTGGCCGCTGCTAGTGTTATAATACAGGTACTAGTTCCCAACCTTCACCCTCCGATTGTTTATGCCCCCTCAAAAAAAAAGCTTTAAGAAACAACCATTGCAATAGGCAGAAACAAGTTGCCAGCATTGCAAGAACAAAAGAAAACTGAGAGAATTTTTTATTGTAAATACTTTTTTTAATATGGTCGTTCAGTTTTACATAATGCCTTCTTGGTCATATATAAAGTAACAAAAATGCTTCTGACACTTTTTTATTATAACTTTTCAGCATGCTGCACAGCAGCCACACTTCTCTACAGCACAGCTTGAAGACATTGGCAAAGTCAGTAGCTCTGGCTAAACACTTATAAGGCCCCAAAGGCGAGACCTATTGGCTATGCCAATGCTTGTTATGTTAGGTTTTGAATTAACAGTTTGATGTTTGGCTTTATATTTATATATGTGTCCTAAGCCAACGTTACAGTGATCTTTTTTAATGTCTCAGAATTTTCATTGTTGTATGTTTTTGTCAATTGTTTGATTATATGTATACGGGTCTGTGTTATAGACCTTTGCTTTTCTGTGAATGGTTTATGTTTTGTCTTGTATGTTTTTTTACGGTTGCAGCCCTGAGGAAGCCTTTGTAAAGGTGAAACACGTTGGCTGCATGTTTGTATTGTGGTTGAAGAAACTAAATAAAGAAGAAAAAAAACTACCATTGTGATGAGGACCTATGAATTTTGATTTATGTTAACTGCTACTCTGCATTCAATTGCGTTTGTTGCATCTCTTTGTGTATGAAAAAGGGCTTCCATGAATGTAACAGCACCGTGGACCAGGTTTTTTTTACTTCAATTGATATTTTGGAAAACAGTGGTTCTGGGAGGTGGTCCGCTCTATGTTGTATTTGTTGATCTGCGGTCTGCGTTCGACCTGGTCCCCAGGTCCATTCTCTGGCAGGTTCTAACAGATATGGGTGTTCCCATTGATCTCCTGGTCATTCTTAAGTAGCTTCACAAATACAACTATGCCCAGGTCCGATGTGGACAACTGGGTGAGTTGACGGATCAATTCCCTGTAAATAGAGGGGTAAGGCAGGGCTGTGTTCTTGCCCCTACCCTCTTTACTCTCTGCCTCAATGACCTGATTTCATATTTGAACCAATGTGACAATGATGCCTCGTGTTTGGCAGGCATTAGGGCTCCTGCCTTAATGTTTTCAGATGATACACTCCTACTATCTAAATCGCCTATGGGGCTACAAAAAATTCTAGACCGTTTTGAGAGCTTCTGCAGCCAGAGGAGCCTGGAAATCAATGTGGCGAAAACTGAATATATGGTCTTAAATCCTTGTAACTCCACAAGATCTAACCCCAAACTTAAAGGGTCCCTCCTAGAACATGTGCATACCTTTGAATATCTTGGGCTGACCCTTACAGAACAGCTAGATTGGCGGTGACATATTGAAAGGCGTAGGCTCAAACTAGAACATCACATTGGGGTTGACTAGAGTACAACAAGGATTTCACTGCCAATTTCACCAGTAATTCAAATATACAAACAGCAGGCCCAAGGAGCAGCCCTTTATGGTGCGGAGCTCTGGGGCCAGAAGGACATGGCCAAAATGGTAACTGTGGAAAATAGATTCCTATGACAGTTGGTGGGTCTACCTATTGGTACCCCCTGCTTCCCCTCAGGCTAGATCTGGGCCTCAGATCTATCTCTGACTGGTTTGGAGTGAGACCAATCCTGTACTAGAGACGTAGCTGGGCCACTACTGAGCTCCACGCAGACCATGAGGGCTTGAAGGAGGTCCTAGGCATCTCTGGTTCAGGAAGCATACCTTGGATCAAGTATATTAGAGACCCTGGGAAAGATGGGGTGGGGAAATCTGTGGGACGACCCGCAGGCAGCGGCCTCAATAAGTCAATCTTCAAGGGAAATAATGGGCAGGTCAAACTGAGTCAAATACAGGCCCAACCTACTTTTGGCACCTTGACCGATTCCTTCCTTCTGATGAAGGATGTATTTAAATTGGAGCGATTCCTTGACGAGACTGAACCTCCAACAGCTAGGACGTTGTATCTTCAATTCCGATACAGCACATTACTGCTTGCCTCTTTCACTGCTAAGTGGGCTTGCCCCTCCTGTGGAACACTAAAGAAACAGAAGAGCATGCTTTGTTCTTCTGCCCAGCTACCTGGACAGAAGAAGAAGATGGTTAGTTCCAATTTGTCGGAATATAGGTGTCAGGAAATATGCAGAGGCCCTTCGAATTCTGAAGTCTGATGTGAGGCAAAGTCTGGTTTTCGCTGTATCTCGCTATCTGTTAATTATATGGAGGACTAGGCAAAAGGCGAGCCTGCAACCAACCCCCCAGATATTCCTGAGGTACTGGGCCCCCCTTGTCTGCACCTTTTCGAAGCACTTAGCATTTTATTTGTTAGAGAAGGTTAGAGCGCACTGATTTTATGGATGTGATTTATACTGTAACAACATATCTGAAAGAGACACGTTAGTGACAGATTCCTTACCTTAGAATATCCCCAGGCGTCAGGCTGGATCCGGAAAGTTTTGCGTAGCAGTACCCCTGCGCGTCGGTAGGCGGCGTTGTGCGGCTCCGCGTCCGTCGTCGGCGTCGTGATCGCCGGGATGACGTCGCGGCCAGTACTTAGACGCCGCCCATGCGCGCTGGCGTTAGTTCTTTATTTTTCCGCGCCAGTAAGCGCAGATCCGGATTGAGCAGTGCCCCAGTCATTTTTTGACTGAGTATTTTTTGAGACTTTTTGTCCAAGTTTTCGAGTCGTTTCGACTCCAAGGTGTCAGTAGGGATGCCCGGCTTCAAGCCATGCGAGGTCTGTAATCGCATGATGTCGATTACGTATCCGCACCGAGAGTGTCTCTTCTGCCTGGGGCGCGGCCACGACCCCAAGTTGTGCCCCGAGTGTGAGTCCCTCGCTCCGAAGGCTTTGCGAGAGCGGTCTCGAAAACTTCTCGAGGCCCGGCACTCGGCTCCGCGGCGATCGAGGTCCCGGGAGAGGTCGAGGGGCTGGTCGCGGAGCTGTCGTTATTCGTCGGGGTCGAAGTCTTCGTCTTCAGGTAAGGCGAAGCACAAGAGGTCTAAGAAGCGTCGCGCTAAGACCTCCCCTCGCCGGTCTCTCGGCTGAGGGTCCAGTTGGTTCTGCCCCCGCGGCTCCGGGGGTTCCCGAACAGTCGACGCCGGCCTACCCGCCTGTTCCGGGTCCGACGTCGACTCCGGCTGACATCCAAGACTTCTTGTCGGCCATGGCTCGCATCTTCGGGCCTAAGGGTTACCCCGGTGCGCCTTCGGGCCCCGCGGGCCCCAGTGGGAGTCCTCCTTCGGCACCACCGGTGGCTCCGGCCCCGGTGTCTCCGGCGGCTCCGGCCCCGGCGCCGCAGGACCCCCACGGATCCAGGCCTGGATCCCGGTCGACGCCGGTTGACCTAATAACACCTCCACCGGCACCGACCTCCCCGGTACCATTCACGGCGCCGTCCGAGGCCCCGGGCGGCGCCGTCCCCAGGTTCTCCCCGGAACCGGACACGGAGCCGGATCGACGTCACCCGACGCCGATTCCGACGGGACTTTTCTTCCCTCATGTCCGCCCTCCATACTTTTCACCTGTTTTGGAGGACGAGGAGGACTGGGAGGGGTCGGAAGACCCTCTCACAGCTCAATGTGAGCCTTATCAGGACTAGGCTGAGGAACTGGGTGATGCCAGTGGCCTGGACACCTCTCCAGACCTTGGCATGCTGTCTCCTCCTTCCGTGGCTACGGAGGAGGGAGCAAGTTATGCAACGGTGTTGCGTAGGGCGGCCGCGGCCTTGCACCTCGAGCTCCCTACAGTGGCTGTCAGGACTAACCTCCTGACGGAAGTGCTTCAGCCGGCAGCTACCTCTTCGGAGCCACTGCTGCCGTTCAACGGCGCACTTTCTGACGTTCTTTTGGGCACGTGGTCCAGGCCCACCACAGGGGCTCCTGTGGACAGGAACGTAGCCCGACGCCATCGCCTGGCCCCGGGCGACCCCTTGTTCCTCTCCCAACACCACACCCCCGAGAGCTTGGTTGTCCAAGCCTCTACCTCTCAGAGCGCCTTCCCTACGGCTCCGCCGGACAGGGAATCCAAAAAACTGGAACAATTTGGGAAGAAGATTTTCTCTTCCTCCAGTGCTGGCTTGCGGTCCGTGAACACCGCTTGCCTTTTGGGCCGTTATTCCCACTCTCTGTGGGATTCGGTGGCGCAGGTGCTGCCTAAGTGTCCTGAGGAGCTCCAGACACTGCTCTCCCGTGTTATTGCAGACGGGAGGGACGCGGCGAAGTTCACAATCCGATGTGGCCTTGACACCGCTGACTCGCTGGGCAGATCGCTTGCTACGACAGTGGCGCTGCGCCGTCACGCCTGGCTGAGGACCACTGGTTTCTCTGGTGATGTCCAAAACACCCTTATGGACATGCCCTTCGATGGTATCCGCCTTTTTGGCAATAAGGCAGACAGCGCGCTGGAGCGCTTTAAGGACTCGCGGGCTACGGCCAAGTCCTTGGGCCTCGCGCCCTCCGCAGCAGTCTGCTTTTCGCCGCTTTCGTGGCCACGGAAGGGGCGCCCGTCACGTCCATTGCCCAGCCACCGGCCGGCGCAGCAAGCGCCTGCGCGTGGCCGAGGACGTGGCTCCCGCCGAGGCGGGTCGGGTAACCAGCGTGCGGGTCAGGCCACCACCTCCGCCCCGACCGCGGCCTCCAAACCCTCCTAGTCCATTCTTTCAGGTCCACAGCACGCCAGTGGGGGGCAGGGTCCGCCATCACCTTCCCCACTGGCGCACCATCACATCGGACCTGTGGGTTTTGGACATTGTCCGAAGGGGCTACTCCCTCCCCTTCGAGACAACCCCCCCAGCCATGCCACCTCAGCACCACCGCATGTCGGGGGACCATTTGGTACTTCTTCGAAAGGAAGTTGCGGCCCTCTTGGCCATGGGGGCCATCGAGCATTTTCCGACCCCAGAAGTAGGGCGTGGTTTTTATTCCCACTACTTTCTGGTGCCCAAAAAGGACAAGGAGGACATGCGTCCTATCTTGGACCTCCAGAACGTCAATCGCTTCCTCCGGAAGGAGAAGTTCAAGATGCTCACCCTAGCTCAGGTCTTGACTGCCCTCGACCCTGGAGACTGGATGGTAGCGTTGGACTTGCAGGACGCATATTTTAACATCCCCGTCCTGCCGGCCCACCGGCGTTACCTACGGTTCACGGTTGGCCTCGAGCACTTTCAGTTCACCGTGCTTCCCATTGGCCTTACCAGCGCCCCTCGGGTGTTCACGAAAGTGATGGCGGTGGTCGCAGCTCATCTGCGCCGGGCAGGGGTTCCAGTCTTCCCCTACCTCGACGACTGGTTGCTGAAGGCGGGCTCGTCCCAGGCAGTCGTCTCCCACCTCCAGACTACGGCCGGACTCCTGCACTCGCTGGGGTTCTCTATCAACGTGCCGAAGTCGCACCTGATTCCTTCTCCACAGCTCCTTTTCATCGGAGCATTTCTGGACACAACGCAGTTTCGGGCCTATCCTACCGAGCGGCGAGTCCAGGATATTCAGGCTATGATTCCGATCTTTCAGCCTCTATCCTGGGTTTCGGTACGGATGACTCTGAGGCTGCTGGGCCTCATGGCCTCCTGCATCCTGCTGGTCGATCATGCCAGATGGCATATGCGGGCTCTGCAGTGGGACCTGAAGTTCCAGTGGGCACAGCATCAGGGGAACCTGTCCGATTACGTCCAGATCTCGGAGGGGACTGCACGACAGTTGCAGTGGTGGCTTTCGAACCAGCAATGGGTCACGGGCAGATCCCTCTCCCTTCCCCAGCCAGAGCACACAGTTGTGACGGATGCGTCCCTTCTGGGATGGGGCGGTCACATGGGAGAGGCGGAGATCAGAGGCCTCTGGTCTCCGGCGGAGTCCCGGCTCCATATCAACCTTCTGGAGCTCCGGGCGATCCGACTTGCACTAAAGGCATTCCTTCCCTCTGTCAAGGGGAAGGTAGTGCAGGTGTTCACAGACAACACCACCACCATGTGGTACTGCAACAAACAAGGCGGGGTCGTGGACCCTATGTCAGGAGGACATGGCTGCAACATCAGGGCATTTTTCTGATGGTTCAACACCTGGCAGGTTCCCTGAACGCCAGGGCGGACGAACTCAGCCGCAGGTGCATGAAGGATCTCGAATGGCGTCTTCACTCGGAAGTGGCGCAAGGACTCTCTACAGTGGGGAGAGCCTTGGTTAGATCTATTCGCCACCGAAGAGAACGCGCAATGTCATCAGTTCTGCGCGTTGGAATTTCCAAGGCGGCACTCGCTCGGCGACGCTTTTCGTCGCGAGTGGATTTGCGGTCTGTTGTACGCCTTTCCGCCTTTACCACTTCTACCCAGAGTGTTGAAGAAGATTCGGCGCGACCGGGCCCAAGTCATTCTTGTGGCTCCGGACTGGGCTCGAAGAGTTTGGTATCCCGAGCTACTCAGTATGAGCATCGATCCCCCGATCCGTCTGCCTCTTCGGGAGGATCTTCTGTCGCAGCAGCAAGGGACGGTCCTCCACCCGAACCTGTCCAGTCTCCACCTCCTTGCATGGAGATTGAGCGGCGGCAGTTGATTTCTTTCGACTTGCCTCCCGAAGTTTGTGATGTGATTCTGGCAGCCAGGCGTCCCTCCACTAAGGTGGTATACGCCTGCAGGTGGAACAAGTTTGTGGCATGGTGGACAGCAAAGGCTGTGAATCCCCTTTCTGCCCCTCTTTCTGAGGTTCTACTGTTCCTTCTTTCTCTGGCCCAACAGGGTTCTGCCCTGGGTACCATCAAGGGCTACCTTTGTGCTATCTCGGCCTTTCTCAGGCTTCCTGATCAGCCCTCCCTTTTCAAGTCCCCTGTTGTTAACAGGTTTCTTAAAGGCATTACACACCTTTTCCCTCCTGTTCCGTTTGTAATGCCTCAGTGGGACTTGAACTTGGTTCTTACCTTTTTAATGTGCGCTCCCTTCGAGCCTCTCCATAACTGTCCTCTTCGTCTTCTCACTCTGAAGACAGCCTTTCTGGTGGCTATCACCTCCGCTCGGCGGGTGAGTGAGCTCCAGTCTCTTTCTTGCAAGCCCCCCTCTCTGTCTGTCCATCCAGACAAGGTTGTTCTTAGGAAGGTCCGTCCTTCTGGCCAAAGGTGGTTACTGCCTTCCACATTGGGCAGACCATCACTTTGCCCACCTTCTTTCGGCCTCCGCATCCTTCTAGAGAGGAAGAGAGGCTCCACCGTCTGGACCCAAAACCTGCGATTTCTTTCTATCTGAACCGCACACAACAGTTCCGGGTGGACGACCAGCTCTTTGTTGGGTACGTGGGCGCCAAAAAAGGTCGGGCGGTACACAAGCGGACCATCTCCCGCTGGGTTGTCTTGTGTATCAAAGCCTGCTATTCTTTGGCTAAGAAGGAGCCCCCTGTTGGGCTACGTGCCCATTCCACCAGGGCGACAGCCGCCACCACGGCTTTGGGACGTGGTGTCCCATTGCAGGACATTTGTCAGGCAGCTACGTGGGCCTCGCTGCACACGTTTACCAAGCATTACTGCCTTGACAGCCAAGTCTGGAGAGACGGCTTCTTTGGCCGTTCTGTTCTCCGAGACTTCCTCGTCTGATCTTTGTTCGCAGACCCACCACCGGGGTTGGTATTGCTGGGGTATCTATTCTAAGGTAAGGAATCTGTCACTAACGTGTAACGATATATCTGTAAGAGACAGTAGTTAGTGACCGATTCCTTACTGCCCCACCCATCCTCCCCGTTCTGCAAACTGATTTCTAGGGTTAAGGTCATCCCTTTCAGGGCCCTAGTTTCCAGACACCAGTGTCAGTTTCTTGCATGGCTCTGCGTTTCTGGCGCAGAAAGTCTTGTACAGAACTGACGCCAGCGCGCATGGGCGGCGTCTAAGTACTGGCCGCGACGTCATCCCGGCGATCACGACGCCGACGACGGACGCGTAGCCGCACGACGCCGCCTACCGACGCGCAGGGGTACTGCTACGCAAAACTTTCCGGATCCAGCCTGATGCCTGGGGATATTCTAAGGTAAGGAATCTGTCACTAACTACTGTCTCTTACAGATATATCGTTACACAAGTTAGTAACTTGTGCGTCTGCAAGGAATTTTAATTATTATTTAAAGTGTTATATATTCGACTGAATGTTTCTTTGCTTTTATTAATTGTATCTGAATGTGTATTTTAAGTGTTCTTTTATGACAGATTACCAAAATAAAGATTTGTTGTAGTTGCAAATTCTAATAATTGTTTTCTAAATGTGAAATATCTTTCATATTTGTGGTCACATTGTTGCAAATACAAAACTACTGTGTTACTCGATTACTGGTATTTTATTAAGATTATTAAGGGAGAGGATGTGGCGTTATGGTATCAGAACTGGGGAACCTGGTTTGAGTCCCAACGTCGGCTGAACTCCTTGTGATTCTGGGCAAATCACTCACGCTTACATAAATCTGACCTTGTGTAATATAAAGGGGCTGAGTTTGCGCTACTTACATTTTGCCACAGTTTCTCTTGCAGTTTTGTTTCCCCACACCATAAATATAGGACTACAATTACCACTGGGGAAGTGATATTTTGATCTCCATGTGAAAAAACGTAGGAGTGCATCATTGTCACCTATAGTTCGCACTCAAATATTATGTGTGACTAATTTTACTAAAGGAGTGACATTTATTTGGACCATCCCATGTAGAGGAAAACGTGATTAAACGTGGTGCCTAAAACGTGGCTAATGGAAAATATTGTAAGGGACATGTTAGAATTTATGAGAAATAAAGAGCTAACGTGATAATGAGATGAGTAATTAACTCATGTGGGTAGGCTGAAGTCTAATTAATTGCATGTGAAATAGAATGTATTATTAATAATGTAGTGGAAATTAGATATTGGTGAATTTGGTACATTTGTTGGCTACAGAGAAAATGTGCGCATCCATGTAACGAGTGCACTTGTTAAGTTGGCTATTATTTTAGGCCTAACGTGCAGTCATCTAACTTCTTGTGTGATATATTCTAGCCTAACGAATTTCAGTGCAAGCATATGATGCAGTTAACATTTGATTTGTGCTTAACCTTCAGTGTGGAATGTTTTGCTGTATTTTGCCTCCACTGCAGATGTGGATAAAGCCGTATTGGTTAGCACAGAAGTGTTATTGTTTTGTTCGATAGTGAGGTGTGAAAGTACAAAGTAGCATGAGAGGAATGTGGTAACGAGCATGGGTATGAGTTCCCATGGAGGAGAAGAAGGATGGCCAAGGACAAAGAGGATCGCTTATCTATGTGAGAAGGGAGCTGGAAGAATCAAGCCTAGCCAATGAAAAAATACTTGAGGGAAGGTCACGTGGAACATTTCTTTGGAATGCAGTTAATATTGCTTGTTGATACTTAGGAGATACAGACACCTCTGAGACTTTGTATGGTGCAGACCTATGCTTGCGTGGCTTCATGCTCAGGGCTCGAAAAATCCACTCGCATTGTCGAGCAAGATTTATTTAGGATGAGCTATTTTTAGGGACTACTCGCCCTTTCTGGCGAGCTGAAAATCCTCTAACTTCAGTCACAGAACAAAAAATAAATATAGGCAGACAAACTGACTTTTGACCTCTGTCTCTAAAAAGCCAGCAAATGTGAAAAGATAACAAGATTTAAATGCATCTTTATTGCTCACAAAGTGAAAGAGCAATAAAGATGCCTTTAAATCTTATCTTTGTCTTCCTATATTTATTTTTCTTTCTGTGACTGAAGTTAAAGGGTTTTGTAAAGTGAACTGTGTGACAATTGAACTGTGAAATGAAAGGCTGTAAGATGGCAGGCGTTTTTCTAACACAACACTGAAATAGCTAAGTGAACTGTTCAAACATTTCAAATATATTTCACTAGTTATGAAGACACATTTTTGTAATTCTGTGGTGAAAATAAATATTTTGATAGGATCAAAACAAATTAGAACACTTTTTCTTTGGTGATGTGCACATTTTAAATATTTTTGCTGAAACCCAATTTCCAAACATTGTTTATGTGCTATTATCAGTAAAACTACACGTTAGTGGGAACGTTTTGTGGCCATTTCAATGGAAAATATGCTGTCTGTAAATGACAGTGCACTGCCACATCATGCTTTAGTAATATATTTATGAAAAGTGAGTTTTTAAACATGAACTGGGAATTATTACTGCTCCTGCCCAGATGACAATGCTATTAGGTCGAGTAGATTTTTAAAGTTACTAGACCTGCAGGTCTAGTAACATTTTTATGATTTTTCGAGCCCTGTTGCTACTTGAGCCCTGCTTGAAGTACTTGTGAAGACTTCATTGCTGACACCTTTCTTTCCTTTCCTCTGATATTGGTCCTGAACCTGAAGATCATCTGTTAGAATAGAGGTTCCTTGCTAGGATAGTGTAGGAAAGGGTTGAATTAATGCTCCTTGTTGAGACTCAATTAATGCAGTTTGATTTAACTTTCTTTACCCTGATTGTTTATTTAGTAATTGAACTAATCATACTTTCTCTTCTGTATCGAGCATATCTCTTCAAGAGATTTGGACACGTTTTACTCATTTTATATTTTTATAATGCTCATGCTAAGAGTTTTATGTGAGCTTATTTTTAAATTTGTAATAAATCCCACTAAACCTTTTTCCAGTTGTGGACTGGGTTATTGTGCCTAATAAGATACATATTGAAACTTTAAAATTTGTAATAATTCTCCCTTTTGCCTCTCATGCAGTCAAAGATCCATTGGTAGCAAAAAGTAAATGGGCTCAGATTTTCTTAGTTGAGAGTAAGCTGGAGTACCAGGATGCAAAGAAAACGCATATTTGCTAAGTTAATGGAGATCATGGTTCGCTCTTTGTATATCTTAAATTACATGCTACAACCAGGATGAAAAGTGGAGGATTAAGGGGCGCCAAATTTGGTTCTGCCCAGGGCGCTATCTGCGCAAAAGCCGGCCCTGATCAGAGGATAAGGAAGGATTACATCTTACACTGACGTTTAATTAAGGCGGCAAAGAGTAGTACATTACGTCAAGTTCCTTTAGTGTCGTCACCCATTGAAATGTAGGCATCCGTTCGACACCGCCTCCTCTCTCCCGGAATGGCGGGTGGCAGCAGCAGTTAGGTTAGGTATTACCGCCCGTCTCAAATTTTAGTGCCAACACTGCGACTGACTAGTCACTTTATATCACCCTCTAGCAAAAACCTACTCCACTCCACACTGGAAAGTGCCCGCTAACCGGTATTAGGCAGTCCTCTTCACTGGCTGTCAGATTCGCTCGCTAACTGGTATAGGTCAGCTTCCGCAGTGTTTATATTTCACTTGCGGACTTAGCCAATGTACACTTCGGAATTCTGTTCAGTTCTGTAGGATAAGCTGAGGCGCCGCATTGCTCCAATCCTACGTCACCTTACACATTACGCTCCCTTCCACTGCCCGACTACTCCCAGAATATACTCAATCACTGGATTGGTTGTGTGCGACCTGGAAGTGGCGAAATGTACTGACAAATGTTGCCCGTCTAAAGCTCAGTGATGGACAACGGACGCCAGGCTGAATTTATAGAGGGTCATTGGAAGTAGCGTGCAGGTGGTCTCTATGGTACGCTTACAGCAGAACTTTCGTAATCCTGCAGTGTGGTTGCTGCTTGTACATTGCAAATGCTTTATTTTGTGAGCGATTTGTATGGCCCTGTTTTGCTATTATTATGGCCTTGCAGCGCCCTTGGAGTTCAGGTACCTTCACATTCTGACCTTCTTGATAGTGATAGACCGGAGTTTGTTTTCTGATTGGTTGGATGGGATCAGTAATATGGTGCTTTCGTTTTGTTCATCTCCCTGTGTGTTGCAATGATTAGTGATGTTTAGCGTCTTGCAGGGGTTCTTTACCAGTTTGGGTACCTATCCTATGGTGGGGTTGATATGCGAGTAGCTCAGCCTGAACAATTGTGTTACAGGTAATTGGCAGGATGACATGTTGTTAAGGTGCACAGTGTTCCTTTAGCCAGCGTAGTTGTTTGGTGATGAGTGTGTCTTGTTTTAGGAATGTTATGTTGTCATAGAGGTTTATGTTGTTTTATGAGGAGTAGAGTGCTGTAGAAAGCTCGTTGAGGTCCAACTCCTTGCCAGGTAGGTCGCTCCCCCACCACACAGCTCCGCCTGTGCTGTCCGCCCGCTGCTGCTAAGCTCGCCCCTCCGCTTGTGGCCTCGGTGCCCGTGTTTTCTTCTGTTCGTCCATTTTGCCTTCTGTGCCCTCGCTGCCCCACTGTACTGTGCCCGTGTTTTCTCCGGTTTTCTGTCCATTTTGCCTTCTGTGCCCTCGCTGCCCCACTGTACTGTGCCCGTGTTTTCTCCGGTTTTCTGTCCATTTTGCCTTCTGTGCCCTCGCTGCCCCACTGTACTGTGCCCGTGTTTTCTCCTGTTTTCTGTCCATTTTGCCTTCTGTGCCCTCGCTGCCCCACTGTACTGTGCCCGTGTTTTCTCTGGTTTTCTGTCCATTTTGCCTTCTGTGCCCTCGCTGCCCCACTGTACTGTGCCTGTGTTTTCTCCGGTTTTCTGTCCATTTTGCCATCTGTGCCCTCGCTGCCCCACTGTACTGTGCCCGTGTTTTCTCCTGTTTTCTGTCCATTTTGCCTTCTGTGCCCTCGCTGCCCCACTGTACTGTGCCCGTGTTTTCTCCGGTTTTCTGTCCATTTTGCCTTCTGTGCCCTCGCTGCCCCACTGTACTGTGCCCGTGTTTTCTCCGGTTTTCTGTCCATTTTGCCTTCTGTGCCCTCGCTGCCCCACTGTACTGTGCCCGTGTTTTCTCCTGTTTTCTGTCCATTTTGCCTTCTGTGCCCTCGCTGCCCCACTGTACTGTGCCCGTGTTTTCTCCTGTTTTCTGTCCATTTTGCCTTCTGTGCCCTCGCTGCCCCACTGTACTGTGCCCGTGTTTTCTCCGGTTTTCTGTCCATTTTGCCTTCTGTGCCCTCGCTGCCCCACTGTACTGTGCCCGTGTTTTCTCCTGTTTTCTGTCCATTTTGCCTTCTGTGCCCTCGCTGCCCCACTGTACTGTGCCCGTGTTTTCTCCGGTTTTCTGTCCATTTTGCCTTCTGTGCCCCTCGCTGCCTCTCTCCATTCCCCGCCGCTGCGTCCCTGCGGCCCCGCCCCTGACTGCCCATTCGCTGCCCCTGCCTCCCAGCTGCTCCTCCCTCCCACCTCCCCATATATGGCGGCCGCTGTGCGGCCGCGCCGAAGGCGCGCCTAAGGCAAGCCCGTCTGCGCCTGTCCGCGACTGGACCGCGCCCAGCGCCAGAACCCCTGGGCCGCGCGCCCCCCGCTCCAGCCTCGAGGACCGACGCCGATACGATGCCACCACACTCCACGCTCTCAACCCCGGACGGACACACAACTGCTTCAAGGCTGCCCCGAAACGCACCCATGGTCCCTTCACCTGCCGGAACTGCAGCTACACCAGCCTCAGAGCCACCGAGGCGCCCGCCAAGAAGGACCTCAACCACCTCCGGTGCATCCTACTGAACACCCGCTCCGCACGCAAACACGCCGTCGAGCTCTGGGACCTACTCGACACATCATCACCAGACGTCGCCTTCCTGACTGAGACCTGGATGAACGACTCCTCCGCTCCCGACATCGCCATAGCCATCCCAGACGGCTATAAGATCACCCGCAGAGACCGCATCAACGCAGTAGGAGGAGGAATCGCCATCGTCCACAAGAACACCATCAGGGTCTCAACCAGCACCGACGACACTCTCAGCACCGCCGAACACATGCACTTCCAGATCCACACGGACCCCAACACCACCCTTAGAGGCACCCTTGTCTACAGACCCCCTGGGCCCCGACCCCAGTTCAGCGACTCCATCGCCGACTTCATCAGCACGCACGCCCTGACCTCTACCGACTACATCCTCCTCGGAGACCTGAACTTTCACCTGGAGAACAACAACGACAGCAACTCCACCACCCTGATCGACAGCCTCGCCAACCTCGGTCTGAGCCAGCTCGTCACAACACCGACCCACTCCGCCGGCCACACGCTTGACCCCATCTTCTCCTCAAGCTCCCACGTCTCCTTCAGCCACACCACGGAACTCCTCTGGACCGACCACCGCGGCATCCATTTCACCTTCCAGAAACCCACCACACACCACCGCACCCAACAGATCCCACGCCGCTGCTGGAGCAAAGTCACCGAAGACCAACTCCGGGCAACCCTCGCTCTCAGCCCTCCCTCCGACCCATCCAACACCGACGACGCTGCCTGCAACCTCAGACGATGGATGGACGACTGTGCCAACACCCTCGCCCCGCTGAAAAAGCTCACCTACAGTGACACCACCAAAAGAGCCAGCTGGTTCACCTCGGAACTCCTAGCTTCCAAGCGTACCTGCCGGAAACTAGAGAAGAAATGGCACAGTGATAAGACACCGGACAGCCACACAGCCCACAAAGACGCCATCCGTAACCACCACCACCTCATCAGGTCCGCCAAGAGAATCTCCTTCAAAGACCGCCTCGACAACAACGCACACAACAGCAAGGAGCTCTTCAACATCGTGAAGGAACTCTCCAATCCCAGCTCCAACACCAACGACATCCCGCCGTCGCAACCCCTGTGCACCCAGACAGCCCCAACTAAGATCGATGCACCAGACCCGCCACACACCATCGACCACGACCCCCTGCCAGCCTGGGCCAGCGTGAACATCGAGGACACCATCAAGACCATGAGCACAATACACTCCGGCTCCCCGTCAGACCCTTTCCCGCACCACATCTTCAACAAAGCCAGCAGCTCCATCACACCCCACCTGTGCAACGTCATCAATCTCTCCTTCGAGACCGCGACCTTCCCAGAGAGCTGGAAACACGCAGAGATCAACGCCCTACTCAAAAACCCAAGGCGGACCCGAGAGACCTCAAGAACTTCCGGCCCATCTCCCTGCTTCCGTTCCCAGCCAAGGTCATCGAGAAGATCGTCAACAAACAGCTAACCCGATACCTCGAAGAAAACAGCATCCTGGACCCATCCCAATCAGGGTTCCGCAGCAACCACAGCACTGAGACTGCCCTCATCGCCGCCACCGACGACATCAGGATCCTGCTGGACAATGGTGAGACCGCAGCCCTCATCCTGCTGGACCTCTCCGCCGCCTTCGACACTGTCTGCCACCGCACTCTACGCACACGCCTCCACGACGCAGGGATCCGAGACAAGGCCCTGGAATGGACCACCTCCTTCCTCGACGGCAGAACCCAGAGAGTCCGCCTCCCACCTTTCCGATCCGAAGCCTCCGAGATCATCTGCGGCGTACCCCAGGGATCTTCCCTCAGCCCAACACTGTTCAACATCTACATGGGCCCGCTCGCACGCATCGCCAGACAGCACGACCTCAACATTATCTCCTACGCCGACGACACTCAACTGATCCTCTCCCTCACCAAGGACCCCTCGCCGCCAAAGCCAATCTCCATGAAGGAATGAAGGCCGTCGCCGATTGGATGAAGATCAGCCGACTAAAGCTGAACACGGACAAGACGGAGGTCCTCATCCTCGGCTCCAACCCCTCAGCCTGGGACGACTCCTGGTGGCCAACGACGCTGGGAGCAGCCCCGACACCCACCGACCACGCACGCAACCTGGGAGTCATCCTCGACTCAACGCTCTCCATGGCCAAGCAAGTCAACGCAGTCTCCTCCTCCTGCTTCAACACCCTCCGCATGCTTCGCAAGATCTACAGGTGGATCCCGACAGACACAAGAAGAACAGTCACCCAGGCCCTCGTCAGTAGCAGACTTGACTATGGGAACGCCCTCTACGCGGGAGCCCCGGCCAAGCTCATCAAACGACTGCAACGCATACAAAACGCCTCCGCACGCCTGATCCTCGACGTACCACGCCACAGCCACATCACCCCCCACTTGAGGAACCTGCACTGGCTCCCCGTCGACAGGAGGATCACCTTCAAACTCCTCATCCACGCACACAAGGCACTCCACAAAACTGGCCCAGCCTACCTCAACAGACGACTCTCCTTCTACGTCCCCAACCGCCAGCTCCGCTCCGCCGACCTCTGCCTCGCCACCGTCCCTCGCATTCGAAGAACAACCACCGGCGGCAGATCCTTCTCACACCTCGCCGCCAAGACCTGGAACACCCTTCCACTAAGCCTACGACAGACCCAAGACCTGCTGACCTTCAGGAGGCTACTCAAGACCTGGCTGTTCGACCAGTAGCAGCACCCCCCCTTCCCTCTCCCCAGCGCCTTGAGACCCAAGTAGTGCGCTCTACAAATTCTGTGATTGATTGATTGAACTCTATGATGATTGGGTTGATATTGTTGTGAGATCGGTGACACACATCTATATGGAATATGCTGGACGTGTGCTTGTTCTTTCAAATGTATTGTGTTGAATGTTGTATTCTAATGAGGGCGCTGGTTTGTGCTTAGCAACATCCCAAGTTTGTTTCGCATCTGCATGGCTCTGCACTCTTATATGCATCCTCTTGCCATTTATACTATTTGTTGGGTGCTGTTGTGAGCTCTTTGCCGCCTGTGCCCGTGGTATATCTAAGCTGTTGAATGGTTGTGTTTGATACTGTAACAAGTTATGTTGGATGTTTGAATTGTTACCTGGCGGGGATTACTGTTTTGAGAGTAGTGAGCACCAACTGTATGGTGTTTCTGCACAGCGAAGGATGCGTGAATGGTGTTTTGTCGAATGGCTCCATTTTAATGCAGGATGTAAACGTCTAGATGTTATGCTCACCAAGGTCTGCTGGCTATCCTGAAGGAGAAAAGCAATAGGCAGGCAGTGCAGGCCACATACTCCCATACACACAAACAACTGCAGCAGATTTCACCCTGCCAGACGGAAGATATCAAGGATGGTTCAGCATGGTAGCTCCCCGACCCCCTCCCCCCAAACTGTGGCTCAGTCAATGCAATAAAACACAGCATGCATCTCGAACTAGGTCCCTGGTGTCTAATCTGTCCCTGAGACTTCAGAACAGGAGGCAAGCTCAGCTTCAAGCCCTTGGAGATCTTCCTCAAGATAGTAAAAGTACACACAAAGTTCCTTTTCTCCTTTCCTTGGCAATGAGTAACCACTGCAGGCCAACCCCAAACAGCAAACAGCACAGGGGCAGTCTCCTCCTTCAGCTTCCTTGGTTTCTCTCCTTGGCAAAGGGTTCGTCTTGATTCCCAGAAGTGATCTAAAGTTCTGTGGTCTGGCCCCAATATTTATACTACTAAATCCTTTGTTCTCTGAAGGCAGAGAGTGTCTGTATCCTCTCTCTCTTTCTAATATCTTTCTAAAATATTTACCAAACGTTAATTCTTAGTGTTTGTGCTTTCTGACTCTTTCCACTAGGGGTCCCTATGAGCAATGTGACTGGGGGTCTGCGCTTTATTTCGTTTTTCAACTAAGGAGTGCTCCTCTCCCTTGATCCAAGGTATGTATGTGAGGTATCCCAGCTGCTTACATCCATGCATAGTCATTAATCTCTACAATCAGATAGATTAAATAATTGTTTTGCCTTAATAGTGCCATGGAAAGAATAGAACAGATCTGGCCTCTGAAACTCCAGCGCTGGTTTGGTTTCTGTTTAGCACGAACAGTCCCCAAAATTGGATTATCCTGCAGTGCTTTATGAGCGAAACTGTGGTCACGCGATTCCAGAACTTTAATAACTCGTCCTCTTTTGCTTTACTTGGCAGTACAATATCTCGTACTTCTAGAAATGGTACCATCTCTGTTTTGATACATGAGGAGCAACATTACGCTTGATGGAGCAGGGTTTTGCGAAGATAAAACCTGCTCGGATTAAACCTCTCAGTAACATATATTAACAGTGTGCTGTGAAAATGTTATTAAAGAAAGCTGAAATAAGGGAAAATGCTTTTGCGCATGCGTGAACTAATGCATGAAAACTAGGCCGCAAGTGCTTTGATAAAAAGACTAATGCTGCTTTTGTGCACGTTAATAATGATTGCCAGGAAAATAGCATGGGTTGTGCATGGGTTAGTGCAATGCTGGGATGGTGTGCAATGAAATTACATTTCATGAAAATAATAATGTTATGTTTTTGTTTTCTGTAAAAAAAACAAGCATGGGGCCTACTCTTCTGCATGCCAGTCTGGGGTTAATATTTGGTAGAGAAATTAAATGAATAAAAGAGGGTTTCGAATGAGAAGAGAGAACGCAAAGGCATGAACGTGACCTTCGTAGTGTACTGTATGACTGCCAAGCTACGGAAAAGAAAGTGTGATATCAGTGGAAGTGGAATACTTCATTCACGAGATGGCAGAGGCAAACAATGGAAGCGCAGTGACTTGCAACATGAAAATACGCCGCAGGAAATGTGTACTACAATTGTGTTCAAAATTGTTTCCTGAGAAGAAGCTGTCGTAATGCTGAAAGTTTAAGACAAAAGAATATTGAATAAAGTGGTCATGATGAGAGTGGTGTGACAGAACAACCCCATCATTAGCCAATGAGAGACGGAGTTTGCTCTCATATTGAAACAAATGTAGGTTGGACATTTAGGTTTTAGGGTATAATTGAAAGTCCCTGGGGGGTGTGGTTATTGTAGGTGTTGGTCAGCTAGTGGGAGATCGTCGCTTTGCTGTTTCCAGATAGAGGCCTACCTGTTTCCTGACTCCTGACTTAATCTTTGCCATTCGACTCTTCTCGAAGGGCCTTGCTGCCCTTTGGCTAGAGGGTAGATGTTAGACCTGGCACCATTGGCGTGGGTCTCCCTTCCATTTTTTGCTGTTGCCTCCTGTTAGACCTGGCATCCTTGGCATGGGTCTCCCTTCCATTTTTGTCATAATGCCTCCACTGTTGTCGATATGTTTTTGCTGGACTAGATGCTCATGGGCACTTTGCCACTGCTAATCAGTGCCAAAGTGCAAGTGCTCCTATTGTAAATTGTGATGTGAATTAGTGACTCCATGTTTGGCTTATTTGAATTACTGTCAGACCCTAGTACAGTGCACTGAGTGTGCCCAGGGCTTGTAAATCAAATGCTGCTGGTGGGCTTGCAGCACTGGTTGTGCCACCCACAGAAGTAGCTTGTAAAGTGTGTCTCAGGCCTGCCATTGCAGAGCCTGTGTGCAGACTGTGACTGCCATGTCGACTTGGTAAGTGCACCCACCTACCAGTCCCCAAACCTTCCCTTTTCTTCATATCAGACACCCCTATGGTAGGCCTACGGGCAGGGTGCATTGTAAGGATAAGGTGGGACATGCCTGGTGTGTGTGGCCTGTCCTAATAGTGAATTACAGTCATTTTCGTTTTTCACTATTGCAAGGCTACCTGTTCCCCATAGGCCAGAATGGGCAGTTTGATTATAACATCTTATAATCCTAAACTGACTCAGGGAACTAGGTAGAAATTCGAGTTTAGTATGCCTGAACTCAGAATGATAAAATACATCTTTTAGTGAAGTTGGTTTTAACATTCTGTGTTTGAAAATACCACTTTTAGAAAGTGGGTATTTTCTTGCCTAACTTTCCAGCCTGCCTCTGCCAGCTTGTGTATTGTGTGTCTGGTTTGTGCGTGACAGGGGCTGGGGGTGGCCACAGGAGACTGGGTGAGGCAGCCCAGGGCTGAATAGAGAGATCTGCATCCAGAGTGGAGGGAGGAGTTGCATTTGGGTCTGAATAGGGCTGTGCCTGCCTTCCACAATGCTGGCTCCACCTCCTGCCGGGCGTCTGAGTACCCTGCCCCACATTCTGAAAGGAAAGAAGGAGTCATGTACACAGAGTGCTCCAAAGCTGCACAGAACTGGTTTAAGCTAGGCAAAGGCCTCTCTGCCTCCAGAGAACAAAGAGAATCAGGGTATAAGAGGGGCACCCAGACCCCAGGAAAATTAGATCACTTTTGGGAACAAGAAGAAACCTTTGCTGAGGAGCGGAACCAAGAGGAAACTGAGGAGAGACTATCCCTAAGCCTGAAGTGCTGCTTGGGGGATTGGCCTGCAGTGGTTTGCCTGACTGCCAAAGAAAGGAGAAAGGAACTTTTGCTTTGCTGTTACTTTCATCAACTTGTGAAGGATCTCCAAGGGCTTGGAAGAGAGCTTGCCCCCTGTAACGAAGTCCCAGGACCAGTGGACTTCACCAGCCTTTGTGAATTGCTGCTGGAAACTCTGTTTCAGTGGCTACAGAGGTAGGGAGCTGTGACCGACTCTAACGACCGGCTCGGTGTCCTGTTGACACCGCATCGAGCACCGCTCGCATCTTGCAACGCACAGCCTTGGTCTCACCGACTCCGTCTCGACGCCGTCACCGAGCCGTTGCCTGCACCGTAACCTGTGAGCACCGCACCTCGCAACGCCTCGCTACACCGAATCGAACTGGTCCGACCAACACGGTCACTGCTGCTGAGTTAGAGTCCTGTGACCGCACCGGAGTTGGGCACCGCTCGCACGCTTCGCGACGCACCGCCCGACTCGCATCGCTGTCCGGACTGATCGACGCCAGCTCCTGAATCCGGCTCCGTCGCCGCACCGCAACCTGCCAGCACCGCATCGAAGCACCGTCTCGCCCTGCAACGCACGGCCCTGGTCTCACCGACTCCGTCTCGACGACGTCAACGAGCCGCTGCCTGCACCGCATCGAGGGACAACGCGTCCTGCAACGCTTCCATTTTGCATCGCGACCGCGACGTACAGCCATCCGGCTTGCGCGCCCGTGCCTGCCGCTCCAAGTAAAAGGTACTGTGACCGAGTCGGTCTACGCTGTGTTGGCCCGTCTCGACGCGGTCAGCTGGATTTGTTAGACTCTGTTTGTTCTTGACATAGCCGGAGGAGGCTACCGACTCGCACAGAACCTTGAATTAAGCCTTTTTTATCAGAACTAAGCATTCTTGACAGTATTGTGGATTATTTTTGTCGTTTATGGTCTTGTGATAAATCTATATAAAGTATACCTATTTTTATAAATATACAACCTGTGTGGTGTCCATTTGTAGTGTTGTCACTTGATTACTGTATGTGTTCACAAATGCTTTACACACTGCCTCTGAACTAAGCCTGTCTGCTCGTGCCAAGCTACCAAGAGGGTGAGCAGGGGTTATTTCAGGAGTGTACCTACTTTCCCTGACTAGACTCAAGGGTCCCTATTTGGACAAAGGTACCTACCTCTGCCAACTAGAGACCCCCAAATCTAACACCTCCTATGTTTTTGCTGTGTTTTTGCTGGTCTAGATGCTTTGGGCACTTTGCCACTGCTATTCAGTGCCAAAGTGCAAGTGCTCCCTATTGTAAATTGTTGTAATGGATTAGTGACTCCATGATTGGCCATTTGATTTACTTGTCAGACCCTAGTACAGTGCACCATGTGTGCCCAGGGCCTGTAAATCAAATGCTGCTGGTGGGCTTGCAGCACTGGTTGTGCCACCCACAGAAGCAGCTTGTAAAATGTGGCTCAGGCCTGCCATTGCAGAGCCTGTGTGCAGTCTGGGACTGCCATGTCGACTTGGCAAGTGCACCCACTTGCCAGTCCCTAAACCTTCCCTTTTCTACATGTTAGTCACCCCTAAGGTAGGCCCATGGTACTCCTGTGGGCAGGGTGCATTGTATGTGAAAGATAGGACATGCCCTGATGTGTGTGGCATGTCCTGATAGTGAATTACAGCCAATTTCGTTTTTCACTATTGCAAGGCTATCTGTTCCCATAGGCCAGAATGGGCAGTTTGCTTATAACATCTTATAATCCTAACTGACCCAGGGAGCAAGATAGGAAAATAAAGTTTAGTATGCCTGAACTCTGAATGTTAAAATACATCTTTTAGTGTGGGTGATTTTTACATTCTGTGTTTGAAAATACCACTTTTAGAAAGTAGGTATTTTCTTGCCTAACCATCCAGTATGTCTCTGCTAGGTTTGTGTATTCCATGTCTGGTTTGTGAGTGACAGGGGGCTGGAGAGGGCCTTGGCTCCAGCAGTCTGATGGGTCAGGGCTGGGCTGAATAGGCCCTGCATTGAATAGAGAGTAGGGGGAGGAGATTTCCTTTCAGTTGCCAGAGCCTATATAGAATAGAGAGTAGGGGGAGGAGATTTCCTTTCCCTTGCCTGAGCCTTCATAGAATAGGGAGTAGGGGGAGGAGTTTTCCTTTCAGCTACCTGGGCCAGGTCTGCTCTCAACAATGCTGTCTCCACCTCCTGCCAGGAAGCTGCACCAGGGAGGACAGAACTGGTTTTGACTAGGTACAGATTTTATTATATGCAGATGACGCGGTACTTTTATCAAGAACATCAAATGGTTTACAGCTTTTAATAGAAACATTTGCAGATTTTATGGTTAACAAACATTTGGTTTTAAATTTGAAAAAAACTTTTACAATGGTGTGTGGTAATAGAAAAGCAAAAACAAAGATGCACTATGTGAAAAATGTTTCCATCAATTCGACAAAATCCTTTGTATATTTAGGGTTAGTTTTTGAGGCAAATGAAAGCTGGGGAGCCCACATTGAGCATTGCAAGAAAAAGCTCATTAAATCAACTGAGGCACTCTTTAGATTCTCAAAAAAAAAAGGGAAATAAACCGATAAGAGAAATGCTGACCTTATATAGAACTAAATGCATAGGAAGTACCTGTTATGGTTCTGCTTTGTGGGGGGGCAGAAATTGTACTAGTATCTTGTCACAGGAAAATGTATTCCTTCGGAGACTCTTGGCAGTACCAAGCTCAACACCCACTTATAGTATACATCGAGAATTGGGGGTTGCATATATGGGCGATTCTATTAGTTTTGCAGGCCTAAATACTTGGCACGGCATATGGAGCAAGGAGGGTACAAAATTCACACAGGAGGTAATTAGAGACGTAATTGCATTAGATCATGGGAAGAATATTCCCTGGTTAATATATATAAAAAATCTACTAAAAGAATGCGGTTTAAATTTTGACTTAGAAGACCCGTCCCAAATACAGTGGTATGGAAAAAGGAAAATCAAGACAGACTTGATTGAATTACGCACACAGCGGCGTGAAGTAGAAGCCATCTCAAAACCACTTACCAGAGAATATTTGGATATAACTATAGGGCCGGGCATTCAATCCTATCTATTACAAGTTACCGATATTACCCATAGATTTTATCTTACTAGAGTGCGCATGGGCCTGGCTCATTTTTTAATAGCTTTCCCGATTGCAGGAAAGTGGAATCGAAACTTGCCAAAATGTCCATGCAATGGCAGTATGAAACAATCATCTTTGCATTTTATCCTTTTCTGTGATTTTTATAAACAGCTTAGAAAACAATTATTACGTCCTCTGTTTCAAAAAGAAAGGCTATATTCTCATAAATCTGCCTTTGAATATATTTGCGCATTAAAGGATGTGAAAGTCTGTAATGCAGTGGCACTTTATATCCAAAAAGCTATAAAAGTACGAAAGAGCCTGTCGCACTTAGAGGCTCTTTTATATGAAGAAACTGAATTTTAATGAATACAGCTTGCATATGGATAGTAAAATGAAATTTTAGTGAAACTTTTTATGTTTTATGTTTTTAAAGGTTCTTTTGACTGTAAACCGATAAACTGTGAAATTTGAATCTCATTTATACAATGCACAAATATTTGTATTACGGAGATCTTTGTAGTTTTGCACATTTATGCATTCATTTTGCACATGTGATATTTTTGCACAATAGTTTTAAGCAATTCTTGTCTGTATTGATAATAATGAGTGTATGATTAACTTTGCCATTTTTATTAGGAGTGTTGATTTTACTGTGTTATAGTATGCTTTTATGGATGTAAATACTACACCGAATAAAGCTGGTTTTGATTTGATTTGACTAGGTACAGACACTCTCTGCCTTCAGAGAACAAAGGATTTAGTAGTATAAATATTGGGGCCAGACCACAGAACTTTAGATCACTTCTGGGAATCAAGACGAACCCTTTGCCAAGGAGAGAAACCAAGGAAGCTGAAGGAGGAGACTGCCCCTGTGCTGTTTGCTGTTTGGGGTTGGCCTGCAGTGGTTACTCATTGCCAAGGAAAGGAGAAAAGGAACTTTGTGTGTACTTTTACTATCTTGAGGAAGATCTCCAAGGGCTTGAAGCTGAGCTTGCCTCCTGTTCTGAAGTCTCAGGGACACAAAGACTTCACCACCAGCTCCCCTGAATTTCCTTGCTGGGAATTCTACCTGCAGAGAGGTGCCTGCTGTTGTTTTGGGCCCTCTGGAGACTGCGTGTCACTGGGAGCGCGACGCAACGAGGAAGAAGCGTGTCGCCGCCGCAGCTGTTGCCGTTGCATCGCCAAAGAAGCGTGTCGCCGCCGTAGCAGTTTGCCGTCGCATCACCGACGAAGCGCGTCGCATCACCGGAGAAGCGTGTCGCCGCCGCAGAGGTCGCCGTCGCATCACCGGAGAAGCGTGTCGCAGGGTCTGTCGCGGCTACAAAGTTCATCGATTTCGCCGCACGGCCGCCGGTCGTGCATGCATTGCATCAAAGACGCCATTTTGTTGCATCGCACCGGATCATCGCATCGAGGCGCCATCTTGTCGCATCGCACCGGATCGCAGTAAGAAACAGACGCTTCGCCTCCTCTCCGATAAGGAACAGACGGATCGCCTCCCCTGCGCTGCAGTAAGGAACAGGTGCACCGCCTCCCCCGAAGCAAGGAACTGACGCATCGCCTTCCCTGCGACCCTTTTGTTTATGTTGCGTTACGCATCCAAGGTACTTTGAGAGTAAAGTGTCGCATTTACCATCTACATTGAACTAAGCTATTTCTACCATTTGAAAGTCATATTTTTGAATACTGTATTGTGGATTTTTGTCGTTTGGTCTTGTGTTAAGTCTAGATAAAGATTACTTATTTTTCTAAACTGGTGTGGTGTCCATTTGTAGCGCTTTCACTGTATTACTGTATGTGTTTACAAATGCTTTACACACTGCCTCTGAGATAAGCCTGCCTGCTCGTGCCAAGCTACCAAGGGGGTGAGCAGGGGTTATTTTAGGAGTGTAGCCCCCTTACCCTGACTAGAAGCAAGGGCCCCTACTTGGTCAAAGGTACCTACCTCTGCCAACTAGAGACCCCCATTTCTAACATTGGTGGTCAGCGGTGAGGATTTGGACTTGCATTTGTGATTCATATACATTGATTGGTGTACACTACTAGTGAGTGCAGACCATAACGCGACCACATACATTTTGGTAGAATCTTTTCCTTGGGACTTATATTTTTGCTAGAAACTGCCAATCCTTGTTACCATGAGCAAAGCAGCATCCAACGCATCTATGGATCTACAATTTGAAGAAGACAAGGTTGATATTTACACTGTGCCACAGCTGAAAACATCCTGTAAAAGATTTAAAATCCCTGTGAAAGGCATCACCAAGAAGGAAGAGTTCCAAAAGGCGCTGAGGGCCTGGTTGGAATCTAGAAATGCTACTGAGCATCCTGAAGAGCCTAGGGATGAGGCAGAGAATACAGATGGGCAGCTAGATGGGCCATTGGGCCTGACCGGGGAGAAAGTACCTTCCAGGGCAGGCAGCAGTGTTTCTTCAAAGGGCCTGTCCCCAGAAGAGCTGGAGGACAGGGAAAAAGATTAGAATGCACAGGATGGAGCTAGCCAAGCTCAAACTGGGTAGTCAGATGGAATTAGAAAGCAAGAAGTTAGCCTTGGAAGAAAAAAGGATGCATTTGGAGCATGAGAGGATGTTGAGGGAGTTGGAATTGAAAGCCAGGAGCTTAGAAATTATTCCCTCTGGTGGCAGCACACCATCCGTGCCTGTAGAAACAAGAGTATTCATCCCCAAAGATGTTATTAAGGAGTTCCACAAGAATGAAGATATTGGGCAATGGTTTAAGGCCTATGAGGTAGCTATGACCTCCCACCGTGTCCCTGAGAAGGATTGGGGAGCGGGGTTGTGGGGCGGTTTCTCAGTGATGGACGGGACACCTTGTTAGACTTGCCCTCTGAGGACCAGAATTCCTATGTCCACATGAAGGAAGCCTTGATGACCAGGTATGGGTTGACCCCAGAGCTTTATAGACAAAGGTTTAGAAATTGTAAGAAACTGGAGTCAAGCACTTGGGTAGAATGTGTCTCTTTTTGGCAGAGCATTGGGTGGTTGGGTGAAGGGTAGCAAAGTGAATGATTTTGAAGCGCTCTATAATTTGATTGCATGGGAGCACTTGTCCAGTAATTGTTTTCCAGAGCTACGCCAGCACCTGATTGATAGTAAGCTGACTATACCTAGGAAGCTTGCTGAGGAGGCGGACCGCTGGGTTAGTACCTGGGTCCACAAGGGTCATGTGGGAGACTCCGCCAAAGGTGGGCAGGGTCCCCAGCAGAAGAGTGGGTGGGACAAGGGTAAACAGAGGGAGTTCCAGAAAGGACCCCAAAGTAATCCCCAAGGGAACCAAGGGAAGGGTTCCCAGCCTCCCCCTGAGAAGAAGTCAGGGGCCCGACAGATAAGCCTGTTCAAAAGGGGCCCAGGACATGTTATACTTGTGATCAGGTGGACCACTGCTTCTGGGATCCTAAGTGTCCCCTGAAAGGAAAGACAGCACCCACTGGTGTACCGCCCCGGCAGATGGCTAGTGTAGCCCTGGGGGAGGAGTTGGGTGCCTAAGGTGGGTGGGGTCCCGCAGAGATGTCCCTGGTCTCTTTAGGAGACAGTGAGATGGTCCCTAGGACCCAGCTGCCTGATAACACTAAGAAATACAGGCAGTGGGTGACCATCAATGGCCATAGGGTGGAGGCTCTGAGAGACACCGGAGCCAGTGTGACAGCTATCAGTTGTCGGCTGGTGTCTGAAAAGCAGGTGATCCCCCATGCATTTTACCCTGTAGTTGCCGCTGACAACTCAGAGAGCCACTGTAAGGTGGCCCAGGTTCCCTTTGAGTGGGGGGGGGGTCTCGGGTACCTTTCAAGTAGCTGTGAGGCCAGCCATGCCTGTTGACTGTCTGCTAGGCAATGATTTGGAAAGCTACCTTGGGCTAAGGTGGAGAGAAGGTCTCATTTGGAGATGTTGGGTCTGCCTGAGTGGGCGTGTGACCACTCGGTCCATGGCAGCCAGTAAGGGTGTTCAAGAGGACCTGGAGCCTGAAAGAGTGGCCCAGGTGCCTGCCTTAAAGAGAAGAGGCAGGGGGCGTGGGAAACCAGCCCCCGAAGTTCCCACAGTCCAGGAGGAGGCAGACCTTGAGGGGGATGCCCTGGAACCTACAGGGGAACAAGTAGCTGAACTGGGGGACCTGCCTGAGCTGACCCATTGGCAGCAGGAAGGAGGACCCTCCAGGGAAGATTTCTGCGAGGAGCAGAAGTGCCCTTCTCTTGTGGGTTTGCGGCAACAGGCCACAAACCAGGCAGCAGGTGATCAGTCTGGATCACATTGGATCTACTGGGAGAATGGTCTCCTGTATAGCGAGCCTAAGGTTGCTGAGCCTGGGTCAGCCCGTGTGCTGGTGGTACCCCAGCGCTTCAGAGCCTTCCTACTGGGTCTGGCTCATGATGTACCTTTAGCAGGACATTTGGGACAAGACAAGATCTTTGAAAGGCTTGTCACCCACTTTTATTGGCCCCAAATGCGCAAGAGTTCAGATACTCATTGCAGGACCTGTCAGACTTGCCAGACAAGTGGTAAGAGTGGGAGGAAGCAGAAGGCTCCTCTCCAACCGTTCCCTGTGGTCAGCACCCCCTTTGAAAGGGTGGGCATTGACATTGTGGGGCCTCTGGATCCCAAGACAGCCATGGGCAACAGGTTCATCCTGGTCTTGATGGACCATGTCACCAGGTACCCGGAAGCCATCCCTCTCAGGACTGTGACGGCCCCCGTGGTGGGACATGCATTGATGGGGATTTTCTCCCGTGTGGGGTTCCCCAGAGAGGTGGTGTCAGACCGTGGTACCAACTTCATATCTAAGTATATGAAGTCCCTGTGGCAGGAGTGTGGTGTAACCTACAAGTTCACCACTCCTTACTGCCCCCAAGGTAATGGGCTGGTTGAGAGATTCAACCGGACCCTAAAAGGCATGATTATGGGTCTTCAGGAACCTATGAGGCGTAAGTGGGACGTCCTCTTGCCATGCCTTCTGTTTGCTTACAGAGAGGTGCCACAGAAGTCCTTAGGGTTCAGTCCCTTTGAACTGCTGTATGGTCACCCTGTAAGAGGACCTCTGAGTTTGGTAAAAGAAGGCTGGGAGAAAGCTCCCAGTAAACCTCCCCAGGATGTATATAGCTACATGCTGGCCTTCAGAAACCAAACTCGGCGTTTCAGACAACTTGCTCAGGCGAAGCTGGAAGCCAGCCAGGATGAGATGAAACGGTGGTATGATCAGAATGCCACTCTGATTGAGTTTCAGCCTGGACAGAAAGTGTGGGTCATGGCCCCCGTGGAGCCTTGTGCTCTCCAGGATAAGTGGACCGGACCATTTGAGGTGGTGGAGCGCAAGAGTGATGTCACCTACTTGGTGGACTTGCGGTCTCCTAGGAACCCTTTGCGGGTCCTGCATGTAAACCGCCTGAAGCCCCACTTGGAGAGGTCCGAAGTGGGCATGCTCCTAGCAACAGATGATGGAATGGAGGAGGAGACTGAGCCTCTTCCTGACCTCCTGTCTGCAACAGAGCAAGATGGGTCAGTGGACTGTGTGAACCTCTCTTCCGCCCTGACCCCTGAGCACCAGGGTGACTGTCGCCAACTGTTGGGACAGTTTCCTGATCTGTTCTCCCTGACTCCCGGTGTCACTGAGTGGTGCGTCCATGATGTGGACACTGGGGACAGTCCTCCTGTAAAGCACAAAACTTACAGAGTGACTGACAGGGTGAGAGCTTGCATCAAGGAGGAGGTCTCCAAGATGTTTGCTTTAGGGGTGATTGAGTCCTCTAACAGCCCTTGGGCCAGCCCAGTGGTCTTGGTCCCAAAGGCTGCCGCGCCTGGTGCCACACCCGAACTCCGGTTCTGTGTGGACTACCGAGGACTCAATTCAGTCACCAGGACTGACGCGCACCCCATCCCCAGAGCTGATGAGCTCATTGAACGGTTAGGGGCTGCCCGGTACGTTTGACTTAACGTCTGGGTCCTGGCAGATCGCCTTAACTGATTGGGCAAAAGAGAGGTCAGCATTCTCCACACGAGATGGGCACTACCAATTCCGGGTTATGCCCTTTGGGATGAAGAATGCCCCTGCCACCTTTCAGAGGTTGGTCAACCAGGTGTTGGCTGGACTGGAGGATTTCAGTGCAGCCTACCTGGATGACATCGCAGTGTTCAGCGCCAGTTGGGAAGAACATCTGCGCCACCTCTGGGAAGTGTTGATGGCACGGTGGAGGGCAGGCCTCACGATCAAGGCGAGTAAGTGCCAGATCGGGCAGGGTTCCGTGGTGTACTTGGGACACCAGGTTGGGAGCGGCCAGGTGGCGCCCCTACAGCCCAAGATTGAGACCATCCTGGCTTGGGAACCCCCCAAGACCCAGACAGAGGTGAGAGCCTTTTTAGTACTCACAGGGTACTACAGGAGGTTTGTCAAGGGGTATGGAAGCATTGTTGCACCCTTGACAGAGCTGACTTCCAGGAAGCAGCCCAAGAAAGTGAACTGGACTGACACCTGTCAGAAAGCTTTTGATGCCCTGAAGACTGCCATGTGCACGGCGCCCGTGCTTCAGGCGCCCAACTTCTCAAAGGAATTCATTGTGCAGACAGACGCTTCAGAGCATGGTGTGGGGGTTGTACTTTCACAGATGAATGAGGAGGGCCTAGACCAACCTGTAGCCTTCATAGTAGGAGGTTACTTCCACAGGAACAGAGGTGGAGTGCAATTGAGCGTGAGGCATTTGCTGTGGTCTGGGCACTGAAGAAGTTGAGACCATACTTGTTTGGGACTCACTTCCGGGTTCAGACAGACCACAGGCCCCTCAGATGGTTGATGCAGATGAGGGGTGAGAATCCAAAGCTGTTGAGGTGGTCCATTTCCCTACAGGGGATGGACTTCACGGTGGAACACCGCCCTGGTACAGAACACGCCAATGCTGATGGTCTGTCCAGATTTTTCCGCCTTAGTGAAGAGAACTCCCAAGAGGTAGGGTAGTTCTCCCCACATTTCAGCTAGAGGGGACACGTGTTAGACCTGGCACCATTGGCGTGGGTCTCCCTTCCATTTTTTTGCTGTTGCCTCCTATGTTTTTGCTGTGTTTTTGCTGGTCTAGATGCTTTGGGCACTTTGCCACTGCTATTCAGTGCCAAAGTGCAAGTGCTCCCTATTGTAAATTGTTGTAATGGATTAGTGACTCCATGATTGGCCATTTGATTTACTTGTCAGACCCTAGTACAGTGCACCATGTGTGCCCAGGGCCTGTAAATCAAATGCTGCTGGTGGGCTTGCAGCACTGGTTGTGCCACCCACAGAAGCAGCTTGTAAAATGTGGCTCAGACCTGCCATTGCAGAGCCTGTGTGCAGTCTGGGACTGCCATGTCGACTTGGCAAGTGCACCCACTTGCCAGTCCCTAAACCTTCCCTTTTCTACATGTTAGTCACCCCTAAGGTAGGCCCAAGGTACTCCTGTGGGCAGGGTGCATTGTATGTGAAAGATAGGACATGCCCTGATGTGTGTGGCATGTCCTGATAGTGAATTACAGCCAATTTCGTTTTTCACTATTGCAAGGCTATCTGTTCCCATAGGCCAGAATGGGCAGTTTGATTATAACATCTTATAATCCTAACTGACCCAGGGAACAAGTTAGGAAAATAAAGTCTAGTATGCCTGAACTCAGAATGTTAAAATACATCTTTTAGTGTGGGTGATTTTTACATTCTGTGTTTGAAAATACCACTTTTAGAAAGTAGGTATTTTCTTGCCTAACCATCCAGTATGTCTCTGCTAGGTTTGTGTATTCCATGTCTGGTTTGTGAGTGACAGGGGGCTGGAGAGGGCCTTGGGTCCAGCAGTCTGATGGGTCAGGGCTGGGCTGAATAGGCCCTGCATTGAATAGAGAGTAGGGCAGACTTCTTCAATCTGTGGAGAGCGCCCCCCTGGGGGGGCGCGCCATCATCTCAGGGGGGGCGCGCACTCCACCGGAAAATCTCACCTGTTTCTAAACGTCGAAAGTACGTTTACTTCCTGCATTTCTTCCCCTTTTCAAATAGGGCTTTTGGATTGGTGAACTCCTTCACAGCAGCCAATCAGCACTCAGTAACGTCACCACTGACGTTACACCAATGAAGGGGACAGCTATACCGATGGTAGGAAGTGCCGCGAAATCAGGAGCATAAAGCTCCTGAATTCGTCTACTTTTTGGGTAGTGTGGCGTTTCTTTACTCCTGCCGTTTGCTGCCTTTCACTTTCTTCGTTGCCGGTTCCTGTCTTGTCGCGGTTATCCTGGTGTATGATCTGCAGTTGACTTCATCGACGTGAAGAATTCTAGTGCTGATGCACTGGCGTTCTCCTGCTGCTGTCGGAAGATTGAACCACCAACAGGTAAGTTTATAACACTTTTATTTTCTCCCTATTATTTATAGCCTTATGTGCAAACATTCTCCTTTCAATGCTGCCTAGTTTTCTCAGTCGGGCGGAGGTGGGCCGGGGAGGAGGCTGGGGGGAGAGAGGGAAAATCGAAGAGACACGACATGCCCAAGTTTTCTCAGTCGGGCGAAGGTGGGCAGGGGAGGAGGCTGGGGGGAGAGAGGGAAAATCGAAGAGACACGACATGCCCATACTAATTTTAAGTATCTTGCAACGGGGCACGACGTTCTCATAATTTTGTAATTTAAAGACACCTCAAGGTCAGAAGGCTTGTCAGTAACAGAGGAGTGTTAATCTTCTGGGAGACTTGCAAATGTGTTCTCTGTACCCCGGTTGTGCAAGGTATTGTAATCAGAAACTGCTGTTGAACCGTTCTCTCCAAAGGGTTCTGTTAATGTACAAATGGTATTTTTTTCTTGTTGGAATATGGTGCATCATGTAAAGTTGATGTGGGAGAGGGAAGGGAAGCTTGGAACGAACGTCCGCTCACCCAAGCTAGTAAACAGTTACCAGCAAACTCTAGCGCTCGTGTTCAGCAGATTGTTCAAATAAAATCTATTTAGAAAGGGCCTGTGGCTATCCGTACTCCCTTATGCTGCAGCTGCACTCTGCCTGGCTGCCATCTCCACCCTTCCTCCCTCACACACACATGTATGCCCATGGACTTTTCTTTTACAAATCAGCAATGTCATTGTCTTCAGAATACATCATGTAGTTAGTGAAAGTGAGCCGAGCAGCGCTGGTTACACTGAGTCACCTAATAATTTGGAAAATATGGGCTTTGAAAGTAAACGCATTTTCATCTTAAATACTCACTTTTCCATTTAGGTATATGTATAATAATTCAACCAAGCAAAGGCTTGTAATTCTGTAGGCTGGGCTGCACACAGGAGAGCTACTCATGGGTAGCAAGAGAGCTACCAGTAGCTTGCGAGCTACTTTTTGGAGAAGCCTGATCTACTGTTACACTGACTTGGTATGCTATGAAAATGTGCTTTTGCTGGTGCAGTCACGTTGCTCAAATGGGTGCAATTTCAGATATTTATGTTTCCCTCGTCTTCATTGCTTGATTTGTGTCACTCATAGTCGTTGAAATGTAAGTCATAATTACACTGAAATTATGAAAATGTCACACATTGCAATGCAGAGCAAGGTTATTTTAAATAAAATTGCAATGGGGCAGGACGTGCCTATACTTCTGTAGTGTAAAGAAACATCTCTGGGGGTTTCAGCAAGGCCGTAGGAACAGAGCAAGGGAGAAACAAACTCTGTGTGCCCAATTATAGACAACAAAAACCTGGAACACAGCGCCTTCTGCTGTTCAAAGAGATTTTCATTTTTATATTATTACAAAAACGCCTGCACTCACAAGGGAATCACTAATTCACTCTTAGGCAGCCACTTGTTACCAGACAACAGAAGCACACAAGAGCAAAGACGTTTTATTTTCAGTAAGCAAAGCAAGAGTGCCTCATCCTCACGGAATCTGTACACACAGCACAGAGAAAAACACACATGCAACCAGAGAGTCTCACACCACAAACACATGAAGGGAGTGAACAGATTTAATATTTCGTGAGAGGCTGATAAGAAAGCTTTTGAAGAACTTCACTGTAGTTTTGCAGGTGTTGCGCACGCAGGGCGTTGCTTTCTTCAGCACACTGGTGCCTTCTTGCTTTGATTCTAGTTGCACCACTATACTGCTATCTAATGTGGGTTATTTCCATTGGTTTCTACAGCTTTCACTTGGGTGTTTAATTCACCCCCTCCCGTGCCCCATGCCCTACCACTTTTTATTTGCAGCAGCCGCCACTAGAACCAGGGCAACAAAATGGACTGGCGATCAAGACCTTGCCACCACTGTCAGTAACTGTGCACTGTTTGAGGAGCCGGTCACATATTTTGCAGTCTCTATTTCCCATTGTTTATCCAATGTGAAAAGCCATTTAAATGTTATTTTGAGGACTCTATTTCATTTGATATCATTTGTAAATACATCTTTTCTATGTTTCCACAAAAAAACTGCAGGCTTGAGAGACTGCTTCCTTTCTCAAAGCCACTGGCACAGCAGCTCAACTATTCTATGTGCTCTTTGAATATGAGGCTTTATGGGTAGGAAACACACTAGGTGCTTGCAGGGCCAGCTTTAGAGTTAAGGGCGCCTGGTGCGACAATCTTTTTTGGCACCACAACCCCCAATAACCTCCATCGCCACGGACTCCCTCACTACCACCTTCCATAGTGTCACTCAACTCTCCACAGTCCCTTTCTTGCATGCATTTCTTTCGTTTTATATTGCTACTCATACCAACCATAGGGTGTCAGAGCACTTTGCATCACACACGTTATACACAGTGCATAATTCGTGTAAAAAAAAAAAAAAATAGGTGCTGGTGTCCAGAGCTCTGCTCAAATGCCCAAAGCCAGCAATATTAAATGTTAGTTTTCCAAATATGTTGTTTTGTAATCTGTCATGCCTTTAATCCACTACCAGTCACACCCTGCACCTTTATCTCACTTTTGCAGTTTCCTGCTTTCTCCCTCTGTGACTTTTTTCTGTTTTTCTTTTCCTCTTTCTTCCCCTTTGTGTGTTTGTTTATTCCTCTCTTTCTCTAGGTAAATGTGCGATGAGGAAAAATAAGTGACAGTCACCGAAAATGAGTGCCGGTGGACCCTAAAGACAACCACCGGATTAAATTGAGCACTGGTTACTCAGAGGCAATGAATCTTATGTGTATAAAGCATTCTATAGGAAATGTTACACAAAACAGTGAGGAATACCGTTGTGTGATCTGCATGGTATACGTTCTTTGCAGCAAGCACATTAACCCTCTGCGCTACATTATGAGTCAAAAATGCCACTAGACAAAACTTCATCTCTCTTCAGCAGAAAGATTAATCACCTGCGTTATCTTGACATTTTTATTGTTGCCTGAAAACTGCTAGACAGCAAGGAAACAGCAAGTACTTTTAAAACCAAAAGTTATTGAACACATCGGCTGTACCGCCCTAAAGCGGGCCCTGGGAAATTGTTTGGTCAGTATGGGCTTGACTTTGGGGTTTGTAGGCTTTTTGGGAAAAAGACAAATTGGGGATTATACCTGAGGAATATTTTGGCCATAAAATGCCCCAGTTTTCTAGAACTTTATGCTGTACAATGGATCATTTGATTTTATAAACCAATACAACTAAGCAAACCCCACCCTCTAAGTTTGCATTCGTCCACTATGCTCGTTTGCATGCTGTACTTGGATTGATACTTTCCACCCCATCAAATTGAAGGGGAGGGATGTGGTTTTATAGCCAGAGCTGTTGACTTTGTAAGTGGGGAGCCGGGTTTGAATCCCATCCTCGGCGTAACATCAAGTGATCTTGGACGAAATAATGTAATTTATCCATGAGTAATGAAAACAAATCTGACCCTGTGTAATGTAACTGGTGCTCATTTAAAGTGTTCCAGTGCCCAGGAGTTTGCACAATGTAAAACTGTGAAAAAATTATATATTTAAAGTAATTTATTGGCATTCATTTTTCCCAATATATCAAGGTGGTGTCTTAACCAATGGAGTCTTAGCCTGGGCATAGGAAAGATTTATATTTTGAATACAACATTTTTAGAAGGTACAGTGTGGCGGTACGGAGTATCCCAGTAGCCCTCCTTGTCCCTTTATAGATGCCGTTCAGCAGCACACGTTATATGGACAATTTTTGATGCTGTAGAATTTTTTTTCCCCAGTGCTTTTTTTGCTCTGGCCTTCCGTCTGCAAATATGGTACAGGCCTAAGAGCAAAGACCAGGGCCCCATGAAAATTATGTACAACCTCTTGAGCCGGTCAGAGATGTGCCCGTACTTAAACCGCTCAATAACCATGATTAAGACTTCTGGATTTGAGAATCAAAGGCAGTGCAAGTTTCGCATAGCGGCGGTCTGTGGGTCATAAAAAAAACATCCAAATACATGCTCATCCAATCCTCGTGCCTCTTCAGAGGAACTGCACGTGTTGAAATATTGGCAAGGCAAAAGTAAAGGAAACTTGTCGCTTACAGGAGAGTGGGTGTGTTGGTTATGGAGGATATTGAAGTGAAGGAGCTCCAAGGAAGTACATTCAAGATCAATTTAACAAACATGAAAAAATGGAAAGCTAACGTGGCCCTGCCAGAAATCAAATTCTTAACTTGGAGATCATGGCTATCTTACCAGCCGTCAGGACTTGAAACTAATAACTTGCAGATCATGGCATACTTTATTTGCCCTCAAGATAAGGCAGCAGGTAACTTCTAGGCATGTCATTCACTCCCTTGCCAATCACTATGATTCTGATCTCAGGGGAGCTTTCATGTCTCATGCAAAACATATTAAGAACATGCAAGTAATATTTCTTAAACATTTTCTCTTCATTGCAAGGGAAAACGCTTTTTGATCGCTAGGCAGAGGACTCCTATTCAAGCAGCAGGAACATCAGAGGAAGTGAATAAGAAGGTACGCATTTGTTTTTGAGTGATGGGTGAAGGGGCAGTGCTGAAGTTTGCCCTCACTAACCTTTGAACAAGTAACTTGCAGAGCCTCAACGGTGGTATACAGCATATACATACTGCAGCAATTATGGAAGCACCTACTTAAAGCCTGGATGAGCTGGAATTACGTTTTATCCACTTATCATAAAATTATTTTTTTATCCAATTTTTTTATTTATAATATACGAAGAATTTTTGTAAAAAAATTTGGGAAACTACAAAACCTGCTCTACCTCATGAAGCTGTAAAATTGTAGCCATGTACTATTCATTAACATGCAGCTTCGGAATTTTGTATCTTAGGTTAAGCACACATTTGACATGGACCGTTTCCTGCTGCCAAAAGATGGTAGAGTGGTCAAGCGAAAGGCAGAAACAGATGGAGAGAGAAAAGCTGCAAAAACACGGAAATATGATGCCTCCTATTTGGACTTTGGGTTCACCTGCAGTGTTGTTAGTGGAGAAAGTAGACCACAGTGTGTGGTTTGTGGCGTGATCTTAGCTAATGACAGCTTGTGGAGCACAACCTGAGGATGGCAGTAGCAAGAATCCATCGACAGATTGACCGTCTCTGTGGCGAAAAACAGGCACACCCATCACACTAATGTTAGTGGTGTTATTATCAATCTATGTCAAATCATGTGTTATATGTGTAAAACAAAGCTTCATAGTAAAAACAATTTGCGCACATTTCATCTTGGAAAATTTTGATTTAAATTGTGTAATAAGCCTCTGTCATTTAACCACACCCACTCACAAACCTGCAGTTTACTAAACACTCTTATTGTGTTTAACATTATTTGCCAGATATGGCCCGTGATATGCGGGTGGCAGTCGATTATATAGTGTACCAGATTCCAGAAATTTCTGTCGGGTGGTGGGGGGGGCCCGACATCTAAAAAAAGTTAGCTGGGGGGGCTCAGCCTACAAAAGTTTGAAGACCTCTGGAGTAGGGGGAGGAGATTTCCTTTCAGTTGCCAGAGCCTATATAAAATAGAGAGTAGGGGGAGGAGATTTCCTTTCCCTTGCCTGAGCCTTCATAGAATAGAGAGTAGGGGGAGGAGTTTTCCTTTCAGCTACCTGGGCCAGGTCTGCTCTCAACAATGCTGTCTCCACCTCCTGCCAGGAAGCTGCACCAGTGAGGACAGAACTGGTTTTGACTAGGTACAGACACTCTCTGCCTTCAGAGAACAAAGGATTTTGTAGTATAAATATTGGGGCCCAGAACTTTAGATCACTTCTGGGAATCAAGACGAACCCTTTGCCAAGGAGAGAAACCAAGGAAGCTGAAGGAGGAGACTGCCCCTGTGCTGTTTGCTGTTTGGGATTGGCCTGCAGTGGTTACTCATTGCCAAGGAAAGGAGAAAAGGAACTTTGTGTGTACTTTTACTATCTTGAGGAAGATCTCCAAGGGCTTGAAGCTGAGCTTGCCTCCTGTTTTGAAGTCTCAGGGACACAAAGACTTCACCACCAGCTCCCCTGAATTTCCTTGCTGGGAATTCTACCTGCAGAGAGGTGCCTGCTGTTGTTTTGGGCCCTCTGGAGAATGCGTGTCGCTGGGAGCTGGAAGCGTGACGCAACGAGGAAGAAGCGTGTCGCCGCCGCAGCTGTTGCCGTTGCATCGCCGAAGACGCGTGTCGCCGCCGTAGCAGTTTGCCGTCGCATCACCGACGAAGCGTGTCGCATCACCGGAGAAGCGTGTCGCCGCCGCAGAGGTCGCCGTCGCATCACTGGAGAAGCGTGTCGCAGGGCCTGTCGCGGCTTCAAAGTTCATCGATTTCGCCGCTCGGCCGCCGGTCGTGCACGCATCGCATCCACGTTATCGCATCGCATCAAAGACGCCATTTTGTTGCATCGCACCGGATCGTCGCATCGCATCGAGGCGCCATCTTGTCGCATCGCACCGGATCACAGTAAGAAACAGACGCTTCGCCTCCCCTGCGCTGCAGTAAGGAACAGGTGCGCCGCCTCCCCCGAAGCAAGGAACTGACGCATCGCCTTCCCTGCGACCCTTTTGTTTATGTTGCGTTACGCATTCCAAGGTACTTTGAGAGTAAAGTGTCGCATTTACCATCTATATTGAACTAAGCTATTTCTACCATTTGAAAGTCATATTTTTGAATACTGTATTGTGGATTTTTGTCGTTTGGTCTTGTGTTAAGTCTAGATAAAGATTACTTTATCTGACAGGAGCTACTGACAAGGCGAAATGAGAGGAGAGTGAAGTCTTTCTCTCCTGGCAGCACGGTGGTCGGACACGCCCAGCGACCGCAGGAGGCAGCAGCACGGTCCGCCCAAGACCGAAGCAGAGCGGAGAGTGGGGGCAGCTGTAATTCGGCCCCGAAGAGCAGAAATCGATTAACCATCCCCGGAGTCGGAAGCCAGGAAGCCCGCGGGCGGCCAGGTTTGAGGGCTCCGGCTTGCCGTGCGGCAAAGAAAAGGCGCGAACAGCGCCTGGGCAGGTTCAACGTATGCTTCAGCTGGGGGCTTAATTTTGTGGAATTTGAAAGGCGCAGTCATCGCGCAGCAAGCAGATCGCCTGGCTGACTGGGGCTCGTGGATTAAAGTCCCATTTTGGTAAAAAAGCAACGTGGTCCCTGGGCACAGAGTCAGCTGGGGCTGATTAAAAAGGACCCTGTGTGGACTACGGACTAAGGAACGGTCTGGGGCAGTGTGCAAGGGCACCAAGCACTAAGCTCAAAACAAGAAGCATATTCACCCCAGGGTACTGAGAGATTCCTGTAGCTTTAAGAAGCTTCTTCTTCTTGATAACATGGGATGCCCTGTTTGATTGCCGCCACTGTTTGCTGCCACTCGCTACCTGCCAGGAACTGCAAGCCCCAGGGGGCACCACGAACTCGCGGCAGGAGCCGCCCATCAATCTCGCGCCAGTCGGCGCTTAAAGCTGACTCAGGGCCTGTCTGTGCCCGTCCGAGTCAGGAAGAGACAGGGCTGGGCCACCCTCTTTTCTTCGGTCTCCCCAGAAATTGGTCAGCATTATTTTTTTTACTGTAAATATTTATCTGCAGTGTTTTTGAGTGTCACCATTCTGAAAGTATGAGCAAGGTTAAGCGTAAGGGGGGAGGGGGACCAGGAGTTGCAGGCACGTTGGATGCCTTTCTGACACGGGCGGAGTCAGTTATAATTCATGAAATTGAGCTAACAGAAAGGAGACTCTCTTTAGACCCATATAGAGTCTCCTCTGAAGCTATCTCACCTCCCCTTTTGCCCATACCAGAGTCGGACACAGCAATTGACTGTATGCTTTCAGTGAGTTCTATCCCCCAAGAGCTTCAACTAAATGGGTCTACTGTGGCAGCTAGTATTCCATCATTATCGCCCACACCCCCTGTAAAGGTACTTACCCGCCATCAAAAGTCTATACAAGTTACAGGTGGGGAAGTCACTAACAAAAAAAGGAAGGCGCGTGGCTTGCCTAAAACCACGCACCAGGCATGTAAAATGGCAAAAAGGAAAATGGTAGCCCCGGGTAGTGAGGGTGGTTCCAATGTTGTTTGTGCCCCAGGTATTCCGGGTGTTAGAGATGTAAGAACCAAGGCTATTGACACACAGGTGTCTAGTAATTTTGAGGCTGTCCTTTTAACTAAATTCGAAGAGAAATTGTCGGCCATGCTCGACCCGTTATTATTAAAGCTGTCTGGCATAGACATGAGACTAGCCAAAATCGAGCAGCATCTTTTTTCCTCACCCTCCTTAGTGAGTGAGGGTGTGCTAGGGGGATCGAATGTACCAAGCCAAGTAAGTGCGACCGAAACTAGAATATCCACTAATGTGGTTGGTTGCCCTCCTCATAGTAAAGAGAAGGCTCCTATGGTAAACTCACAGAGCATACATATACCTACTGACAACGTATCCCATAGAAGGGAACAAGTAGAGCGTCAAGCCCCAGGGTTGTTACAAGGAGGGGCTGAGAGTACTAGTATGTTTCTTCATCTTCCACCCGAAGCCACTCCATATACCGTTATATTATCGAATGTGCCAGTGCTTCCTTCAGGTGGTGATGAACATTGGTCATCACTTAAGAATAAAGCCCTTCACTTGTTGAATTCTAGAACTGGGTTGGGTAATGCTCTATTCAGTGAATTCAAAATGATACGTAAAATTCCGTGGGTTGGGAAATCTCTGAAAGCCCTTAGAGGAGACTGCGTTGTCCTGAGCTTTGGGTCCCCGCGCCTAGTCCAAACTATTTTAGAAAGGGCAGGGTCCGGGCACCTAAGCAGGGACAATATTAATATTTTGCCGTTAGGTTTCTTCTACCGTAATTTTCCAGCCCACATAAGAGTAAGGGATGGTTTAAGGGACGTAGACCTGGTTCCAGGCCCCTATGACTATGCGGTTCCTACACACAACAGATTTGACCTTTTCTCTAACCTGGAGGATATAGATTGACTTGGTCCGCTCACTAGTAACATTACAGTTTTCCCTCCAATGGTTGAGTTGGGTGAGGGTGGTCGGGTATCAGGTTCTAATAACCTAGGAGGTTTCCCATCAACTACCCCGAACGTCCAAAATTGTGATAATGCTCTGGTTGCAAACAGGACGGGCGAGGCAGGGGAGTGTAGCTCGATAACTATTGGTATCCATCCGTTTGTAGGGGTAACTGGCTTAGTGGCGGCAAGTAGCCTCTGCCACTCGCCAGGTAGTAGCTACAATCCCGGTCCCGTTGTAGGACTTAAATTAGCCTCTTGGAACATAGCTGGGCTCTTACAAAAAACTGCTTCAGTAGATTGGTCCATCTTTATTGAGGGCCATGATATACTGACCTTTCAAGAAACCTGGGCTATGGACCATGTACATCGCCAAGGCTACTTAAATTTTTCAAAGGTAGCGGAAGGGGGACAGCGAGGTAGACCAAGGGGGGGGCTTACAACTTGGGTTAGACAATCTAATCATTATAGGGTGGAGGAGCTGCACATCAATTGCAGGGACATTCTTATAATTAGGATACAGCAGGTAAATGTACCCGACTTGCTGCTTATCAATGTCTATGCAAGGGGTGTGCAAGGCGGGAAAGCTTCTCCCACTGTTGATTTTTTAGATATGTTCTTAACAACATAGAGGTGATAATAATTTGATAATAGCTGGTGATTTTAATTGTACTTTTGAACCCCTGGACCTTAACGATGTAAATCTCAATGCAGAGGAGGATGCTCAGTGCTTTATTCCACCTCTGGATCTTCCTCCAATTAAAAAATGGACAGGGGCTGCCCTGCAATTAAAGGTGTTTTGCATGGAACAGGGAGTCAGGGCTGTTAATGGGAGAACAGCCTCAGATAAGCAGGGCTCGCACACCTTTAGCATTGGGCTGTGTAGTAGTCGCATTGATTTTATCCTGCTTAATAAGGAATTTTGGTCCAACCTAATAGATATGGTGGTCTGTGAATGTACTGAGAGTGACCATAACCCGCTAGTGCTCTCCTTGCATCCCGCATGTACTCCTCATGGTGTTAGTCCGGCACCACGAACTGATTACGTGGAGGCACTACTGACAAATGATGCCAGGAGAGTTAAATGGTCAAACGTGATTAAAAAAGAAGAGCACTTAAAGCAAATGAGTATTTTGGTGGTTAATGCACTGGGTACGTTACAGACATGCGCTACTCAGGAAGAGCTTAACTCTATAGTCGTGCAGGTCCATGGGGAACTATTTAACCAGCTTAAAGGCTTTTTTATTTCTAAAACCAAAAAACCCCAGAAAATCTCGGGATTTAAGGCGGCCGCCTGGTATGATATTTCATGTCGAACGGCCTATAGAACCCTAGCTGGGGCAATTAGTCAAAGAATAGGGATCATATACGAAGGGCAAGGGCTGAATATAAGGCGGTCCAATACCGAGCTAAAAAGGACTGGGATGAACAACACTGGGCCGAACTGCTTAAGGCATGCTCGGGGAGAAATATGACTACCTTCTGGCACTTGGTGAAATGGGGCAGTGGTGCACCTAGTAAGGTGCCTGTGAATTATGTAGCCCCAGACCAGTGGGTATCGCACTTTAAAGCCCAGTTTGCACTCCCTGAGGAGGTACAAGATCTTTTTGATATGCCACCTCCTATTTCCATCTTGCTCTTTACCAAGAAAGAGGTGGAAAATGCCTTACTCTCAGTCCCAAGAGGCAGGGCGCCTGGGCCTGACTGCATCCCCGCGGATCTGTTCCTTTATGATATACCTAACTGGGCATCCTATATTCAGCTCCTTGTGAATGCCATAGCAAGTGGAGCACCTATGCCCGGTACTTGGTCAGGAGCAGAAATTCTCCCTATCTACAAGAAAGGGGACCGCTCTCAACCAGGCAACTATAGGCCGATAAGCCTTATTGATTGTATACAAAAAGTTTCGGCTAGGTTGGTACTGAGCAGAATCCAGGCCTGGATTGAGGAATATGACATCTTGTCTCCACTCCAGGCGGGTTTCCGCTCTTGTACCAGCACCATTGATCAGGTGTTCAGGTTCATTCTGATTTATTGGCGTACTGTAGTGCTAGGGGAGGTACAATTTATGCAGCTTTTGTCGACCTTAAGTCGGCTTTTGACCTTGTACCCCGTACTAAAATGTGGCGAACTTTTTTGGAATTAGGTATGCCATTAGAAATTTTGGCTTTTCTGGTTAAGTTACATGTTGCCAATTATGCGCAGGTGAGATGGGACGCGCAGGGGAGCACCACCCAAAAGTTTCCTGTAGAGAAGGGGTTCGACAGGGGTGCGTTTTAGCACCAACTCTCTTCTCATTATATATCAATGGGGTGGTTCAGTATTTTTATAATTATCCCACGGATGCACCCACTCTAGCAGGGATGAAGATCCCGTTGCTTATGTTTGCGGACGACACCCTTGTACTCTCCAAGACGCGAAAGGGCCTACAGTGTGCCCTTTCGAGATTCGAGGAGTTTTGTCAGGACCATGACCTCGTAGTGAACGTAGATAAAACAAACTATATGGTCCTACACAAACATAGGAATATCAGGGGTAGAGTCGGAATGAAGGAAGGTATCCTGGAACAAACACAGAATTTTACTTATCTGGGGGTAACTATTGGCAGCAAACTTAGTTGGAAGCCTCAGATAGACTTGCTCTCTGTCAAGCATGCCCAACTCTCAGGTGCCTTGTTGAAGGAGCAGTGATCATCATACACTAAACCAATTGCTCCTGCACTAAAAATGTATACCTCAAAAATTAGTGCTTCGATTTTGTATGGGGCTGAACTGTGGGGTTATGCCAATCTAGACCCCTTAGTGAAAGCTCAAAATAAATTTTTGAGGTCATTAATTGGCCTCCCACAGTCCACCCCGCTATTACCCTTATTTCTAGATTTGGGATTCAATTGAGGATGTGGCACACTTTAGGCCAGTGGCATACTGGAGAAGGCTCTGGGTCACCCCAGAGCTTTCCCACTATGCCCAGGCTCTCCTAGAAGTTAGGGAGGCTGACGGCATGAGCAAAATTCCGTGGCTAAGGCAAGTAAAAGTCACTCTTTGTGAGATGGGGATGAGCAGATTATGGGCTTCCCCCGTCGATAGTGTATTTCCAGCTAAGAGTGATTTCAAAGTAGCATATTGGAACTCGCTAGCTATGAAGCGGTTTGCTGCCCTAACTGGTCCGTCACTATCCAGAGATTTCCTTGAGATAAAGCATGAAGTGGAATACGAAGGGTACTGGGATCTAATCACCACCCCCAAAGATAGGAAACTGTACCATCAGTTTAGGGTGGGTTCACTTCCTACTAATGTATTTACCAGTAAATGGCGTAGCTCGACTAGTAGCAATTGTTCATTTTGTTCCAACTCTAGCGAATCACTGGCACACATTTTGTTTGTTTGCCCAGCCTATAGAAATCCTAGGTCCAGATGGTTGAAACCTTTATGTTTAAATTTGGGGACCAGGTCAAGTAGTGAGGCACTTAGGATCCTAAAAACATCTACTAAAGAGTCCATAGTGATCGCTGTCGCTAAGTACTTGGGCTGGGTGTGGGTGATTCGTTTGAAAGAGAGGAGCCTTAGGTAAATGTTTTATGCTCCCTAGTTTTGGGCAATTGTTCATTGCACTATGCACTTTACTGTACTAATACAGAATGAACTTAAATTGATTGTATGCCGTATCAAGGAAATTTGGTCATCTTAGGTGGCAGTTTTGCCGGAGTTCATTTTAGCGGTTGCTTTAGCTATTTATTATACAACTATGAATTTTATTAAGAAGGTTTGATCGAGATTTGTATAAGCTATTTTTATGTCCAAATATGTCTACATTTTATATATTCTCACCTCTATGTATTATCTTTTGTGATTTTAAATCGAAATAAAGATTTTTGACTGACTGACTGATTACTTATTTTTCTAAACTGGTGTGGTGTCCATTTGTAGTGTTTTCACTGTATTACTGTATGTGTTTACAAATGCTTTACACACTGCCTCTGAGATAAGCCTGCCTGCTTGTGCCAAGCTACCAAGGGGGTGAGCAGGGGTTATTTTAGGAGTGTAGCCCCCTTACCCTGACTAGAAGCAAGGGCCCCTACTTGGTCAAAGGTACCTACCTCTGCCAACTAAAGACCCCCATTTCTAACATTGGTGGTCAGCAGTGAGGATTTGGACTTGCATTTGTGATTTATATACAGTGATTGGTGTACACTACTAGTGAGTGCAGACCATAACGCGACCACATACATTTTGGTAGAATCTTTTCCTTGGGACTTATATTTTTGCTAGAAACTGCCAATCCTTGTTACCATGAGCAAAGCAGCATCCAACGCATCTATGGATCTACAATTTGAAGAAGACAGGGTTGATATTTACACTGTGCCACAGCTGAAAACCTTCTGTAAAAGATTTAAAATCCCTGTGAAAGGCATCACCAAGAAGGAAGAGTTCCAAAAGGTGCTGAGGGCCTGGTTGGAATCTAGAAATGCTACTGAGCATCCTGAAGAGCCTAGGGATGAGGCAGAGAATACAGATGGGCAGCTAGATGGGCCATTGGGCCTGACCGGGGAGAAAGTACCTTCCAGGGCAGGCAGCAGTGTTTCTTCAAAGGGCCTGTCCCCAGAAGAGCTGGAGGACAGGATGGAGGATGGAGCTAGCCAAGCTCAAACTGGGTGGTCAGATGGAATTAGAAAGCAAGAAGTTAGCCTTGGAAGAAAAAAGGATGCATTTGGAGCATGAGAGGATGTTGAGGGAGTTGGAATTGAAAGCCAGGAGCTTAGAAATTATTCCCTCTGGTGGCAGCACACCATCCGTGCCTGTAGAAACAAGAGTATTCATCCCCAAAGATGTTATTAAGGAGTTTCACAAGAATGAAGATATTGGGCAATGGTTTAAGGCCTATGAGGTAGCTATGACCTCCCACCGTGTCCCTGAGAAGGATTGGGGAGCGGGGTTGTGGGGGCGGTTTCTCAGTGATGGACGGGACACCTTGTTAGACTTGCCCTCTGAGGACCAGAATTCCTATGTCCACATGAAGGAAGCCTTGATGACCAGGTATGGGTTGACCCCAGAGCTTTATAGACAAAGGTTTAGAAATTGTAAGAAACTGGAGTCAAGCACTTGGGTAGAATATGTGTCTCTTTTTGGCAGAGCATTGGGGGTTGGGTGAAGGGTAGCAAAGTGAATGATTTTGAAGCGCTCTATAATTTGATTGCATGGGAGCACTTGTCCAGTAATTGTTTTCCAGAGCTACGCCAGCACCTGATTGATAGTAAGCTGACTATCCCTAGGAAGCTTGCTGAGGAGGCGGACCGCTGGGTTAGTACCCGGGTCCACAAGGGTCATGTGGGAGACTCCGCCAAAGGTGGGCTGGGTCCCCAGCAGAAGAGTGGGGGCGACAAGGGTAAACAGAGGGAGTTCCAGAAAGGACCCCAAAGTAATCCCCAAGGGAACCAAGGGAAGGGTTCTCAGCCTCCCCCTGAGAAGAAGTCAGGGGCCCGACAGATAAGCCTGTTCAAAAGGGGCCCAGGACATGTTATACTTGTGGTCAGGTGGGCCACTGCTTCTGGGATCCTAAGTGTCCCCTGAAAGGAAAGACAGCACCCACTGGTGCACCGCCCCGGCAGATGGCTAGTGTAGCCCTGGGGGAGGAGTTGGGTGCCCAAGGTGGGTGGAGTCCCGCAGAGATGTCCCTGGTCTCTTTAGGAGACAGTGAGATGGTCCCTAGGACCCAGCTGCCTGATAAGACTAAGAAATACAGGCAGTGGGTGACCATCAATGGCCATAGGGTGGAGGCTCTGAGAGACACCGGAGCCAGTGTGACAGGTGTCAGTTGTCGGCTGGTGTCTGAAGAGCAGGTGATCCCCCATGCATTTTACCCTGTAGTTGCCGCTGACAACTCAGAGAGCCACTGTAAGGTGGCCCAGGATCCCTTTGAGTGAGGGGGGGTCTCAGGCACCTTTCAAGTAGCTGTGAGGCCAGCCATGCCTGTTGACTGTCTGCTAGGCAATGATTTGGAAAGCTCCCCTTGGGCTAAGGTGGAGAGAAGGTCTCATTTGCAGACGTTGGGTCTGCCTGAGTGGACGTGTGTGACCACTCGGTCCATGGCAGCCAGTAAGGGTGTTCAAGAGGACCTGGAGCCTGAAAGAGTGGCCCAGGTGCCTGCCTTAAAGAGAAGAGGCAGGGGGCGCGGGAAACCAGCCCCCGAAGTTCCCACAGTCCAGGAGGAGGCAGACCTTGAGGGGGATGCCCTGGAACCTACAGGGGAACAAGTAGCTGAACTGGGGGACCTGCCTGAGCTGACCCATTGGCAGCAGGAAGGAGGACCCTCCAGGGAAGAGTTCTGCGAGGAGCAGAAGAAGTGCCCTTCTCTTGTGGGTTTGCGGCAACAGGCCACAAACCAGGCAGCAGGTGATCAGTCTGGATCACATTGGATCTACTGGGAGAATGGTCTCCTGTATAGCGAGCCTAAGGTTGCTGAGCCTGGGTCAGCCCGTGTGCTGGTGGTACCCCAGCGCTTCAGAGCCTTCCTACTGGGTCTGGCTCATGATGTACCTTTAGCAGGACATTTGGGGCAAGACAAGATCTTTGAAAGGCTTGTCACCCACTTTTATTGGCCCCAAATGCGCAAGAGTTCAGATACTCATTGCAGGACCTGTCAGACTTGCCAGGCAAGTGGTAAGAGTGGGAGGAAGCAAAAGGCTCCTCTCCAACCATTCCCTGTGGTCAGCACCCCCTTTGAAAGGGTGGGCATTGACATTGTGGGGCCTCTGGATCCCAAGACAGCCATGGGCAACAGGTTCATCCTGGTCTTGGTGGACCATGCCACCCGGTACCCGAAAGCCATCCCTCTCAGGACTGTGACGGCCCCCGTGGTGGGACGTGCATTGATGGGGATTTTCTCCCGTGTAGGGTTCCCCAGAGAGGTGGTGTCAGACCGTGGTACCAACTTCATATCCAAGTATATGAAGTCCCTGTGGCAGGAGTGTGGTGTAACCTACAAGTTCACCACTCCTTACCACCTCCAAGGTAATGGGCTGGTTGAGAGATTCAACCGGACCCTAAAAGGCATGATTATGGGTCTTGAGGAACCTATGAGGCGTAAGTGGGACGTCCTCTTGCCATGCCTTCTGTTTGCTTACAGAGAGGTGCCACAGAAGTCCTTAGGGTTCAGTCCCTTTGAACTGCTGTATGGTCACCCTGTAAGAGGACCTCTGAGTTTGGTAAAAGAAGGCTGGGAGAAAGCTCCCAGTAAACCTCCCCATGATGTATATAGCTACATGCTGGCCTTCAGAAACCAAACTCGGCGTTTCAGACAACTCGCTCAGGCGAATCTGGAAGCCATCCAGGAGGAGATGAAACGGTGGTATGATCAGAATGCCACTCTGATTGAGTTTCAGCCTGGACAGAAAGTGTGGGTCATGGCCCCCGTGGAGCCTTGTGCTCTCCAGGATAAGTGGACCGGACCATTTGAGGTGGTGGAGCGCAAGAGTGATGTCACCTACTTGGTGGACTTGCGGTCTCCTGGGAACCCTTTGCGGGTCCTGCATGTAAACCGCCTGAAGCCCCACTTGGAGAGGTCCGAAGTGGGCATGCTCCTAGCAACAGATGATGGAATGGAGGAGGAGACTGAGCCTCTTCCTGACCTCCTGTCTGCAACAGAGCAAGATGGGTCAGTGGACGGTGTGAACCTCTTTTCCGCCCTGACCCCTGAGCAGCAGGGTGACTGTCGCCAACTGTTGGGACAGTTTCATGATCTGTTCTCCCTGACTCCCGGTGTCACTGAGTGGTGTGTCCATGATGTGGACACTGGGGACAGCCCTCCTGTGAACCACAAAACTTACAGAGTGACTGACAGGGTGAGAGCTTGCATCAAGGAGGAGGTCTCCAAGATGTTTGCTTTAGGGGTGATTGAGTCCTCTAACAGCCCTTGGGCCAGCCCAGTGGTCTTGGTCCCAAAGGCTGCCGCGCCTGGTGCCACACCCGAACTCCGGTTCTGTGTGGACTACCGAGGACTCAATTCAGTCACCAGGACTGACGCGCACCCCATCCCCAGAGCTGATGAGCTCATTGATCGGTTAGGGGCTGCCCGGTACGTTTGACTTAACGTCTGGGTACTGGCAGATCGCCTTAACTGATGGGGCAAAAGAGAGGTCAGCATTCTCCACACCAGATGGGCACTACTAATTCCGGGTTATGCCCTTTGGGATGAAGAATGCCCCTGCCACCTTTCAGAGGTTGGTCAACCAGGTGTTGGCTGGACTGGAGGATTTCAGTGCAGCCTACCTGGATGACATTGCAGTGTTCAGCGCCAGTTGGGAAGAACATCTGCGCCACCTCTGGGAAGTGTTGATGGCACTGCGGAGGGCAGGCCTCACGATCAAGGCGAGTAAGTGCCAGATCGGGCAAGGTTCCGTGGTGTACTTGGGACACCAGGTTGGGAGCGGCCAGGTGGCGCCCCTACAGCCCAAGATTGAGACCATCCTGGCTTGGGAACCCCCCAAGACCCAGACAGAGGTGAGAGCCTTTTTAGTACTCACAGGGTACTACAGGAGGTTTGTCAAGGGGTATGGCAGCATTGTTGCACCCTTGACAGAGCTGACTTCCAGGAAGCAGCCCAAGAAAGTGAACTGGACTGACACCTGTCAGAAAGCTTTTGATGCCCTGAAGACTGCCATGTGCACGGCGCCTGTGCTTCAGGCGCCCAACTTCTCAAAGGAATTCATTGTGAAGACAGACGCTTCAGAGCATGGTGTGGGGGCTGTACTTTCACAGATGAATGAGGAGGGCCTAGACCAACCTGTAGCCTTCATTAGTAGGAGGTTACTTCCACGGGTACAGAGGTGGAGTGCAATTGAGCGTGAGGCATTTGCTGTGGTCTGGGCACTGAAGAAGTTGAGACCATACTTGTTTGGGACTCACTTCCGGGTTCAGACAGACCACAGGCCCCTCAAATGGTTGATGCAGATGAGGGGTGAGAATCCAAAGCTGTTGAGGTGGTCCATTTCCCTACAGGGGATGGACTTCACGGTGGAACACCGCCCTGGTACAGAACACGCCAATGCTGATGGTCTGTCCAGATTTTTCCGCCTTAGTGAAGAGAATTTCAGCTGGAGGGGACACGTGTTAGACCTGGCACCATTGGCGTGGGTCTCCCTTCCATTTTTTTGCTGTTGCCTCCTATGTTTTTGCTGTGTTTTTGCTGGTCTAGATGCTTTGGGCACTTTGCCACTGCTATTCAGTGCCAAAGTGCAAGTGTTCCCTATTGTAAATTGTTGTAATGGATTAGTGACTCCATGATTGGCCATTTGATTTACTTGTCAGACCCTAGTACAGTGCACAATGTGTGCCCAGGGCCTGTAAATCAAATGCTGCTGGTGGGCTTGCAGCACTGGTTGTGCCACCAACAGAAGCAGCTTGTAAAATGTGACTCAGGCCTGCCATTGCAGAGCCTGTGTGCAGTCTGGGACTGCCATGTCGACTTGGCAAGTGTACCCACTTGCCAGTCCCTAAACCTTCCCTTTTCTACATGTTAGTCACCCCTAAGGTAGGCCCAAGGTACTCCTGTGGGCAGGGTGCATTGTATGTGAAAGGTAGGACATGCCCTGATGTGTGTGGCGTGTCCTGATAGTGAATTACAGCCAATTTCGTTTTTCACTATTGCAAGGCTATCTGTTCCCATAGGCCAGAATGGGCAGTTTGATTATAACATCTTATAATCCTAACTGACCCAGGGAACAAGATAGGGAGATAAAGTTTAGTATGCCTGAACTCAGAATGTTAAAATACATCTTTTAGTGTGGGTGATTTTTACATTCTGTGTTTGAAAATACCACTTTTAGAAAGTAGGTATTTTATTGCCTAACCATCCAGTATGCCTCTGCTAGGTTTGTGTATTCCATGTCTGGTTTGTGAGTGACAGGGGGCTGGAGAGGGCCTTGGCTCCAGCAGTCTGATGGGTCAGGGCTGGGCTGAATAGGCCCTGCATTGAATAGAGAGTAGGGGGAGGAGATTTCTTTTCAGTTGCCAGAGCCTACATAGAATAGAGAGTAGGGGGAGGAGATTTCCTTTCCTTTCCCTTGCCTGAACCTTCATAGAATAGAGAGTAGGGGGAGGAGTTTTCCTTTCAGCTACCTGGGCCAGGTCTGCTCTCAACAATGCTGTCTCCACCTCCTGCCAGGAAGCTGCACCAGGGAGGACAGAACTGGTTTTGACTAGGTACAGACACTCTCTGCCTTCAGAGAACAAAGGATTTAGTAGTATAAATATTGGGGCCCAGACCCCAGAACTTTAGATCACTTCTGGGAATCAAGACAAACCCTTTGCCAATGAGAGAAACCAAGGAAGCTGAAGGAGGAGACTGCCCCTGTGCTGTTTGCTGTTTGGGGTTGGCCTGCAGTGGTTACTCATTGCCAAGGAAAGGAGAAAAGGAACTTTGTGTGTACTTTTTCTATCTTGAGGAAGATCTCCAAGTGCTTGAAGCTGAGCTTGCCTCCTGTTCTGAAGTCTCAGGGACACAAAGACTTCACCACCAGCTCCCTGAATTTCCTTGCTGGGAATTCTACCTGCAGAGAGGTGCCTGCTGTTGTTTTGGGCCCTCTGGAGACTGCGTGTCGCTGGGAGCGTGACGCAACGAGGAAGAAGCGTGTTGCCGCCGCAGCTGTTGCCGTCGCATTGCCGAAGAAGTGTGTCGCCGCCGTAGCAGTTTGCCGTCGCATCACCGACGAAGCGCGTCGCATCACCGGAGAAGCGGGTCGCTGCCGCAGAGGTCGCCGTCGCATCACCGGAGAAGCGTGTCGCAGGGCCTGTCGCGGCTACAAAGTTCATTGATTTCGCCGCACGGCCGTCGGTTGTGCACGCATCGCATCCACGTTATCGCATCGCATCAAAGACGCCATTTTGTTGCATCGCACCGGATCGTCGCATCGAGGCGCCGTCTTGTCACATCGCACCGGATCACAGTAAGAAACAGACGCTTCGCCTCCTCTCCAGTAAGGAACAGACGCATCGCCTCCCGGAACAGGTGCGCCGCCTCCCCCGAAGCAAGGAACTGACGCATCGCCTTCCCTGCACCCCTTTTGTTTATGTTGCGTTACGCATCCAAGGTACTTTGAGAGTAAAGTGTCGCATTTACCATCTACATTGAACTAAGCCATTTCTACCATTTGAAAGTCATATTTTTGAATACTGTATTGTGGATTTTTGTCGTTTGGTCTTGTGTTAAGTCTAGATAAAGATGACTTATTTTTCTAAACTGGTGTGGTGTCCATTTGTAGTGTTTTCACTGTATTACTGTATGTGTTTACAAATGCTTTACACACTGCCTCTGAGATAAGCCTGCCTGCTCGTGCCAAGCTACCAAGGGGGTGAGCAGGGGTTATTTTAGGAGTATAGCCCCTTTACCCTGACTAGAAGCAAGGGCCCCTACTTGGTCAAAGGTACCTACCTCATATTCATTTGCAAATGTATTTTGTCTCTGAAACTTTTCTCACTTCGCCTATCCACTCCTTCAATGCATTGTTTATTGATATGAGTTTGTTTCTATTCATTGCCAAGATATGTTCTCTGTAATGGTTCATGATTTGCATTGTATGATGGTACTTGATGAGCATTCATTTCACATTATTTTTCGATAAATATTATAAATTACACATTGAGTCTGTTATTATTTAGTAATATTGATAAGTGCATATTATTGCTATCAACTTCTCAACTTCCCAAGGTCAGTCGCCACAAATATATACATATTGTAAGGAGAAATGCAGGTTCTATTGTTTATTTGGTAAGTTAGGTATAAACTTGCATCACACTGAACCCCAGCGTGAAGGGATTAGTTGGGTAGTGTAAATGGGCCTTTGTTTGTGAAAAATTATCGATTCCTGATCGCTGGATCAGTTTTGATAGCAGAGGATGGTTAATTATTGATTAGTTTGGCAATAATTATTGATTTATTGGTGATTAATATGAATAGTTAGTGTCTTTGTTTTATGTTGTCTGGAAGTACGGGTACGGAGTTACCTAAGATCCCGGGATTATATTATTTTAGCCTATGTGGCAGAGGAATAGTGTGGAAAGGTATCACACTGCAGAAGTAGTTTGTCTGTTGTCATAATATCAAACAGTGAAAGGCTGTTGATGTTATTTTAGGGACTTATTCGATCGAAAGAAGATTGCATGAAATAGTGAAAGGTCCACTTCTGAAACTTTGGGCTTACATCCCCAAAGGAGTACCAAGACCTCTTTCTGAAAAGAAAGTCCTCTTCCGAAACTTTGGCTAGTATCCCCAGAGGAGTACCAAGTCTTCCTTTAACTTGATTGGGAGTAGAGTAGCGCTGGTCGTTATTTTACTAGAAGTGGACGAATCTCTTTTGAAAAGTGAAACTATCTCTTTTATTAGTGGAACAGATAAAGTAGCATTGTTTTGTGTTGTTTCTAACAAGAATTTTTAGTTAAGAAAACCTAGAAATACATTGCCGTATTATTTTGTAAAGGGAGGGTCAGTAGCAGGAATAATACTGACGTCACAAAAGGGCCACGCTGGCATTGGTCAGGCAGTGGGTGCATAGAGAGCCGTGATTGGTTGGTTGCTGTGAGCTGTGTTGCTATTGGTCAGAATAGTAGATACGTAGTGAGCCGTGATTGGTTGGTTGGTGTGAGTCGCGCTGGTATTGGACGAGCGTTAGCAAATAGAATAAGCAGAATTACGGAAGGATTTTATTTTGTTTGTTGAGATATTTAGCGTAAAAGGAGTTGAAAAATGAAGATGGTAAAAAGAATAAAAGATTTTTTTTAAAAGGACAAGCCGATAGTTACTAGAGAGGGACTTCCTGTACCTCCTCCGAGAACACCCACTTCTTTCATGATGTTGGAACGTGGATATCATACGTGTACATGGTTAGAGAATTGGATGAGTTATACAGAAGATGATGGAGTTTTAGCTTTTCCAGAGCATGGTACATTTAACGTGAGGATTTTGGAGAACTTGAGGGGACGAATGAATTCATTAAAACCAAATCCTAGGCCTAAGCAGTATTAAGCGCTTGAGGACTGGGAACATGAGGCTTATAAAAGGGAGAGAGACAGGAATGGAATAAAGTACAGGAATATGATATCGAGGTATTCTGAAGCTAGATGGGATGATCAAATGAAAAGATGGAGGAGAGATGTAAATGCAGATGGATTATATCCAGTAATAGTTGCTGCTGAAGATCAGGCTGGAGGTAAAAGTAAAGAGAAAAAGAATAACCTAGAGACTTCAGAACTAGAAATAGACCAGAATGAAATAGATGATGAGTTAATGGATGAAATACTACTAAAGAGACCTCCACCATATCAGGAAGGTTCAGAGGAAACAATTTCGAATGCACCACTAATTGAAATACAAGTTCCTCAGGTTCCACAAACTCCGCAAGCTCCACAAGTTTCACAGGTTACACAAGTTCCAGTAGCTTCACAAGTTTCATTGGATACTCGAGTGTTGCAGGAGAATGAGATTGATATGTTGAATAAGGCGAGAGAGGAGTTAACTCAAAGAATTAGTCAGATGAGTCAGAATGCAGAAGCATTATCGGTAACAGTAACAATTGGTCCCATAGGTCCATTGTATGGTGAGAGTCAGAATATATCGAGAGTACATGCATTGACAATTCCAGTAAATAATGTCAGGAATGTTAATGGATCGGAACAAGTTGAAATGAGTACTTCATTAATTGATCTTCCAGTAAGTGAAAACGTAACAGAAACACCAAAGAGAAGTGTACAGATGGATCCTAGAAAAATAGTGCAGAATGACAGAGGAACAACTCCAGTGTCAGGGAGTTCAGTGGGTCCTTCACCAGAGGAGTTAGATGACTGGATAAGAGGAATGGAAAATAATAAGTCTCAATCGAGTATAGATGTAGGTAGACTGAGAGTGGATCTGGAAGAGATGATTATTGGCACAATAAGTCCAGAGAGATTGAGTAAGTACCGAGATGAAGAGTTGTTGTTTTTGTGTAAGAATATTACATGGAAAGCAAAGAATCTGCATGAGAAATTGGCTGAAGCTGCACAAGAATATGGAGTGGATATAGAGAAGTCTAAAGTTTTGCAAAAAACATATAGACTGGATTTTACTGATAATGATTTGGAGAGTTTGAATACGTCTGGCAAACGATTGCAAATAAAATAATTAATGAATACTTTGAAGAAATGGGGTGATTTGGAACGGTGGAAAGGTAGATGGGCGAAAAAGAAGGAAGAAATGCTTGTAAGTAAAAATGCGTCTTTATTTCCATTGAGAGAAACAGGACAGGCTGAAATGGTATGCCCAATGAGAGAAGTTCCAGGTGGTGGATATGTTCACGTTCCTTGGTCAAGACAGGATATATTATCCTTTACGAATGATTTTCCCAGGTTGAGGGAGAAACCTGTTGAGTGGTACAAACAGGTAGAGAGGTTTGTAAAGGTTTCAAAAGTTTTGTTGAAAGATTTAGATGCTTTGTTTGAGATTGTGGTTCCAGCTGAATTATGGACTGAGTGTAAAATTACTGTTGATTGGCCTAAGGAAGAATATCCTAGAGATGTGACAACAGGAGCACCCTCAGAAGAAGTGATGAGAAAATATAATCAAGTAATTACTTTCTTGAAAAGTAAGATTTCTCGGAAGGAAACAGATTGGGTTAAAATTGACAGGACAACACAGGAACCCAAAGAATCAGTACATGCTTATTATGAGAGGTTGTTACAGGTGTATAAACAGTATAGTGGTTTCGAGAGTATTGGTGACAAAGATATGGGACATTTTGTATATAGGTTTGTTTTTGGATTAAAACCTGAAATTAGTAATATGATTCAGCAACATTTGATTTGTTGGCAGAGTAAAACAGTTGATGAGATACGCTAAATATTGTAGTGATGATATTGAATCAAGGCATAAAAAGCTGAAGGAGAAAATGATGTGGGCACAGGTGAAAGTGGCAGAACAGAAAGATGGAAACACTGGTTCACAAACAGATTTTCAGATGAAAGGACAAAATCAAAATGGTCAGGCACCAAATTGAGGTAGAGGTAAAATGAGTAGAGAAGAAATGAAAAAGAAATTTCCTTGTCATGCGTGCGGAAAGTTTGGACATTGGAGGAATGAGTGTAAATCTTTAATGAAGAGTAATGGAATGAATCAAAATTTCAATCCGCAGATGCAGAATGAGGTGGTTGTGAATCAACAACAGCAGCAGGTAGTTACACCACAGATACAAGTAGAACAGGTGCCACAAGCTCCTATGCCAAATAATGTGAATGCTCAAGTACAGAGATACAGTGTGAATACTGGATTTCACGCAGGTGAACAAGTTGGTAAGAATCAAAATGTACAAATGGTTTCGCAATACTTGTTGCAATGTTCTGAGAGTGATTCAGACTCATCTCAATGACGGTGCCTGAGGGGGGAGGAAGAGTGCATGCGTGGCGCATCTCTTGAGGTAGATCAGTCAGATCCTTTTGTTGATGGAAAAGTGGAAGGTAATGATATTACATTCCTTGTGGACACTGGTGCTACCCGTTCTACTGTGAGAGCAGCAGAAATTCCAATCCTACCCCTCTCTGGAGAAACTATCCAAGTTGTGGGAGTCTCAAATAAATATATTAAGACTCCAATAACAAGGCCAATAGAAGTTCATATTGGAAAATTTAGAGACATGCATCGGTTTGTGGTATGTGATACAAGTCCGGTGAATCTTTTAGGCAGGGACTTGCTATGCAAGATGAACTGTACCATCTATTGTACGCCAGATGGTATTGCTTTTCAAACACCAGATGAGGATGTTGCTTTCAAAGTGATGTTAGCAAAACAAGGGACAGAAGTGAATGATTTGTATTCATTACTTACAGAAGAAGACTTGCCTGCAGAGTTGAGAAATACAGTAAGATCTGATGTGTGGGATTTTACAGGAAAGGACATTGGTTTGATGAAGGGTGAGGATCCTATTCAGGTTACAGTTAAACCAGGTGCAGAATATCCAAACACACCTCAGTACAGGATGAGTCCTGAGATCACAGCAGGAGTGATTCCTGTAATTGATCAAATGATTGAACAAGGTATTCTAAAAGAAATACTAAGTAGTCCTTGTAATTCACCTATTATGGGGATTAAGAAACCAAGTGGAAAATTCAGGATAGTACAAGATTTGAGAAAGATTAATAAGATTGTGGTACCTTGTTGCCCAATAGTGCCAAACCCAGCAGTGATTCTTTATCAAATTCCTTGTGATGCAGAATGGTACACAGTGATTGATCTGTGTCAAGCATTTTTCTTGATACCATTACATCCGGATAGCCAATATTTATTTGCTTTCCGGTTCGGAGACTGTGTTTTGGCATGGTGCCGAGTCCCTCAAGGGTATACAGAGAGTCCATCGATTTTTAATCAGATTTTGAAAAAATGTTTGGAGTCATTGATCATGCCAGAAAATTCAGTTTTAGTGCAATACATTGATGACCTGCTCGTGGCATCAAAGACACGAGAGGCCTGTGTGACAGATACAATTGCCTTACTGAATCATTTGGCAAAAGGTGGGCATAAAGTGTCACCAGCAAAATTACAGTTTTGTAAAAAGGAGGTTCAATATTTAGGACACAAAATTGAAAAAGGAGTTAGAAAAGTAACGCAAGACCGGATTACTGTGATTCTGCAAATGGGTCCTCCTGAGACTCAAAAAGAAGTTCGAATGTTTTTAGGAATGGTTGGATACTGCAGACAATGGATCAGTGGGTTTTCACTGATTGCAAAACCTTTACAGAGGTTGACACATAAAGATGTGGTTGATCCGATTGAATTGGATGAAGAGTGTATGAAAGCTTTTATTGAATTGCGAGATAGTCTTTGCTGAGCACCTGCATTGGGAATGCCAGATTATACAAAAGACATTGCATTATTCTGCTGTGAGAGAGATGGATGTCCACTTTCAGTCCTAACACAAAAACATGGAATGGCACATCGTCCAGTGGCATATTTTTCTGCTACTTTGGATTCAGTGGCTGCAGCGTTACCAGGCTGTTTAAAAGCAGTGGCTGCTACTTGTGTGAGTCTTGAGCAGAGTGAAGCTATTGTTATGGGACATCCAGTGAAAGTATATGTGCCACACTCTGTTGAGATCCCTTTAACAAGAACTCGTACTCAACATATGACGTATAGTCGTCTGACTAGATATGAAAGAGTGATTTTGGGTGCTGAAAATGTGACCGTGGCAAGATGCACAATATTGAATTCAGCAACTTTGTTGCCAAGTTCAAGTTGTGAAGAAGTGAAGGATGAAGCAGACCATGATTGTTTGGATGTGACAGAATTGTGTACGAAACCAAGACCTGACATAAAAGATACACCACTAGAAGAATCAGCTAGTGTGATGTTTGTGGATGGATCTTGTCGGAGAGATGAAAAGGGTGCATTAAGTGCTGCTTATGCAGTATGTACAGTGGCTATGGTTCTTGAAGCATCCTGTTTGAAAGGGGTAAATTCTGCTCAAATTTCTGAGCTAATTGCTCTGACTAGAGCATGTAAAATTGGCAAAAATCTGAGAGTAACCATATTCACTGATAGTCAATATGGTTTTGGGGTGGTACATGATTTTGGACAGTTATGGATGCAACGAGGATTTTTGACTTCTTCAGAATCCCCAATTCAGAATAGTAAAAATTTGAAATTTATTGGATGCATTACAAATGCCTAAAAATATTGCTGTGGTTAAATGTTCAGCACACAAGTCAGGAAATGACTATGTGACAAATGGAAACAGATACGCAGACTGTTGGAAATGGCCCTTTTGCAGGGTTATCCCCAAACGTTTTTCTTTTTCGTCCTATTTTTCCCTGACCTGTTTGTGTTGGTTTTAGGACTCTGGGCACTTTACCACTGCTAATCAGTGCTAAAGTACATATGCTCTCTGTGTAAATTGTGTTATGGATGGGAGTTTCCATGATTGGATATTTGATTTACCTGTTAGCCCCTAGTAAAGTGCACTGTGTGTGCCAGGGCTGGTGAATCAAATGCTACTCGGGGGCCTGCAGCACTGGTTGTGCCACCCCCGTGAGTAGCCCTGAAAATGGTAACGCAGACCTGCCATTGCAGAAGTCTGCGCGCAGTTTGTAACTGCCATGTCGACTTGGCCAGTGCACACACTGGTCGGTCCCTAACCTTCCCTTTTCTTACATGTCAGACACCCCTCAGGTAGGCCCAAGGTACCCCTGTGGGCAGGGTGCAGTGTATGTGAAAGGTGGGACATGCCCTGGTGTGTGTGGCATGCCCTGATAGTGCATTACAGCCAATTTCGTTTTTCACTATTGCAAGGCTACCAGTTCCCCATAGGATAGAATGGGAGGTTTGTTTATAACATCTTATAAACATAACTGGCCCAGGGAATTCGGTAAGAAAATAGAATTTAGTATGCCTGAACTCAGAATCTAAAGATGCATCTTTTAGTGAAGGTGATTTTTACATTCTGTGTTTGAAAATACCACTTTTAGAAAGTGGGTATTTTCTTGCTCAGTCATCCCGTGTGCCTCTGCTGGAATGTGGATTGCCTGTCTGGGTTTTGGATGAGAGAAGGCTGGGGGAGCAGGAGGGGCGCCAGATGGTCTAGGTAGGTCAGGAAAGGGCTGAAGAGACCTGGGTTACGATGGGGGAAGGGGGAGGAGATCTCCTTGCTCCTCAAAGGGCCTGCTCTGCCTCTGAAAAATGCTGTCTCCACCTCCTGCCAGGAATTCACACCAGAGAAGGCAGAACTGGTCCTGACGGGCACAGGCCCTCTCTGCCTAAGAGATCAAAGGATTTTTGGACATAAATGCTGCGTCCCAGACCCCTGAACTTTAGAACTCTTTTGGATCAAGAAGACTGCCAAGAAGAAGAGCCGGAGAAGCTGTGAGGAGGAACTACCACTTTGCTGTGTGCTTTGCTGTGTTGGCCTGCAGTGGCTGCTTCTGTCTTGGGCAGTGAAAGGCCTGGACTGGACTTTCTGCAACCTAATTTGTGAGTCTCTCCAAGGGCTTGAGGTAGAGCTTGCCCCCTGTTCACGAAGTTTCAGGAACAGCAAAGACTTCAAGTTCTTCGACCCGCAGCACTGGGGACTGTGTGTTTTGTGCTGCAACCCAAAGAACACCAACTCGACGACGTCTACGACTCCGTGTCCTGAAGGCAACGCAGAGGGCACTGCCACAACGCCGCACCGCAACCCTGGTCTCACCGACGACGCCTGTTGACGCCGCCACCGAGCCGCTGCTTGCACCGCGACCTGTGGGCACCGCACTCCGCACTGCTTCACGCCGAAGCTTTGGCACCGCAGAGGGCACCGCAACCCTGGTCTCACCGACGACACCTGTTGCCGCCGCCACTGAGCCGCTGCTTGCACCGCGACCTGTGGGCACCGCACTCCGCACCTCCTTGCTTCATGCCGAAGCTTTGGCACCGCAGAGAGCACCGCAACCCTGGTCTCACCAACGACGCCTGTTGACGCCGCCACCGAGCCGCTGCTTGCACCGTGACCTGTGGGCACTGCACTCCGCACCGCCTTGCTTCACGCCGAAGCTTTGGCACCGCAGAGAGTACCGCCGCACCGCGACCCTGGTCTCACCGACGACGCATGTTGACGCCACCACCGAGCGGCTGCTCGCATCGCGACCTGTGGGCACTGCACTCCGCACCGCTTCACGAGGACGCCTTGGCCTTCCTGACGCCGCCACTTCCCGCCGAAATCGACGCCGCTGCTTGCACCGTGGTTCGAGGGCACCACTCGTAAGTCACACGACGCACCGCCCTCATCCCACACCACAGCCTTGGCCCACTGACGCCGGCACAATCGACTCCCGCTCGTCAGCCGACAACAGCGCTTCAGCCGCGACGACGCCGCTGCTTGCACCGCGACCTGCTAGCACCGTGACGAGCACCGCCTTCATCTCGCACCGCGACCCTGGTCTCACCGACGACACCATCTGACGCCGTCACCGAGCCGCTGCTCGCACCGCGACCTGGGGGCACCGCACGCCGCACCGCTTCGCACCGCAGTTCCCGACGCTTGTTGGCGCCAGCGCTCTTGATCCCATCAGATGGGGGCTCGACCTGCAACGCGAGTCACTTCAAGGGCCCCATCGCCCGGCATTTCTGAAAGGTACTGTTTGCGGGTCTTCCCGACACCGTAGCTGGCCTGCGACCCCGCGGTCAGCCAGAACTGTTTTTGGATTTGTGTGTTCACGACGCCGTGGTAGCCCGGACGGAGCTATCCACACAAGGAACTCTTTTTAATCAACTTATTTTTGAACTGTGAACTTTTAAGTATAGTATTGTGGATTTTTATTGTGTTTGGTCTTGTTTTAATTATATAAAAATATTGGATATTTTTCTAAACTGGTGTGATGTCCTTTTGTAGTGCGTACACTGTATTACTGTCGGTTATGTGCAAATGCTTTACACACTGCCTCTAAGATAAGCCTGGCTGCTCGTGCTAAGCTACCAAGGGGGTGAGCAGGGGTTATTTTAGAAGTGTAACTCCCTTATCCTGACTAGAGTGGTGGTTTTTGCCTGGCTTTGGCCCACGCCCTAGCCTACCAAAAATCCCATTTCTAACATTGGTTGTCAGCGGTGAGGATAGGACTTGCGCTTGCACTTGTCTTACAGTGATTGGTGTGCACTACTACCATATCGCAGACCATTACGTGCCACATACTGGTTCGTTTTCTTTTTGGCCTATTTTTTTGATCTTGCCAGTTTGAACTTGCTACTTCGTCATGCCTGAATCAATTGCATCATCTGTTGCATCCTTGGAAGTGGCCTTTGAGGTTAGAAACCTACAATGTGAAGGAATTGAAGGCGATCTGCAAAAACCTCAAAATCCAAATCAGGGGCCTCACCAGAAAAGAGGAGCTACAAAAGGCGCTGAGGGCCTGGGTAGCAGCCAGACATGCTAGTGAGCTGTCTGGAAATCTTGGCATGGAGGCAGAGGAGCCTATTCCAAGGGTGGATGTGCTTTTGGGAGGGGGCACCCTCTAAACCAGGTAGCAGCAGTCTGTCCCCAGAGGAGCTGGAGGACAGGCGGGAAGCGAGGAAGTTCGCTGGAGAAACTCAGGATGGAAAGTGAGAGGGAAGACAAAAGAATAGCCATGGAGGAAAAGAAGATGATCTTAGACCATGAGTTTAAAATGAGAGAGCTGGACTGGGAAGCCAGTAGGGCTAGACCCAGCCCAGATGGTGGCAGCAAAAGTGTTAGGTCCAGTACTGAGGATGAGGTACACACACACACACAGATTTGGGGCCCTACTTCAAGGAGGGAGTTGACATACACCAGGGGATTCAGGATTGTGAGGTTACTCCAGTGGTACGCAGTGTCCCTGAGGTGGATTGGGGAACTGACACAGGGGATCATTTTCCTAGTAGTGGGAGGGACACTCTACTGACTCTAGATGAGAGGTGCAGGGAGAGGGGTTCCCCTATGATAGAAGCCCTAGTAAGTGAGTATGGAGACCAGCCAGAAGAGTATGGGTTAAGAGACAGCACCAGTCAGACACTGTCTCGCCAGTCTTGTGAGAATGATGTGGGGTACTTTTCTGAGGCACTGGATGGCTGGGTGAAGGGTAGTTTGGTTAACACCTGTGTGGGGCTGTGTGATTCAATTGTTGGAGAGCATATTTTAAGTCCGTTTTCCAGAGCTATGCCAACACCCAGTGGAGTGTGAGTTCTCTGACCCCAGGGAGCTTGCACTGGAGGCAGACCTTTTGGTGGATTCCAGAGGGTCTGGAGAAGCATCTGGGGGTGACCCGGAAGGAATCGGCTTAGGTATTTCCCAACCGAGGGTGGTGGGAAAGGTTTGTGGTAGCCCAGATAGGTCCCGGTGTCGTGGGAAGGGTGTAGGGACTCACGTCCTGTCTCTGCGGAGAAGGAGTGGGAATGGGCTGCGGCCCAAGGTGCCCAAAACCCGGTCCCAGAGCCTGGGTGGTTCCAGGAGGGAACACCAGGTGGGGAGCCTAGGCTGTACTGGTAGGCTGTCCGTTCAGGGGAATCTCCTACTGTTGTAGTGAGCCTCAGCAAGGCCTACCAGTGCTTAGGGGTTCTCCCTTCTCTGCACAGAGTCCTCAGACACTTAGGAAGAAGTTGGCACAGAAACTGAAATATAAAAGACAGAGTTTATTAAACCTTATAAGGTGGAGCTAACATTCACACATCACCCTTCAGTAATGCATGAAGTAGCACACTGAATGGAAGGATCCTGGTCCTTTTATACCCACACAGGGGCTCAAATGAAGGCGGTACAAACACAAATGCTGGTTGTAGGTACATATAAGGTCATACAGAGAATGCACAGTCGACAAGTGGGTGGAGATAACAGTTTCTACTTTTAGTAGACACATCCTGACATTTATAAACTTGAAACAGCTGCAAGCTCAACTGAGCATGTGCAAAGCAAGAGGAACTAAAGTTAACTTGTCTCTAGGCAGATTTCAAGAGCAGTTAACAGGAAGGTAGGACAGAGCACATGGCGAGCACATGGTAGCACATGGCAGCCAAAATGGCTGACAGAAATACAAAATGGATTCCACAAAGCGGACAATTTAGCCTCTGAATACAGGCTGTCTTTAGCCAATGCTTAACTTAAGTGCTGCCAAATTACAACAGACGGCCCTTTCAGCATTGGCTGAAGACATTCGTTTATCTGGGGTAATCTAAATATTCATCCCGTACATCTATTAACATTATTTCGGCCACCTCTTTATTCAACATTTGTTGGGCCTTTGTTTCAGCAACGTTCCCTCTTCCCAGGTATACAAGCAGAGATGCAAATGGAGCAAAGCATTGGACCACATTGGATACATACACAGCATGTAAAAAGTATTAATCATTACACACAGGATAGTCAGTAGCTTCCAGCTCCAAGCAGAAACAAGAGTCCAAAATCATCTAGTCTAATTCTAAGTTTCAGGGCTCTGATGTATTTCAGTGACTATCTATTTCAATTAATAGCCAACAGCACATACTTAATAAAAACATTTTCAATAGACTTTTCCAGTATTTCTTATGAGGGCTAAATTATCAATTAATATACTTAAGGAAAGAGTAAAGTAACATGCTCAGATGAACTTTTCTCGTGCAGAATAAACATTACTCTTAAAAAATATTAAAGCAATCAGACATATTATTACAAAAAACAATTGTGGCTCCGGGGGACCAGGAGGACCACACAGGGCCATAGGAATTAGGACAAGGAGCCGCAAAGGGCTGCTCCTCCAAAAAAATGGGACGACCAAAGGGGTACATTACTAACAACAACAAAAAAGTCCTTGAACCAACCAGCCAGAGGGGAGTCTTCTCCCTGTGTCCGTTTTGAGCCTCACAGGCAGGCTCTTGTTGTTCCCACGGTGGAGCTGCACAACTCGCAACTCAAGAATCACGGAGAAGAAAAAGTCTTTCTTTCAGGATAGGGCAATCACCCCCCAGGGCAAATACCCTCAATGATCCTATCCAGTGTCTCAGGCAGTGCACCAGTTTTCTTCACTTTAATCTAACAGGCACCAAGGGCATAGCACCTGTACCCTAAACTCAAGTCCTTCCCTAACTCCTGTATTTGCACTTCTGGCGCACTGCTCTTTTGTTGGGGCCACAAATTGTACCCAATGTGCTCGGGCATCTCTTGATCAACAAACAAAGGCGTAGACTTGCATTCACTTTGGGACCAGGATTAAGAGGCCTGAAGCAACCCTTGTTTCAAAGGGGGTCACCTCAAGCAAAAGCCTCCTTGCCGTCCTTATCGGTCTGTGACTCTCTCAGCTGGGCGGCATCAAAAACTGGATCCACAGAAAGATTTCTTCATCCTGATTTGTGACCCCGTCTTTCGCCCAAGACAGTGGCAGGGGTACACACTTCACGTCCCAGTGCTTCCGCCTTCACTGAGGTCCTAGTTGCCAGCAACGCCTGTGCTGGTTACCTTCACTTTGGCTTCAAGCTGCAGTGGCGCTGACTCCCCAGGCTGGATCTGATGTCCGGGCCCCTCTGGCAATGGTTGTAAGGCAGCAAATATCTATTGGTGGACAGAACAAGAGGTCTTTAGACAAGGCACAGAAATAATCTAACAACAGAGAGGATAGTCTCAGAATACTTCCTTAGTCTTGGGGCGCCCCATACATTAGCAAGGCACCCAAGAACCACTTCATCTATCTGAGAGTAGAAAACCCTGGACCTATTGGCAAGTATAAAAGGAACGTTTTGGTGAACTGACAAGAGTAATACATCACCCAATCCCAAACAGCCAAGGAAGTCTGTGTTCATTTACTAAATTCTGAGGAAAAGAGAAAAACAATACAGACATACTCCAAATACTTACATTGGTGTATTCCTATATTACCAATCTGAAGAACCCTCAAGAAAAAGGAAATGTTCTACACTTTTACTCATAGATTTTACATTACTTGTACAGGACTGCAGACACTTGTAAAATAATTTCTCTTACATGTTATGCTTAGGACCATGCTCTCATGTTATAGGTGCAGCAGGAAAATCTAAAACTGCTAATCTAACAGGGATTCTTATTGCAAAAAGAACTAAACTTCAACATAGTGGGTACTTTTTCTCCAGCAGAACATGTTATGACAAACAAACTCCTATAAAACAATATTTTCCTTCAAAATGTTTGCTAAGGATCACATGAGCGTCTTTCCTGCATTGTACTTTTCACGATCTGGACTATGCAACATCATTTTCAAAAGGAAAAAAACCTATCTCCAGCTCTAATAAGGGCTGTCAGCTTATTTACAGAGACTAGCTAATAAAAGACTAGCAATGCCCTTGCAAAACTGTATAGAACATGAGAATAACATAAACAATAATAGTGTTGCCACCTGAGATTTTTGAACAGAAACCCCCACTATACAATTTTCCTTAAAGATCAAATAAGGGAACATCAATCTGTTCTACTCATTCTTTCATACAGGATGGGCAGTAACATAGCTTATGTGTTTCATCTTTTTATTAATTCTAACAATTTTAAAACAGTATTACAGAATAGCCAATTGTAATTGTAATTGTAAGTAGCATTTATATAGCGCAGCTGTCACCCAACGGGCATCCTGGCGCTGGGATTACCTAAATCACTGTGCAGCTATAAAACTATGAATCATCATGCGCCAATCTCTCAAGGCTATTCTTTTGGAAAGAGCCTGGTTTTTAGCTTTTTTCTAAACTGCAGTAAGTCATCAGTCTGTCTGAGTTCACTTGGTAGTTCATTCCATAACCTTGCGGCTGCATAGCCAAATGATCTACCTCCTAGTCGGGTTTTCTTGACTCGTGGGGTACATACTAGGTGGGCTGCCAAGGAACGAAGACTTCTAGCTGGGGAGTACCAAGTAAACATTCTCTGTAATGGTTTAGGCCCCATTTTGTGTGCCGCCTTATGAACAATGCAAAGTGCCTTAACTGTCACATGGCCATTTCCTAGACAGCTTTAGACAGACTCAAAAAAAAGTGAGAAAAAGAAGAGAGAAAACATAATTTTGCCTACTCTTAATTTGTAGAGGAGCTAGCCTCCTTCCCCCATTTTGACAGTAGGAAAACCTGAAACAGGTTTTACTTCTGTCAACACTTTCAACCCCTATTCATAGCAACTGGGCACAAACAAACTTATAGGAGATATCTTAGAAAGTGGCTATTCTCTGATTCAGTCTAACACAATGCAAATTGAGTTAACTTTAAACCAATTTTTCTACAGCAATTGTACTAGAGTAACATGAGGGCGCATGAATGCAAACTAAAATCCATTTCCTCCTTATCGTAGCCCCTACACAGTATTCTTAAAACTAAAACCATTATTTTATATAAATGGCAGATCAATGTTCAACTGAGGGTTGTCTTCCTTTCGTGGCATAGGACTGCGCAAAACGTGTGTTTGCCAAAAATAGGAAGCAAAGCTTCTCTTTCTCTCTTTGCGCTATCATCTCGTCTTTCAAAAAATCTTTCGAAGGTCGAAGTATCCAAGCAAACATTACCCTTCAGCCTGCTAAGTAGCTAAATACAGAACTCCGACCTTTGACCCGTTCAGCAGCTGCTCATTTTTGTGTGCAAGGCTTGCCATGCGGTTTTGTATTGCAAAGCAACTCTGGAGAATCACAGCGAAAAGCAGTCCTATACTTATTCTCAGTTATGTACAGTGGTGTGCAATCTAGTAATGCAGAGGCAGCTGTTTATTTTATACTTGCATATATATACTTTTATTGAAGCCTAAGAGCACGTTAAAACTGCCTTGAGTGGTAGAACTGCTTGTAAAATTGTGAATTTTAGCTCAATTTCGACTTTGGTGGTAGGGGCACTTAAAAATGAATATCCTACAATATTTTTGCATAATAGGAACCCCCAGAGTGTTCTCTAGATAGCCCAGGAATGGGAAATCAGAAATGCATAAGATATACCCTTTTAAAAACAAGTTTTGTACGGCTGGGTAAAGTGACATTTCACATTTAAGTTCCCTTCTTATTGCGGTACAGCACTGCTTAAATTCAACTTTGATGCTAGGAATTCACAGTATGATGATTAGGCTTTATAAAGATGAAAAAACGAATTTAAAGCATTTATTTTTAGCAATATATTTTTTCCCATATAATTAAATTTTATTTTTTATCAATAAAACCAACCATTTTGATGATTCCACATTGGAAAAGCAAGCTTCATTCGTAGCCTATCATATTTAAACACATTCATTCATAACCCTAAGCACAGAAGCCTTACTTGAAACAGGAAAAGTCTGCGCCACTTTTAATGGACAGTTATCATTTAACATCGGAACCATAGATATACTTATGTAAAGAAGGCATTAAGAAAGGAAATCCCTACTTTCAATTTTGTTCTCTGTTATCCAAAATAATGAAACTGGTGTTTTGAAACTTTTAAAATAATGCAGGCCTGTATACCTACACTGACTTAAAATATCGCTGACGCAGCATTCCTGTCTGTGGCCGTGAGCAGGAATAGCCATATGCTATTTATGCAGCTGTTGTGTGTCAGCAGGCGTCGAATTTTCACGCCTTTCTCAGGAAAAAACCCCTTTATTATTTGAAATACCCTGACAGAGTTAAATCCCCATTTGCTGTGTCAAACGGTTTCTTTCAGTTAGTCAGTTTAAACACAGCTGTCGGAAAGCTTTTTTCTCGGGTGCTGAGAGAAAAGCATGTCACAGTCTATTTAAAAACTGAGGCATTTCAATGCAGTCAAATCTATCTTTCTATAATGTATATTTAGTTCAGCAACGACCAAATTCACTCATATGATGTGCATGCCTTTTAATGTCTAATACAATGTTTAAAGAAAAGGCTGTAACATTGTGTATTTAAGTCTATTGATTACAAAACACACAATTTCGTTTTTCTACCTCTCTGTATGAGGCCTATTTTAATCCTATTGAATACGAATTCTAATTTTATGTTTAGCATTGTGGCAATTTGCACACATGTATAGTGTCTTACTCTGTCAATTTAATAGTAACATGCAGCTGTTTAGCATATGTTACATAATTTATTTCTGGATTTTTATTTAATATGTAAGTAACTAAATGACATTTTGCATAACAGAATAATGACAGCAAAAAAAAACATAAACAAACTCATTGAGCTCATTCAGACAGTTACAGAAGGACACAACACAGCGCGCTTAAAGCCAGCCATTCGTACACAGAGTACTCACACAAGTATTACCAATGTCAAACCAAAAACCCCACATAGACATTTAAACACACATTGAACCCACAAATCAATACTTAGGACAGCTTACAAAGTGTACGCAAGACCAACCTATTTGTAAATACTAATTGTAAGTCATATTTACAAGAAGAGCTCTCAAAAGTAGCCCAAAAAACTGTTCCATGGTCAAATTCGCCAGTTTTGGCTGGTAGAACACTCAAAAAGCGCTCTGCATATCACCACTTATGAATGTTACTAAGTGCGCAGATCCGGATCCGTTTTATGTACATATTTAGTTCCATGGGGTACTTAGTCACCAAGGAAGAAATATCTTTTTACTATACCTAAACCTATTTAGGTATCCCCTCTGAGGGGAGTCAACTAAGTACTTACTAAATCCATATCGGTACCTCCAAAACAGCAACACTTTCTGCGAAGTGTACTGGAAACAGGCATGCCAAAAATAGTGCAGAATATGCAGTATTATAATCAAAGTAGCGCTTAAGGTACTCTTTGTACGTTGCGCTGTTCAAACAATTTCAAATAGAGAAAAATCTCCTCATTACCTGCCTATATGAATTGCAATGCATATATAACTTACAAAACAAATTCCAAAATTGGCCAATCATACAAACAAAGCCACAGTAAGTGTTACTAAAACTACCTTACCAATCAAAGGCATCAAACCAACAGCAAGTGCCGCAAAACGGCTCTTACCAATCAAATGGTGTCCAGGTTCCAACTGCCAAGTTCTCAAATTGACCAAATGGTCACTGCACGGCAAATCAACAGAAGAGATCTCAGTCAAGGACCGGCGCCGCCGGGCTGGTCAGATCAGAAAGAAAGGAAAAACGCCATGGGTGCCAAGACTCAGGTCTCCTCAGGCAGCGATCGCGTCCAAGAGCGAGATTCCAATCCTTCATCTCGACCAGTCCTTCGGGCATCCGAGTCACTGATGAGTCCCACGTTGGAAGCGCCAATTTGTTGTAGTGAGCCTCAGCAAGGCCTACCAGTGCTTAGGGGTTCTCCCTTCTCTGCACAGAGTCCTCAGACACTTAGGAAGAAGTTGGCACAGAAACTGAAATATAAAAGACAGAGTTTATTAAACCTTATAAGGTGGAGCTAACATTCACACATCACCCTTCAGTAATGCATGAAGTAGCACACTGAATGGAAGGATCCTGGTCCTTTTATACCCACACAGGGGCTCAAATGAAGGCGGTACAAACACAAATGCTGGTTGTAGGTACATATAAGGTCATACAGAGAATGCACAGTCGACAAGTGGGTGGAGATAACAGTTTCTACTTTTAGTAGACACATCCTGACATTTATAAACTTGAAACAGCTGCAAGCTCAACTGAGCATGTGCAAAGCAAGAGGAACTAAAGTTAACTTGTCTCTAGGCAGATTTGAAGAGCAGTTAACAGGAAGGTAGGACAGAGCACATGGCGAGCACATGGTAGCACATGGCAGCCAAAATGGCTGACAGAAATACAAAATGGATTCCACAAAGCGGACAATTTAGCCTCTGAATACAGGCTGTCTTTAGCCAATGCTTAACTTAAGTGCTGCCAAATTACAACACTACTGTCAGGAGAACGTGGAGTGTCTGTGAACAGAGCTCCAGCGGTTCTGGTGTCTGGCGGTGCCGCTCCTAAGTGGAGGGTGCAGAAGTCCGGATGGAGGGGTGAGAGGGGGATGCGTTCCCCAGTGGGAGGACCAGTGGGTCAGGGGCCAGCCAGAAGGGCTGAGCCTCCTAGGAGTGACCATGGTAACACCACTTCTGTCCTGGGGGATCTTCGCGCACTGTCAGACAGGGGTTGGGAGATCTGTGCCAGGCAGACTGTCACACAACACATGAGTCATGTGTTACCCTCAGGGGGGGCATGCGTACACCCAAGGAAGTCCTGGTGCGCCGGGCAGGTGCTCAGCCGCAAGGTTTAGTCTCTGGGTTGGGAGGCCAGGTTCAGGTCCTGCCTGACCTGGAGGGAAGGACGACTGTAAGCAGTGTCCTGACCGGTTTGTCTTCTAGGGGTACCACTCTGGGTGGGAGGGTACAGAACTCTGGAAGGGGGTGCAGAGGGAGGGAGTCCTCGCCTCTGACCCCGGTTCAACCTGAGGGTTTAGATCCAAGGGTGGTGGATCAGTTGCAGGGTCAAGGCCCTGAACTGGTGGAAGAACTGTGTAGGAGGTCCGGTTCCAGCGTCCTGACAGTTTTTGGTTCTGGGGGTGCTTCTCCTGGGAGGAGAGTGCAGGACCCCAGAAGGAGGGGTGAGGGAGGAGAGCCTCGCCCGAGACCTCTGGTCAGCCTCAGGGTACAGACCCTGGGTTGGAGGACCAGGTTCAGGGTGTCCCCTGACCTGGGGGAAGGGGCGACTGCTAACAGTGCCCCTACCAGGTTGTCTTCTGGGGGTGCCGCTCCAGCTGGGAGGGTACAGAGCCCCAGGGGGAGGACCGGGTGTGGGAGAGCCCACCCCAGCCCCTGGTCCAGCCCCAGGGTACAGACCCTGGGCTGGTGTACCAGTTGCAGGATAGCACCCCTGAACTGGTGGGCGAATTGTGCAGGACACCTACCACAGGTGCCCTGACAATTCTGGAAGGGAGTACCGCTCCAGGTGGGAGGGTACAGAGCCCCCAGTCTCCTGTCCAGCCGCAGGGTACAGACCCTGGGCTGGTGGGCCAGTGTCAGGATGCCATACCTGACTTGGCAGGGGGGAGAGTGGAGAAAGGATGCCAGGCATCTGGGGCTACCGCCCCCCATTTTCTGACGCCACAGTGGTTGGAGTGGCCGGAAAGGCATAAGGCCTGGCTCTCCTCACTAACAATTGTCAGTGGCCACTGTGGCTGGCTGTCCCGGTGGACAGAGTTGCCCCTGGGAGGGGGACAGGAGTCACACCCCGGGGGTGGACTGGGTCACACCATTGTGTTGGCCATGTGGGTCACGACTGCCTGTTGGGACACATCTGTGAGCCAAGTAAGTTTAGGTGCTGCGCAGATGGGGTCCACAGGTGAGGAGAAGGGTTCCCCATGGGTCAGCTTAGTGGGCCCTGAGAGTATGGATAGAGGGATCCAACTAGGTACAGGAAGGCGGAGAACGGGAAGAAAACCCTGCTGTTGCGGGCCAGGTTCCTTGTTCTATCGCCCCAAGCAGGGAAGCCCATCGAGGTATGGATTGGTCTGCCCTGGCTTTAGGCTGGAAGGGGGTTGTGTTGGAAATGGCCCTTTTGCAGGGTTATCACCCAAACGCTTTGCTTTTTCCTCCTATTTTTCCCTGACCTGTTTGTGTTGGTTTTAGACTCTGGGCACTTTACCACTGCTAATCAGTGCTAAAGTGCATATGCTCTCTGTGTAAATTGTGTTATGGATGGGTGTTTCCATGATTGGATATTTGATTTACCTGTTAGCCCCTAGTAAAGCACTGCGTGTGCCAGGGCTGGTGAATCAAATGCTACTCGGGGCCTGCAGCACTGGTTGTGCCACCACCGTGAGTAGCCCTGAAAACGGTAACTCAGACCTGCCATTGCAGAAGTCTGCGAGCAGTTTGTAACTGCCATGTCGACTTGGCCAGTGCACACACTGGCCGGTCCCTAACCTTCATTTTTCTTACATATCAGACACCCCTCAGGTAGGCCCAAGGTACCCCTGTGGGCAGGGTGCAGTGTATGTGAAAGGTGGGACATGCCCTGGTGTGTGTGGCATGTCCTGATAGTGAATTACAGCCAATTTCGTTTTTCACTATTGCAAGGCTACCAGTTCCCCATAGGATAGAATGGGAGGTTTGTTTATAACATCTTATAAACATAACTGGCCCAGGGAATTCGGTAAGAAAATAGAATTTAGTATGCCTGAACTCAGAATCTAAAGATGCATCTTTTAGTGAAGGTGATTTTTACATTCTGTGTTTGAAAATACCACTTTTAGAAAGTGGGTATTTTCTTGCTCAGTCATCCCGTGTGCCTCTGCTGGAATGTGGATTGCCTGTCTGGGTTTTGGATGACAGAAGGCTGGGGGAGCAGGAGGGGCGCCAGATGGTCTAGGTAGGTCAGGAAAGGGCTGAAGAGACCTGGGTTACGATGGGGGAAGGGGGTGGAGATTTCCTTGCACCTCAAAGGGCCTGCTCTGCCTCTGAAAAATGCTGTCTCCACCTCCTGCCAGGAATTCACACCAGAGAAGGCAGAACTGGTCCTGACGGGCACAGGCCCTCTCTGCCTAAGAGATCAAAGGATTTTTGGACATAAATGCTGCGTCCCAGACCCCTGAACTTTAGAACTCTTTTGGATCAAGAAGACTGCCAAGAAGAAGAGCCGGAGAAGCTGTGAGGAGGAACTACCACTTTGCTGTGTTGGCCTGCAGTGGCTGCTTCTGTCTTGGGCAGTGAAAGGCCTGGACTGGACTTTCTGCAACCTAATTTGTGAGTCTCTCCAAGGGCTTGAGGTAGAGCTTGCCCCCTGTTCACGAAGTCTCAGGAACAGCAAAGACTTCAAGTTCTTCGACCCGCAGCACTGGGGACTGTGTGTTTTGTGCTGCAACCCGAAGAACACCAACTCGACGACGTCTACGACGCCACTGCCGACTCCGTGTCCTGAAGGCACCGCAGAGGGCACCGCCACAATGCCGCACCGCAACCCTGGTCTCACCAACGACGCCTGTTGACGCCACCACCGAGCCGCTGCTTGCACAGCGACCTGTGGGCACCGCACCGCCTCGCTTCACGCCGAAGCTTTGGCACCGCAACCCTGGTCTCACCGACGACGTTGTTGATGCCGCCACCAAGCCGCTGCTTGCACCGCGACCTGTGGGCACCGCACTCCGCACCTCCTTGCTTCACGCCGAAGATTTGGCACCGCAGAGAGCACCGCAAGCCTGGTCTCACCAACGACGCCTGTTGACGCCACCACCGAGCCGCTGCTTGCACAGCGACCTGTGGGCACCGCACTGCCTCGCTTCACGCCGAAGCTTTGGCACCGCAACCCTGGTCTCACCGACGACGTTGTTGACGCCGCCACCGAGCCGCTGCTTGCACCGCGACCTGTGGGCACCGCACTCCGCACCTCCTTGCTTCACGCCGAAGCTTTGGCACCGCAGAGAGCACCGCAACCCTGGTCTCACCAATGACGCCTGTTGACGCCGCCACCGAGCCGCTGCTTGCACCGCGACCTGTGGGCACTGCACTCCGCACCGCCTTACTTCACGCCGAAGCTTTGGCACCGCAGAGAGCACCGCCGCAACGCGACCCTGGTCTCACCGACGACGCCTGTTGACGCCGCCACTGAGCCGCTGCTCGCACCGCGACCTGTGGGCACCGCACTCCGCACCGCCCTGCTTCACGAGGACGCCTTGGCCTTCCTGACGCCGCCACTTCCCGCCAAAATCGACGCCGCTGCTTGCACCGTGGTTCGAGGGCACCACTCGTAAGTCATACGACGCACCGCCCTCATCCCACACCGCAGCCTTGGCCCACTGACGCCGGCACCATCGACTCCCGCTCGTCAGCCGACAACAGCTGCTTGCACCGCGACCTGCTAGCACCGTGACGAGCACCGCCTTCATCTCGCACCGCGACCCTGGTCTCACCGACGACGCCATCTGACGCCGTCACCGAGCCGCTGCTCGCACCGCGACCTGGGGGCACCGCACCGCAGTTCCCGACGCCTGTTGGCGCCAGCGCTCTTGATCCCATCAGAAAGGGGCTCGACCTGCAACGCGAGTGACTTCAAGGGCCCCATCACCCGGCCTTTCTGAAAGGTACTGTTTGCGGGTCTTCCCGACACCGTAGCTGGCCTGCGACCCCGCGGTCAGCCAGAACTGTTTTTGGATTTGTGTGTTCACGACGCTGTGGTAGCCCGGACGGAGCTATCCACACAAGGAACTCTTTTTAATCAACGTATTTTTGAACTGTGAACTTTTAAGTATAGTATTGTGGATTTTTATCGTGTTTGGTCTTGTTTTAATTATATAAAAATATTGGATATTTTTCAAAACTGGTGTGGTGTCCTTTTGTAGTGCGTACACTATATTACTGTCGGTTATGTGCAAATGCTTTACACACTGCCTCTAAGATAAGCCTGGCTGCTCGTGCCAAGCTACCAAGGGGGTGAGCAGGGGTTATTTTAGAAGTGTAACTCCCTTATCCTGACTAGAGTGGTGGTTTTTGCCTGGCTTTGGCCCACGCCCTAGCCTACCAAAAATCCCATTTCTAACACAGACCAAGTGGCTCGTTTCTGTGCACAAAATTCAATTTCAATCAACAGAGGGATGGAGAAAAAAGATACAAATTGCCACTTAATGTTTTCTTCTTTGGAAACATGGGAAGAAATTAGATCATTGCAGGAAGAAGCAAGTGAAGAGGAAAAAGAAATTTGGATAAAGTCAGGTTGTAAAAAGAGAGTAGAAGATGAAGTGTGGGTGTATGTTGATGGAAGACCAGTAATGCCAGATTGTTTACTGTCTCAGATGGCAAGGATGTACCATGGAATTTCACATGTTGGAAGAGATGCTATGATCAGACTCTTCAAGCAGTCATGGTACAATCCAAAGTTTAGGGTCATTGCAGAGAGTCTATGCCAAAGGTGTATAGTCTGCCAGCAGCAAAATCCAGGCAGAAAGACAGTTGTTAGTTGGGGTCGAATTGGTAAAGCAGCAGGACCATTTACCAGGCTACAATATACTTTATTGAACTTCCCCCTTGTAATGGACTGAAATATGTGTTGGTTGTTTGTTTGTTTTCTCGTTGGGTAGAGGCTTATCCAACAAGAAGGAATGACAGCCTGACAGTTGCTAAACTGCTTTTAAGAGAGATAATTCCTAGGTTTGGATTTCCAGTCTCTTTAGAAACAGATAGAGGAACTCATTTTAATAATGAAATAATTCGAATGATTTGTGCAGCATTACAAATTGAGCAAAAGCTGCATTGTGCCTATCGACCAGAAGCATCAGGAGTGGTCGAACAAATTAATGGCACTATTAAGTCCAGACTGTCAAAAGTGTGTGCGTCTACAACACTGAAATGGCCAGATGCTTTACCCCTGGTATTGATGAGTCTTAAAAGCATTCCTGATAAAAGGACTGGATTAAGTCCTCATGAAGTTTTGATGGGGAGAGCAATGAGACAAGCAATTGTACCAGCAAACAAACTGATGAATATTACTGATGATCTAGTGCTTGATTATTGCAAAGGAATGGCTGATCTGTGCAAAGTACAGTGCTCACTGTTGAGGAAAGCACGATGGCGACAGGCTAGGTCGGCTTGTCGTTGCAGCAGGAACACCGCGGTCCGACACTCGCACAGATGGAGTAACAGAGAATGACCTTGCCCCTGCAGAACTCGGCATTGGGAAATTTATGGACGAAGATAAATAGTAGCATGCACAATCTGGCAAGAATCTTGGATGCAGTAGAGATTCAGACGGACGTGGTTCTTACCTGTTGTCGGATTTATCGGCTGCTGCTGCGGGGCTCGGACTGTTATAGTACGGAGCAAGCCGGTGTCTGGGAGAAAGCTGATCGAAGCCGGAGAGGAATGGCCCCGAAAGCACTCCCATCAGTGCGCTCCAAAACGGTGACGGGAACAAATGCTATACCTGGCGTTTTGGTTCAAGGTGCCACGACGGCGGATGGGCTGACAGGAGAACCGGGCGTAGAGGCTGGTGCTGTCGGAGCAGGAGCAGAGGCAACACGACTAACCGGACGCCGTGGTCAGAACCGGAAGAACTTGACTAACGAAGTGCCGATTCAGAAGCGGCAGTCCGGTTCAACAATTGCCGAGCTGTTTGCTGGGAAAAATCGGCCAGAAAAGGGCAAAAGTGGCAAAGAAAAGGTGGATTCAGCTGGTGAAGAGATGTTGATCGAACCAGCATTGGAAAACGGAAAGGCTATGGGGGTAAACGAGGAAAACCTCGGGGGTGCTTTGACACGCCTCATAACTCACACTGCAAGTGATGTACCTGAATTGGTGGAACAAGCAAATGTAACCCTGAGGGAACTTTCGGAGACCTTGGGGGACATAGAGGCGATAAAAATGAAGTCTGGAAATCAGGGGGGGCAGGAGGAAAGCGGGGATGCCCAGATCTGTGAAGAAGGGAGGCCTAAGGGTAATATCACACCCAAATGCACTGATCGGCCTGAACCCTCTATAATTCAATGTTTTCAGCTGGACAGTGGGCCGGCGGATTCTCAAAAAAAAGGAAATAAAGATGTAATTGTAGGTACAAAGAGTGTGGACCCATTACAGCCTACTCAGAAAATATATAGGGAGAAGGAGGCGGACATTGAAAATACCGAGTATTTTTATTGTCAGACGACACAGAATCGGTGGAAGGCTCCCTCTCTCTGACTAGTGCCAGTGAAACGGAAAATGAGGACCTGCAGGATGCAAGTGGGGGGAACCCCACTGCGACGATACGCAGGGTTAAGAAAAAAGGCTCTAATTCTGTAATACACACTAACACGCGAGAACTAGAATTAAACTGGGACTACTCACCGGTAAACCAATTAGTGGGGGGCAAAAGCCAACAGACTTTGGATGCAGAAGAAACCCCCTCTGCCACGTTGGACGCAATACTGCAGTCAGTCATGGCTCATCGGGAAGAGGCCCGACAGGACAGCAGGCGATCTCAAGTAGCCATACGTAAAGTACAGGGCTCTGTACGGAAAATAGCGAAAGTATGTACGGAGATCGCTGACCGCATAACGGAACTTGAAACCCGAACAGGGAATATGGAAACAGATATGGTATCAATACAGGAGCAGACGGCACTGCATGAGGCTAGGTTTGCTGATGTTCAGTGGAAACTGGAAGAGCAGGAAAATCGCCAACGTAGAAACAATCTGCGATTTCTGGGAATTCCGGAGGATAAAGGGGGTACTGATATCCGTCTATATATGATTGATCTCCTAGCTAAAACCTTTCCTGAGGTAGTAGGATGGAACTGGGCCCATGAAGTCCAAAGAGCGCATAGGGTGCCTATGACTGTTAAACAAGCGCCTGAAAGAGATGGTAGACCCCGAGCGATACTAGTTTATTTCGGGAATTTCCTCCTCCGGCAGATCATCTTTGAGAAGGCTAGACCCGACCGTAAGCGCAAGCTTGAAGATGTAGAGTTCTTTACGCGCCCTGACTTCTGCCATGTAACTGTAGAGCGGCGTTGGAGGCTTAGACAGATGATAAGCCTCTTCCAAACAATAGGAGCACAGGCATATCTGCTGAACCCGGCAAAGCTGAAAATTGTAACAGGGGATAATATTCGCTATTTTTCATCCGAAATTAAGGCCAAAGCATACCTGGAGGAATTAAAGGGGAGGAAGTAGGAATACCTGAGACTGAAGGAAATCTACATACATATGTGGGGGAGTGGGGGAGAGGTAACCCAATGCTATGATGTAATACTGTTGGACATTGCGATAAAGAGGTACAAGGAGAGGTGTCTAAGGACCGTGGTGTAATGCTGCCTCATCACTTACTAGACCATGTGTCTAGTAGCTTTCAAGGGGAGGGGGTGGTGCGGGGGAAGGGGGGGTGGGTTGGGATGCTGGGTGGTAGGGGGGTGGGAGGGGAGGGATAAAGGGGGCACAGGGGAGAAAAAGTCAGACAAGATACATAGAGTACGCAATAGGTAAATGGAGATTCAGTAAAAAGATTATGGAGCAAATTAGATGGGTACTTCAAGTTGTTGGATATGGATAAACTAACAATATGCACAGTTAACGTGGCAGGGCTTAATGATAGGGCTAAAAGAGATAAGATCTATGAAATATTGCGATATATTAGTCCAGGAATAATCTGTCTACAGGAAACCCATATTCCATGGAGTAATCGAGTTGTCCTTCAGATTAAGGGTTATGATTTGGCTGTCTGCTCATCACAGACGTCTATGATAAGAGGAGTGGCGATTTTTATTAAGCAACATGTGGGGATTAGTAAACGTGTCTTGGCAGACAAATGGGGGCGATGGGCAATAGTCTCATTAAATACGGGACTTACAATCGGGACCATATATGCCTCAAATCAGGATGACCCAGAAATTTGGGAAGAACTGGAGATAGAGCTAGCTACATGGCCGACCCCACTAATTCTTTGTGGTGATTTTAATATTCATATTGGGATATCATCAGGGGATGGCACAAGGTATAATGGGAGGAAACCAAAGGTTAATCGGGCTATAAACACGCTTAAGATCAGTCATGGACTAGTGGATGTATGGACGGCTAAGAAGGGCAATGATCCAGGGTATACATATTTTTCATCTCCACATCAAAAGAGTGTACGCCTGGATTACTTTTTGGTTTCAGCACGAATCCTAGGGGAGGCGGAAATTACAAAAATCCCTCAAATCTTCTCAGATCACAACCCTCTTCTGATGGGAATAACATACCAGGGTAGCAAACCGAAGCTATGTCCATGGACTTTCGATAAGAAACTAATAGCTGATGATGGTTTTTTAAAGTTTCTTAAAGACTGGGCCAAGGAATTTTTTGACGCTAATCGCTTTAGTGCCTCCCGCGCGATAGTGTGGGATGCATTTAAAGCTACCCTTAGGGGGCAAGTGATAAGCTTTGTAGGCCAACAGCGGAAGAAACGCAAAGATCAAATTACGGCTCTTATGACTAAATTAACACAACTGGAGACAGAGCAGATCGAGAGGTTAGGACAGAGGGAAATGGAGAGATTGAGTGAGATCAGCGAAGAGATTGCAATAACTAAAGCAGAAATTAATAGCTTGTTCCAGATACAGGCAGCCCAGGTATATCAGGCACATCAAACTGAGAGATATGAATATGGGGAAAAGGCTGGCAGACTTCTAGCCCTTAGGATCAGGCAGCAGGATTCACAGAATAATATCGCTGAAATAAAGAACTCCGAGGGGCAACTGGTGAACACCACGGCAAGGATCACGGAGGTGTTTGAGCAATTCTATAGGAATTTATATCAGATGGATCCCAGTGAAACAATACATATGGGAAATACCTGGGATCTAGTAGACTTGAGGCAGAAATATGTTCGGAACTGGAAGAGGAAATTTCATTGGAAGAAACAGTGACAGCTTTAAATGGTTTGGCTGCAGGGAAAGCTGCTGGCCCTGATAAAATTCCTGTAGAAATATATAAGGTACTCCAACTAATTTTGGCCCCAATACTACAAGATCTATTCTTAGATGTACAATATCGTGGGATACCGCCTAAATCTTGGCAGGACACAGATATAGTAATATTCCCCAAAAAAGGGAAACCTCCAGAAATGCCTGGATCATACCGGCCTATTTCATTAATAAACTCTGATGCAAAAATCTATTCAAAGGTACTGGCGAATCGACTCCAGGGGATCATAGCCAAATTAGTCTCACCCTGGCAACATGGCTTTATACCCGGTAGGGGTACTACGGATCACATCCGACGAGTGATCTCTTTGATAGATATAGCGGAAGCTAAGGGAGACGGTTTGTCTGTGATCCTCTTGGATGCCGAAAAGGCGTTTGACCGGGTGACTTGGCAATATCTCTGGGAAATACTGGCCGCACGAGGGTTCGGCCCGCGGCTGATTACTGCAATACGGGCAATGTATTATAATCCAACTGCAAAGGTTCGAGTGATGGGGAGTACTTCTGACACAATACAGGTAGCACGGGGTACTAGGCAGGGCTGCCCATGCTCCCCAATCCTTTTTGCACTATATATTGATCCCTTTATCAATCAGTTAATTTTAAATCCCGCAATTGAACCATACCGAGCTAATGGATATGAGACCAAAGTCCTGGCTTATGCGGACGATATTGCTGTGGTTACTTCTAGGCCAGAGGTGGCAATTAAGGAGATCGAAATCATGGCAGAGGAATTTGGGAGCTGGTCTGGCTACCGTCTTAATAAGGGCAAGACCCAGATAATCTGCTCAAGACAATGTAAACTCCAAGATCAACGACAGACTGATATAGCCATATATTTGGGGGTAAAGATTGGATTTAAATTGGATCAACTATGGGCAAATAATCTCGACCCTATGCTTAAGGATATTAGTACTGAGCTCCGACGAATCGACAAACTACATCTAACCATAGTGGGTAGGGTTAATGTCTTGAAGATGAAGATATTCCCTAGAATTTTGTATTTATTTCGCTCAATTCCCCTCGAGCTTACACCTGATATAATTCAGAAGGTGAATACTATGTTTTCGAATTTTATATGGAATTATCATAAAGTAAGACGGGCTTTGAAAACATTAACCCTTCCGCAAGATAGGGGGGGCTTGGCCGCCCCAAATTTGCTTCTGTATTATTGGGCAGCTTCTCTACAACAGATGGGCACTTTGTTGGTAGAGGAGAGGGCAGGTAGGGAGGATGGTCTGCCGTCTATATATCAGTTGTCCATGGGGAGGGAAGCAACAGGGCTATTCCTAAGGCAATGGGAGTCGAGGTATTATAAGAATATTCGTTTTCTCTGTATTAAAGCAGCAAGATCGGTCTGGGTCAAAGTCAACAAGATCTTGAAAATTCCCAAACTCAATAGATATACTCCGCTATGGGGGTCATCATTGTTTCCAGTTGAAATAATGGATGGTATGGCCAGGGATTGGGAACAGGCAGGTATACTATATGCAGCCTGTATATATAATGATGGAGCTCAGATAATTCCCTTCCCGGACTTGGTTAAGAAATTTGGAGTTGATAAAGGGACTTACTTTAAGTATATACAAGTAAAGGGGTGTCTCAAAAATTTGGAGAGGGGTTCATTTAATCTAGGACCTATACCTATAATGGATCAAATATATCAGGGGATGTCCGGATTGGGGGTCTCTATAATATATTGATGGAGACTATACCGGATGATCATGGAAAATGGAGACCCGATGGGCTGAGAAAATAGGGGATGCAGAGACGGATCTAGATATGTCTTTGGAACTGGGGAAAAACATATTTTTGGCTGCTAATTTAAAGGCACAACATTATAAAACTCTCTTTAATTTGTATTATACTCCAGCCAAGCTTTTTAAGTGGGGAAAAAGAGAGACGGATGAATGTCCAAGATGTGGTCAGGGCCCCGCAGATAGTATCCATATGTTCTTCTCATGTAACGCTCTTAGTTTATTAAAAAGGGGAATCGAGAAATTTTGGCAAGAAATAACTAGCCAAGTGATTACCATCACCCCGTCTTTGATGTTATTTGGATACGATAACCAGGCTGAGCTCTTTAAAACTCATAGGGATTTTGTGTTTATCACAACAGCAGTAGCCAGGCTATTGATAGCTACGAGGTGGAAAGACACAGAACCTCCGTCATATATGGCTTGGCTCCACAGGTTATTACACATTCATGTACAGGAAATGGCTCTATACAACTGCAAGGGCTGGCGTGCAAAAGAGAAAGGTCATCAGATATGGGGGCTTATGACTAGTTGGATTAAAAAAGGCCATTTGGAGCCCGCAAATAGGATGGGAATTGGGTAGATAGCAATGATGTCTTTTAATGTTTTCTTTTGCTTGTTAAAATGCCGGATTGTTATTATGTATACCTGACTATGTTTAACTGGCCTAGCACGATAACAATAGTAGTGCGACTCAGTTACAAGTGATTTAACTTAAAAGGCTGTACGGATGGAATTTGAATAATGGATGTATATTTTATGTGCTTCAGAATGTATCTTGTGGCTAAATAAAAAAAAAAAAAAAAAAAAGGAATGGCTGATCTGGTGTGTTCTGTGTCTCATCAGGTTGGAGAAATTGCAACCACAACACAGCCGGATCAAGCACATGATTTGAGTACAGGAGAGTGGGTTCTGGTGAAGAAACACGTGCGGAAGTCGTGTTTAGAACCCAGATGGCACGGACCATACCAAATTATATTGGTGACAACGACAGCAGTGAAGTGTGGTGGCTTGCCTAATTGGATTCATGCAAGTCCTACACGAAGAGTCCCAAGTCCACTTGAAAGACAAGAAGAAGAGCAGCAACTGGTAAAGAAAAGAACCAGAAGCTGAAGGACATGAAGCTATAGAATCTAGTGAGACAGATTTTGAAAAGGCTGAACATGAGGAAGAACCAAGCACAAGTCGAATAAAGTGGGCACCAGCTACTGGGTCTCAAGAGACTGCTGTTGAGAAAGAAAAAGTGATTGATGAAAATAAAGAGCAAGTACAACAAAGAAGAGAACTGAATAAAAGAACTTGACAACGAAGGTGAAGAAGCGGTTCAAGTTAAGAAAGCAAGAAAAGGTGATGTGTGGCCAAAAGGAGTGAAAAGGCTGAAATACACTCTTGAAAAGAAAAAGCCAGATCAAATAAATGAAATAGCGAGTCAAACTGAACAAAGTGATTCAGAAGAAGAATTGGTACGAAAAACAAAGAGAATAAGAATTCCAAATAAGAAATATACAGCTCCAGAATGGACATATGTGGTGTTGGAAGAAATTGAAAACACAAATCAGAATGAAGAAGAAGCTGGTACTGATCAAAGTGATGAAAGCAAACTAAAACCGCCTTAAAAAGAACTGTGAAAAATAAGGTGCAACGATTTCAATGAAGATTATTTTAAAAGTTTGAAAGATTTGAAGAAGATATAAAAAAATAAAAAAAGAGGGTGAAAAGAGGAGCGGCCTAAAGTGTAAGAATACACTACTTTAGACGGTTTTTGGATAAGTTTTTCAAGTTTTTTTTTTTAGGGGTTTTTCTTAGATTTTTGATTTTTTTATATAGTGTATAAAATGGCAAAGGTAACAGAGACTGCATATCAAAATCATAGTTTTAAACGTAGATGTAGTAATGCTTGCTTATGTAGTGTTTTATTACTAACGTTGGTGTGGTTAACACTGATTGTTCTTGTGCCTGTTCTAATGGTGACTAATCACAAAAATAATACTAATGATGTGGGAAGTGAGAGAATGGATTCTGTTACTAAAGAAGATTCAAACACTAACATAGAAAAGATAGAAGATGATAGTATTTATCATTATGATAAATCAATTAATGATTTTTCGTTAAATGTTTTTACTAAATTGTATGAATATGTTAACACAATGAATGCGAGAGATTGTTATGCGTGTATGCAATTACCATCGTCTGTCTCAGAGTGGGTGACATATCATCACCTACCTTTAACTTATGGTGTGTCTTGTAGTGTTATAACCAGTTTGTTTTATGAGGGAAGGATTAGAATATTATTACTCTAATTTTGATTTAATATTTTCTGAAATTCCTGTTAGGAGAGATTTAAAAATTGTTTATGGACCTGTTTATGCAGCATACATGGGAGATTTTTTCATTATTAACAAACCAATAGATGCACATAGAAATAATTTAACCTGTAAACTACGACATGAAGAAATAGATCTTATGAATATGGTAGAAGATAGAAGACGAGATTTCAAAAAGAAAGTTGCTGAGCAAAAGTCTCATGTACCTCCATGGACTTTCAGAGAGGGTGATTATAAAAAGGGCGAGACTTACGCTGCCATGACTCTAGATTTTCAACATAGAGGAACGCTTTGTGTGTTTAGAGAAAAGACTGAACTTAATAGTTATTTCATTGGCTCTAGTGAATTTGAGCATACTTTCTTGATAAAAGGAAGTTGGGGATTGAAAGGAGGAACTGATCCTGTTTTCCCCGGAATTTACTATGTGTGTGGTAAGAATGCATATTATAGGTTACATGCAGGTTGGTATGGATGTTGTTATTTAGGCATAGTGTTTCTAAAAGTGTATCATGTAGATAAGAATAATAAAGTTAATGAAATAAAACAGGGACTAACACGTAATAAGAGAGGAGCGAGTTATTCTGAAATAATGGGGGATATATTTGGAGCACTGATACCTTCAGTTGGAGTCATTTTGAATTCATATAAAATTAGAAAATTGTCTACAGTGGTTTATCGTTTATCAACAGATACTGCTGGTGGGTTCTTGATGATTGATACTGAAATGGTTGCAATTAGATCAATGGTTTTGCAAAATCGACTTGCCCTTGATCTATTATTGGCAAAAGAGGGTGGATTCTGTAGCATGTTGAAAATACAACAATGCTGTACTTATATTCCTGACGAGTAAAAACCTTGAGGGGTATATAAAAAATATTACAGAACTTAATGATGACTTGACTGAATTGAAGGTTGACGGTGCATGGGCGAAACTTGGTAAGAGTTTTTCCTCAGTGGGAAATTGGTTTTCTACTTTAGGAGATAGTTTATTAAGGAAAATAATAATACCTATTACTTCAGTAGTTGCAGTGATATTAATGATTATTTTGATTTATAAATGTTGCAAATGTAAATGTAGAAAGAAAGAGGTATCAGATCTTAAACGTAGAGCTAGAAAAAGAGAAGAGCTAGAATTAGAGGACATGAGAAGAAATTATTATAAGACCATGAAAGACTTAGATGGAAGAATGATAAAACGAGAAAGAAATACAGTATTTTAAATAAGTGGCAACTTGTATTTGTTGGGTATTTTATGATGGCTCAAAAACGCCATCAAAGGGGGGATTGATGGAGCAGGGTTTTGCGAAAATAAAACCTGCTCGGATTAAACCTCTCAGTAACATATATTAACAGTGTGCTGTGAAAATTTTATTAAAGAAAGCTGAAATAAGGGGAAATGCTTTTGCGCATGCGTGAACTAATGCATGAAAACTAGGCCGCAAGTGCTTTGATAAAAAGACTAATGCTGCTTTTGTGCACTTTAATAATGATCGCCAGGAAAATAACATGGGTTGTGCATGGGTTAGTGCAATGCTGGGATGGTGTGCAATGAAATTACATTTCATGAAAATAATAATGTTATGTGTTTGTTTTCTGTAGAAAAAACAAGCATGGGCCTACTCTTCTGCATGCCAGTCAGGGGTTAATATTTGGTAGAGAAATTAAATGAATAAAAGAGGGTTTCGAATGAGAAGAGAGAACGCAAAGGCATGAACGTGACCTTCATAGTGTACTGTATGACTGCCAAGCTACGGAAAAGAAAGTGTGATATCAGTGGAAGTGGACAACTTCACGAGATGGCAGAGGCAAACAGTGGAAGCGCAGTGACTTGCAACATGAAAATACGCCGCAGGTAATGTGTACTATGATTGTGTTCAAAATTGTTTCCTGAGAAGCTGTCGTAATGCTGAAAGTTTAAGACAAAAGAATATTGAATAAAGTGGTCATGATGAGAGTGGTGTGACAGAACACCCCTATCCTTAGCCAATGAGAGACGGAGTTTGCTCTCATATTGAAACAAATGTGGGTTGGACATTTAGGTTTTAGGGTATAAATGAAAGTCCCTGGGGGGTGTGGTTATTGTAGGTGTTGGTCAGCTAGTGGGAGATCGTCGCTTTGCTGTTTCCAGATAGAGGCCTACCTGTTTCCTGACTTAATCTTTGCCATTCGACTCTTCTCGAAGGGCCTTGCTGCCCTTTGGCCAGAGGGTAGATTTTCCCTGATTCTTATTTGGGTTAGTATAGATAATATTCTGAATTTGCATATTCATTTGCAAATGTATTTTGTCTCTGAAACTTTTCTCACTTCGCCTATCCACTCCTTCAATGCATTGTTTATTGATATGAGTTTGTTTCTATTCATTGCCAATATATGTTCTCTGTGATGGTTCATGATTTGCATTGTATGATGGTACTTGATGAGCATTCATTTCACATTATTTTTCGATAAATATTATAAATTACACATTGAGTCTATTATTTAGTAATATTGATAAGTGCATATTACTGCTATCAACTACCCAAGGTCCGTCGCCACAAATATTGTATTGTAAGGAGAAATGCAGGTTCTATTGTTTATTTGATAAGTTAGGTATAAACTTGCATCACACTGAACCCCGGCATGAAGGGATTAGTTGGGTAGTGTAAATGGGCCTTTGTGAAAAATTATCGATCCCTGATCGCTGGATCACGCTCCATCTACCTGTCGCACAGCCAATTCAAGAAGTATTCAAAAAACCTCCAATATCAGTTTGATCATCCAATTTAATCTGTTTTAATCCATATTTTATTGTGTTTCATTTATTTTCTCATTGCTTTCTCCGTTCATATAAAAGGCTGCATGTTTCCCAATTTTTTTCTGTAGCACGTGGGTATACACAATTCGTCCTGGGCAGCTATATTCACTTTCACCCAATGCATTTTGGGCTGGATAGCCCTTTGTCAGGGGTAGCTATAGATTTAAATTAAAAACACTATTAATATTTGTGACATTCAGACATAAAACATAATTTTTAAGTCTCTAGACCCATTTTGCAAACTGTAGTCCATACATGTTAGGTGTGAGAAATAAAACAAAAACACCCAACCATTATCTTACTCCATATTTAAATAAAAAAACCTTTGCAAACAAATTCGGCCACAAACACCCCCTGTGTAACTGCCTACTCCCCAATGTATGTCAAATGACACCCCCATCATTTTTATCAACCCATACATTTCGTCTATACCTGTGTCTGTTCAATACTCTTTACAGCAATTGGACCAACTGATCTCCTTCTTACACCACCATGTGAGTGCACTAACACTAACTACTGCTTTGTGGTTCCCATAAGCCCCACCTATTTACAACCCCCTATAAGTATTTGAACTCTACACCTGACTCGAATTACCAATTAAAGCACCCATTCTTGAAAAAATACAAGTCCCATTAACCATTGTGTTGCCTTCTTAAAAACACCCACCATCCATGCATAAACCCCAACAATTTTCATGTTCTGTATCAATTCTGTTTTTATTTTTTTTTAAATGTGAAATTACATATGCCCAATGGTAGTTGTACAACAAATAAGTGATGTTCACAAGTCTTGAGTTCTTCAACATCGACTTTATAGCGGTACTCGAAATGCGAAGTAACTTCCTTTTATGAACCTGATGTTGCCGAACTGCCCTTTATATGATATTATTTTCATTAATTTCAACTTTTTGTCCTCGTGGTCGTCCTGGGTGCAAACCGTCCAAAGGGCCAAAATTAATTCAATGTCAATGTGAGAGTGACAGGATGCACACCTTTGTATTTAACAAATCAGTTTTCACAAAATACTCAAAGGCAACACTGTATACAGACTGGCGTTGTGCCCTGCCCCAACAGCACGAAAGAAATGCTTTGATACATGATAAGCAACATTACGCTCCATCCACCTGTCACACAACCAATTCAAGAAGTATTTAAAAAAAACTCCATTATCAGTTTGATCATACAATTTAATCTGTTTTAATCCATATTTTATTGCGTTTCATCAATTTCTCATTGCTTTCTCCATTCATATAAAAGGCTGCGTGTATCCCAATTTTTTCCAATGCTACAGATATGCCTATCCGAGCCTTTTTCTGTAGCACATGGGTATACACAATTCATCCTGGGCAGCTATAGTCACTTTACCCCAATGCATTTCGGGCTGGATAGCCGTTCGTCAGGGGTAGCTATAGATTTAAATTAAAACCACTATTAATATTTGTGACATTCGGACATAAGACATCATTTTTAAGTCTCTAGACCCATTTTGCAAACTGCAGTCCATACATGTTAGGTGTGAGAAATAATACAAAAACACCCATAACTAATCAAACCCAACCATTATCTTACTCCATGTTTAAATAACAAATCCTTTGCAAACAAATTCGACCACAAACATCCCATAAGAACCACGAAGCAGTAGTTTCGTGTTTGTGCACTCACATGGTGGTGCAAGAAGGAGAACAGCCGGTTTAATTGCTTGAAATAGCATTGAACACACGCAGGTATAGGCGAAAATTATGGGTTGATAAAAATGATGGGGGATGTCATTTGGCATACATTCGGTAGTAGGAAGTTTCTAAAATGCTCCACTGAAAATTGGAAAAAATGCCCTGTGGAAATTGTCTTTGCCACATGTTTTACCAAAAGGCATTCCCATCTTTCACTGTTTTGCCAGCACAAGTTCCTTCAGGTACCACCTGGAGGAAATTGTGCATGAGAAAAAACACTGGTTGAAAACACAATTTTCAGGAAACCCCGATTTCATATTAGATCAAACAATGTTTGCACCCGATTTGAAACTTACATTGGCAATCAATAGAAGTCAATGGGGAAAATATATTACCCCATTTCCCCCCAAAATCTCTCTTTTTTCCAAAATGTTATGCATAAATCACCCCTTGGCGCGCACGTATAATAATGTACCATTGCATTGCTCATGAATTTTTTTTACATTTCCTGTTTTTCACCCATTCCCCCGTTCTTGCACATCCCAATCTGTACGTGTCAACACAAGGAAACTCTTGCAGAGATCTAAAACATCCAGAGAAATACATTCTCCAATTAACTTACATTACGGGCATTTTTAAGTGTAAGAAAAAAAATAAAGTTACTCTTGCTGGAAAAAATGGAATTCTACAAACTAAATTGGAGCGCTGGTTTTAAACTTTACTAAAAATTGTTTTCAGCTGCATTGGGTCTACGCACTTTTACCTCGACTTGCAACAGCTGAACCACCAAGTGTGGCCTCAATGACTCGAGCGTTTAAAGCCCGTTTCTAAAGCGGACATCCGGTGGCGCCCGGAAGAGACGTCACCCAGGAAGTAACGTCATCTGTCTGCGCCGATATTTTTAGGAACACCCGAGGATCGAAGAGGTACACGAAATAGGAGAATGAATGCTTTTCTTTGCCCTATGCAAATGCATTATTTAGCAATTAACAACTTGAAGGTCTCGCGTTCAGTCCCTGTTTCTGAATTACTTTGAGGTAAAAGTGTGGTCTGCTAAACAGGGGATCGGATTGTTTTCAGAAATGGTGGGCACCCGGTTACACTTGAGGGGGTATTGGGTATTTTTTATTCTGGCATTGCATCGCGTCTTAACTATTATTTCAATCAGCAGCAGTCTTCTTCCTCGTTTAATTGTGCCCTGATTCTGAGCATGCTTTTGGAGATGAGCACTATTACGCTTTATTTTTACCTAAAACTAGTCGGCACTTTCATTTTTCTGATGGCTTTCATTGTCTTCAGTCTGCCAGATGCGCCCTTGTTTTTGTCGTGTTTATAAGATGACGCGCCTTGAGGCATGCAGGCAGAAGTACGGTAAATGAATACGGCGTGTTATTTCTTGTTTATTAGGCTTGCAGCTGGCTTTGTCCTGGACAAGTCAGCAGACCGGCCCGGGACTACAGTACAGAGAATTCCATAGCATTAAAAAAGAGCACGACTAATTTGTGATTTGTAACCCTAAGAATACAAGAGTTTGGGATAATGTATACATGAATACATTCACAAATTTGTTTGTGAGGCACATAACAGTGCTTCTACACGAAACGCCCTACCCAACAATTAACTAGACATAGTGCACACATAATATTTCAGATCCAGGGCTCTGGGCTAATGTCTTTTTGAATGAACCCTTGCCTGCATATCACATTGTTCATCAGAACCAACCATGTTTGTATGTTCTAGGGTTTGTTATTGACATCCACGCTTTTCTCATAACACCATGCACACATTTCCCTTTTCATCACATCTGAACCTTCGCTCATTGAAAATGCATGCATTCCATTTCCGTGCACCTAATGTTCATCAACAGCTGACTTGTAGTTTCTTTTTTTTCTGATGGTTAATAATGCCTCTTGTATCTTTTACGTTTTGGCCTTTCTGGTCTGTATATTAATTGCGCTCCAATCCCTTCGGGTCAAATTCTGCTCCATAAAACTGGAAAAAACATACCATCGTCCTACCTTGAGACTGCTAGCCTCTGATAGCAAGAGGGTATGTTTTTTATGTCGAGCCTGTAGGCAGCGCGCAAGCGATGTCGCTATGGCGACGATCAGTTGTTTTATAAACAAGCATTGGCATAGCCAATAGGTCTCGCTTTTGGGACCTTATAAGTGAATAGCCATGCAACACTTGATGTTGTCTAATCTAGGATATTGTGCTGGATAACTAAACATTTATAATGTCCCAAAGGCGAGACCTATTGGCTATGCATTGGGGGTCCTTATAAGTGTTTAGGTAGAGCTATTGACTTTGGCAATGTTTCTAAGCTGTGCTGTAGAGAAGTATGGCTGCTGCTCAGCATGCTGAGAAGTTGTAATTAAAAAGTGTAAGAAGCACTGAGTGATGCTGTGGTGTCGTTGAGTGATGCTGTGCTGGCCCTGAGTTATGCTGTGGTGGTGTTGAGTGATGCTGTGGTGGCGTTGAGTGATGCTGTGGTGGCGTTGAGTGATGCTGTGGTGGCCCTGAGATATGCTGTCGTGGTGCTGTGTTGCTGTCGTTGCGCTGAGTGTTGCTGTCGTTGCGCTGAGTGTTGCTGTCGTTGCGCTGAGTGTTGCTGTCGTTGCGCTGAGTGTTGCTGTCGTTGCGCCTGAGTGTTGCTGTCGTTGCGCTGAGTGTTGCTGTCGTTGCGCTGAGTGTTGCTGTCGTTGCGCCTGAGTGTTGCTGTCGCTGCGCCTGAGTGTTGCTGTCGTTGCGCTGAGTGTTGCTGTCGTTGCGCTGAGTGTTGCTGTCGTTGCGCTGAGTGTTGCTGTCGTTGCGCTGAGTGTTGCTGTCGTTGCGCTGAGTGTTGCTGTCGTTGCGCTGAGTGTTGCTGTCGTTGCGCCTGAGTGTTGCTGTCGTTGCGCTGAGTGTTGCTGTCGTTGCGCTGAGTGTTGCTGGTCGTTGCGCTGAGTGTTGCTGTCGTTGCGCTGAGTGTTGCTGTCGTTGCGCTGAGTGTTGCTGTAGTTGCGCTGAGTGTTGCTGTGGTGGCGCTGAGTGTTGCTGTGGTGGCGCTGAGTGATGTTGTGGTGGCGCTGAGTGATGTTGTGGTGGCGCTGAGTGATGTTGTGGTGGCGCTGAGTGATGTTGTGGTGGCGCTGAGTGATGTTGTGGTGGCGCTGAGTGATGTTGTGGTGGCGCTGAGTGATGTTGTGGTGGCGCTGAGTGATGTTGTGGTGGCGCTGAGTGATGTTGTGGTGGCGCTGAGTGATGTTGTGGTGGCGCTGAGTGATGTTGTGGTGGCGCTGAGTGATGCTGTGGTGGCGCTGAGTGATGCTGTGGTGGCGCTGAGTGATGCTGTGGTGGCGCTGAGTGATGCTGTGGTGGCGCTGAGTGATGCTGTGGTGGCGCTGAGTGATGCTGTGGTGGCGCTGAGTGATGCTGTGGTGGCGCTGAGTGATGCTGTGGTGGCGCTGAGTGATGCTGTGGTGGCGCTGAGTGATGCTGTGGTGGCGCTGAGTGATGCTGTGGTGGCGCTGAGTGATGCTGTGGTGGCGCTGAGTGATGCTGTGGTGGCGCTGAGTGATGCTGTGGTGGCGCTGAGTGATGCTGTGGTGGCGCTGAGTGATGCTGTGGTGGCGCTGAGTGATGCTGTGGTGGCGCTGAGTGATGCTGTGGTGGCGCTGAGTGATGCTGTGGTGGCGCTGAGTGATGCTGTGGTGGCGCTGAGTGATGCTGTGGTGGCGCTGAGTGATGCTGTGGTGGCGCTGAGTGATGCTGTGGTGGCGCTGAGTGATGCTGTGGTGGCGCTGAGTGATGCTGTGGTGGCGCTGAGTGATGCTGTGGTGGCGCTGAGTGATGCTGTGGTGGCGCTGAGTGATGCTGTGGTGGCGCTGAGTGATGCTGTGGTGGCGCTGAGTGATGCTGTGGTGGCGCTGAGTGATGCTGTGGTGGCCCTGAGTGATGCTGTGGTGGCCCTGAGTGATGCTGTGGTGGCCCTGAGTGATGCTGTGGTGGCCCTGAGTGATGCTGTGGTGGCCCTGAGTGATGCTGTGGTGGCCCTGAGTGATGCTGTGGTGGCCCTGAGTGATGCTGTGGTGGCCCTGAGTGATGCTGTGGTGGCCCTGAGTGATGCTGTGGTGGCCCTGAGTGATGCTGTGGTGGCCCTGAGTGATGCTGTGGTGGCCCTGAGTGATGCTGTGGTGGCCCTGAGTGATGCTGTGGTGGCCCTGAGTGATGACGTGGTGGCCCTGAGTGATGACGTGGTGGCCCTGAGTGATGACGTGGTGGCCCTGAGTGATGACGTGGTGGCCCTGAGTGATGACGTGGTGTCGCTGAGTGATGACGTGGTGTCGCTGAGTGATGACGTGGTGTCGCTGAGTGATGACGTGGTGTCGCTGAGTGATGACGTGGTGTCGCTGAGTGATGACGTGGTGTCGCTGAGTGATGACGTGGTGTCGCTGAGTGATGACGTGGTGTCGCTGAGTGATGACGTGGTGTCGCTGAGTGATGACGTGGTGTCGCTGAGTGATGACGTGGTGTCGCTGAGTGATGACGTGGTAGCGCATAGTAATGCTGTGGTGTGTCTGAGTGATGACGTGGTAGCGCATAGTAATGCTGTGGTGTGTCTGAGTGATGCTGTGGTGTGTCTGAGTGATGCTGTGGTGTGTCTGAGTGATGCTGTGGTGTGTGAGTGATGCTGTGGTGGTGCTCCTGAGTGATGCTGTGGTGGCGCTCCTGAGTGATGCTGTGGTGGCGCTCCTGAGTGATGCTGTGGTGGCGCTCCTGAGTGATGCTGTGGTGGCGCTCCTGAGTGATGCTGTGGTGGCGCTCCTGAGTGATGCTGTGGTGGCGCTCCTGAGTGATGCTGTGGTGGCGCTCCTGAGTGATGCTGTGGTGGCGCTCCTGAGTGATGCTGTGGTGGCGCTCCTGAGTGATGCTGTGGTGGCGCCGAGTGATGCAGTGGTGGTGAGAAGGCGGGGTGTGGGGTTAGAAGGCGGGGTGTGGGGTTAGAAGGCGGGGTGTGGAGTGAGAGGGCGGTGTGGGGGTGGTATGGTTTAAAGCGTTCAGTTCTGAAATATACATTTCCACAAGAATAAAGGTCGGAGGCTAATCAGAAGGAAAAAAAACATTCGATTTTTGACTTCACTGGTGAAGTTGAACTCTGTAGAAAGCTTATGGGTGTGCAAAGACAACACAAACGTCACCAGGCTATAGATTTTCAAGCTCTCTGTACGGAAAATACGGAAATGTATATGGAAGAATCCTAGCTGTACGTTGTAAAGTACTGACAGAGAAAACATTCAGAGGGTTAAATTGATATGAAATTGTTGGCTGGACAAGCGATTCCCATACATTAAACATAAAAGAAGGGTCTAATCAGCTTTATTAAGAATACAGTCTCATAAAGGTAAGCTACAAAGACAACAAATGCATAAAGAAATCAACAAGACTGTTAAACTATGTTGAAAGGGACTAAAGCTGTTTATTATTTTACATATTGCATTTGGAAATAAAGGAGGAAAAACCGAGGGGTTGGGGGGAAAAGGGGAGCATAAAACAATACTTGAAGCCGAATAATAGTAGTAAATATTTAATAACACAAACACCGCTGGAGAGAGTAACCAGTCACGTGTTTATCGCATGAGTAGTCATAGCTGTAGTAAGCTGTGTCACGTCCGTCAGTGCCTCTGGACTGGCCACTTCATGACCATTCCTCGCCCTAGGAGGCTGGTCCGTTCAGAGGCATCAGTGGTCGCCCACATGGCTCGAGGAAGTGCTGTGCCCTCGTTGGGGGGTGGAGGGGTTTGATGTAAACAGAGAATGTGGTGTCTGCGCGAGGTGAAGCCACGGGTGGCTTGGAGAGAGGCAGCCCCGTTTCAAGACAGCAAGATAGTCTGGTGGGTTGTGTCATTCGTCAGATCTGTTTTTAGGATCAAAGCTCCAGATGCCGACAAAACTGACACGACCTTTATCTTCCTGACGCCGATAACACGAGTGTTACTGTCCCTCAAGCGTGTTTGGTGGAGTTGTGCACATATATAAGAAAGATGAACGCCACTGTTTGAACAAGGCCATGTAATAAAGGTGAAAGGTGGCGCCAGGGATGCGGGCAGCACGCGATGGTTACCCCGGTGCTAAAATAATTTTTTTTTAAAAGCACGCGAGTGGTGCGCCTGCGCGCGACTGCAAAAGTGGCATTGGGCGGCAGGGCGCCGACCTTCAGAGGCGCGCCGGAGCTCCTGCAGCACTGTTTATCTGACTTACATCCAAAGACAAGTGAATTTGAACACTTGTCCAGAAGACTGTTGGGTCCTTGGCTGCTTTTTGTTTGTTTTTCTTTTCATGACGCTCCTGAGTCTGACCCCACTCTCCTCCCACTCCTTCAAAAATTTCAAACTATAGGCAATTAAAGAGGGCGAGTGTGGGGGTGCCAAATGAAGTTTTGCCCAGGGCGCTCTCTGGCCAAAGGCCAGCTCTGACAAATGCCACAGATTGTTGCCCTTCAGAAGGGCTGTAAATAGCAGATGCTACAACGGTGGAGCGTGGTGCTGCTGGGCTGTTCAGGCCCTCCAGGATTTCGCGATTTCGCGGATTGCCGCGAAATCGGCACTTTTGTAAAAATGCCGCGATTTTTACAAAAGTGCCCGCGAAATCGACACTTTTGTAAAAATTCCGCGATTTTTACAAAAGTGCCCGCGAAATTGAAGGAATGCAGGAAAAGGTTGCTACATTTCTATGGTAAAACAACTCCGAAAAGTGAAGACAACAAAAATACATCAGAACACTGTCGATGTAAAACGTATGCACTGGTCATTTGGAATGTTTTTCAATAAATCTATTTGTATGCTGGTATTTAAAAAAAAAACTCTAAATTTATCAACGATGGTCTGTGTTTAGGGTGTTCCGAATCAAACTATTTTTATGCATGCTCTTTTGAAACAAATGGGGTCGCTGAATTCAAGAAACCAACACTACATTATTCCTGTTTGAAATAGTGAGTTAAAATCAGCATTGGGTTGTTACAAAGTGCAGCTCTTCCTGTCCGCAGTACGGGAAGAGCAGCTGCACTGCTTCAGCACACACTGGGCAATGTCGAGCAAAGGTTCCAATCCACTCAAGGTCACGTGTTGAACTTTCTACTATGTGGAAAGACACAGCATCAGGCGGTTAACAGGAGCAATACGCCACAGATCAGATATTTAAAGGAAAAAAAGGCCACTTTACTAGGACAGGTCTGTACGTCAATACATAAAACATTACACAAACCATGACCCCACCTTACTAATACATCAAATGTACCTAACGCCCTCTATGCTTACATCTCCCATATAGCCCAAACTTACCAAGCAAGCCAGTGTAACCCCTCAACAAACTCACTGTCCACTCCAAAACACTTTCTCGTGCTCCCTGTATCATGGTTCCTTGTCCTTGCACATCACCACTTTCTTTCTCAAAGCACACCATTATCCCATCCTCTGGCCCTTCCCGACCTTGATTTGCCGTCGCTCCGTATGAATTCAAGCCTTGAAATATCATCAATCATACACCAACTACTTTCTCACAGCCTGTATTATAGCGGCAACCATTTACATTTTTTTTAGACCTGTGCCATCAAATAGCCCTCGTTCATTTAGAAAGCCAATGTGGGAAAATGTTATTAGAGAAGCTTGGTCTTTGTGACCACCAATGCTCTTACACATGACCAGAAGGTGTTGCCTTTCCATATAAGCAAATCAGCACTCTCCAACAAAGGGGGAGAGGGGGCGAAGTTACGTTCCTTTGAGGTCGATTATGAGCCACAGCCGAGGTCATACTGGAACCTCGACGAGCAGAGCTCTCATGTGACTGCGGCTACTCTCTCTCTAGACTACCGGTATGTGATGTAAAGGCCAGAGCTGCCGACTGTGGAGCTGGGGAGGCAGGTTCGAGTCTCGACGTCGGCTCGTCATCCTGTGATTCTGGGCAAGTCACTTAATCGCCCTATGCCTATAAACAATGCATGTGTTTGTGTTGTAATTGTGTAGTGTGACTGGTGTGCATGTGAAGCGCTTCAATACCTTTGGGTCAAGTTGGAGCTATAATTTAAAAAACTACAGAAGAATGCACTAGGAGGTTAAAACTAAAAACAAAGTCTTAACATAAGGAAAGACAAATAGATACCCACTTACTTGCTGACTTGTACAGAGTGAAACCAGAAAATCTGGATAAAATCGTGGCTTCCATGCTGAAATTGTGTGATCTTAGGCAAATATTTAATTTCACTAAGGTAGGTTCTGGAATGCCATTTCCTATGGGATGCTACCAGGCCATCTTTGATGGGCTTCTCAGAACCTATACTAAAGCAAATGGAGGATTGCATTTCCAAGGGATAACAGCCTTCACCTGTGGGCTGCTTCCTCTGTTCCATATCCCAGGTTGCCTATTTCAAAGCGGAATACTCTGCCAAAACAGTTTCCATTGATTTAAGGCTGAAAATGAATGATTATGAGTAAAATAAAGTGCCGCAAAAATGCCGCTAAATTTCCATATTTGTGCCGCTAAATTTCCATATTTGTGCCACTAAATTTGCTAATCCATGCCGCTATATCCTGGGGGGTCTGGCTGTTTGTCATCAGACAGCACAATGCGCTGGGACTCTTCCAGTATGACAAAAGTGTGCGCCCATGGCTGCTTCCAGTGAGAAGAGGCCGAGATCTCCAGCCTCGACATCAGCAGATACAGGCCGGCGCATTACAGCGAGGGGGTCAGTCGTGCCTCTTCGGGTTGCCTGTTAGAGGAGGCACACCATGGCTGCGCTCTTTGTCATTATCCATTTGTGTGTTATTAGTTTGTTGCCGGCGTTCACATGGCAAGTGCGGGCTGTTACTCTGCATTTATTAATCCCATCCCCCTGTGGCTTTCATCACCCGCTGCACAGCGCACCCCAGGAAAATGCATTTTGAGTCACTAGAACATCCCCTAAATCACAGGAAAACTTTCAAATGTTTGCCCAAAAATGACTGCCGGTAGCATCTGCCATAAAAGAAGAACAGGAATAACGGGGCTTAGGGTTTCAGATCTGTGCTCTTCTACCACTAGTGACACACAGTGTGATCTGGCACACGGTGTGATCTTAGACACATTAGGAGATGTGTCTTGACTATGAAGTGGAAGTCACAGTAGCAGTTTGACGTGAAAAAGAACAATGGCCTGGGACGCCTCCAATTTGGGAAAACCGTGGTGCCTAATGTTGCTTTAGATGACAACATGGAGGGACACATACGAAACAAGCACTGAAACACAAGTGCGGCCGCGAAAGTGAAACAGTACTCGCGTTAAAGAAGTGGGAGGGGTGGGGGAGTGCGATTCCCTTGCGGGAGCGAGCGGCGCCAGGAGCCGATAATTGCTACCATATGGCGCCAGCTGCTCGCTCCCGCAAGTGAATCGCTAAACGTGCACGCGCTGCCATTGAAGGCAATGGAACGCGTGCACGTTTTTGGCTGAAAAGCCGAATCGATTGGAAGAGTTCTTGCTCACGCAGCGCATGCGCGCTGCGTAGGCGAGACCTAAAAAAAAAAAAAAAGTCAGAAGGGGCTTTTAGCACGCCCACTCTCCCCATTGCTCAATAGCGTAATCAGTCTCCTTTGCTGCCTTCCAATTAGGCAGAAGTCGCGATGCGTCACTTCTTGTGGCTTATTAACTACAAATTAATTATACTTAGTGTCCCTCCCCTGCAAGCGTAGTGATTGAGGTACTACTTTGTTTGTGAAGTCTATTACTAGGACACCATTTGTTTTTTTGCCTCTGCTTATGCATTGTAGTGATGTATTCGTGTTTTTTTACTTTGTGCAGGCTTTAAAAAAGAGACGTTTGCACTCGTGTTTAATCTTTCTTCATGGCAGCAAACTCTTTTGTTTTCTTTGGGCCGGCACCGTGTTTTTGCTTCCCCCACGTTCATCCCGCCTACCCTCTCCCCGACCCCAGTCAGTTTGCCTATTGCTAAATTTGAAATGCTTGCAAATTCCTGTAAGAGCTGGGTGCAGCTTCTGTAAATAAAATAGTTATGAAGCTTGGCTGTTAAATCCAGTTTCTACCCATAAAGTAAAAGAACGCCTGTTTAATAACTTAGAAAAAACGTGCCGCTCGTGTGGCAAGCCCCTCCCCCTCTTTCTCTCTGCTTACTCATTGTTCGGAGAACATACCACATCTAACTTATAAGTAAACCACACAGCAGATTTGTACCAGAAATGTCACGGTAAGTGAGGTCGCCTCCTTAATGGATCACCTGGGGAAAGCAGTCTGAAGGCGGTGTGCAGAGTTATTATCTAAGGTGAGGACAGGCACTGTTTACATGCAGACAAATTGCTCTCTGCAAAAGGCTAGCAGGAAACCCCGGGCTGCGCGACGTGTTTGTTCTCTGTTCAACCAGCAAGCACGTCCTAAACAAGAAAACCGTAAAATAGCAAGCAATATGTGAGTGTGCCAGCAAAGTAATTGTAAACGCTTTGTGCTTTTTTTTAAAAACATTTTTTAATTTTTTTTAATTTTTATTGCTTGTGCTACTGCTAGTTCCTTGAACACGCCGCCAGTTTTGGTCTCCGAAGAGCTATCTGACCGTACATGTGTGCAACTTGCTTGACACACTACAACACTGAAAAAGAATACAGTGGTAAAACTGCACTATAAAATAAATTACTACCGTGCATATTAACCACCAAGCATATAATAAACATGACAGCTTACTGGTTGGTGATTTATTGAAACCGGTTCGCTTGTAAATGATAAAACAAAGTATTCATTTATTTGGGAACATGTGCAAAATATAGCTTGCTGGACATTTCCTGAAGGCCCTGGCATCTGCTACTGAATTTGCTTTAATGCTTGTAGAGCTAGTGAAATAAGTTATAATTTACTTCTTTCCCTGAGATTAATTGTCTGGTCTTAAGGCAGGCGATATTTACTAAAGTTTCATGTCAGACAATTATAATCGCTTCAGTATTCTAAATTTAAAAATATAAGCTGTATCTCCAACAAATTGGGTCGGGATCCGAGTCAGAGGACAGGAGCTGAAAACATTTTTGGCTGGCCCTATTTTTTGTAAAGTGAAGCACCAAATTATGAAAGTAGGATTCTAAAGATACCAATGTGTGACAAAAATATTTTCATATATTGTCTTTTTTGCTGTGGTGATGTGTTCTGCTTTTTTGTATTGCTGTGTTTTTATGCTACATTTTTGCAATACGATGTGTTGTACTGTGGTTATTATCTTGCATTCTGTTTTGACTTGTGCTGTATTGTGCCCTGTATGTTTTTGTTGTGTATGTTGCTATGGTATTCTGCTTTTTACTTTGTCAACAAACGCTAAACCATTTAAAGACATAAGCAGTACATGCCTTTTAAGCTCCTTTAACAAACCACCATTTACCAGTGTCTTAAGTGGTAAAATAGCACTGGTCGAGCTCTATAACTAGATAAGATACCAGTCACCTCCAAACTGTAGCAGAGACTGCCTTAAAATAATGTTCCTTGTGATCTCTTTATGTGATATGTCCCATGTCTTAAATTAGCACTTGCAGTGCTCATTTTCTATAATGTTGCCCAGTTTGTTAGTTCCTTGAAAAGGGTGCCTGCATTCTGCAGTGCATTGTAGTGTTTCTTCAGGATTGGTGCTAAACATAAGGCTTCTGAAGTCAGAAGGCAGCCATTTGCAAACATCAGGGCTTGTGGCTTGTGCCGAAGTGTAAACTTTTAATGCTCAACACACCAAGGTTGTATTATATTAATATTGTGCATGGTCCCAGTCTATGCCAAGTAAATTGGGAAAGTCCAGTGAAGGCACCCATTGATGCTTGAACAGTTAGGAGCACATCAGTGAAAGATGGACCACAGCTCCACATCTTTCAAGGAAGTGGGAACTGGTCTTACTTTAATAGGGGGTCAGTCTTCCTTTTCAGATGGGTGCATTGTGTGACTTGCACCTATCTGCCTGAAAGGTCCCTGAAACCACTGGCAAAAGGTACATTCAGGGGGCACTAACTGTGTGTGACTTTCTATGTGGCACGCTCTCAGTAGGCCTCAAGAGCACCTGTGTCTGCATCAGAAATACAAAGAAGGGAGATGGGGCAAAAGTGTTTCCTTATTTGCGTGGGGTCAAAATGTGAGGCAAAAGAGGGAACATCCCTTTGAAATTGCGCAAATGAAAAAGTGCACCCGTGTGTTTGCAGTATGGGCTGTAGAAAACATATATGGGCTCTTCTGTAATAAGCAAGTATTTCAGCAACATTACAAGTGGCACAAATGCTCACTAGTCCTTAGGGCCACTTCTTTAACATGATAGTGCCCTATTATTATTATTACCACCACACATTTTTAGGTCGAGCCTGGGCAGCGCATGCGTAGCTCTGCGAGGCATGCTGTATTCAGGTAGGGACTTGAAGCTACGCCCTCTCTCCGCCCATATTTTTCATTGGCTTGTGTCATTGTCCTTTGTAAATGCTGGCTTCTGATCAGTTAATCGGCTTGTTAGTCCCTCCTTAGTACCGCCTTGTCTTCATTTGTAACCTCCCATGAGGACTGGCCCTTTTACTTCTGTTGTTACATAGTATGTCTTATTTAATCTGTAAGCACTATTTTCTTTAATGAGTTTCTCCTACTGCAGGCACAACGTGCTTACCTGCAACATTTAGCGTGCCCGGGACAATGGCGGCTGCTTCTTTGAAATAAAATAGGTCTCGCATTTACGAGAGTTTGAGCTATTGGCATTCTAAATGACCATGCCTTTTATTTATTTTTTAATTATCAAAACACATAAATAAAAGGCATTCTCATTTACAATGCCAATAGCTTAAACTCCCGCAAATGTGAGGCCTATTGAATTGCAAATGCTTGTTTTTTTTAGTCTCTAATAGGATATGGTTTTGTTTTTTCAGTTTTATGGAGCAGTACTTAGCCCGAAGGGATTAGAGCGCTTGTACAAGGGCATCCACAGGGTCACATTTGTTTTTCATTTAGGCAATTTGCCAATAATCACCAGATGTTGAGTGGGCGCCGAGTTTCGACCCTGTTTCCTCGGTTCCAAAGACAGTAGCTCTGGCCATAACGCCAGATCTTTTCGTGGTACTATCAGGTAGTTCCTGCAGGTATGATGCATACTCATCTGTGCATTCAATTTATTAAGTATAGCCTGCATTTTTGGCAATCCCTCTACGTATGGTTTTAACAATGGAGGCAGTCCTGTGGCTTTTTCTAGGGCGCATATATCTACCACGACTTGAGGCTGTCTTCTAGGAGCACACCTGTTATCACCTCACATAGGCTATGTTGTTTGCAAAGCTATTCTTCAGTCATTGCTCGGTCTGTCTGCTGGGGCCGTGACATTTTCAACATTACGGAACGACCAGTGATAGAAAAGTGGTGGCAATAATAGTGCCCATCTTTCCATTCATCCCACCTACCACTGGTACCTTTTATTCTTGAAGTTTTGAATGGCACATTTATTGGACTGTTTTTCTAAATCCCACATTGCGACTATAATCGTGCTCTTTGCCTTGGAGACACTGATTTTCACTCTTGCCCGTGGTAAGGGGCACAGTGGTGTCAGTCATGACGTCTCAGCTGTTCCTGCAGCCCCTGCTCCCCTCTTCGCAAAGTTTACCACACAGCTGTTTGGATCTCCACAACTCTATCAAGTATTTCAAATGTCAATGGCTGCCATCATATGTTAAGTAAAAACATATATGTAGATGTCGAAATGGTTAAAAGCAGTGTTGGAATATTTTGGCCTCCTACATGATTGTTTCTGAACCAAACCTCTTGAGTTTCCCACATCTATGTATGAGCAGCGCAGGCGAGTTATATTTTTTTTGCATTCTGCGCTTTGTAGTCCTGTTTATCAGATTATGAACTGGGACTATAGGTACAGAATTCTGTGTAATGCAAAGATTTCTATTTTTGTTCTCAGATGGCACGCGTCCTATAGCAGTTGATGACACTGAAGGATCTATGTTATCTCGCAATGTGTTCCTTATGAAAGGGAAGAATGATGTTACAGTGAAGTTAGTAATTGGCTTAAGTGAGCTGACCCTTTGGTCACTGTATGTTGCAGTGGGTGGGACAAAAATGTAAATGACACAACAGGCCAGTGGAAGAAGAGGCCTGGCTGAACGTCCTTGCAGTTTAATTCTATTGCATATATAATTTTAGTGAAGTCACCAGACATAAAAACACCTGGGCTGGATAACCTATATAAGAAATGATGCTTGAAACTCATTCTGTCACCTTTTTTTCCTCTCTCGAATCCTTATTCTCTCTTCGTCTTATACTTTTTGTCGGTCTTTACTCTCAATTTCTTTTGTTTCACCATCTTTTCATCACAATTTTGTTATTCCTATCATGTTTCACAGTCTTCCTTTCTATTTTTTTTATTTAATCTACTTAATGAAGCTCCATTTGAGGTCAAAGCCTACCACACAGCTGCTAAAGGCATTTTGGGGAGATTAAGAAAACTGACCTTGGAATGCATTCGCCAGTTGCTAACCATGTGGTTTGTAACATAAATTTTCTGGCTTTCTATTTGCTAGCTTTATTTGCTTTAGTCTGTCCAGCTTGAGTTCGCCCCTCCTGTTGACCAAATCTTGTTTACTGTATTCTTCCACAGATTTGCTTTCTATAAACGGGCCTTGAAATCTTGTTCTCTTCTTACCACACTTGCTGTGCATTCCAAGACGGAGGTCAAATGTCAGGGTTTCTCTTCCAAGGAGCTTGGTGTTTATTTTTCATTTTCTGACTTCAAAGTGAGAGAGTTTGTGACAGTCCTGCTGAGTTCCCATGTAAGAGGAGAGCGTGTTGGATGGATGTTTTTTTTTTTTTGTAGCATGAAAAAAAAACCTGTGCTGATGTATCAGAATTGGTACAAATGAAGCTAATTTTTTTTGTAATTCTGAGGTGTGGTAGAAACAAATATTTGAATACGATCAAAACACACCAAGCCAGTAGTTGCTAACATTTGCACACATTATCGGTTGTATGCAGTAAAACCGTATTCCGGTGCAAAAGTAATGGTAATTTCAATTGAAAGTGTTTTGTCTTTAATGGCAGTGGGCTACCACACTATGCATACCCCACACTACGCCACACCACTCTGACATGCCACTCCACTCTATGCACCTCCACTATAAGACACTGCAACACGCCACTCAACTCATCCCACTGCACTCTACCCCACTCCACTGAAAACCAATGTAACCCAAAATTCCCCACTTGTCTACTCCACTCTACCCCACTTCACTCCATCTAATCCAATCCACCCACACTCTACTTAAATCTACCCCACTCTTCTCCAATCCAACCCTCTACACTCCAATCTACCCCACTCTAATCCAACCCAATCCAATTTTCCACACTATTCCAATTTTCCACTCTTCTCTCAAAACTCCACTGCAATCTATCCAACTCCTTTCCACTGTAATCTAGCTCTCTCCATACCAATCTACTCCACCGCAATCTACCGCACTCCAATCTACCGCACTCTACCAGACTTCATTCCCATCTACCACACTCCACTCAAATCTATCCCAACCACTCCTATCTTCCCTACTCCAATCTACACTTTTCTACGCCAATCTAGTGTACCCCACTTCACCCCACCCCAATCTACTATACCCCACTCCACCCTAATCTATCCCACGCCAATCTCGATTCCACTCCAATCTATCCAACTCCACTCTTCCCCCAATCTACCCAACTCCAGTCTACCCCAATGTATCCCACTCCACTGTACCTGATCTACTCCAATCTACCCCCTCATCTCCAATGTACCCCACTCCATCATTCTATCCAACTGCGATCTACCACTCCACTTTACCCAAATCTAACCCAGTCCAATCCACCCCACTCCAATCTACCCCTCTCTACCCCAATTTGCTCCTCCCCAAGCTACCCCACTCCAATCTACAGCACTCGTCTACCCCACTTCACCCCATTTCACCCAATTCTACCCCACTCCATTCCAATATACCCTACTCTAATTTACCTCAGGCCACCATAATCTACTCCATGCCACTCTTCCCCAATCAATTTCGACTCCATTCCAATCTATCCAATTCTACCCCACTCCAATAACTTTTAGCCATGCTGAACAGCAGCCACACTGGTGAACAACATGGCTAAAACACATTGCCAAAGCCAATAGTTCTTGCATAGACGAGACCTGTTGGCTTTGCCAATGCTTGTTGCTTTCTAGTTGTGTGCCACTCACTTTTGTTCACATGCTGCTTTGTTCTATTCTGTACGAGGGTGATAGATTCAGTGTACGGTGGCCACCTTGCTGTCTGCTGTCCAGTTGCAATTTAAGTAATGAAAATTTGAAATCTATCTCATAAAATGTATGCATAAGTGCTATGCATTGCCAGAAATAGGTTGTGTAGTTTTTATTTATTATAAACGTAATATGCAAATATATTTGTTTTTTAATCGGGCATTTGACAAATTCCTAAATCGAGCGCAGATGACACAAAGCTTCATCAGTTTTACAAAGCTGCGTGCAGAAAGTGCTGCTCAGACAGGAGATCAGAAATACCAGTCAGTGACTTGACAATACTAAATCATTATTGGCATTGCAGTCAAAGCTAAAATTACTGGTGGTGCCAGTAAAACACTTTTCCAGTGGCAATCCTAATTAGACCACTCGTCTTATCTATGTTGTATCTGAGAAGCCAGGCCAGCTTTCATATTTCTCCCCAGGAGTAGGCATTTTGGTAGGTCAGAAGTGCCAGGACTTGCCCATACCTGCATTGCTGACGAAGGGAAGAGGATCATGTACAGCTACAAGAAACCTTGTGTCTCAGTGCCCCTGGCCTATGTTCACATCCAGGAGGGTGCTAACATGGCCAAACTGGTGGTTACATGTCCCTGCCTACACCCCTTCCTTAACCCCTCCTTAGTCCTTTCTATCCCCCAATCTCCAGTAGTATTTCCCATTTCCTAACCACTCCCATCTGTCCCTCACACATTTACTTCTAATATGTATACTTATTCATGATGTGGAGAATCTGCAGTCAGAGGAGTTTTTTTTGGGAGGGTGGGGGGGGGTGAGATCTCTGCACAGAAAGATAGGAGAGGCGTAAACACTGCACATAGGTTTGTGAATAGCATTTTGTAGTACGTCAGAACACATTAAAAAATGCAGTTTGTGACTATGCCAAGCAGTGTTTTGACACCCCGATATGGCTATTTTCAACATCAATTGACCTGCCCTACAGTGACACTTATGCTGCTGCTGTGATCACTGATGTGCACCATCCTACTCACCTTCAAGACCAGTTCACAAGCAGTGAGAGTGGCACCAATCACGTAAGCTGAGATTTTAGAAGTGCATTAATTATTCGCAATTGTATAGAATAAGCCTGCAAACCTACTTTACTTTGCATGGTGACCAAGGCATCCTTTTTTAGGACTTGCTCCTTTGTTATAATACAGAGTAAATGTAGTTCATTAATTGTCTCGACTGCAAAGCATTTTTAACATAACTTTTAAAAATATGAATGAGCAAATGAGAACATTTATATTATAAACAGTTGCATAGAAGTGGTTTTATGTTCACTGGTTTCTCTTGTTTTTTTCAGGACAGGAAAGACTATGATCGTTTGATAACTTAAAGTGCGTAATTTCACACTGGGATAAAGACACTTGCTCCCTAATGAAATTATGTATGACTCGTCAATCATTAATGGAGAGAACACGTAGTCTCTGATTCCATCGCTACGTGTACGAAAAGGAGTGAATACTTTTACGAGCAAAAGCGAGAGGTGTACAATCTGAGATTGACTGCCTAAAAGATAAGTAAAGGATATTCTATTTTGACCAGATAGATGGCAGCTAATTTTCAGAGATGTATATCTTGCATCACCGAAATCCATAACACTTTTTTTCCACCCTCCACCTGTATAGCCCAAAAATGTTTGTGTTTCCCAATTCTGCTCACTTGAAAATATTTGTTTCCATTGTAGCTCAGTTATGTGGCACATGCTGAAAGGAGATGGCTATAAACCGTTTGCCGGCAGCAGTCTGCATTGACAAGGTCAAACGTCCTACAAAAATCCTCAACATCAAAAATATTCAATGGATCGTTTATGAGACAAAGGGTGATTTGCTTCATTTTTTCTCCTTTGATATATATCGGTTACAAACTGAAAGTATTATTGTGGATATATTTCATGCATATCTATTTTATTTTTATGGATTTAAAACATTATTTTTGTCTCTGTTAGGTGAGCTATGCCTAGATGTCCGATTACTTTCCAAAGAGGACTGCACAAGCTGTTGGAAAAGGCCAAGTATGCTTGCAACAGTGCAAGTTTTCTCCTCCCTGGTTTGAGTGAGATGCATTTTTACCAAACGAAGTGGCAGCGGTGTTGCCAGGGGTCATGATGGAACTCCTGCCCTTGAAGAAGAAGAGTTTGATGCTTAATAAGGTAGTTCACATGTCTCAATTACCATAAAACATTTGTTACATCTAGTTCCATAGCCTATCCAGTGAGCGCATAAGGATTCTGTTGTTGCTGTTTTGTAGTGCCTTTCCATTCTTAACTGTCTCCAAATGAGCATGAGCAGGTGTGCTCTGGTCCCAGGGAAAGAGCTCTAACATGCCGTTTGGTGACAACAAACGGCACTGATTGCACACACCACTCCAAGCATTATCTCCCACTTGGGCAGCACTTGCACTCTGTAGATAAGCTGCCCCGTTTTACAACTTGGGTGTAGGATCCTTTTAGGCACCAGATACTTGTTGGCAGAACAATCTCGTAAATAATTGAACACAATCCCTGAAGACTTTATCCTTTCCAACAGTTGGGACCATGTAGGGCACAGCTAAGGTGTTCTTTCCTCTTTTGTTGAGCAGGAGATCAAAAAGTGAAATGGTATGCTTTGCTGATTGACCATCTCTGGATACACTCTCTTAACTATGAGATTGATCTTCTTAATCTACTTCTTTCTCTATCACAGTTCAGGAATAGAAATGTTCTTTCTCCACCTTCAACATGACAAATTACCTACAATCACTCATGCGACCACTCTCCATAGGCAAACTGTTGGAAGCTTATATTCTTGTTGCATTTTGAAGGCAGCACCCGCTTTGAAAAATCACTCAGTAAAACTTGTAAAGCATTGCTTGTCCCCCTAATCTATGGTTTTGTTATCCTTTCAGAGTTTATGAAATCTGTACAAGGCCAAAAGCTGGCCAACCATGAACATCAAAATGATGCAGTGAAAACTTGCCTCAAAGATCTCCCTGGCCAGAAGAGAACTGAAGAAACCAGCAAACAACGAAGTACCGGTTTTCATTGACCATTTCTTGTCTACTTTTACTATTCTGTTTTATGGTAACCTGAGCCCTTTTGGAACCTGGTACGTGCTTCAGTTAAATAAAATTGAATTTAGAAGTCATTTTGGATCCATTTTATTTCAACCTGTGTTTGTTTAGTCTTTTCCCACACATCGCAATATTATAAAAAAAAAAAGTCAAGTCATCTCTTATACACAAATTAAGACAATCTCTACTGAATGAGGGAGTATCACAAGTTAAAAGCCTTCTTTTGAATACAAAGTGTGTTGTATTCTTGCTAATTCCTACTTCAGATTTTTTTTATTACCCCCCCCTTACTCCACCACAACCTTTTATTGTACAGAACAATAAAGTATTATGCCAAAGCCGTAGTTTAATTTTAGCTTCTTATTAGTTACTTAGAATTCATTGGACTGTATAAACGAGTCACATTTATTACATTCAAACACAATTCCCTATTGTACAGGATGGTACATAGGGTATGCACCTCAAAGCACTTGTTTAGCAACAGATTAGTTGATCTAAATTACTTGATGGGCACTTGATTTGAGAAGATGTGACCATAGAATGTTTTCATGTCATAGAATCTGCAATGAGTATTACTGCCCTCACTCTATAATAAATCATTTATTGTTTACCAATAGCCATCAAGATGTTTCCTGAAGTCACCCAGGAGTAATTCACACTCCCCTTGCAGTTGTCATGAAGTCATCCTATAGTAAGCCGTACTCATGCTAAAGTTTTCATGAAATCATCCTGGAGTAATCCACACTCACTCTAAAGTTGTCATGGAGTCATCCTAGAGTAATTCAGTCCTCCAAAAGTTGTCCTGGAAACATCCTAGAGTAATCCTCAGTCATTGTGAAGTTGTCCTGGAATCCTCCTGTAATAATTAACACTCATCCTGAAGTTGTCAGTTGGTGTTCCTTGAGTAGTAAAAGATCACGCATATTCAATTGAAGTAATCGGGACACCATCCCAGAGTAGTTTTTGTGATGACTCTAGCGTCATCTCATTTAAATATTTCGCCCTATACACATACTTCAGGATGGTTTGGGAGGACTTCTGCAGATAATTACAGCTAACTGCAGGCTGGAGTCATCAGATGACTTCAGAATGACTCCAGTATGATCTTCCTTTTTGACTTGGGCGGCCTAATGAGTTACATATTGAAACTTTAAAATTTGTAATAATTCTCCCTTTTGCCTCTCATGCAGTCAAAGATACATTGGTAGCAGAAAGTAAATGGGCTCCGATTTTCTTAGTTGAGAGTAAGCTGGAGCACCAGGATGCAAAGAAAACGCATATTTGCTAAGTTAATGGAGATAATGGTTCGCTCTTTGTATATCTTAAATTACAGGCTACATCTAGGATGAAAAGCTGAGGATTAAGGGGTGCCAAATTTGGTTCTGCCCAGGGCGCTATCTGCGCAAAAGCCGGTCCTCATCAGAGGATAAGGAAGGATTTGGGATCGTAAGTAACATCTTACACTGACGTTTAAGGCGGCAAAGAGTAGTACATTACGTCAAGTTCCTTTAGTGTTGTGACCCATTGAAATGTAGGCATCCGTTCGACACCGCCTCCTCTCACCCGGAATGGCAGGTGGCAGCAGCAGCAGTTAGGTGAGGTATTACCGCCCGTCTCAAATTTTAGTGCCAACACTTCGACTGACTAGTCACTTTATATCACCCTCTAGCAAAAACCTACTCTACTCCACACTGGAAAGTGCCTGCTAACCTGTATTGGGCAGTCCTCTTCACTAGCTGTCAGATTCGCTCGCTAACTGGTATAGGTCTGCTTCCGCAGTGTTTATATTTCACTTGCGGACTTAGCCAATGTACACTTCGGAATTCTGTTCAGTTCTGTAGGATAGGCGAGGTGCCGCATTGCTCCAATCCTACGTCACCTTACACATTACGATTCCTTCCACTGCCCGACTACTCCCAGAATATACTCAGTCACTGGATTGGTTGTGTGCGACCTGGAAGTGGCAAAATGTACTGACAAATGTTGCCCGTCTAAAGCTCAGTGATGGACAACCGATGCCGGGCTGAATTTATAGCGGGTCTTTGTAAGTAGCGTGCAGGTGGTCTCTGTGGCCCTGTTTTGCTATTATTATGGCCTTGCAGCGCCCTTGGAGTTCAGATACCTTCACATTCTGGCCTTCTTGATAGTGATAGACCGGAGTTTGTTTTCTGATTGGTTGGATGGGATCAGTAATACGGTGCTTTCCTTTTGTTCATCTTCCTGTGTGTTGCAATGATTAGTGATGTTTAGTGTCTTCCAGGGGATTCTTTCCCAGTTTGGGTACCTATCCTATGGTGGGGGTTGATATGCAAGTAGCTCAGCCTGAACGATTGTGTTACAGGTAATTGCAGGATGGCATGTTAAGGTGCACAGTGTTCCTTTAGACAGCGTAGTTGTTTGGTGATGAGTGTCTTGTTTTAGGAATGTTATGTTTTCATAGAGGTTTATGTTTTATGAGGAGTAGAGTGCTGTAGAAAGCTTGTTGAGGTCCAACTCTATGATGTTTGGGTTGGTATTGTTGTGAGAGCGATGACACACATCTATATGGAATATGCTGGTCGTGTGCTTGTTCTTTCAAATGTATTGTGTTGAAAGTTGTATTCTAATGAGGGTGCTGGTTTGTGCACAGTAACATCCCAAGTTTGTTTTGCATCTGCACGGCTCTGCGCCTTATATGCATCCTCTTGCCATTTATACTATTTGTTGGGTGCTGTTGTGAGCTCTGACGCCCATGCCCGTGGTATATCAAAGCTGTTGAATTGTTGTTTGGTACTGTAACATGTTATGTTGGATGTTTGAGTTGTTACCTGACGGGGATTACTGTTTTGAGAGTAGTGATCACCAACTGTATGGTGTTTCTGCACCGCAACGGATGCGCGAATGGTGTTTTGTCGAATGGCTCCTGTTTATTGCGGGATATAAACGTCTAGATGTTATGCTCACCAAGGTCTGCTGGCTATCCTGAAGGAGAAAAGCAATGGACAGGCAGGCAGTGCAGGCCACACACTCCCATACACACAAATAACTCCAGCAGATTTCACCCTGCCAGACGGATGATATCCAGGATGGTTTAGCACGAGATCTCCCCGACCCCCAAACTGTGAATCAGTCAATGCAATGAAACCCAGCATGCATCTCTAACTAGGTCTCTGGTGTCTAATCTGTCCATTATCCTCCCTCTCTTTCTAATATATTTACCAAACGTTAATTCTTAGTGTTTGTGCTTTCTGGCTCCTTCCACCAGATGTCCCTATGAGCAATGTGACTGGGGGTCTAGGCTTTATTTCGTTTTTCTACTAAGGAGTGCTCCTCTCCCTTGATCCAAGGTATGCATGTGCAGTATTCCAGCTGTTTACATCCATGCATAGTCATTAATCTCTTCAGTCAGATTAAATAATTGTTTTGCCTTAATAGTGCCATGGAAAGAATAGAACAGATCTGGCCTCTGAAACTCCAGCACTGGTTTGGTTTCCGTTTAGCATGAACAGTCCCCCAAATTTGATTATCCTGCAGTGCTTTATGAGCGGAACTGTGGTCACGCGATTCCAGAACTTTAATAACTCGTCCTCTTTTGCTTTACTTGGCAGTACAATATCTTGTACTTCTGGAAATGGTACCATCTTTATTTTGATACATGAGGAGCAACATTACGCTCCATCCACCTGTCGCACAGCCAATTCAAGAAGTATTAAAAAAAAAACTCCATTATCAGTTTGATCATCCAATTTAATCTGTTTTAATATAGGTTATTGCTTTTCATCAATTTCTCATTGCTTTCTCCGTTCATATATAAGGCTGCATGTTTCCCAATTTTATTTCTGTAGCACTTGGGTATACACAATTCGTCCTGGGCAGCTATATTTACTTTCACCCAATGCATTTCGGGCTGGATAGCCCTTCGTCAGGATAGCCCTTTGTCAGATTTAAATTAAAACTACTATTAATATTTGTGACATTCAGACATAACACAATTTTTAAGTCTCTAGACCCATTTTGCAAACTGTAGTTTACACCACTGCATGTTGATGTAAGGAGGAGGAGATCAGCCGGTCCAATTGCTGGAAATAGCATTGAACAGACGCAGGTATAGGCAAAGTATGGGTTGATAAAAAAGATGGGGTTGTCATTTGACCTACATTGGGGAGTAGGAAGTTACACAGTTTTTTTTTAAATTTAAACATTAAGTAAGATAGTAGTTGGGTTTGATTAGTTATGGGTGTTTTTGTATTATTTCTCACACCTAACATGTATGGACTACAGTATGCAAAATGGGTCTAAAGATTTAAAAATTGTTTTATGTCTGAATGTCACAAATATTAATAGTGGTTTTAATTTAAATCTATAGCCACCCCTGACGAAGGGCTATCCAGCCCAAAATGTATTGGGTGAAAGTGAATATAGCTGCCCAGGATGAATTGTGTATGCCCACGTGCTACAGAAAAACTCCCGGATAGGTATATCTGTAGCATTGGAAAAATTGGGAAACACTCAGCATTTTATATGAACGGAGAAAGCAATAAGAAATTGGTGAAACACAATAAAATATTGATTAAAACTGATTAAATTGGATGAGCAAACTGATAATGGAGTTTTTTTAAATACTTGAATTGGCTGTGCGACAGGTGGATGACATTGTTGGCGACGAGCTGCTGTCTGCCATGGCACTACTGAAAAGGACCTGCTCAGCAAGTGAAGTCTTGTACTGGAGAAGCATTAATATGCAGATGTCGGCAGATCGTAAGAACTAAACCAATCTCATTGCAGCGAACCTGTGCTTTGTGTAACTCTGGTCTGTGCATAAAAACTTGGCCGCAGGGGTACGCAAGAGATTTAATATTTTAAATTTAAAAAAAGAATGACCGTATGTCAGCCATCATCCTGCAGCTGACATTTGTGACGCATGCTGCACTAGCGTGACAGCATATTGCAGGGTCAGATTGGGATCACAATTAGGCCCGGGCACTCCAAAAAAGTGGTACACATTCCCTTATCCCTTTTATGGATCACCATCTGGGTAGTCTCACTGGAATCTGGCTGGTTATTTTTTGTTATAGTTTTGTACTGCGTGAACTCGGCCCCGAGTCTTTGGAGACATGAGCACCAGTTATATTATACAAGATCAAATAAATTTTCAGTTTGGAGATTCAGTGATCTGCACAGAATCACAGGTTATTGAGCTGAATCTGGGACTCGAACCTAGTTTCAAAGTCTGCAGCATTGACCATAGTGCTACACTCCATTATATGCCCCCCCCACAACCAGGCCTAAAAGACACTTGGGGCTCAGGTGACAACACCTGGCTGCTACAGAGGCCACTTCTCTTACCCCTCCACAGCCCATTATAGCCTCGGGGCATTTAGCTGGCAAGGGAGGTGTCAAAAAGCACATTACTGCTGCTCAGGGGAGGCAGGGGTGGGGTTTAGGTGAGAGAGGCCCAATATCACCTGCCCCCTGTGCAAGGCCCCTGTATACAACATACCCTCCTTCCAAAGTGATGGCCCGACGGGGTATAACACTGCTTCTGGCTGAGCAGTGCGCCGAGGTGAGACTGCCCCAAAGGCTAAAGCAACACCTGTAACCCAGCCTCAGTTTACAGCATGTCGGGAGTTCTCTGTGATGCTGGTGCCACATTAAAGTGGCCTGGCGGGAAGTGAGGAAGAAAGTCAGTCTCTCGGGCCGGCATACAGGGGGCCAAAAAACTGGGCCCCAGGTGACCCTGAGACACCGGCCCATCGACCAATGCCCGATTGCCTGCCTTCCCAATCCGACCCTGGCATATCGGCATTATGGCAGAATATAACTCTTAAGCTTCACAGACATTTTTGTTTGGGAAAGATGTAGTAAGTGTAACTGCGGCAGCCATCTTAGTTTTTACATAAACTGGAAGAGTGACAAACATGCCTCTTCAGGCTGCTGTCGTAATTGTGGTTCTTGCGGCAAAGACCGAAAACGTCCATTTGTTTTACAAGTGACAACTATTTGTTTTACGAGTCATTAACTTGGTAGTGCCACAAGAATCTGGAACTCCTTACCTCTCTCTCCCTTCGCCTAACAACCTGCATAGCCTCCTTCAACAACCACTTGCAATGCTGTAGGTCTCGCATTTACGAGAGTTTGAGCTATTGGCTTTGTAAATGACAATAGCTTAAAGTCTCACAAATGCGAGACCTATTGCATTGCCAATACTTTTTAAGGTAAAAGCTCCCCGTGCAGCGCTTTCACGTTAATGGCGGCCGCGCCCCTTTCTTTAGATGAGCCGCATCTAAAGAAAGGGGCACGGCCACCAGTAAAGTGAAAGCGGTGTATGGGGCGCTTTTACAAAGAAAAGCATTTGTTTGTCAAGTTGACAGACAAATGCTTTTTTTGTTGTTGCCGTGGCCGCACTTTAATAGCGGCCGCAGACCTTTCTTTAGATGCGGCTCGTCTAAAGAAAGGGACGCGGCCTCCATTAACTTGAAAGCGCGGCATGGGGCGCTTGTACACAAAGCGAATAAATGGGAGAAAAAAAACATGCAGCCGCATTCGGCGCTGCAAATAAACCAAAGGCGCGGCCGCCACTGTGGCATGCCGTGGAATTTAAAAAAAAAAAAAAGTATTAGAGGAGAGATTGTCTTGCCTGCAACAGCAGGCAGGTGAAAACCAATTAATGAAATAGTGCTCGGAGGCTGTAAGTAAAGGCTACCGAGTAACAACACACCTAAGCGGGCCAGTCCGTACGGGAGGTTACAAGATGAGACATGGCGGTACTAAGGAGGGACTACTAAACCTATTGACCAATGAAAAGCCACAGTTTACAAAGGACAATGAAACAAGCCAATAAAAAATATGGGCAGAGAGTGGGCAGGGCTTCAAGTCCATACCTGAATACAGCATGCCTCGCGGAGCAGCGTATGCGCTGCCCAGGCTCGACCTAAAAAGGACCTCAAGCTCCTCCTGTTTGAGAGAGACCTGGGTTAATCACCCTCAACCATACCCAAGCACTCTATCCAGGAGACAGAATACCATCAATATGTCCCCACCATCCTGATCGATGCTTGAACCGTGTACGTCCCTTGTCCAACGGCTGCATTTGTCCTGTCCGCAGCTACCGATGCAAATGTCTGAACATAATTATTGTAACTGTAACTTGTTGTACCCTTTTATCATGCTACTTTTGTAAAGCGCTCTGATGCCTTCAGGCCATGTCTGCACAATATAAAATAGCAAAAATAAAAAGTTACAAATACAATGCGCATTGCGCGTATTTATGCCTCAGGCAGAAAAGACGACAAATGTGCTTTCTGTATAATTGTAACTCAGGTGGCAAAGACCGCTTACAATGATAATGCATGCTTTTAACACCATAACTTGAGGTGCCTGACTTAGGGTGAGGTCAATATGCTGTTTTATCAGAATTAAAGGGTTCTGGTTGGCATAAAGAGTATGGTACATTTAAGTACTATGATTTTACGTATTTATGTTTTGTGGTGATATCATTTGTGTAAGATTCTTTATACATCATAGCCTATGGGAATATTTTGAATGTGTCATTCCCACAAACTTTTCTATCCGCGTCTGTTGAATCAACACTAAAATGGGAAGAGTGGCAAGAATATTTTATCAACTTAATTTCCACCTGTGAAGATGACGATGAACTAACCCCAGAGAAGAAGAAAAAAAAATACTATTACATTGTTTAGGTCATGGTGGGTTTAAGATCTATAACTGCATATGGAAAAAACACAGACCTGTTGAACAGTGGGATGTGTTCAACAATGCTTTGGAAGACTTGGGCACATATTTTAAACCTACAGTTTGTGTGGCTGTGAATCGATACAAATTCTTTTATAGAAAGCAGGGCAAGGATGACCCCATAGAAGATTTTGTGGCTGTGTTAAAGAACTTAGCCCTTAACTGCAGTTTTGGGTCCCTGCATGATAAACTGATTCGCGATCAGCAAGTCTTGCATCCAGCTAACCAATCTATTCAAGACCATTTGTGGGCTAAGGGTGATTCACCATTGCAAGATGTCATTGATATTGTGAAAAGAGCGGAGTTAACAGTAAGATGTGCTAAAGCTGTACTTTCTGAGGAGAAGGAAAAACAGGAGGACACTGCGACTGTTGTTGGGGTGAAAAGTGCAAAACCTTTCTCAGAGATCACTAGATGAGAAAGAAGGAAATCAAGATGGGGAAAGGAAATAGGACATGCGTAAGGCACCAAAAAAGTGTTACGGATGTGGGAGTAGTACACATTTAGCGAATGACCGGAAGTGTCCTGCCTGAAAGCAGAAACGCTCCAATTGTGGTGTAATGGGACACTTTCACAGAGTGTGTCAGAGAAAAAATGGTAATCTGTATTAATGTAGGATTCTGACAATGAGATGCATTCAGTGAAGTCGGCCGATGATCTGAATGTGTGTGTATTGAACATTAATGAGGATGTTCTAAGTATGGATGGTAAGTGCAAGAAGCCAACATGTGATATGACTGTCGGTGGAGTACATATATCTATAGTGGCGGATTCTGGATTGCCATATACGATAGTCAATAGGAGCGTTTGGTGTGATCTGTTTGCCCCTGTTGTGGGAAACTATCTTGAAAAAAACCTGACATATCTCCTAAAACATTTATGGGAAAGCACATAGACATTGTAGGATACAACAAATGACTTCTCAAGTTCAAAAACAGGGAGGCCTTAGGAAAACTATACGTCTCGTACAATGGTCGGTCAGTGCTCGGATGGATGGATCAGAGAAAATTGGATATCACTTTGAATTCTAATAGCCCTGAGCCTGTTCTATTGCTACAACCTGATGAGTATGGGTGTGACATACTTGGAACATTTGGTAACATATTTTCAGGGGAAAAAAAGCTTAAATTATTCCAACAAAGGATAATTTTAAAACCAGATACAGAGCCTCCGAGTGCACAAAGCCAGGAATATTCCCCTTAGTTTGAGGGGAAAATGTGGAAAAAGAACTTGATAAATTGCAATCTGCTGGGGTGATTGAGCGAGTTGCGCCAGCAGAATGGGTAGCTCCATTAGTGGTAGCTAACAGCAAAATGAGGTTTTGTATGGACCTTAACAGAAATATATTGGTGGACCAGTTCCCATTGCCAGGAATTAGTGAAATGTTGTCCAGCACAAAGGGGGTAAAATGGTACACTACAATAGATTTGACTGCTGCTTACCACCAGATTCCCCATCACCCTGAGAGTAGGTGTCTGACAACGTTTAAAACCCCTTTTTGCTACTTCAGATTTAAAAGGGTTCCTTTGGGTCTTGCCTTTGCAGCAGCCATGTTCCAAAGACTAATGCATGAACAAGTTAAGGATTTATTGTTCTTCCAAGATGACATATTAGTTATGGACAAGAACGAGGAAAAACACCACCGGAAACTCACACAGGTAATGCAAATTCTGGAACAAAGGGGTCTATCAGCAGAGTACAGCAAGTGCAGGTCTGCCAGTAACCAAGTCGCGTATCTGGGGCACGAGATCACAGGAGGGAGCATTAAACATAAAAAGGAGCTGCTGGAAGCTATTAGAGGGGCACCCACACCAAAAAATAAAGACTAAGTTAGGGCATTTTTGGGAATGGCAGAATTCTGTTCAAAGTATGTACAAAAGTTTTCAACAAAAACGTACTATCTACGCCAGTTGCTGAAAATTAAGAACAATTTTGATTGGTCTGAAAAATGCCAGGAAGCATTAGTGTCACTGAAAGCCAATAGATGTATTACAAGGTTATGATCCTACCCTGCGGAGCGTGGTAACCACGGATGCGAGTGGTAAAGGAATTTGGTGCAGTCTTGTCCCAGATCGGAAAGGATGGCAAATGTACAACAGCATCTGCCTCTCGCTCGTTGACACTTATAGAGGGGAAGTATTCTGTGATTGAGCAAAAAGGCATTTGCTTGTGTATGGGTTCTGAGGCATTTCAGGCAATACATTTGGGAAGTGAGTTACTTTCCGTAGTGATCACTAACCACTCACAAAAGTGTTGACTACGAATGGCTTGTATAATGCGTCTCCCAGACTAGCCCATATGTCCATTAAGTTAATGGATTATAATTACAACGTACAGTACAGGCCTGGAGTGAAAAATGTGGGAGCTGATATTCTAAGCAGAATGCCTTTGAGGGAGGTTGAGGAGGAAGATTGTGAAGATTGGTGCGTTCCCAATATCCTAAATGACACTCCAGGAATCACATGTGATGAGTGGGAAATTGTTCAGAGTGGTGATAAGATAAGTATGGAAGTAAATTAAATGATGATGGGAGAGTGCCCTGGGAAGAGACTTTTGGGAAAGCATTTGTTAACCTTGTGGGAAGTGAGACCAGAAGTATCCTTGGAAGGGGGTTTAATTCTTAAAAATGGCAAGGCTATTTATTCCTCTTGAATTTGAGAACAATATTTTTTTTATATTTGCCACGAAGGACACTTGGGGATTGGTAAAACCAAGTGCAGGATAGGATGAAGACCTTGTATTGGTGGGTGGGGCTGGACAAGGAAATAGAAGGTGTAGGAAACTAAGTTTTTAATTCAGTCCCCCCCACACTCTTTTTGCCTGGTATCTGATGCAACTTTGACTGAAAGTGTGCTGGGTTCCTGCTAACCAGGTCCCCAGCACCAGTGTTCTATCCCTAAAACTGTACCATTGTTCCACAATTGGCACCCTTTTAGGCTCCATGTAAGTCCCTAGTAAACTACCTATGGTACCTAGGGCCTTGGACCTAAAGAGGATACCCTACGGACTGCAGCACGAATTGTGCCCCTCTAAGGAACCTCTCACCAAGCTCATGTAAATTGCCACTGCAGCCTGCATGTCTTGGTGCAGAGAAAATGAAGAGTCGACATGGCACACACCTCTGTGTGCCATGCCAGCACAGCATTGCATGAGGTATAGGTAAGTCACCCCTTCAGCAGGCCTTACAAGGAAGTGTGCACTACACCCCATTTGTGGGCATATCTGCATGAGTGGATGTGTCCCTGTGATATGTAAGCAAAACCTTAGTTATCCCAAGTGCACAGGGAAGCCATAACGAGTACATGGCTGGGCACCTGTGAGTACGAATTCCCCAGCTCCATGATTGCTTCATTGTACCCACAGATGTTTGGTACCAAACCTCTAGCCTTCCTAAATCTGCACTGATGCCAGTGTGGGATTAGTAATGATGCACCCAGAGGCCACCTCAGAGGTGCCCCCTGAAAACCTACCGACTGCTAGTGTATTGACAGACTGGACTCTACCAGCCAGCTGCCATAGCCAGGTTTCTTACCTCCTGAGGCGAGAGCCTTCACTCTGAGGCCTGGCCGGGGGATTTGACACCTGCTCTCTGCAGGATGTGCATTCCTGGGCAGGAAGCTTCAAATGCCCTGTCTCATTTGTTATGCGACCCAGGCCTCTCCAGATAGTGGAGATGCCCGCACGCCGGTTCTGACCCCCACTTTTTGGTGGCAAGACCGACAGGAAAATTAGTAAGATTAGGAGGTGTGACCACATCCAGCCAGCACCACCCCCAAGGTGGACTAGCTGATGTGGACCAGACTTTTCAGATTCTTCCATATTGTTTTGGGCAGAATTAGCATTCTAGGGTCAGGGTTATGCCCACTTCCCACAAGCAGTAGTCATTCAGAGGGTGTAGACACTCTAAAGGTAGGCAGCCCATTGGCTACTATCTGTTACTCTCCATAACACCCCTAAATTGAGTATTTAGATGGCTTCCCTGAACCCAACAACTAAGATTCGATGGATAAAGAGAAGAAGAATCATTGCCTTCTGAGAACTACCTACTCGCAACTCTCAACAATTGCGATGGAGTGACTCGTTCTGCAAGCTGGAGAATTACCAAAGCCTTGGGTAGCCTGCCAGCACTTCAAAAATCGCCTACAGTCTCCCTTGGAGTAGAGGAGCTACTCCTCTGCAGCCTGCAGGCACCGACAAGCAGAGTCCGGTCCAATGCCTTGCAGCTCCCCGGCCCTACCAACGCCGCAGATGACCAGGAACAGGTACTCGTGCTCTGGAAGGTCAGATCTGTCTCCCCACCGAGTGTGAAGACACCAGGACCAACCCTAAGTCATCCAGCACCAATCCCTGGGGTACCAGATGCCCTGCACCAAACGCAAACAGCGAGAGTCCAGTCCGGATTCTCACTGCACCACGACAGAACAGCCGTCGAAGGACGTCCCCATCATGGAGACCCACTTCGTGAGTGGCCCAGCTGTTCTAAATTTTCCCTGGCCAGCTGTTTGTCCCTAACTGCGAGGAGCACCTTTGTGCAACTAGCCCAGCCGACCTAACCACTCTGCACCCGAGCTGCCCGGCTGTGCACCCTTGCTCCAAGACCCCTTGTGACCTATGCCCCCGTTTGGGATCTCTCAGACTTGCCCGTAAGTCCCACTATGCAGCCTGTTTGTAGGTGGCCCTCTTCTTCGTAGTGTGCACAGCTACCAACCTCACCGGCACCTTGCTTCCGGTGAAATCCGGGCCGTTTCCGAAGAACTGCTTGGATCTTGGCCCACTACAACTCTAAACCCAGAAGGTGAACCCATGAAACAGACTGTACTTACCTTTACTGCATTTATGACTTTTCCTCCCATAGGACTGCACTGTGCGTGAAGGCGCTCGGCTTTGAAATATTTACTTAACTGTAACGGGTGATAACAAAAACAGTGCTTACCTTTTGAACAAAGTTCTTGGTTTTAAAACATATATAAAAAGTGTTGTTTTTCTAATTTGGTCTTGGATTTATTCTTTGTCTCATATTTATTGCCTCTGTGAGTACAACAAATGGTTAGCACTACCCTCTGATAAGCCTAACTGTTCACCCACACTACCACAAAAGAGTGTTAGTATGATCTACTGTGGCCTCTGTAAGCCAACTAGGGACCCACAGACTCTCTGCACAGTGTACTTCTTTTTAGTACACTATATAGAGAGCCAGCTTCCTACAGAAGATGAGAAATTGTATTCAGTGTGAGAATGCTGACAAAACACATTATACACTCAAATCACCTTATTAGTAGTCCCAAAATGCCATGGGAGAGAATGGGTATTGATACCACTGGACCGGTTTGAGAGAATAGTGAACATTGGTATTTAATTGTGATTATTGATCCCTTTTCTAAGTGGCCAGAAGTGAAAATCATACAAAAGGCAAATACTAGTAAGATCAATAGTGTTCTTGATAAGCTGTTTTTAATGGAAGGGTTGCCTAAAATGGTTGTAAGTGAAAATGGACCACAATTTTCCTTGGACATTTTGAAATCCTCCTTGGGTAGGAATGGTATCATGCACAAGAGGACCTCTGCATATTATCCTGCTGGGAACAGCACTGTTGAGAGGTCCAACCGAGTTATAAAAGGTATTGTGCTATTGGCAAGTGGCAACCAGTTAAACTGGAGAAAGGAGCTGTTCCGCACAGTATGGTCCTATAGGATCACACTTAGCGCTACTACGGAGCGTAGTCCTTTTGACGTGATGAGAGGACATACACACTTTTTCTAAGGGCAAAGTAGGATGGATAGAAGTGTCAATGAAGGTGGAGTGGTCCCCTATGATGGTTAAAGAAAGGTAGTCCCAAGCCAAATACTATGATTAAAAAAATGGATGTAAACCATGTCACATTGAAATTGGTGATTGGGTGAGAGTGAAAAAAGGTGGTATAGTTAGAAAGGATCAAAGCAAATACTCAGAGCCTTTGATGGTTGAAAGAATGTTCTGCAATTCTGCACTATTAAGTGACAAAGGTGTGGCATCTGAATTTAATATCTTTGTGTACGGGAAATGGAAGAAGTGTGGCTCTGTAAGAAGAGCGAACAGGTGTGAAGGAGTACGAATGGCTGGATGATGTGAGAAAGGATGATGTGAATGTGCATGACCAACAAGTTACTAAACATCGGGCACACCAAGAATCGAGGGGAAGTAAACCGATGCAATCACCCGGAACGCTGGTACACGAAAATACTGGTAATAAAAGGGGAAATGAACCTGGACACCTTTAATATTGTTGAACCTGGCCTCTGTGTAGGAGGTACAGTTATCAAACGTGGTTGGATTGTAAATAAACCCCAAACATAGTATGATTATATTTGTAAGATCGGGAACTACATATGTATCCATATTGTAGGATGACCATCATTTGTGTTTTTTTTGTATATTGGGGTGTTATTTAGTTAGATGGAAGATTATTTATGATGCTTTCATCTTATTTGCATAGGTTGTTGCTGTTAAACTTGGATCTCAAGTTGAGAACAACTTTTTCTTGTTTTCAGGGGGATGATGTGTTGTGATGTAGGTCTGTATGTGCTGTTGGAGACCCCTTACATTCCTGGGTGGTAATGGAATGCTTGGTATGTGTTCTGGAATGTATTAGATAGAAGATACCACTGGAGGTGGTGGACTGCTTTCTTCCTATTCCTGTGTCGGGGCGTTTATTGGAATAATAAAGTATTGAAGACAAATGTGTGGAGCTGTCATTACAGTATTAACTCATCTTCTTTACTAGGCAGTACAATATATCTCACTCGTGGAAATGCTACTTTCTCTGTTTTACTATGTATTCTGATGGATCTTGGCATGCTCAGATGCAGGATGTCTGGTGTTGCAAAGTCCTGTTGTGTTGTACGGTCCCGGCACGGACTGCTTATTCTGTTCTAGAATGGTTAAGTCCGTGCCGTGACGCTTTGAGGGCAGTTAACATGTCCATCTGGCCAATGACCTCTGATCTGACATGTCAAGGTGGATGTCCAGCAGGAATAACTGTAAAGGAGAGAGTGAGATGACATGCTTCCTCTGGGTCAGCTGCACTGCTTATTCCTGTCGGAGTCCGTAATCCATCCACCTTGTAGAGGAAGTCCCTTATCACAATTTGTGTCGTAGCCATACTTTGCTGTATGAGACTAATGGAATTAATAGGCACGAGTCTCAAGCAGATCAGCAAATTCATCATGGACCTTTAGGGCTGGCACCAGCTATTATGGTGCCACCTGAATATCCTTAATTACAATTCTGGAACCCGAGTATGTGTCTGACGTGTGTTCCCATTGACTTGTAACATTGTCCTCCTGTTTCCCTCTGCAGGAAGTTCCAAACAATCTTATGCGCACCATTCTCAGTGCACTCTTTGTTGACCATCTGCACACGGAAATCCTCCCACCTCCTTCTTCCCAGTCTCCCCAAGTCTCCTTACCGTAGTTTCGTGTTTAGTTTACTGGCTTGCCTCCACCAGCCTATTGCCCAGTGACTCTGGGTTTTCCCATTCGGTTGGATTGTTCTGAGGGTTTCAATGGGAAACAGGTCAGTTTTCCTTCTCTGGTTCCTGTCCTCTATCCTTGCACACACTTCCATTCTTGACTTGTGGCACATATTTTCACGCACTGCTTCTCTTGTAAACCACACTGCAGTCAAAATATTCTGCTCAAAATAAACTGTAATGCCCGTTTTAATTCTCTGGTCCAAATTTTGCAACCTACTTATTCTGCCCTTTAATTCACACAATAAAATACGTTGGTTTCTTAAGGTTCATTTCATTTATGTAGTTTGAAATCCTGTGAGGTTAAACATGAGGTTATAAATTGAGGGCTTCCGGTATCGGGCAAAAATCATAGCTCAGTCACAAAGTATTTTTCAGGGTATTATGTCACTCTCCAGTTCCACAAATAATTGTAACCTTTTCCACAGGATCAACAGAAGACAGACCTGTGCCTGTCCCTAGGCAGAAGGGAGTTCTGTTCACAAGTAGTTTCAACTGTGAATTGAGCTATGAAAATGTTACCATTCCATGAATGGTTGAACAACACCCTTAGCATCCTTACCTCCTCAAGCCTTGTCCAGTCAGTTTTTCTCAATACTCCTACATGGTTCAGTTGAAGGGTTATCTTTTATGACATTTCATGCCGATGCTGTGCATCCATGTTGGGGCCTACCTCTCCATCCTCATGTGCCTCTCACCACCAGATGCTCATGTTTTAAGTCTTGCTGTTGTTCAAAGTTCCTTCATTGTTGCTTGTTGCCCACCATTACAAACACAATCAATGGTCTCCCTTTCCTCCATGTATTGCTCCTTTGTATAGGCGTAATAATGAGAAGATAGTCTGCTGCTGCGCCTGCAGGGTTCTCTTCTGCGCTGGGGTAGGGTTGCTCTGTCTGCATCCATCCCATTATTGATGGAAGTCAATGTGCTCAGTGGGAAAGTGTGCTGTTCATTTGTGGCTGAAGGGAAAAAGTGCTGGCTGGTGGGTCTTTTTTTAAACTTGCAATAATGTTGGTGGTCATCAATCCCAATACCTTCTTTCCTGCCTTTTGGTCTTTCTTTGGGAGCAGAAGTGTTTTCTATATAAGTATACATGTGACCCCACACTTGTATTTGATTTAGAGAAATACAGGTCCACTCCGGCTCAGAATGCAGACCATTCCTATTTAATTATTCAGTAGAGTAGCCATATCTACTTTTACCAAGAGACCTCATCACAGTGCTTCTCTAGCATGCTTCAGCCCTTGTTTTTCTGGTAACAGTTCCTTAGGACATGCCATAGCTGGACAGTTTCTACTTTCTGGTCAAGTACAAAACCATGTTCTGAGGCTTTTCATTTTTCTATAATTTTCTGTGTATTAACGATTTATTCTAAATGGTACTTTTCCAGGCACACCGTATTAAGGACATGAAACTGATTAGGAATCAGTTTACAGCTGTGCTCTCGGTTTTGATAGTGAGAAACATGATGCTGGGCAATCTGGTCAAATTGGGACACTGATTATATTAACATTTTACTGTCCCTCAGCTTGGTATTGGACCACCTAGTGGAATGCCAGCTCAAATCCATTCACTTTCTTTGGAACATGGAACTTGTCTAGGGGTTGTCTTCCTGATCTTATCCCCACTACAGTCAGCAACTGTTGGCTTACCAGCTTCCTCCTGCGTCTCACATTCTTTTATATTGCTCAGCCCCAATACTATCTACTGGTAGTGCATGTTAACATACTTACACAGCATTCGTAGACAACCTGTGCTTATGTTATTTGCTATATCACAATTGGTTATATCGGCATCATTTAAACTAGAGATTGTGAACTTTCTTCTGGTGCACACCATCACAGCTGATTTGACTGTCAAGGGTGTCACATAGTGTTTCATTGGGTTAAGAAGAGCTTTCTGTTTTTTAACTGCCATGTCAAGAACCCCTTTCAGAGGGCTGCAGGGCATGCAGGGGCTACCGGGCTTAACCGTTGTGGTTGAGGCCTTTTACTCTACAATGGAGCCTAAGCAACTGGGCCATGAACCCCTTCTGTACTGGATTCTCATTGGTAGCTGTGGACAGTCGGAGTCTCCCTCCTGGGGGAAGTGTAGAAACAGGTAGTGAACATGACTCATAACCCAAAGTGCAAACAGTAGGAACAGTAAATCAGTGTCCAATCAAATACTTGCTTTTATAAGAAAGAAGTATTTTTTTTTTCTAACTATACACATGCAAAGGAATAACGACATTCAGTAGCAACAACACAAACCCCTTGAGGTCGGGCTCTAGGAGTGGTCAGGCATAACCCTGTCCCACCCTCTTCCTTGTAACATATTGGGGGTTATTCCCAAATCACCGGTGGCCACATCCATGGAATACTCACTAATAGGCTGTACTCAAGAGTTCCTCTTTGACTCTTCAGGAATTAGTCAAGTGTCTATGGTGCCGCAGCACCTTTAGCAGCGAGTTTCCCAGGGCTCAATAGGCCCAGTTCAACTCTTACTTGCTCCTCCAGTATGGAAGTGTTCTCTGGAGCCAATGCCTCCACCATGGCGATTGAGTCTCGCGTTCTCACAGTAGCAACTTTGCCGGTGGCCCCTACTGGCATACCGAATCATGGCCGCATGGAGGTTTGGCAAGTCCCGCGTGGTGCTATCTCATGGCTCAGTCCACAGTCGCCCTCTCCTGTCATACGGGGGTCCCCTAAACGACACTCCTGCATACGGGCTAAGATCCGATCGGTGCTCAGCCATTCCCTTACACCCTGCATAGGAAGATAGTCCACTTGGCAAGGCTCCCCACTGGACCTCACTCCCTGCAACTCTCTCCTCTTCCTCACAGAGTACACTGGTCTTGACAAGCAGGCAAGTGCTGGTGCTCCAGAGCAGGTCGTCTTGATTTGCATGGTGATCTCCCTCACCGAGCAGGGAGACTAGCAGGTATTGGCTCCCAGTCCTGGTCACAGGCAGAAGTCTTGCAGAACTTTCCCTCCGCACACAGCCTGTCTCGCTGCTTGACAGATGACTAAGTTTGGAGTCTCAACCTCCCCTTCTTAGTGTCTATTTCCAGACACCAAAATGTGATTTAGGGTCCAAGTATTTGAAGATTTATCTTGGGGTCCTGCTTCTTTTGAAGTGTCCACCTCTCCTTTTCTTCTTTCCCCTTGAAAGGATGCCTGTCACAGCAGGCAAGACTCCAAAGCTGATTGACACACAACACAATTCATGGGAGTGACCAGATGTCACACCTGGATGTCAAGCCACAGTGATATGTGCATGAAAAGGTTAATCCAAGGCTCCCAGCTCTACTCTTGATGGTTCCCTTATCATCCCCATCTCCTTTCTGAGATGTGTGCAGGCCCCTTCCTTGTGGCCTATCACTGAATTAAAGCGCAACCTTTTGAAGTGTAAAGGGAGGGTACCTTTCTCCCTTCCTCCAGTGTGTCCCACCCAGCTCATAGGAATGAAGCAATACACACCTCTGTCTGGGAGGATTCCTCTCCTCTTCATGTCTTCACCAAGCAGGCCTGGGTTTCCCAAAATGGAACCCAGGGTCCTCCATGTAATACACCATTGTAGGTACACTTGCACTCAGTGTACATTCACACTATAGACACACTTGCATTCAGCACACGCATGCAGCTTGCATTCACTGCTCAGTACTATGGCTTCTCTGTATTGTACCAGGGTGTGTTATTTACAAACTCACACGCACTCACTTTGTGCTTGTTTCACAGCACTTCACTGCACAGCATTGTCTTTGTCATGTATTCCTCGCATGCATGCATGCATACATACATTCAGCACATGCACTAATCTCACATATACTACATAGTACTCCTCGTCTATCCTTGTACTGTACCCTTCCCAGGCACACACACATCCAGCGCAGAGCCACTACTCCTGCGCTGTAGCAGCCCTCCACATCTACCTGATGTAGATCAAAGGTGAGTTAAGCACCCAGAAGTGGAACTTTTAAGGTGAGTGAGCTTGTAGGCCTCGCTCCAGTGATGCAGGGTAAAAAGGACCTGTTCACTAATACTGATCACTACATGGTATGCTGCCACCACTGCACTCGTGGCTTAACTCTTGATGTAGGAGGGTAGCACTTTGGGCGCCCATCACGCCCAGACCTCAATCAATAAGACAGGCCTATGTCATGACATGCAGGCATGATCCGTGTTTACCTATGACACAAAAACAGCATTAGGGATCCAGACAACAGTGCGGTTGGGCACCCGGGGCAGAGTACATGTCTGTAATCATGCAGAGCACTTCCCCTCCCAACATGTCATATAAGTTTAAAATTCTGTTTGCTTGAAATGAATGGCTCGAGTTACAAGTAATTTATTTTCCATTGCTAATTGTGACACTAGAGCAAAGGAGTGCTACAGATACATTCCTGCAGCCACAACTGACGTTAAAAAAAGTATACAGGCAAACATATTCCAAATCTTGGGGTTTGGATCTCTGCTGACATCTCAGACCTATATAAACTTAGGAGGGCTTGAATAGCCTGACGAGTACTGTAGGAAGCTGGCTCTGTATATACTTTACCAAACTGAGGTATAGTGTGCACAGAGTCCAGTGGAACCCCAAAGGTAGGCAGAGGTAAAAGTAGATAGCACCTTACTCTCTATTTGTGGTTGTGTGGACGAGCAGTAAGGCTTTATCAGAGGGTAGTGTTAAGCATTTGTTGTACACACTCAATCAGCAAATGATTGTCACACACTCAATGAATGAACTCAGACCAATGTTTGTATAAAAATATTCTTTTAGTTATTTTATTTCCTAGAATCAAGCAAGCCTGGCACAGGTAAGTGATGAGTACTTCGCAGTAATAATACAGTTTGTAAACAGTATTTCAATTGTATATATACTTTTGTTTTAATTACAGTAGAACTACTAGTAATGCAATGCTTTGAAAGATTGTACATATACTTTGTATTGGCTTTTTAGTAGAATGTCAAGTAGATTACTTTACAGATTACTTTTCTTACACAGTGCAGTATACCTGGATACTGCACTGGGACATTTCCTGTAAACGGGTAAGTAAAAGCGTTTTTATTTGGTTACAGTTCTAAAGACTTTTAAAGATTTTCCAACTCCACACTTAGAAACTTTTACACAAAAAACACTCAAGGTTATCCTATGGAGGAAAATAGGGTTATCTGTTCAAAGGTAAGTATTCGGTTGTGGGAGTTGGTATTCTGGGGGGGGGGGGGGGAGGCGGGGCCCAGGGTCAAGGATGCACTCTAGTTACACCCTCAGCGGCACTAGGGCGGCTGGGTGCAGAGTGCTGAGGCCCAATGTTATCCAATGGGGGATAGGGGGCCTCCGGTTGATGGCTGCTGACGAGCAGGCCACAAGGTTGTGGGAGCCAAGCTCCTGGTGTTGGGCTCAGGGCAAAGGGGGATCCGGTTTAGCACACAAAGTGCACCTGCGGTTGGGTGCAGGGTGCTGTTTTGAGGTCAGCTGCCCTGTTTTCAATTGGGATTTTCGCTTTTGGTTTTTAGCTGCAGGCTCGGTCCAGGAAGACTTCCGCTAGGAACCAACAGCTGGGCAGGTAAGTTGGAGGGCTCGGGGACGTAGGTGCACCTCGGGTTCTTTTCTCCAGGATGGCTGGATGCAGGGGTGTCTTTTGAGGTCGGATTTCACCTTACCGGGCCACTCTGGGTTGGGGGTGGGGGGGGTGTCTCCGTGCAGAGGCTGTAGGTGACGTCGGGAAGTCCTTGAGGGGTCAACCCACGGTGGACTCGGACTCTGGAGCGCCGGGGGACCTTGCTGGGACCGGTGAGCCACTCTAACTCTGGCCGAAGGCTTCGGGTGCAGTGGCGGTTCCAGGCATCTGAGTCTTGGCTGTTTCGTTTGAACAGAGCTGCTGTTCACAGGAGATCCGGTCTTTGTTGAAGGCAGTCAGTCCTCCCAGGGTTCTGGAAGTCGCTGAAGTGGGCTTCACCTCGCCTCCCCCACCTGGGGGTGGGGTTGGCAGAGGTGGGCACACCTTCTGGGCTGTGCTTATTTTTCCCCACCTGTCTTCCGGCCGAAAAGGAGGGGAGACAGGAAGGGGGCCTGCTCTTGATAGCAGGAGAGGCTGGGGGTCGCATTACAAAGGCGCAAGGCCTTTGAAGCTCCCCTCCCACAGATTGCTCTTCCTGGCCTGGGGGAGGTGTGAACACCTGCCCAGGAAAGGCTTTGTTTCTGGGCTCTGGGAGTGAAGGCTCCCACCCCAGTGGTCCAGAAACATGTCTCGTGGTGGCAGGCTGGTGTGTACCAGTCAGGGAACCCAACAGAGGCTGGTCGTTTTTCAGGGGGCATCTCTAAGATGCCCTCCGAGTGCATTTTTCTTTAAATCCTACACTGGCATCAGTGTGGGTTTAATGTGCTGAGAAGTTTGATACCAAACTTCTTAGTTTTCAGTAAAGCCATTATGGTACTGTGGAGTTCGTAATAACAAACTCCCAGCACCATATACTCTTAATGGCAGTACTGCACTTACAATGTCTAAGATTTGACTTGGACACTGTAGGGGTACAGGGCTCATGCACCTGTACCCTCACCACTGGTATAGTGCGCCCAGCTAGAGGGGTGGCTGATCTATGCCAGGGCAGTGGGGTTGTAGGCATGGCACACAGGGATGTGTGCCATGTCGACTCTTCACTTTGTTCTGCACCAAAACACGCAGCCTGCAAAGGCAGTGTGTGAGTGTAAAGGTACAGGGCCTCTAGGGGTGGCACAATAAGTGCTGCAGCCCTTAGGGGCCTTCCCTGGTCACAGTGCCCTGGGTACCTGTGGTACCATTTACCAGGGGCTGATTCTGTGGCCAGAGAGTGCCAATTGGGGGGTACAAGGTACAGTTTTTGGGAAAGAATACAGGCCCTGGGATCCCGATTGGCAGGGACCCAGGGCACATCAAGTCAGAGTGCATCAGTCTGGCAAAAAGTGGGGGGTTACTGCAACAGAAACCCAGCTTCCTACAAGTACTGTGCAGGCCAAAGGAGGGAGGGAGGGAGGATGACCCTTACTGATATTCACACTTACTATGTAGCTTCTCAACTGTGGATATTAGCAGGATGGAGCGCTCGTAAATCGGAAAAACTATGGTTACATATGGGTAGGGTGGTGGCAGGCCCCTCCCTTAGGGACTTAATTTGGAATCCCAAAAAAACCAGAAACCCTAACGAGTACCTAAGCATTCATACCGGCGCAACCCTTCAAATTTGGCATCATACTGATAACAAGATCCACTTTACTATATCCCCCCCTCCCTCACTTTAATCTGTCCTTTGCACCAGCATTATTTCCAGGACCTTTTGATACTTGCCGTTTAAATGACTGTCTGCGAATAAGTGACCTATATTCAAAGAGCTGCATCATTAAGTCTTTGTTTGAATACAAAAAAGAATTGACATTAGATAAACAAGAAATACTTTGTTGTGTTCAGTTACGTCATTGGGTTTCGCGCTCTGCTATCAAGGAGGCTGTAATGGAACACCCTAATGAAGAGAAATGTCCCAAACTCCTGGGCAAATCCTTCACAGAGTGGCAGTGGACCCACCTATGGCGTGACTTGCATAAGACCTCACACAGTAATCTAGGCAAAGGAAGGCATTCTAATCTCTTGTGCGACTGATATTTATATCTGACGAAATTACGTAAAATCTACTTTTCTGTCCGGCCGCTGTGATGACGTGAATTTGCAAACATTTGAGATCTGCTCCTCAAAAATCAATTTTTGGGGGGAAAAGTTACTGATATGCCCTTAAACTTTACTGGAATACCCCATCACAAAAAATATTTTCATTTTTAGAGCTGCTCCACCAGAGCTACAGTACCCACCTTTGGCATCTTATGGCCATGGAAAAATTGTCCCGGTATTGAACTGATGAAGCCAAAGATTGTGAGCTTATGTGGGAACCCCTGTTGAGCTTCTTATCCAAGTCAGCGCCTCTGAGAGCTTGTCCACGTAGATTGAAAGCACTTGACCTTTTTTAATGTGAACTAATTTTAAAGGTGAAATGCGATATATTCTGTATCCATTTTAACAATACGCAACAAGTACTGCTTATATGTATTATAATATGGACATAATCTGCTATCTTGACTGCATATACAATTGATGTAATTTAATTTGCATATGTAAAACCGCATCTTCCAGGGTGGGGGATTGGTTTTTTGGGGAGAGAATTGAATTTGCTATTGCATGCCTACTTGAAAGTACTTTTGGCTGGGTTCGCTAGAAGTTTTATAGTGACTATACTTCGGCATGCTGCTGTAATCACTTTTATACCATGCTGTGTTACAGCAAGGTGTTGAAAACTAAGTTATAATGTTAAAAAAAAATAGGTTGGCTCAGTTCTTTAGAATGTATGTTGTTTGGCTAGACTGATGTCCATCACAGTCAGCTGGAATGTCTGCCTAGTGTAATTCCAACATTCCATTGCAGGTATGGCCTTGCTGGGAAGGAAGAGATGAGGACATTCCTACCATACACACTATAACTACCTTTCAGACACCTGGGCTTCAGTCACAGCAACTGCTGTTACCAGTAAGTACTGTAAATACAGCGGAAAATAATATATCGATATGTCTTTATTTGAAGTTAGTAGGACGCATTAAATATATGGATATTCTCGAGTAAATTACATAGGAATGACAGGCCTGTAGGGGATGTGAAGATTAATGGATCTTGGAGGATTTTGATATTCTACTGAGAACAAAAAGCTGCAACACTTTTTGAGAATAACATTAAGTAATTAATATTTTTTTAGGGCACCAGACTTTGTTGAGGCCAAGTGATTACTAACACAGAAGACTGCCAGTGATGTGTGCCAGACCCTGTTTGGTGGGCCAGAGGGCAAGCCGGGGCTACTGGGCCTCAGCCGTTCAGGCTGGTGTTGTTTTTTTCTGTTGTCCTAGGGGTCAATACTTCCATGGGTTTAGAAACTAGGTGAAGTACAACCATTTGAGCACTTGACTCTTGAGTGGTAGCAATGGCAAGCATTTGCAGGCTTCTCAAGGGGGTGTGGGGTGCGGTCAGCTAAGCACTCAAAAATCACTCAACAGCACAGTAACTGATCGCCAAACCAGTGCTGGTCTTTATAATAAAGAAAGTACTGCATTTTAAATCACAATACTGCACACTACTAGATGCAGGTATTATAAATCTTTTGCGCAGGGCCACTGTACCTAGGGCAAGGGTACCCCTGATGTGTCCCCACCTACTCCACATCTGTGTCTTAGGGCAGGTGTGTCTCAAGCACAGGTGCAGTGTTATCCCTTCTTTTGCAGAATAGTGTGCTTAGTCTTTCAGTCTTTAGTAATTCTCACCAATGTGAGTTCTGGTGGCCGGCCTGAGTTTTGGACCACAGCACGCGTCAGTTCTCATCTCCCTCCCCCACTCCGGGCAAGACATGCCGACAGCAGGTGCGTTGAGCAGATGTGGGGAGCTGCCTCTGTAAGACTGGTGGTCGCAGTCAGGTTCACTAGCAGTCTGCGGAGATCGCAGGTGCCCTTCCAGGTTGAGTTATTTGACAGTTGGAGATTGAGTCATCACAGGTTCCTATCTTTCGGTAGTGGTGTTGCTCTGACGCTATAAATGTTGGTTGTCGGACGGGTGGTGCACTTGGGCAGATCCTACTATCGAGACTTCTTGGCAGTCTGCTTCAACTTAAGCAGTTGGGCAGCTTTTAGGTGCTTACTATTCACTTCGGGGCTCGGCAGTCCGATTGGACATACTTAAGCCGCACTCAGGGTTATGACATCATAGCCATCTAGGGCACACTTTGAACATGTGTAACAGGCTACCCTCTTCAGAGTTCATTCGAGTACGCTTAAGTGCCAGGGGCTAGCTGATTCAGTGAGAGTGACTGGCTCTGGCTGGGAGCATGCCATTCACGTTCTCAGAAGCCTCTATGCGATGGAGGTCAGTGTCTTCTTGCCCACGCTAGTGATCAGGACCTCCCACAGGGTTGGTTTTGCTCTTTCCTTCACAGGCAGGAAACTTCGAGGTGCTTCAGGACAGAGACAGTCTTTCCTTTTGGAACAGACCCCAGGTGATATCACCTCACCTCTGAATAGCTGGGTGTCAGCAGACACGTTCACTGTATGTAAGGCAGGCCTCTGGATACTATGCAAAGCATCCTTTTTCTTTGTCAAAGAGAACTTTAATAGGATAAACAACTGGGTCTGACACTCCTCCATTTATACCGATAAGGCAGACAGAGCACTTGTAGTCTCTGCACTTTCAGAGCTGGTTTAGATCGGCTCTCTTCTCATGTGTCGTTTCCAGGCTGACTTCCATACTCTGCCTTTAAGTGTGATGCTTCTCACAGCAGAGTTGTTTCCTTGTTGACATACAGAGGCAGAATAAAGTGTGATTGTTCTTCACCTGGCTATCAACAGCCGCACTGACCGTGATCAGGATGAGAAACAAAAGACTGCCCTCATCTAAAGAACCCCTCACCAGAGCCTGCAGTTCCGGCTTTCACCCCTACCATCTACCAGATAGCAATGCTCAAGAAGACTAATTAGCAGTTCCTTGCAGCAAAAGGACCCAATAGAATTTCTAAATGGAAGCATCTCCTTTTTCCCCACGTCGGTGTCTAGGACCCCCCCCCCCTATAGTCTCTGGAATGTCAGCAATACACTTCCACTGTCTGGGAAGGTTACCTTACCTCCATATTGTGCACATGAACATGCTAGGTACTTCCAAAATTGAATCCACAGGTCTCCTTCACTCTGGTGCACTCTGGCATGTGCCATGAATGTATCACGCATACTACAAAGATGTATGTATATGTGTGTGTGTGTGTGTATATATATATATATATATATATATATATATATATATATAATCTACTGGCGGTCGCCAGTATATAGTTATAGTTAGGACCTATTTTCCATAGGAAATCCGCAACATTCTATTTGAAATAACTCTTGCGTCGGTTGACGAATCTTCGCGAAATTTTCAAACTTTGTGGCCCGCTCCGGTCCGCTCCTATCCTGAAAGTCTTGGGGTGATTCGTCAAGCGGGGGCCGAGAAAAAAGGGGGGTCCCAAAACGTGTTTTCCCCATTCATTTTCCCATAGGAAACTTTAGCCACGGCTACAGCCTGAACTGCTGAACGGAATTACACCAAATTTGCCAAAAAGGAAGTTCTTGGTTCAGAAAGAACCCTTTTTGTTAAATGGTGTAAATCCGTTCAGTAGTTGCTGAGAAAATCAAAAGTAAAATCACATATATATCTGGGCGGAGCCTAACCACATGTCATTGTGAGATCTGATTGGCTGTCAGCACTTCATCCTGGAATTGCTGGCAGCCATCTTGGGACCAACATACATGATGGTACCCCATTGAAATGCATTGTAGTGAATCAAAGATTTTGAGGGTTACCAAAAGGAGAACTATAAAGGGTAATAACAGACTTTAGTTACATCAGAATTCATTTGTTGATGGTACCATACTAATTTCAGGAATTGTGGTGTGTTCTAAGGTGATTTTACCCTGTGAAAAACCTTCTGCTGGGATATCATGAATCATGTTTGAGAGAGAACTATTTTCACATGCTTGTCCCATAGAGTTTTGGAAGGTGCTCCAGAAGCTAAAATGAGAGCATATTTTCTATAAATTCACATTATCTTTCTCAGTCATGTGAGAATGAAGTCTGACATTCTCAGTAAAACATGTACATCCAACAAGGGCAGAGACTGTCAGTTGATTCCTTTGTGTTCTACTGCAGCTTCCCAGAGTGTTCTAAAGAACAACTAGAGCGCTAACAGCCTTACTTATGACAAAAGTATGGCACACCTGAAGCCATCTTCATTGGAATAAACCGGTAACACTTAAAACATTTAATTTAAAAAGGAACAAAATGAGGGGGTTCTTTTTGAAATAGAAATTATGGTTAGTGCTGCAGAAAGAAAAATTAGGGCCTGTTTTAAGTGAGATCACAAATCCTCTTCTATTTCATTAGAAAATTCTGACATGCAGACTGAAACAATCACTTTCAATACCAGCAGCAGACTTCCAGTTAACTCCCTGGTGAGCAGTAGCTTTACTACAGTGATCTAATGAGCAACTAGAGTGCTAACATTCTGAATTTATGGCAAACGTGAGACACATCTGAATGCCTTCTTGATGGAATCAAAGTAAAAAACTGAAAGCATTTCCTACTGAGGAGACTGCAGTAAATGAGGAAATTAGGAAACTTCATAACAAAGAAGTCTTCCAAGATGGCCACCAGTGAAAAAAGAGCCCAAATGTAGCACAAATATTACCCAGATGTAGCCCACATATAGCCCAATGACAAAAGTGTGCAAAACACTTTTTATTTATAGTTTTTTTGCAGTTTTATGTAGTGCAGACTGGTCAGGTATTGGAGCGTTGCATCTTAAAACATGACCCCCTACACTACAAAAACACCACTGCACTATCCTAAACCCTAAAACACTACCCCCAGCATGACCCCCTACACTACACAAGCACCACTGCACTATCCTAAACCCTAAAACACTACCCCCAGCACGACCCAAACACCACTGCACTAACCTAAATCCTAAAACACTACCCCCAGCACGACCCCCTACACTACCCAAACACCACTGCACTACCCTAAAACATGACCCCATACCCTACAGAAACACCACTGCACTACACCACTACCCCAAGCACAACCCCCTACACTACACAAGCACCACTGCACTACCCTAAACCCTAAAACACTACCCCCAGCACGACCCCCTACACTGCCCGAACACCACTGCACTGCCCTAAACCCTGAAACACCAGTCCCTGCACGACCTCCTACACTGCCCGAACACCACTGCACTACCCTAAACCCTGAAACACCACCCCCAGCACGACCCCCGACACTGCCCGAGCACCACTGCACTACCCTAAACCCTGAAACACCACCCCCAGCACGACCCCCGACACTGCCCGAGCACCACTGCACTGCCCTAAACCCTGAAACACCAGCCCCAGCACGACCCACTACACTGCCCGAACACCACTGCACTGCCCTAAACCCTGAAACACCAGCCCCAGCACGACCGCCTACACTGCCCGAACACCACTGCACTGCCCTAAACCGTGAAACACCAGCCCCAGCACGACCCCCTACACTGCCCGAACACCACTGCACTGCCCTAAACCCAGAAACACCACCCCGTGCAGGACCCCCTACACTGCCCGAACACCACTGCACTGCCCTAAACCCTGAAACACCACCCCCAGCACGACCCCCTACACAGCCCGAACACCACTGCACTGCCCTAAACCCTGAAACACCAGCCCCAGCACGACCACCTACACTGCCCAAAAAACACTGCACTGCCCTAAACCCTGAAACACCAGCCTCAGCACGACCCCCTACACTGCCCGAACACCACTGCACTGCCCTAAAACCCTCAAACACCAGCCCCAGCACGACCCCCTACACTGCCCGAACACCACTGCACTACCCTAAACCCTGAAACACCAGCCCCAGCAAGACCCCCCTACACTGCCCGAACACCACTGCACTGCCCTAAACCCTGAAACACCAGCCCCAGCACGACCCCTACACTGCCCGAACACCACTGCACTAAACCCTGAAACACCACCCCCAGCAAGACCACCTACACTGGCCGAATACCACTGCACTGCCCTAAACCCTGAAACACCACCCCCTGCACAACCCCCTACACTGCCCAAACACCACTGCACTGAACCCTGAAACACCACCCCCCAGCACGACACCCTACACTGCCCGAACACCACTGCACTGCCCTAAACCCTGAAACACCACCCCCAGCACAACCCCCTACACTGCCCGAAAACCACTGCACTGCCCTAAACCCTGAAACACCACCCCCCTGCACGACCCCCTACACTGCCGGAACACCACTGCACTGCCCTAGACTCTGAAGCACCAGCAAGACCCCCTACACTGCCCGAACACCACTGCACTGCCCTAAACCCTGAAACACCAGCCCCAGCAAGACCCCCTACACTGCCCGAACACCACTGCATTGCCCTAAACCCTGAAACACCAGCCCCAGCACGACCACCTACATTGCCCGAACACCACTGCACTGCCCTAAAGCCTGAAACACCAGCCCCAGCACGACCCCATACACTGCCCGAACACCACTGCACTGCCCTAAACCCTGAAGCACGACCCCCTACACTGCCGGAACACCACTGCACTGCCCTAGACTCTGAAACACCAGCACCAGCAAGACCCCCTACACTGCCCGAACACCACTGCACTGCCCTAAACCCTAAAAACCACCCCCAGCACGACCCCCTACACTGCCCGAACACCACTGCACTGCCCTAAACCCTAAAACACTACCCCCAGCACGACCCCCTACACTATCCGAACACCACTTCACTGCCCTAAACCCTAAAACACTCCCCCCAGCACGACCCCCTACGCTACCCAAACACCACTGCACTGCCCTAAACCCTAAAACACGACCTCCTACACTACACAAACACCACTGCACTACCCTAAACCCTAAAATACTACCCCCAGCACGACCCCCTACACTACACAAACACCACTGCACTACCCTAAAACACTACCCCCTACACTACACAAACACCACTGCACTACCCTAAACCCTAAAAAACTACCCCCAGCATGAACCCCTACACTACCCAAACACCACTGCACTACCCTAAACCCTAAAACACTACCCCCAGCAGTACCCCTACACTACCCAAACACCCTAAACCCTAAAACACTACCCCCAGCAGTACCCCCTACACTACCCAAACACCACTGCACTACCCTAAACCACTACCCCCAGCACGACCCCCTACACTACCCAAACACCACTGCACTACCCTAAACCCTAAAACACTACCTCCAGCACGACCCCTACACTACCCAAACACCACTGCACTACCCTAAACCCTAAAACACTCCCCCCAGCACGACTCCCTACACTACCCAAACACCACTGCACTACCCTAAACCCTAAAACACTACCCCCAGCAGTACCCCCTACACTACCCAAACACCCTAAACCCTAAAACACTACCCCCAGCAGTACCCCCTACACTACCCAAACACCACTGCACTACCCTAAACCACTACCCCCAGCACGACCCCCTACACTACCCAAACACCACTGCACTACCCTAAACCCTAAAACACTACCTCCAGCACGACCCCTACACTACCCAAACACCACTGCACTACCCTTAACCCTAAAACACTCCCCCCAGCACGACTCCCTACACTACCCAAACACCACTGCACTACCCTAAACCCTAAAACACTACCCCCAGCAGTACCCCCTACACTACACAAACACCACTGCACTACCCTAAACCCTAAAACACTACCCCCAGCAGTACCCCCTACACTACCCAAACACCCTAAACCCTAAAACACTACCCCCAGCAGTACCCCCTACACTACCCAAACACCACTGCACTACCCTAAACCACTACCCCCAGCACGACCCCCTACACTACCCAAACACCACTGCACTACCCTAAACCCTAAAACACTACCTCCAGCACGACCCCTACACTACCCAAACACCACTGCACTACCCTAAACCCTAAAACACTCCCCCCCAGCACGACTCCCTACACTACCCAAACACCACTGCACTACCCTAAACCCTAAAACACTACCCCCAGCAGTACCCCCCAAACACCCTAAACCCTAAAACACTACCCCCAGCAGTACCCCCTACACTACCCAAACACCACTGCACTACCCTAAACCACTACCCCCAGCACGACCCCCTACACTACCCAAACACCACTGCACTACCCTAAACCCTAAAACACTACCTCCAGCACGACCCCTACACTACCCAAACACCACTGCACTACCCTTAACCCTAAAACACTCACCCCAGCACGACTCCCTACACTACCCAAACACCACTGCACTACCCTAAACCCTAAATCTACCCCCAGCATGACCCCCTACACTACACAAACACCACTGCACTACCCTAAAACACTACCCCCAGCACGACCCCCTTCACTACTTAAACACAACTGCACAATTTGTTACAGGCGTTGCAACGCAGGCCTGTGGTGCTTACTGGAAGTACCTGGTGGGCTAGTTGGGCCCCAGGGACCCTCAGGATTCAAGGTGACCTAATCCCCCAACTTAAAACGAGCCACGGGGCGCGTTTGCACAGTGGTGAAGGGAGGGGGCGGGGCCTCAGGTGACATGTGCGCAAACACGCCCTGTGGTGCTTTTTAAGTTGGGGAATTCATTCCCCTTGAATCCTGAGGGACCCTGGGGGCCAACTAGCCCACCAGGTACCTTCAGTAAGCACAACAGATTTGCGTTGCAGAGAGGTGAAAAAAGGTGCGTGGCCTCGGAACGCCTCTCTGCAACTCAGCTCTGTGGTCCTAACTGTAGGTACCTGGGGGGCTAGTAGGGCCCCAGGGACCCTCAGGATTCAAGGGGACTTAATCCTGCAACTTAAAACGCGCCACGGGGCGCGTTTGCACACGTCACCTCAGGCCCCCCTCCCTTCACCACTGTGCAAACGCGCCCTGTAGCGCATTTTAAGAGGTAGTTTTAATCCCCCTGCCCTATTATGTACTAGGGACTTACAGAGGAGGTCATCCTAATCACAGGGGTACCCCAACGCATAGTGTTCCCTATTGTATGTAGGTGTTTTCACTGTATTCTAAGTGTCTTTTAGCATAGCACTGGCTCTGGTTAGTCAGTCAGTTACCACCAGTACCCGTCTGAAAAAGTTGTGGGCACAGGATGATTTTGCAACAAGGCCTCTTTCTGCTCCTCTGTTGGTTCTTTCTGCACATCTTTTGCTTCTTCCTGCACTTTTCTTCGTCTTTGTGGACTTCTGTTGCTTCTTTCTGCATTTCTTTTGCTTCTTTCTGTGCGTTTTTTCTTCTTTCTTCACATGTCCTACCTCTGTAGGCATAGTTAGAAATTAGCATTTAAAAAACCTTTGAAATTCACTGAAAAAACCATAGGTTTCAGACACGTTATAGTTAGAAATTAGCATTTAAAAACCTTTGAAATTCACTGAAAAAACCATAGGTTTTAGGGACAGTTATAGTTAGTTGGACATTTCACTCGTACAAAACCATAGAAATTCCCCCGTTATAGTTAGTTCAGCTAACTATAACTCGCGCCCGCAATGCACTGCTGATGACGTCACGTATTACATCACTCATGACCTGGTCAGTGACATCACTGATGACATCACTGATGACATCACTGATGACATCTCAAATGACATCACTGATGACATCACTGATGACATCATCCATGTGATTTCATGCATCTTCTCACACCCTAATATAGCTTTTGATACACCCACTCTAAATTACAGACTGCCATTCTCAAAACCATACACACTCCAATACCAATAACTACATACCCACTCACTGATTCTTAGGTCTACACACACACACATCTACTCACTCACCCGTACAGTCACTCATACTTACAGTCACTCAGTACAGGACTATCATATGCACTCATTCACATATATAAACACTCACACACCGCCACTCATCCATAGAGGTACTCACACACCTAGTCAGTCATGCAAAAAATTTATCACACCCATTTACTCACCTATACAGTTATACACACACCAGCTCACTTACTCATACAAATACTAGCACATTCTTACGCTCTTATAACTGATACAAGCACACACGCATCCATACAGCCACTCTCACAATCACACACTCTCACTTATAGCCATTTCAAAAACTCTAACACACATATATACTGCCTTTTACATATGTAGTTACTCGCACATGTACCACTGAGATATACATTCACTCACTAACACACCCATACACACACTCACCCACCCAAGCAGTCCATCACAGATGCACTCTTGAAATCATGCACCCAGTGAATCACCCACTCACACATCTATGTACAGAGTCACAAACACCCCACCCACACAAACACTCAGGCACCCATACAGATACTCAGACAACCAATCAATAACTCATATAGACACTCATGTAGCTATTCACAATCCCATGCAGCCACTTACACAGCAACAAACAGACGGATACAGACATTCACCCAGTTTAGTCACTAACCCATGCATTCAGTAAGATACGTTTAATCACTCACTTGTAGAGTCAGTCACGCACGTACTAAATCATCCATTCAGACACTTATACACCCACTCATTCTTCAATACGCCTTTCCCTATATATATTAAACATGTTTAAACTTTACAGAAACAGTCACTGGATGATGTCATCAGTGATGTCATCAGTGATGTCATCAGTGATGTCATCAGTGATGTCATCAGTGATGTCATTTGAGATGTCATCAGTGATGTCATCAGTGATGTCACTGACCATGTCATGAGTGATGTAATATGTGACGTCATCAGCAGTGCATTGCGGGGGCGCGAGTTATAGTTAGGTGAACTAACTATAACGGGGGAATTTCTATGGTTTTGTACAAGTGAAATGTCCAACTAACTATAACTGTCCCTAAAACCTATGGTTTTTTCAGTGAATTTCAAAGGTTTTTAAATGCTAATTTCTAACTATAACGTGTCTGAAACCTATGGTTTTTTCAGTGAATATATATAATATATAAACTCAAGCGCTAGGATGTTAGCAGTAGGATCTGGATTAGATTGTAGCAGAGCAACTTTACATGAGTGGGCGGTAGGCGTCCACTCCTGTGACACAGATTTAAAAAAATCTGGTCACAACTATAGGATCACAAAAACATGGACGCTGCCAAAAACTTGTGACGGGGACTGCATTTCACTGCCACAAATGAGTGCGCTTAGTGCACTCCTCATGGTCCAGGACCAGTGTAGGACTGCACATGCGTTATGCAACAGGCCTCCGCACACACTAGATTGTGTGCCTGGGACCAAAGGTCAAAAAGCCAGGATATCTGATATTTCAATTGGTATTCAGGGCAGGGAACACACTGTACTGTCATGTTCGTTAGGCTGGTCCTGTCATGCATAATCCCATTTTACATGCATTGTCCCATCCACACTACAATAATGTTTCTGAAGGTTGACCTTTTGCCTAGTAGTTAGCTCTGTCTCTTCGTAAACAGGCTCTTGGTATATTAATAAAACACTGTACCTGTTGACATAAACGTCCCCAGGCACTGCGTATTTACTCTGTATAAGGGTCACTACTTTTTTTCATCCTTGGCCAACAGGCCCGCAGTACATGATCACATTGTTTTGATAAACATTTATGATTGTTTGAAAACATTTATGATTGCTTTAAAAACATATGTATTCTAGAAGAAACCCTAGAGTGATCACTCAAGTGTAGAAGACCCTTATCTCCCCCCCCCCAGCAAATTAGAGGAGAATTCCTTCCAAGCTGACACAGGGTCCTGCATGCTGAATCTTCGACACGCAGCGGTCTGACATCCCTTGCGGGGCGTCATCCTCTGAGCAGAGACGGGGTCCTTCCTTCTCTACCATCACATTAGGGGGTTGGGATTTCCCTAGGAGATTCTTGGCTATAGAACTACGTATATTACATGCTACACCTACATATCTAGGCTACGTACAATTAGGCAAATTACGTAGGGTGCGCATTTTAGGAGTGTGCAAGTGCTACTATCTTATCTGAACTGTATGTGGTCATCTTTTTAGCACTATGGTAGAAATGTATCTACTGTTTACTATATTGGTACTTTCGATTTGTTTCGTATGCTTCTGTCTCCCGATTGTCGCAGCAAATGTTTTACACAAGACTGATGCTGGACCAATAAATACTTACTGGAAAAACATCCTAATCGCCATTCGGTGTCTCTTCTGAGAATAAGCAAGCACGAGTGACTGAGCGAAAAGTCCTGTACTGTTTTCCACGATCCCCGAGGTATCGGGGTTGCCATGTTCAGTGGTTGCCATGTTCAGTGGTTGCCAGAAACTACCTACACCACTTTAAGATACAGGGGGGTTGTAGTGGCACTGTAGAGCTAGCTGGTCTAACGGCTGATGTACCCTGTGGGGGTGTCCAGAGTCTGTTTGTACACTAAGCGCTCAGTTTAGGTCTTCCAGAACACGCAGGTTCTGGGGATTCCTAGGAACTACACGATATGGCGCTGCCAACATTGGTTTGGTTCTTATAAAGCAGTTAAAATCTGAGTAGTTCAGTCGTGCTTTCTCAGAAAGCCCTACTCGCACACTATCAAGAGACGTGGGAAGGGAAATCCGCCTCAGCTGAGCAGATATACCCTGTGTATTGGCTAAAGGTTTAAACAAGCTTGTATGGATAAAAAAGTTCCTACATTGTACAAAACCCTAGCTCTTAAGCTTTTCTTTCTTCTCCTTTTTGAGAATGACTACTCCCATGAGTAGCAGTTCAGGTTCGGGGGAAGACGAATTTGCAAACGCTCTCAATATTTCAGAAAACTGCAGACATGCAGTAACTATGAAATTGTTAGAACACAGCGTACCCGCAACAGGCGGCTGTGTTAACTTCGTGATTGAGGCACACGAGGTGTTTGGATCAGAGGTATTCTATTCTTGGGTTCAGTTCCCGCCTGCAGATCCACAGACTAAATTGTTTCACGCATACATTATAGTCGAACCACTGGAAGAATACATTCCCTACGAAGACATTGAAGTCCCGTTAACTTACCAGAAACACACAAACTGGTTTAATGGCGCCCTCCCACACACATCTGTCGTAAGACTCTGTCCATTCAGCACCGAAGGAGCGACCTGGCTGGTCTTAGCGAAATACACTCCACATCCTGAGATATACACACTATCAACAGACTAAGTCCGTACACTATACAAAGAAATAGTTCGGCTATACAGACACATTGTTCAGTTTGTCATGCGTACATTAACAGTCCAACCTGCGAGAAATGCTCCAGCCGGTCCACATCAGACCACACCTACAATTAACCCACAGGCACTGAAATCAATATTGGGGACAATCCCCTTCAAACTGGAGCAAATTCCGTTCTGGATAGCACAAAAATTTTCATAGCTGGAAGCCGTATTTTCCCATACGGGTCCGCAGGAAAAACATAGAATGCTAACCATTTGCTTGCCAATGGGGATGGTTCCCTCGATTGAGGTTTGTACCACATGGGGAACAATCATTGCTGCCGTATACATCAGAATACACAGTACCCCTTCCATAGCAGTCATTCCAGAAGTACTGAAACAGATACAGAATGAGTATGGGACAGGACCTGCCTTGAACTTGGAGATGAAACTGATGGGAAATTTTGCCCAAGTCTCTGCAATATGTTGAGCAACATAAAAGGGGAGGCAGCAGTAGTGGCCATACACCACCGCCTACGGGAAGTAGCTCCTGTAAATAAGGAGCGAGAGTTACCACAAATTATCAAAGAAACCTATGCTGCATTAGGTAGAGAGAGTTTGGGAGCCAAACCTGGGAAGCCACAAATGGCTGGTAATCCTGAAAAGGATCGCTCGAAACAAGCATCCCTTTCTTCAAAAAAATGGCATAACAAGTAATCTAAAAATAATAATAAAGAAAAGAATTCATGATCAAGGGGTGGTCTCCCAAAAGGGAGTCCTCTGAAAAGAGATATAATATTAGAAATCGTGATATTAGGAAACCAGATGGGTATCAGGACACTGATACACGTTCCTTTCAGGGTTCATCAAAAAACTGAGAGGGCCTGGCGATCCGAACAAAAATCGGAAGACCGACCAAGAGAGAGAAGGGAAACACAACGCAATTCAGATCACATTATCAAGCAAGAAGATCAACCTAAAACAAAACCTCAATTCAAAAAGAAGAAAGTAGCTGGCTTGAAAATTAGACATGCCCAGGTTACTGAGGACGGGGAATGGGCTCTGACGATGCTAGACAGCGCGGCAGAAGTAACAATAGCTCGCCAGAACCTGAAGGATTTTCTGGTGACAGCAGTATTGAATGAACATATCACGGTGGAAACACCTGATACAAGTGTTAGTGTCCCACATAGACTATACGAAATTACACTCCCAAGTAGAGGGGGACATCTCAAGAAAAGTTAAAGGTCTCTTTTGGGAGAACTTAACATATGGATACGACATCCTGTTAGCAGAAAAAGATTGGGCGCCTGAATTTGTAATGGATTGCCCAAAAGGGGAAAGCGTCATTTTGCCTGCTTTCTCCCAACTCGTTCCAGAATCTTTAAAACATTTATATGTGCAGGAGTGGGTGCTAGCGCTAGCTCCGGCATTATACTGCAACCATGTAGGGTGGGACGTGGAGTCTACTCACCACGAAACCCATTAAAATCTACTCCAACTCCACAGAGACAGTACCTTATTAAAAACGATGCAGAAAGACAAGTCAAAGAAATTTTAAACCAACTTGAATACCAAGGTGTGATTGAGACTTGCACCTCTACAATGAACAATCCTCTGTTTCCCATAATGAAACCTGGCAACTCGTATCGTCTAGTTTTAGATTACCGACATTTAAACAAATCCACGCAAACATTTGCAGTTCAAAACGCACATAGTGCCGCATTAATGAATAACGTGCGGAAGAAATACAAAACAACATTAGTTATATCGAATGGATTCTTCTGCCAAAATATAGCTCCAGAAAGCAGATATTTGACAGCATTCTCTGCCCTCGGTGTCAATTCTGTCGTTTGCCCCAAGGGTATAAGAACAGCCTGGGACTATTCTCGGCAAGAGTGTCAGAAATATTACAAACATGCGACGAGGAGGCAGTGTCTTATGTAGATGACCTCTATCTGACGGACGATGAATTACTTGAACACTTGTGCAGGGTGAACAACATAATTGTGGGATTTGCAAACTTTGGCTACAAATTTAATTTAAAAAAATCGAAAAAAGCCCATCTCAATGTCCTATTTTTGGGATATGAGCTATCCGGTGAAGGCAAAAGCCTGGCAGCCAACTTTTTAGAAAAGTGCTCGCTGCTCCAACCTCCGAAGACTCTAAAGGGTTTGCAATCCATTTTAGGATTTCTAAATTTTGGCAGAACATACATTCTGGATTACGCAGAAAGAGTAAAACCTTTCTACGATTTAATGCGACCGAATTTCACAGCACAGCAGTGGACACAGGAACATACAGATACTCTCCGTTCCGTTCAGGCTGACATGATCGCATCAATACATTTACACACACGTGAATTCTACCAATTTGGTGATCCAGGGGGTCCCGGGTTTATCAGGATACACATACATCACTTTCAATAAAGGTGAGACAGTCCCGATTTTATACAAATCACATTTATACACAAATGCTGAAATGCGATTTGCGGTCACAGAAATAATACTGACAGCAGTACAGACTGCTGTAGTGAGAGAGCACTAGCACAGGGGAAACGCATAATTGTTGTTACCCCGGTACCAACTTTAGAAGCTGTGACCAAAGCGAGCATTCCGAATGCAAAAGCGTTGCATCCACGATGGATACAATGGGCACTGAAAACACAAGCATTTCTGCAGTACGAACAAAAATACCCTCTCCCAATTGAAATCTTGCCTCTAGAAAGATATGAATACATAATTTACACTGACGATTCTGCTCAGCCTGCCATTGGAAGTAAACAGTATAGCGCAGCATGTGCTATAGTGAAGGGACGTATACAGGACGGTAAATTCCATCCCAGCAATACAACTACACAATCTCTGGGAGATTGCACAGCGCAGCTGGCAGAACTAAAAGCCCCGATACTAGTACTACAATATACGGATCTGGAATTCCCTCACTGATAGTGTGCGAATCATTCTACTGTGTAGAGTCTTATAATAAATACCTTCATTACTGGGGACAGAACGGGTTTAGAGATTCCAAGAGTTGCACAATTAAGCATAAATTGTTATGGGAACAAGTGGCAAAGCTGAAAGAATGCCTGCCATGGGCTCAAGTTATTCACACCTTGAGTCAACAGCGTGTTGGCATACACGTTGAAGGGAATTCACTAGCTGATGAAGCCGCCAAGGCGACAGTGTGAACTGCTGCCGTTGCTGCAATCACTCGTTCTAGCGCGAGGATAGACGGAGCTACACTGATAGCGGTTAACGCCTCGAAACACGGCTCTGCCATGCGAAAAGGTTTTTCACTCAAATACTTCTACAAATTAGATGCGCAAAATATACCGTATGCTCAGATTCCAGGAGTGGGGTATAGTCATACCAAACATGGATCGCAAATTAGGTTTAGTTCTAGCTGCGCACGAGGGTCTGGGCTCAGCACACAACCAGGAGTCACTGCAACAATTTCATTATTGAGGAAGCGATACTGGTGGCCAGGTTTGTCAAAACAGACCAAGGGTTATGTCCTAAAGTGCGACATCTGTCAGCAGATGAAAGGTTCCACCGTCGCAGGGCCACCACAAACACCACTACTTATTTAAGACAGACCTCTCGCATGTGTCTATTTGGATCACTGCAGCCCCCTGAATTCAGATGGAGCCTACAAGTACATCTTGGTGGCAGTGGATTCATGCTCTAGATTCCTAGGAGTTTGGCCTCCGCGTTCGGCTGAAGCCCGAACTGTTATAAAGGTTTTGCGAGTCTTTATCGGGACATAAGCAATTGGCACGTTACACTCCGACCGTGGCCCTGCGTTTAGCTCACGGGCTCACAAGGAAGCCATGGAAGGCATGGGCGTGGCCTTGCAGTTCTCCTCCCTACCATCCGAGGGAAATTAGGTGGTGCAGAGGAAAAACCGGGACCTAAAGCAGTCCTTAACAGCAAGGGTATTGGGTACGGGCGGCAGTTGGGTCAATCACCTGTATGGGGTCCAGAGGGCACTTAATAACATGCCAAGAAAATCCTTGGGAGGACGTACCCCCTATGAGATCCTGTTTGGGACAAGAATGTGGGTACCTGACCTAGATTGTGCCAGCACAGTGGCAGATGCAAAACCATTTGAATTGAATGATCGTTTGGCTGTTTTACAGGAACTCCATGAATTCCAGGCATTACAAAGCAATGTCCAAGTAAAACGCACCGCCACTGTGGAAGTGAAACCTGTTCTGGCATGACCTGCCTGGGTCCTGAAGATTGGGGACCTGGTCAGAGAAAAAATCGTGGACAAGGAGTTTGGGCCATCTTACAGAGCACCTGTACATGTCCTGGCTATCGAAGGAACAAGAACTGTACTTCTGCCTCTTGCCGGCCGAAGGGAAAGAAGATTTGTCTCCATTGGTCTGATTAAACCACACTATGTGGCCGATCCTCCGCAGTAGACCATGTGGGATCCTGAGTAGCTGCAGATCTCCTCTCGCTACCATACAGGAAGTGCAGATGGAAAGACTGATAATGTTTAAAGACACCCCTGCGCAAAGTGCAGGAATATGCAATAACCGAGTCAAAATAACACCAGTTGAAATTGAACAACAACCAAATATAACTGAAAATCAAATTGCAATTCGGCCCAATGATATCTACATCAATGTGCCTTCACGAGAGCCGCTTTCCAGATCTACGAATGCTGCGGAGCTACCAAAGATAGATCGAACTGCGTCTGGTTACTTCATCAACTTCAATGGCTTTTCTTCAGCTCCAAGTGAACCTGAGCAAAAGCCACCCGTTTCCAAGAAAGAGAAATTTCGACAATTCTATCTCTGGCTGAAAAAGACTTAACTTGTGTCCCCTTGGTTTCATCTTTGGTTTGCATTAGGGATCCTGTTCCTGTTAATTTGGATTGGTATAGTAACTGTCTTTTTCCTACTACTGAATGGACATTACCTTCCAGAACGCTCTGCAGTACAATCTGTGAACTTGGTCCTGAAATCACATATGTCATCACACCAAACACAGAGAGACCTGTCCCTTGTGAACATTACAGCAGTTCCAGTACCGGATGGTATAGTTTGGGATAGGGTTTCATATGATGTATTTGGTCCTACTGAACATTTTGAAAATTCCACATGTACTCAAAATGTCATTGAATGATTTCATTACCCCAAGTACAGTCTCTGATAATTGGGACACAAACTGTAAATACTATACTTTCAGATGTAGAACAATCTACTGCATTTTCTTACATGGAATTGTATGAAGATGCACCTGATTTTGATACCATGTATTGTTACCAGCATTATGGTCATCACTTTTTGCACAAAGCAAGCGTTCCTCGCACGATTAACATTTACCATCAATGGGAGCACTGCTCAACACCGCCGAAATATAGTTCTGCTACATTTGCACAGATATTTGCATACTTTTCAGGGTTCAATACATCAGACCCAACGTCATACTACTATAAGCTTGCACAAATTAATGCAACTGCGAAGGAAATTATGCTGACAAACACCAAGCTGATATATTCAGCACCTTTTATCTCCCAACTGTGTATACAGGGTTTCGATTATTGGAGGGGCACGATAGACACAAAATCCATCTGGGGGACAAAGGAATGGCAGGTTCAGGGAACTGAGGCTTTATTCAGAGCTTGCCTCATACCATTACAGATAATCTTCCTGAACAGTGCAACAGACTACCTGCTACGGGTTTGCAAAAATAGACCTGAAAACACCACGCATCCCCTCGCCTACACCTATTGAAGGTCTATCGAATGATACACTGACCAGTGAGGAGACACTGGGTACAATGATACAGAATGGCACATACAATTCATCAGCTCCCGATTTGGAAGGGATGGTTGGTTTGGCCTATCGACACAAATAGGTGTCAGTCAAGATTCAAGGGTACCACCGGAGGGTTTAATATCCATAGGCCTGACCCAGCTATGTACACACAGATGACCCATGGGTAGTGACTTCTTATAGTGTTGGGAAGTTGTGCCTAGAGTGGCTAAAGACCTCCACGCTATTACAGGTGAAACAACACTTGTCCCTTCTGTCTGATGACATGGATCTTAGGGATTTCTTGCTAGGTACCAAGAAACCGTGTAAAAAACGCTTCTTATATGCCATCTACAATGAACTATGGAAAGTCTCCCAACAGGAAGCTGCTGAGAGATTACGTGAGATTTATAGAATTAACCTAGAAAAGGCCTTAGCTGTGGTGGACAATGGAATGACCACACTTTCTTCACGTATTTATTCACTGGGCAACTTTGTGTCCTCCGCAATAGACATAATGGAACAAGACTTGTCTGTTATACAACATGGGCAATCTCAATTACGCTCCATTATCCTTTTAAGCTGAACGTTACAATCATTGTGTTCGGGCCACGTGCCATGGAGTTACATTAACGGCACATATCTGTTTTCGGCTTATAATCTGACCGGACAATTGACCATGGCACGAAGAGATGCAAAGTACACCATGCTGCTCATTGAAAAATTAGAGAAATTACCTTTTACAGTAGCAGAATCCCCGTCTACGGAATGGTTAATTCATGGCTATATCACACTGCCCATCAAGACATTCCAGTTCCAATACTGCCTTAGACGCTATCGGATAGGCAGGTATGAAGCATTGGGCAAAGGGTACATACAAGAAATCTGGGAGTTACCGTACAGATATAGGTGTAGAAATAAGGACACTGAAGTTTTCTTAAGCGTACAGACTGTGAGCAGGCTTTAAGTGGGTCTTTGGTATGTAAGGAGGTATCGCTTCACGGAGTGTGTAATGCTTCAATAGCGAACTTATCTTGCTCCTTGAAAGGCTCCCCAGCTGCCGTGATCCATCTGGTTTTTGAGTTGCTCTGGAATGGAAGTTATTTAATGCTGAATGATCAAGGCTGTTGTGGGGTGGCGCCAGGCATCGCGTATCTAGTCAGTTAACTCCAGGGTTGTTTGTTGTAAGCAAGTATTGTTTCCCCCAGCTCGCACAGTTAGGGAGGCACCACTCTGGCCTTCATTGAATGTTTCCAGCATAAGGTTTGATTCGCTGAGCAGACTGAAAGCCATGTTTCAACAGAATGTGACCTTAACTTCAGCCAGAGAGACTTTTGATCTCCAGGTTGCAAGGTCTACGGCAGAGATACAGGCCCTGGTCCATACAAACTTCCCGGTCCATTTCGGAGAAATGGTACATCGTATCTTTAACATGTCTGATACGAAGGGGATCGTACACTTACTTGAGCGCATTGGATCAGGTCTGCTAACCACCTTTCAGACAATCTTCGGAGTAATTCCAGCTTTCATACACTCCGTACTTGGAAGCGTTTTTGGATGGCTTCCTCTGGTCTTGCTATCAGTGGCCGGCATCCTGATTGTAATCTAATTGCTTCGCAATGGACGTCTCAATTCCTCAAGGCATGGAGAGAACACTGCTGGAGCGACGTTGTCGTGAGCGTATGGTGTTGTACCTGGGTACGCCTCAGCTTCGAGAGCTGAGTGAGCATTGGTTCCCGTCTTTCAGACTGGTCTGGCTAGACTGTGTCCTGCTGCCTCTTCTTCAGATCTGAATGCGTGTTGGACCTGTGTCTGACACTTCCATCGGTTGCGCCACCGGACATAGACGTGCTCATGGAGCCTTTGCAGGCCCACATGTACAGTTGTCCACAGTGTATTCCCATGTTGATGACTGCATTCTTGGAGCCTCCAAGGAATGCTTCAGCTCCTATTGGAAGGGAAATCTGCTCTACTCTAGAGGTACAGGCATCGGCTTCAGGCGTGCAGGCATCTAATTCTTTCCTGGCGGCTGTTGTGGGAACCAGAGATGACCATCTTTGCTCACTCAACATCATATTGGAAGTACTGGAGGGATTGCCACCTGCGGAGTCTTCAGCGCAGGATTCATAAACAATCTATCCTTCCCTGTGCTGGGAACGATTCGGCGATTTTTAATTTTTTTTTCTAAATTGAAGGTCGAAATTGACTTTGTTTATTTTTTCCTTTCTTCTCTGCTCTAACTGTGCATAATGGCTTTCAAGGTGCTCAGTGTAAAATAACCGCATGGTTTAGTGGACATTTTTGAACGCTTTTAGGGAAAATTGACTTTTTCGACTTTGAACTTATGTTTCTTTTTGTCATTTTTAATAAGCTTTTAAAGTGCTTTTAATATTTTAATTATAATTGATTTTTTTATGCTTTATTAAAGTCCTTAGCTTTATTATTTACCTAGCTAACCCTGTTGACCTTTTGATGAGGAGTGGGTGTCATGTTCGTTAGGCTGGTCCTGTCATGCATATCCCGTTTTACATACATTGTCCCATCCACACGACAATAACGGTTCTGAAGGGTGACCTTTTGTCTAGTAGTTAGCTCTGTCTCTTCGTGAAGAGGCTCTTGGTATATTATCAAAATAACACTGTACTTGACGTACATAAACATGTCCCCAGGCACTGCGTATTTACTCTGTATAAGGGTCACCACTTTTTTTCACCCTTTGCCAACAGGCCTGCTGTACATGATCACATTGTTTTGATAAACATTTATGATTGTTTTCAAAACATATGTAGTCTAGAAGAAACCCTAGAGTGACCACTCTAGTATATAAGACCCTTATTCCCCCTCCCCCCCCCCTGCAAATTAGAGAATTCTTCCAAGCTCACACAGGGTCCTGCATGCTGAATCTACGACACGCAGCGGTCTGACATCCCTTGCGTGGTGCCATCCTTGGAGCAGAGACGGGGTCCTTCCTTCTCTACCATCAGGTGAGGGGGTTGGGACTTCCCTAGGGGATTCTTGGCTATAGAACTACGTACATTACATGCTACACCTACATATCCAGGCTAGGTACATTTAGGCAAATTACGTAGGGCGCGCATTTTAGGAGTATGCAAGTGCTTCTATCATTATCTGAACTGTATGTGTTCATCTTTTTAGCACTATGGTAGAAATGTATCTACTGTTTACTATATTGGTACTTACGATTTGTTTCGTATGCTTCTGTCTCCTGATTGTCGCAGCAAATATGTTTTACACAAGACTGACGCTGGACCAATAAATACTTATTGAAAAACGTCCTAATCGCCATTCTGTCTTTTCTGAGAATAAGCAAGCGCGAGTGACTGAGTGAAAAGTACTGTACTGTTTTCCACGATCCCTGAGGTATCGGGTTTGTCATGTTCAGTGGTTGCCAGAAGCGACCTACACCACTGTAAGATACAGGGGGGGTGGTAGTGGCACTGTAGAGCTAGCTGGTCTAACGGCTGACACATCCTGTGGGGGTGTCCAGAGTCTGTTTGTACACCAAACCCTCAGTTTAGGTCAGTCAAAACGTGCAGGTCCTGGGGATTCCTAGGAACTACACAACAGTCCACTATACGGGGGACATTCCTGTCCCAATAGTAGTCAAATAATATGACTCTGAGATGTACAGGGTATTGTGACCACCATATGATGTCTATACAAAACCCTCCTGTTCAGGTATTTAGAGAGACCTCTAGACAAAGCAGTCCGTCAGCAAACTATCAAAATATCTGGGAGGTGGGAGAGTTAAAGCGGTCCTCTGGCTATCTGTTTGTAGATTAAGACTTATGGTTTAAGCATTCCTGTGGTAACGTGTCTAGCTAGTGAGGGAAGAAGGTATTTAGGTTGAATGTGGTAGTAATATTACTTGTATAACTCATTTGCCTCTTCTTTTCCAGGCCCCCACAGCTCAGCTGGCACCTCAGGATGGGAAAGAGGCGTTGTGTTCCTCCATTGGAGCCCAAGCTGCCGGCAGGCTGCTGTGGAGTGAAAAAGCCCAAACTATGTGGAGGTGGAACACACAACCACGGGAATCAGTTCACTGTGGCCACAGGTTCCAGCTCTGGGGCCCTGCAGAATCACCAGCACTTAGAAGGCTATAATGGAAGAGAAAATGTGTCCAATCTGCCTCTGAGCACTGCCAATCCAGCCTTCCGAATGAACCCCACCTCTGGGGCACTAAGCCCGCTCGTCTGCCCCAATGGCCCCATCGGCACCAACAGTGCCATCAAGAGTCTGGTGGTGTCGGCTGAGATGTGCTGCTACTGTTTTGATGTATTGTACTGTCACCTTTATGGCTTTCCTCAACCCAGACTCCCGCGGTTCACCAATGATCCTTAGTGAGTAACAAAGGACCTTATCTGTATACATATCCGAACTGAATTATTTAAGATCAGATGTATGAATCTGACCATTTAGGGTGGTTTAAGCAACCAGTTTGCACTTTGCAAGATATGTGATGTAACTGTTTGGTGACAGCATTGTTTTAGCCTTTTAAAAGATTAACAAATCTAATGGAAATATATAAAAAAAAAAAAAAAAATCCTCTGTGAAATTGCATGATGTTGCAGATAATTTTTGCTGTAGCAAAGTAATGCATTGGACTGAGTGAGAGGCCAGTTTTTACCCATTTTAATAAATTAAGGAGGATTCACTGTTACCAAGGGTGATCCAGAGAGTTTCGATATTGAGCACCACAAATGCATGGTACATGCCGCTACAATGGAAATCTGAATGATATTAGGACATTATACAATAATGTGGGATTTTGTATAAATTAAAATAATGAAGAGTCTTGCACTCTACTACCATCCAAATATCCTATGCCACCTTTTTACTTGCTTTGCACCCTAATTGTAATACATTGCACTCACCTTTAATGGCCCACTGACAGCAGATATTCTTGATTCATGTAGAAAATGGGTGCAGTTTTGTTTTGCAATATTTGTAGGTTTCATGAATTTAAATATTAGTGTGCATATATAGGGCAACATGACAGTATTACTAAGCAGTAGCTATAAACATGGACAGCTGGGGCTGAGGAGCTTGGGTCAGGATTAAAGCACAAACAATCATGGCCAAGCTGATCTATGTTCATTTAGTGTCAGGTCCTGTCTCTCAGCACCTTGGAGGGGGGGGCGTCCCTCGAATATCTACGTTACTTGTACTTCTACAATCCCAACGGTTTTATTTCAGTCATGGAGTCTACCATTGGCAGTCCACTTGGTTCCAGTTGCCCCATCTCAAAACTCGTGTATAGAAGACAAGAGCTGTAAAATGTCTTTCCCTGTAGCCTTTGCTGATGCAGTGCTCGGAGCACTGTATATAAACCAGGGAGCTCCCCTCCTAAGTAAATGTTTTGAATACATTACAAGTTACTTCAAATTACTACATGCCAAAATTAAGTAAAGCAAGGGAAATGTAGCAAATAATGAGTCTATCCACAAATTAAAATAATTGTATTAAAAAATATATATACATCCACATATATAAATCTGTATCAAAAAACTTCTAATACAACTAATTGAAAGCTAAGAAACTCCCTCTTTAAAATCCAAAATAGTGGGTCATAGAAGCCTAATGGAAAAGGAGTCTCCAAGCTTTGTATCTGCTGATGGCTTTAGCCTTCTTTGGGACTTCTCTACTTCTCATTGAAAGTTGAAAACGGGCAGCAGCATTTATAGCTGAAGAGATTGATACTTATAAAACGTAAAGATGCAGTACCTCACTCTAAATGTTAGGACTCTTCATGTGTCACAGATAATCAGTTAATGTGTTTCAAAGCATTGTGTTTGTCTACATAACTAAAAGACGTATACATTTGTTTGTTTTTGTTTCTTAACATCACAAAGCATTACTGTCAATCAAGAATTGTTGTAAAGTGGATGTAACATAGGGGCTTATTTACCCTTTTGTGGGTTGTACTCCTTTCCACCAGGCGGTGGAGAATGTACTCCACTCCCCTGGAGGACTATCGCCCCAGGGGTGTAACACAGGGCCCTACTCCCCAGCCGTGTGGGGGGGGCGGGGGCACTAAGGTCCCTGATCTTGGGGGGAGGGGGGACTCAGCTACCTGTCTCCGACTAGCTGGAGAGCCTGTATAGCTTTGCTAACATACAGAGGCAGTAATGGGGTACACATTTCACAGTTCCATGGTAGAAACAACATGCACAAATAAAAAGTTGTAAGCAGCGTTTCCTGCCCATGTGCAACTTATGGGCCCAGAAAATAGGTTTGTCTGCCTCAATGGCACGCCCCAAGTACCCAATTTGCAAGAGAGACGCCATGAGGTGGACTCGAGGAATCGCAGTCTCTTCTGCCCGGTCCCCGTTAAGCTGAACTCGAGGTATTTTCTTAAGTGTGCCAGCACTCCTGGGCATAGCTCACCCCTGCAGTGCCTCTGGGATAGCCTGCACGATGCAGCAGGGAGTGCCCCCGAACACAATGCTCTTCAGAGCTGCATAATGCGATTTTAGAACACCCCGGAGCATGGGTCACCTGGAAGCATGATGTCTGGTGCGATCCTTATCCTACAGACCAGAGTAATAGCTGCATTGCCCTACTATTATTAAACAAGGTGAGTGGAAAGCAGTACAGAGAAAAGAGATGGGGGGGGGAGAAAGGCCTCAACAGAAAAAAAAGGAAAGTGGTGAAAACAGGCGAGGGCAGAGCTTTTAGTATAATTGGGGTCTAGCTTTTATACCTAGCAGACAGCAGTATTTATAAACTGACATCGAAACAGGTTCCTGTTATGCATTGTATTCATGTCATTAACGTAACAGGCAAAAACACTGATCTATTTCTAACAATGCTAGTAAAAACCCTAAAAGTAATGGCATATCAGTGATGGCGCGCCTCTCTTTGCATTTCACATGTGTGTTTTTTGTGTATACATAATTCAATTCAGCAATCAAACCCCAGAAAGCTAGTCTGAGGATAATCAATGCACAACAAGCACCATATTACGTCAATGGCAGGTCCAACTAATACAGAGATGTCGCTGTCCATAGAACGAGTCTGCGCATCACATATCCTGAGCAATAAGTCAAGGGCCCCAGACCCTGCCATGTTTTACTGCACAACCCCTCTATTTGTATGCCAGCTTCTTAGCAGCACAATAGTCCATGCCGCGTCTCTGTATTGCCAACTAGGAGGGCAAAACCTCCTGCCATGAGTAGGTCTCATCCCTTTTAGCAACCAAGAATCCAAGGCCCATCGGTGTCCTTTTGACTCCCAGAGTCCATCCCTCCATTATCCCCTGCAGCACCACCTTGGGATCAAGTCCAGACAGGGTGTTCAAGTAGTCTGGGAGTTATAAGTTATTTGCCAATACCTTTGTCTGAGTGAGCAGTCTCAGGTCATGTGAAAGAAGGTTTCTTCCTGCAGGACACACTGCATTCATTTGGGGTTTCTAGACCTACCCATCCTCCAGAACCTGTTAGGGCTATAAATATAACACTCTTTGGAACAAGGCGGAGGTTGGAAGGGATAGCCAATACACAGAATGCCATTTTGGCCTCTTGCCATGCATCATCGTCTATCTTTTCCACATCAGCAGACCAAGTGGCTCTCAGCTCCACAAGGGGGGTCTGGAAAATTTAGAATCAATGACCGATATAACCTGGAAATACCCTTTCGCAAAAGGGGCTTGTTAGAAATGGGGGTCTCTAGTTGGCAATGGTTTGCACCTTTATCCAAATAGGGGCCATTCCTTCTAGTCAGGATAAGTGGGATACACTCCTAAAATAACCCCTGCTCGTCCCCTTGGTAGCTTGGCACGAGCAGTCAGGCTTATCTCAGAGGCAGTGTGTAAAGCATTTGCATATAATCAACAGTAATACAGTAAAAACACTACAAAAGGATACCACACAAGTTTTAGAAAAATAACCAATATTTATCTGTGCAAACAAGACAAAAACGATAAAAGACCAACATACAGTAATCAAAAATAGGCACTTTGCCAGGATGACTTTAACATGCAGTTCCTTGAGGTCGGTAGCTCCGCCCGGTGCTGAAAGCAACAGAGTTCAACAGTTCCAGCCGGCCGCGTTGGTGCGGGCCGGCGTTGGTGTCATCAGACTCGTAAACAGTACCTATAGTTCCGGCTGACCCTGTTGGTGCAGGCCGGTCGTGGCAACAATTGCGGTTGCGATGTGAAGCGTAGCGGTGCGGTGCCCTCACGTCATAGTGCAGGCAATGGCTCGGTGACGGTCGGCCAGCGGCGTCAGTGAGACCAGGGCTGCGGTGCGGAGTGAGGCGGTGCTCGTGGCGGTGCTGACAGATCATGGTGCAAGCGACCGTCTCGGTTGAGGGGAGCTGGCATCGGTCGGCCCAGACGGCGGTGTGGGACGGGGCGGTGCGTCGTGTAACTTACGAACGGTGCCCCCAAACCACGGTGCGGTCACGGGTGTCTCGGTCAGCGACGTCAGTGAGACCAGGGCAGCTGAGTGATGCGAGGCGGTGTGGAGTGCGGTGTCCACAGGTCGCGGTGCAAGCAGTGGCGGCGACCGCGGTCGTAGTTTGTGAGACCAGGGTTGCGGTGCGAAGTGCAGTGGTGCCTTCAGGACACGGAGTCCGCAGCGGTGTCGGTGACGGTGTGGGCTGCTTTCCCCCTCTGTGGCAACTGAAATCCACGGTTCCAGAGGCGAGTGAAGTCTTTGTTGTCCCTGAGACTTCGTAACCAGGAGGCAAGCTCCATTTCAAGCCCTCGGAGATATTCAGCAACACGTAAAGAAAGTTCAGTACAGTCCTTTCACTGCACAAGGCAGAAGCAGCAACTGCAGGCCAACCCAACAAAGCAGCAAAGGGGCAGTACTCCTCCTGGCAGTTCTTCCAGCTCTTCTTGGCAGGTTCCTTGATCCAAGCGAGTTCTAAAGTCTGTGGTCTAGGCCCAAATATTTATGTAGCATTTCTCTTTGTTCACTTGGGCAGAGAGTGTCTGTGCTTAGTCCAAACCAGTTTGGCCCTCTCTGGCCCAGCTTTCCAGCAGGAGGTGGAGACAGCATTGTCCAAGGCAGACCAGGCCCATTCAGGTTCAAGGACATCTCCTCCCACTACTCTAAATGCAGCGCAGGTCTATTCACCCCAGCCCTGACTCATCCTGGACAGGCAGGACACACCTCGACACCCCCCCACCCTCCCCCCGCCAGTGGCTTTCTGAAGAGAATGCATATCCCCAGCCCCTGTCACTCCAAAGCCAGACTGTCAATCCACAACCCAGCAGAGGCAGACCGGATGGCTAAGCAAGAAAATACCTACTTTCTAAAAGTGGTATTTTCCAACACAGAACATAAAAATCATCTTTACTAAACCCTATTTCTCTATCTTGTCCCAATGGGAAGATATACTCGTAAAATGTCAGAGTATTCCCCATTCTATCCTATGGGACAGAAAGCCTTTCAAAAGTGAAAAACAAATTACATGGTGGTTCAGGATCAGGACATGTTGCACACACAAGGACATGTCCTACCTTTCACATACACTGCACCCTGCCCACAGGGGTACCTTGGGCCTACCTTAGGGGTGACTACCATGTACTAAAAGGGAAGGTTAGGACTTGGCAAGTGGGTGCACTTGCCAAGTCAACATGGCAGTAAAAACAGCGTGCAGACACTGCAGTGGAAGGTCTGAGAACCCTTTGAAAGGCTGCTCGTGTGAGTGGCATAATCAGTGCTGCAGGTCCACTTGCAGCATTTGATTTACAGGCCCTGGCACTCTCAGTGCACTTTGATCGGGACTTACCAGTAAATCAAATATGCCGAACATGGAAACGCCAATCCATAATCCAATTTACAATAGGAGCACTTGCACTTTAACACTGAACAGCAGTGAGAGAGTGCGCAGAGACACTAAACCAGCAAAAACAGTCAAAACCGGGAGGTCCGAAAGCAAAAATAAAAAGGTGAAACACGCCAAAAGATGCCAGGTCTAACAGGGCTTCACCACCAGTTTGGCTACAAGAGCACCAAACTCTGGGATCTTTCCCAAAGCCCTGGCGTGCATTGCTCGGGCATGACAAAGCTGAAGATATCTATAAATTTGGGACTTTTGTAGCTGGTATTCGTAGCTACGTTGCTGGTAGGATTTCATGTGGTCTGAGGCCCAGACCTCCCCAAGATATCAGATGCCTATAAGAACCCAAGCTCTAAATCCTGCCAGACGTAAGAGGTGCCTCAACCAGCTGTCCACCGACTGCAGACTCTGGCCCCTGAGCTTGTGGAGCCAGTTAGTGACTTGAGGAAGTGTCTTGGAGGGAGCCTCCCTCTCCCCCCCCCTATACAGAAGAGGCAGAACCCCAGGACTCAACAGCGACTCAATTTCCAGCCTAAATGCTGAGTCATAAAGGTCTTTGAACAACCGATTCCCCTATTGTGGTGAGCTGAGCAGCCTGTAATATGATCTAAGATCAGGCACTCCCAGACCACCCTCATACACAGACTGGGTACATTTCTTTGTAGGACATACGAGGGGGCTTTCCTGCCCACAAATATTGTGTGAGCTTAGATTGTATCTCAGTGGAGAAGGTGGGGGGAAGAGGGAAATGGAAAGTTCTTTAGTACATATAAATATCTAGGGAGGGTGACCATCTTCTAGAGGAATGCCCTACCCATGACAGAGCAGCAGCTGAGCCCACAATTCCAGATCTATACAGGTGTGCAGAGGCAAAGGAGCAATATTTAGTTCCCATGCCTCTCGCTGATCACGAGCAGTATAGAGTCCCATGTCTTTAAAGTGGGAAGTGTCCACCCTAAGACGAGAGTGAGATTTGCTGCAGAGGAAGACCAGCTATAGGGACATATGTGGACTTGGAACAGTTGACCACCAACCCGGAGGCTTTCCCATAGATACGCAGCATCTCAACTAGTCACGAAACAGAGAACTGCAGGCACTGAAGGAAGACAAGCAAATTGCTGGCGTACAACGCTATCCTGTCCTCCTGCCCAGTGGGCCAACAAAACCCTGTCATTTGGGCGTCCTGGCAGATCTATTCCACTAGGGGCTCCACTGCCTGGGCGAAAAGAAATAGCACAAGGTGCGTCTCTGCCGACTAACCTTCCTCACTGGAGACACCAGTGGCATGCCATTAATTCTAACCTGGGCCTCTGGGCTGTCATATAAAGCCCTAATGTAAATGAGAAAGTAAGGGCCTATGTTCATCCTCTCTAAGACATGTAGTAAAAAATTCCAGTGTACCATGTGGAATGCTTTCTCCTAGTCAATCGAGATCGGCGCCACAGGACCCTGCAACTCAGACTCTGGCCAGGGCAACGTGGACCTGATGCAGTGAGTGCCTAATGCCCCTCACCGGCATGTATCTGTTTCGATCTTTATTAATCAAAGTTGGAATTGCCTTATTCAATCTAGAAGACATTATTTTAGACGCAATCTTTACCTCCACATAAGTTGCAAGATGGGGTGGCAAGACAAATGAACACTCATTCTGTGGTTTGTTTGGCTGATTATGGACAATTATTATGTCCCTACTAAGGTCAGCCGACAGTTCCACCTCCTTCTCTATCTCACATACAAATTTAATGAGTGAAGGGACAAAAGGGAAGAAAAGCACTTGTAGAGTTCAAGTGGTAACTCATTAGGGCCACGGGGTATGACCGCCAGCATCTCCTCAATAGCTACCTGCATCCCATCCAATGTCAGAGGTAGGCCCAGCACTCTACACTCTGCCTCTGAAAGCTTCCTCATGAGGTCTGCTGTTATAGGATTTGTAATTTCCTCTGCCGTAGGGGGCTCACCCTATATGGCTGTCTGTAGTAATCTGCAAAGGTCAACACTTATCTCTGCTGAAGACGTAACCACTGGGCCTGCTGCTCAGCGGAGTTCTGGAACTATCCTGATGCCCTTATCTTGCAGAGATAACCAGTGAAGGAGTTTACTAGCTTTATTACTAAATTAGTACACTCTGTATCTAGACATCGGCTAACTTTGTGGTTTCAAGCAGTGTGCTCCTCCGTGTGTGGCACAGCTGTATAAGCTCCTCACTTCCACTTCAGAGTGCCCAGCCCGGGCATATCGCTCTAGGCTTTGTATTTTGCTTTCAAGCTATATGATCTCCCTTCCCTGTCCCTTTCCTTACCTTTAATATAGGAGAAAGCATACTCCTGATGCACTGCCATGAATGCCTCCCATAATGTATCTGGGGATCAGACTGACGGGGTATTTACTTCAAAATATTCAACCGTGATTTCTCTAAGGGAGTTGACGACTACCTCGTCTTTCAACCACTGGGCATTGTGGCACCACGTACTTCTGCCGGCCCGGTTTGGATGGAAAAGCTGTATCTCTGCCAGCGCATGAACAGACAGGCCTTTTGGGAGGGTAATAGCCTTGAGCGTGGCGGTAAAGAGTGCAGCTGGTATAAAGATATCTAAACGAGAGGGACATTTGTGCGGTGCCCAGGAATAAGTGTATTGCCTTTCGTTAGTGTGCCAAACTCACCATGTATCCTCCAGTCTTAAGGAGGCCACCTATTTAGCTAGTCTCCATGGTCTAGAGTGCTGAGCAGGGGAATCCACATCCCAGACTACACAGTACACTGCACTGAAATCGCCACCTATAACCAACATGCCAGTTGGGACACCCCGGGGTATCTCGGTGACCACGGAGGCGCATAAATACTAGAGTGTCCACTGTGTGCCCTCCATGATTCCTTCAAACACCACAAACCGACCCTGCTCATCCAAGTGTACCTTAGGTACCACAAGGGGAAAGGTTTTGTGCAAAAGGATGGCCGGGCCTTGAGAGCCTATTGCAAATCCTGCATTGTATACGCGGGTGTAGCCATAACGGCCCAGGAACCCATATCCAGTCCCCCAGTAAATGTGTTTCTTGTAAAAAGCAGTTTATCGGGGAGTTGCGCTTAGGGTATGACCTTGCAGCCCGCTTGATTTTGTCCAAAATCCCATTAATGTTCCAGAACAGGGGTATATAGTAATGCAGCATAATGGCCATTGCCAATAAAATGAGCAATAATTGGTACAATATTTCAGTGTTGGAACCCTCCTATTTGCTGGCCACTGCAAACCCCTTCAACTGAACAACTCCTCAAACCACCCCTTTCCACACTTTCCACCAAGAAGCATCTGTCGCCCTAAACGTATCCTAACCAAGAACATCCCCCATCAATGCAACACTATAGCTGCAAATAGTTCCAGTGGTGGAGAGAAGCCACATCTAGTGGTCAGAATATCAAGCCTTGAAAGCCTTTAATAGAGTCAGCTGGACTGTAAGCCTTCACCACTGGTCCAGGGGATCCACCACCCCGATGTGTCCCTCCGTGTCTGTTGAGATCTGCCCAGTCATGCCAGCACCTTCACTCCAGGCGCAAGATGCTTTACGTGACCACCTCCGCCTGGACAAGCGGATCCACAACCAATTCCCAGACTCTTTCTGGGTGGTCGAAGATTAGCGCCTTCCATTGAAAGATGATCTTCAGTTTTTCCGGGTACAACAGCATATATTGAACACCCATCGCCCTGAGTTTCTGTTTGACTTTTTCACATGTTTTCCTTTGCTGCTGCACCATTTGTGTATAGTCGGTGAAGATGAGGATCTTTTGTGAGTCAAGACGAATCTTACCCAGCCACCTGGCCATATTCAACACCAAGTCCTGGTCCATGTAATTGAGGAAGCAAGCTATCATAGTACAATGAGAAGCAACTAAAGGAAGATGCCGAAGAAGGGCATGGTGTACTTGCTCAATCAAGCATGAGGAGAGGTGGTCCTCCGGAAGGAAGGTCTGCAAGCATTACTCTAAGAATGTTTCGAGATATTAACCCTCAGCCCCCTCTTGGATTCCAAGGAAGCGGAAGGTGTTCGTCTTAAAGCAGCCCTCAGCAGCCTCCACTCTGGCAGTTGTTTAGTAGGAGGCACTTTGCAGTTTCATTACCCTCTGTTGAAAATCCTTGACCGTGTCCAACTGTCGAAATACGGGTCTCCACCTCTGTCACTAGACCACCAGTGTTGCAGAGATCTTGGCAGAAGAGCGCCATGCCTCTCACCCCGCCCCCCCCCCCACTGCTATTAAGTTCTAAAGCCTGCCGACATGCATGTATTTCCAGGATAGCTTCGTCTGTGAAGAAGGGTCCTCCCCCTTTCTGACGCGTCTCGTCGGTGGCCCCTCATTGCCGTAGGAGGTGGCGTCATTCATTTGTCCATCTTTTTCTTTCCCTGCTTGGGGAGGCTTGTGTCCTTAGTGTAGGAAGCTGGCTTTGTATATACTATACCAAAGTAAGGTATAGTGTGCACAGAGTCCAGTGGATCCCCAAAGGTTTGCAAAGGTAAAAGTAGATAATACCTTACTCTCTATTTGTGGTAGTGTGAGCGAGCAGTAAGGCTTTATCATAGGGTAGTATTAAGCATTTATTGTACACACTCAGGCAAGAAATTATATCACACACTCAAAGACTGAACTCAGACCAATTGTTTGTATCAAATATTTTTGTTGTATTTTATTTATAGAACCAAGCAGAATTTGGTACCGGTAACTATGATTGTACTTTTCAAGACAAATTGTTAAAAAACAAGCTGGATGAATAATTACTTTTCTTACAGGTTTGTAAAAATGTGCAAATACTTTTGATTACTTTTCAGGATTACTTTTTCTACTCTGTGTGAAATGCCTAGATATCACACTGGGACATTTCCTGGATAACAGGTAAGTATGTTGGTTTTTCTCAAAACACAGTTTCTTAGATTTTCATACACTTTTTCAACTCCACACTTAGAACTTTTTCCACAGAAAAACAGTCAATGCAGTTCTATGGGAGAAAATCAGGTTATCGGTTTAACGATGAGTAATCAGTCTTGGGAGTCGGGTTTCTGGGGTTAGAACCAGGGTTCCCCCAGGGTCAAGGATGCACTCACAGAGCACCCTCAGCGGCATAAGGGCGGCCGGGTGCAGAGTGCTGAGGCCCAATGTTATCCAGTGGGGGATTGGGGGCCTCCGGTTGGTGGCTGCTCACGGGCACGCCACTTGGATGTGGGAGCAAAGCTCCTAGGGTTAAGCTCAGAGCAAAGGGGGATCCAAGTTAGCACACAAGGCGCACCCACAGCGGCACAGGGGTGGCCGGGTGCAGAGTGAGGATTTGGCGTCGGGTTCTCTGTTGTTTTCAAAGGGAGTTGCCAATTTTGGCTGCAGGCTCAGTCCAGGAAGTCTTCCGGGAGGAAGCAACAGCTGGGCAGGTAAGTTGGATGGCTCGGGGACGTAGGTGCACCTCGTGTCCTCTTCTCCAGGACGCTGGGTGGCTGGATCCAGGGGTACCTTTTGAGGTCGGATTTCACCTTTCCGTGCCACTCGCGGTTGGGGTGGGGGTCTCCCTGCAGAGGCTGCAGGCGACAGGGAGTCCTGGAGGGGTCAACCCACAGTGGACTCGGACTCTTGATCGCTGGGGGACTTCGCTGGGACCAGAGGGCCACTCGGATACGGGCCGTAGGCGACCGGTGCAGTGGTGGTTCCAGGCGCCGGGTTTCTTTGTCTTCAGCAGGCTCTGAGTCTTTCTTTGGAGATTCTTTTGAACAGAGCTGCTGTTCACAGGAGATCTGGTCTTTGTTGAAGGCAGTTGTCCTCCCAGAAGTTCCGGAGGTCGCTGGCTGAAGGACAAGGCAACTTTTGGCGCAGGATCTCTGGAAACTGTAGACGGGCCGGTAGGGCTGGGGCCAAGTCAGTTCTTCTCTGCTGTGCATCTTCTTTCCTCCTTCGTAGGTTGCGTAATCTGCCTTCTAGGTTCAGGGCTGCCCCTAAATACTATATTTAGGGGTCTCGAGGTAGTAGCCAATGGGCTACTGACCTTAGGGTGACTACACCCTTGGTGTGCTCTCCCCACGTGGGGGAGTGGGCACAATCCTTTATCCTGATTGGAGAGTGCCTGCCATCTGCAAGATGGTGGGCACTGAAGAGTAGGCTTCACCTCGCCTCCCCCACCCAAGGGGTGGGGTTGGCAGAGGTGGGCGCACACCTGTGCTGCTCTAATTCTTTCCGCCGAAAAGGGAGTGAGACAGGAAGATGGCCTGCTCCTGATAACACGATAGGCTGGGGGGTCGCGTTACAAAGGCGGCAAGGCCTTTGAAGCTCCCCTGCCACAGATGGTTCTTCCTGATCTAGGGGAGGTGTGAACACCTCCACCCAGGAAAGGCTTGGTTTCTGGGCCCAGGGAGCAAAGGCTCCCACCCCAGGCGTCCAGAAACATGTCTCATGGTGACAGGCTGGTGTTTACCAGTCAGGGACCCACCAGAGGCTGGTCGTTTTTCAGGGGGCATCTGTAAGATGCCCTCTGAGTGCATTGTATAATAAATCCCACACTGGCATCAGTGTGGGTTTATTATTGCTACCAAACTTCCCAGAATTCAGTAAAACCATTATGGTGCTGTGGAGTTCGTAATGACAAACTCCCAGCACCATATACTCTTAATGGCACCACTGCACTTACAATGTCTAAGAATCGACTTAGACACTGTAGAGGTACAGTGCTCATGCAACTGTACCCTCACCAGTGGTATAGTGCAGCCAGATAGAGGGGTGTCTTACCCATACCATAGGCAGTGGGTTGCAGGCATGGGGCACAGGTATGTGTGCCATGTCGACTCCTCACTTTTCTCTGCACCAAAACATGCAGCCTGCTATGGCGGTGTGTGCGTATTAAGGTACAGGACCTCGAAGGGTGGTACAATATATGCTGCACCTCTTAGAGGCCTTCCCTGATCACAGTGCGCTTGGTACCCATAGTACCTATTATAAGGGACATACATGTGGCCAGAGAGGTGCCAATTGGGAGTACAAAGGTACAGTTTTGGGAAAGAACACAGGCCCTGGGAACCTAATTGGCAGGGATCCAGGGCACATCAAGTCAAAGTGCATCAGAAATCTGGCAAAAAAGTGTGTGGGGGGGTTTACTGCAACAGAAACCCACTTTCCTACACTTCATCATCGTTGCAGGTAAGCAAGAGGGTCCAGTCCGCCAGACCCCAACAGAGGGCAGCACGAGCGGCCAGCCTCCTTGAGGCAGTCACGGAGGGGAGAAAGAGCTCTGGAAACTGGAGAACTGAGTTTTTTATTGACTCCGCTCCTAGTGAAGCTGTTGGTTTCCTCCCCTCTGGGTTTGCCCAGAGGCCAGGAATCTCAAGGACTACCATACCGAACCTCTGAGCTCAGTGGATGTTCAATTTCTCTTGTCCACAGCTCATAGGAGCTAGGTCATTAAGCTTTTGTACTTGATCCTCCTCCTGTTGTAGAATGAAAGTTTACATCACTTGGATGTCAAGCATGCAGGCAGGCATATAGTCCTGATTTACTAGGAAGGAACGGGTCGTTTCAGACAGTCTGTTTATTTCTTTTGGAGCAGTAGACTAAGGGCATAACACTCTAATAGTCTCACGCAGCCACTGGATCACTTCCACAATTGCTATGGCTGATGCAGCTGTGCACTTTTCTCTCTGGTCAAAGATACAGCTCCTGGTTCACTTTCCTTCTGTACTTATGTAGCTGCATAGGTTGCTCTCCAATCTTGATGTTCCTTCACAAGCACAGCCTGTTGAAAGCGCACAGGACGAAATCCCACAGCAAAAAAAAAGGGTGTGTGGAAGCGGTTGTTTTCGGTGTAGAAAGTTGGAGGGGGGTACAATCGACCTCCCCGTTCCGAACAACTCCTTCAGTGTGACTTGTCCCTGGTGTCCACCACCGCAGCGCACACCGCTGGCCTGTCCAAACCAGCGCCCGAGTGCATGGTCCATTTGCGGGGAGAGGAGCCTGCCCCCTGTTCCCAGTCTCAGTTGGAGGGGTGCGCAGCGAGGATCAAAGGCGTGTGGTGCACGTCCCCAGGCTACAGTTTTGCTCCGGGCCTCCACAAGGCCTCAACTTAGGACCATCCACAAAAGCTTCAGTGTGCCAAATCCAGCTATCTCCGGGTTAGGCCCTCTCCCTGCCAGGCGAATATCAGATCAGTTGTGACTCAGCAGGTGATGGGAGTGTCAGCAGGGAAACAGAAAAAGTCTCACAATGCTTTCTGCTGCAGCACGGCTAGGCCCTCAGTCCCACGTCCCGAGGGCCACTCACCGATAGGCCTCTGCTGCTGCAACTTCAAAAGACACACACCAAGCGTGTGTGACCTCCAGACCCTGCCCCAGGCCTGTGCAGTAGAGCTGCTTGCCAGACAGGTGTCATGGGATCCACAGTGGGATACTGCTGCAGGGGCAGAGGGCCATATCTCTACGGGCATAGAGGCCGGACTGCGGCAAGACCAAATCAACTCACGGGGCCTGTCAAAACCCACGCAGCACTGAGAAGACACTCCAACAGTCTCCTCACAGATCCTGTGGCTTTCAAGGCAGGATTTGGACTGACTTAGGGCTTGGGGCACCTGGAGCTCTAGCAAAGACTGCTGCCATCTTGCTCTCCAAGCTACCTCATTTCACATGTTTACTTCTTGTGTTACCTAAGACTATCTGCAACGTCTGCCTTCATAAATCTGATGTCCCGCCAGCATGCACCAGTCCATATCCTCTTTCCAGGCAGCTAGGACTGGCGGTCCCTAGCCCCCACTGCCTAGTTATATTATCTGAAAGAAACAGTTAGTTATAGATTCCTTACCTTCGAATTACCCCAGGCGTCAGACTGGATCCGGAAAGTTTTTGCGTCCGCAGTACCTCTGCGCGTCGGAAGGTGGTGTCGGTCGGCTCCGCGCCCGTCGTTGGCGTCGTGGTTGCCGGAATGACGTCGCAATAGCTACTTAGACGCCGCCCTCGCGTGCTGACGTCAGTTCTTTCTTTTTCCGCGCCAGCTAGCGCAGATCTGGAGAGAGCGGTACCTCCAGTCACTTTTTGTGCGACTTTTGTCGACGTCTTTTTGAGTCCTAACGACTCCTGGTGCACGTAGCGATGCCTGGCTTCAAGGCTTGCGGTTCCTGTACCCGACTGATGTCGATGACGGATCCGCACCGCTTGTGCCTCTTACCTGGAGCGTGACCACGACCCCAAGTCGTGCTCCGACTGCCGGTCCATGGCTCCGAAGGCTTTGCGTGAGCGGTCCCGAAAGCTTCTTGAGCGCCGGCAGTCAGCTCCGCGTTGTTCAAGTTCCTGGTCGAGAGGGAGGTCGAGGGACCGGTCGCGGAGCCATCACCACTCGTCCTCGAAGTCTTCGCACTCTGGGTCAGGTAAGTCGAAGCACAAGAAGTCGAAGAAGCATTGTCGCTCTTCGACTTCTCCCCGTCGGTCGGCTGACGCGACGAGGGATGTGGGCGCTGCCCCTCCCGCGGCTCCGCTTGCGGAGCCTGAAGGGCCGACTCAGTTTCCCTGCCTTTGCGGGACCCGGAGCGACCCCTGCCCAGCTTCGTCAATTTTACGAGGCGATGCATGCCATTTTTGGGCAGGTCGAACCCGCCGGCGCGCCTTCGCGCCCCGCGGACTCGGTTGGGGGTCCTAGGCCTTCCCCGCCGGCGGCTCCGGCGCCGCAGGGCCCCCTTGGATCCAGGCCTGTATCCGGATCGGCGCCGGTTGACCTCATTACGCCTCCACCGGCACCGCACCTGCATTCGACGCCGGTCGTGCCCCGGACCGGCGTCGTCCGACGCCGGATCCGGCCCCGAGTGGGGTTTTTGTGCCCCTGTTCCCTCCTGGGGTCCCTTTCAGGCCAGATTGGCACCCAGAGGAGGAGTGGGAGGGGTCAGGTGACCCTCTGACCGACCAGTTGGAGTATGATCCGGACTGGATAGGACCTGGAGGATGCCAGTGGTCTTGATACCGCCCCTGACCATGGCATGTTGTCTCCTCCTACCGTGGCTATGGAGGAGGGAGCGTCATACGCAGTGGTGTTGCGTAGGGCGGCCGAGGCTCTCCATCTCGAGCTCCCTACTGTGGCGGTCAGGACTAACCTAATGACAGGTGCTTCAACCGCAAGCGAGCTTTTCGGAGCCCCTGCTGCCGTTCAATAAAGCCCTCACCGACGTCCTTTTGGGCACCTGGTCCAGGCCCAACACGGGGTGGGGGGGGGGCCCCCTGTGGATAGGATGATTGCCCGACGCCACCGCCTGGCCCCGGGCGACCCCACTTTCCTCTCCCAACACCCCACCCCTGAGAGCTTGGTGGTCCAAGCCTCTACTTCCAAGAGCGCATTCCCTAACGCTCCACCAGATAGGGAATCCAAGAAGCTGGATCATCTTGGGAAGAAGATTTTTTCTTCCGCGAGCTTGGGGCTGAGGTCGGTTAACACTGCATGTCTATTGGGCCGTTATTCCCACTCTGTGTGGGACAGGGTTGCGCAAGTGCTGCCCCAGTGTCCGGAGGAGGCCCGGACAGTGCTCTCCCAGGCTGTTGCCGCTGGGAGGGATGCAGCAAAGTTTACCATCCATTGTGGGCTGGATACCGCCGACTCTCTAGGCAGGGCGATTTCCACGTCGGTAGCCCTTCGTCGCTACGCCTGGATGCGATAGACTGGCTTTTCTGGGGATGTCCAGAACACCCTGATGGACATGCCCTTTGATGGCCGTCGCCTTTTTGGCGACAAAGCAGACAACGCTCTAGAGCGTTTCAAGGACTCAAGGGCTACGGCCAAGTCCTTAGGCCTCTCCAGTCACCCTGCGCAGTCTGCTTTTCCCCCCTTTCGTGGCTACGGAAGGGGTTCCCCACTACGTTCCGCCCAGAGCCACAGGCCGACGCAAGTTCCCCAACCTTCGCGTGGCCGGGGACGTGGGGACCACCGCCGTGGTTCAGGGGTCCAGCGGGCGGGCCAGTCCACCAACCCCCCCTCTTCAGCAGCCTCCAAACCTTACTAGTCCGACATTTCAGGCCCATCAATCGCCAATGGGCGGCAGGATCCGCCATCACCTCCCCCACTGGCACACCATCACGTCGAACAGGTGGGTTTTACAGGTAGTCCGAAAGGGCTACTCCCTCCCCTTCAAGTCTAGCCCTCCAGCCATCCCATCTCAGTACCATCGTATGTCAGAGGATCATCTGGGCCTTCTCCAACAGGAAGTCTCGGCTCTCTTGGCCAAGGGAGCCATCGAGCGCGTTCCTGCCCCAGAAGTAGGTCAGGGTTGTTATTCCCACTACTTTCTGGTGCCCAAGAAGGACAAGGACCTGCGTCCTATCTTGGATCTCAGGAACGTCAACCGCTTCCTCCGGAAGGATAAGTTCAAGATGTTGAAGCTCGCTCAGGTCTCGTCTGCCCTGGAAACTGGTTGGTAGCATTGGACTTGCAAGACGCTTACTTTCACATCCCCGTCCTGCCGGCCCACCGGCGTTACCTGCGGTTCACAGTAGGCCACGAGCACTTTCAGTTTACCGTGCTCCCCTTTGGCCTTACCAGCGCCCCTCGTGTGTTCACGAAAGTGATGGCGCTGGTCGCAGCTCATCTGTGCAGATCAGGGGTTCCAGTCTTCCCCTATCTCGACGACTGGCTGTTGAAGGCGGGCTCGCCCCAGGCTGTCGTCTCCCACCTCCAGACTACGGCCGACCTCCTGCATTCGCTGGGGTTCTCCATCAACGTGCCGAAGTCACACCTGATCCCCTCTCAGAAGTTCCTCTTCATCGGAGCGGTTCTGGACACGGCGCAGTTTCGGGTTTATCCTCCCGAACAGCGAGTGCGGGTTATTCGGGCTATGATTCCGATCTTTCAGCCTCTTTCCCAGGTTTTGGTCAGGATGACCCTGAGGCTGCTGGGCCTCATGGCCTCCTGCATCCTGCTGGTCGATCATGCCAGGTGGCATATGGGGGCTCTGCAGTTGGACCTGAAGTTCCAGTGGGCGCAGCATCGGGGGAATCTGTCCGATTGCGTCCAGATCTCGGAGGGCACTGCACGACAATTGCAGTGGTGGCTCACGAACCAGGATTGGGTCAACAGCAGATCCCTCTCCCTTCCCCAACCAGAACACACAGTGGTGACAGACGCATCCCTGCTGGGATGGGGCGGCCACATGGGAGAGGTGGAGATCAGAGGCCTCTGGTCTCCGGCGGATTCTGAGCTCCACATCAGCCTTCTGGAGCTTCGGGTGATTCGTCTTGCACTCAAAGCATTCCTCCCCTCTGTCCGGGGAAGAGTAGTGCAGGTGTTCACGGACAACACCACCGCCATGTGGTATTGCAACAAACAAGGCGGGGTGGGATCGTGGACCCTATGTCAGGAGGCCCTCCGCCTCTGGACATGGCTGGAACATCAGGGGATATCCCTGGTGGTTCAACACTTGGCAGGTTCGCTGAACGCCAGGGCGGACGAACTCAGCCGCAGGTGCATGATGGATCACGAAATGGGTCTTCACTCGGAGGTGGTGCAAGGTCTCTTTCAGCAGTGGGGAGAGCCTTGGTTAGATCTATTCGCCACTGAAGAGAACGCTCAATGTCAGCAATTCTGCGCGTTGGAATTTCCAAGGCGGCACTCGCTAGGCGACGCTTTTCGTAGCAAGTGGAGTTGCGGTCTTCTATACGCCTTTCCGCCTATACCACTTCTGCCCAGAGTGCTGAAGAAGATCAAGCACGACCGGGCCCAAGTCATTCTTGTGGCTCCGGATTGGGCACGAAGAGTCTGGTATCCCGAGCTGCTCAACATGGCCATCGATCCTCCGATCAGACTGCCTCTTCGAGAGGATCTTCTGTCGCAACAGCAGGGGACGGTCCTCCACCCGAACCTGTCCAGCCTCCATCTCCTTGCGTGGAGATTGAGCGGCGGCAGTTGACGACATTCGACTTCCCTCCCGAAGTCTGTGATGTAATCTTGGCAGCCAGGCGTCCCTCCACTAAGACGGTATACGCCTGCCGATGGAATAAATTTGTGGCATGGTGCACAGCAAAGGCTGTGGATCCCCTTTCTGCCCCTCTTTCCGAGGTTCTCTTGTTCCTCCTTTCTTTGGCCCAGCAGGGCTCTGGGCACTATCAAGGGCTATCTTTCGGCCATTTCTGCCTTTCTTCGGCTTCCTGTTCAGCCTTCTCTCTTCAAGTCTCCGGTTGTTAATCGTTTCTTAAAAGGCATAACTCATCTCTTTCCTCCTATTCCCTTCGTTATGCCTCAGTGGGACTTGAATCTGGTCTTGACCTATTTGATGTGCGCTCCCTTTGAGCCGCTTCACAACTGTCCTTTAAGACTTTTAACTCTTAAGACTGCATTCCTGGTGGCCATCACATCTGCCAGAAGAATGAGTGAGCTCCAGGCTCACTCATCCAAACCTCCTTTTCTGGCTGTACATCTGGACAAGGTTGTCCTTAAGACTCGTCCATCCTTTCTTCCCAAGGTGGTCATCTCCTTTCACATCGGGCAAACCATCACTTTGCCAACCTTCTTTCCGCATCCTTCTAAAGAGGAAGAGCAACGCCACCGTCTGGACCCAAAACGTGCGCTTTTTTTCTATCTGGATCGCACAAAACAGTTCCGGGTGGATGACCAACTCTTTGTTGGCTACGTGGGCGCCATGAAAGGTCGGGCCGTACACAAGCGGACCATTTCTAGATGGGTCGTTTTGTGTATTAAAGCCTGCTATTCTCTGGCTAAAAAGGAGCCTTCAGTGAGGCTACGCTTCCATTCCACGAGGGCGACGGCAGCCACTACTGTTTTGGGACGAGAAGTTCCTCTAGATGACATCTGTCAGGCAGCTACGTGGGCATCCCTGCACACATTCACCAAACACTACTGCCTGGACAGCCAAGTCCGGAGAGACGGCTTCTTTGGCCGTTCTGTTCTCCAGGACTTTCTGGTGTGATCTCGGTTGGCAGACCCACCTCTGGGGTTGGTATTGCTGGGGTATCTATTCTAAGGTAAGGAATATATAACTAACTGTTTCTTTCAGATGAACAAGTTACTTACCTTCGGTAACGATATATCTGTAAGAAACAGGTTAGTTGAGTGTTTCCAACTCTTTACAAGCAGAAAAAATATGTATGCTATCAGCTTTGTATAGCATACATCTTGGACAATATGTTCCCTTACCACTCCCCCATTTAGCAATTTTATCAGGCGTATAATATAAAGAAAAACAAGTTTTAAAAAACTGCGCTTGTAGTTTCGTAGACATGAGAATAGTTTGTGACATGGAATAAGCATAATTAAATTCATCGCCAGAAATGCCTATTTTCTCCTGCCACCGTAGTAATACTTTATCCAAATCATCAGGGATAGCCGCATTAATAAGAGAGTGTATCTCCCCGATAGTGCTTGATTTAGCGCGGAGTAATTTCTCCACGATATCAATTTTTTTGAATTGTACCCATCCCCCAGTCTTCCGTGACAAAAAATCTCTGATTTGGAGATACTTGAAGAAATCTCGCCAATCTAAATTAAAATCTTTCTTTAATTCTTCAAAAGATTGTATCCCTGCAGGGGAAAATAAATTGCCTAACTGCAAAATTCCCGCTTCTCTCCATTTCTGTATATGAAACCCTCTAAAGATCTCCGGGAGGATTGGGTTATCAATTAAGGGGTATAGAATGATATTCTCCCTATACCAAGTATTTTCCTAAGCGAACTCCATACTTTAAATCCACTGTGTAGGGTTTTATACCGGACTTTTTATAATAGCTATCATGCAGATTACGCCACAAACATCCATTACTTTTACTACCTAACATAAGTTGAAAATTAGAGGGTATATTATCCGAAAGAGCCTCTTCACTATCATTCTGTAATAACTCTCTAGAATATAATAAAACAGAGGCCCAATAATATGCTTTCAAATTTGGTAGAGCAAACCCTCCCCTATCCCTGGAGAGGGTGAGGAATTTATAAGCTCGCCGAGGTTGTGAATAAGCCCAAATAAAACTGCAGAACATACGCTCTAGTGATTTAAACCATTGTACTGAGAATTCTAAGCAAATACCTCTAAATAAATATAAAATCTTAGGAAAACACAACATCTTTACAACGTTAACTCTACCTATAATGGAGAGATGCAAATTATCAAGACGTTGGAGATCTTTCTGCATAACTTCCATAATTGGTTTTGGATTTAGATCAACAACATTATCAAGTTTAGATGAGATACAAACTCCTAAATATGTGGCCTTATCTACTACCCGTGCGTCAGTCATTTTAGTATTACTATTCACAACAATCTGAATTTTCCCTTGATTCAAAGCATACCCAGAGACTGATCCAAAACTCTTGGCCTCCTGTTCAATTGCTGTCATAGCCGTATTAGGATCAGCCGTTACCACGGCAATATCATCCGCGTAAGCCAGAGATTTAGTGGGGAAATCTAGCGACCATATGGGTAATATTATGTTATTTGCTTCTAATCTACGGATGAAGGGGTCGATGTAAATCGCAAATAACAATGGTGAACATGGGCACCCTTGCCGTGTTCCACGGGAGATAGTAAATTCTTTAGATAAGGTACCGTTCACCATCACGGCTGCTGTAGGTTTAATATACAGTTTTTGCACAGCATGGATATACCCCTCCTTAATACCGACACTAGACCTAGAAGCCCACAGATATTGCCAGGAGACCCTATCAAAGGCCTTCTCGGCATCTAATAACACCAATGCCATAGGGTCCCCTGCAACCTCCATAATGTCGAATAAAGTAATTACTCTTTGTATGTGATTTATGGTAGATCTCCCTGGCACGAACCCGTGTTGACATTTAGAAATCACTTTATGGATGATAGGTGCGATCCTATTAGCCAAAATTTTTGAATATATTTTTGAGTCGGTATTAATTAAAGTAATAGGACGATAAGACCCTAATTGCTCTAGTGGTTTGTTCTTCTTTGGAAAAATAACTATTTTTGCCCTGGACCAAGAATTTGGGGGTTGACCACCCTTAAAGATATGAATCAAAAGATCAAGTAAAACCATTTTAATCTGATCTATAAAGATAACATAAAATTCTGAGGGTATACAGTCCAATCCGGTCGCTTTCCCTTTTGCCAGGCCTTTAATTGTTTTAACCAATTCCTCCTCATTAGGAAATCCTCTAAGATAGCCTGATCTTCCATACCAAACTTTATACCTACAGTACTATCTAGACACTTTTGGACGTCTAATTGGTCCCCCCCCCAGCTCTTCGGTATATAAATCCCGGTAAAATCTCAAAAAGGCATCTCTTATAAGTTCGGGGTCGGTTATCTGACCTAACAGTGGATCATTAATCTCACGTATCAAATTTAAAGAGATCTGTTGTCTTGTCCGGACGGCAAGTTGATGACCGATTTGCTCGTTTACCTCATAGACAGTTTCCCTTTGAGTTAATGCTTTTTTGACAGCCTTATCAGTAAATGTATTGGTTATTGCGGCCTTAGCGATCGCAATCTTGCTTTGTATCTTTTGTATTTCCTCGATCTCTTTATTTATTGAGGCCGCTCTCACCAAACCTTCCTCCACCACCCTTAAATTCTCATATAATAGGTTCAGAGATTCCCTAGCTTGTTTATTTATTTTTAGTGAGTACTTTACTGTTTCCCCTCTAACACCTGCCTTTAAAGTATCCCAAACAATTTCAATTTATGTACTCCCTAGATTGTCTTCCAAAAAGTTCGGGATCCATTCTCTCATGTGTACACAGTATTCTTGATCTAAAAGTAGGGATTTTTCGAAGGTCCAGGATTTTATAGAAGGATTACCCATTCCTATCTCTGAACTACAGATTAGTGGATTATGATCTGATAGGATGCGTGGCAACTTCTCAATTCGTGTTTTTGTTTTTATTTAATTAGAGATGAAAACATAATCTAGTCTAGCATGGGTACGATGAGGGTTAGAAAAAAACGTGTACCCTGGGTCATTAGTGTTTAGGGTCTGCCAGACATCAACTAGGCCATGTGTTTGACACATATTCTTTAATGCCCTGAACACTCTAGGTTTGCGGCCTGTGTACTGCCAGCCCTCTGTCATAGACCAGTCATTAGGTAGATTAATATTAAAATCCCCGCAGACCATGATCGGTAACGGCCAATGTGTTAATTCATTTGAAATGTCATCAAATGCTGCCGCATCATCATCATTACTTCCATAGATTGAGCAAAGTGTGAATTTCTGCCCACCCCCATACTGACATTCGGTAACTGCCCAGCGACCAAATTTATCTGTTTTCGATCGGCCAAAAACAGGCCCACTCCCTTGGCTAGAATAGCTACCCCCGGACCCTAGCACCCTGTGACGTTGCACAAATCAACCTAAACCCTAGTGATTTTAAAACATATATTTGAGAACCTTCAATGTGCGTTTCTTGAAGACATATTACATTAACCCCCAGTGATTGCAAACCTACTGCCACTGTTTGTCTTTTTTTCCGTCATTTAAACCACAAATATTCATAGACAAAACTTTTAATATTCCCATTTAGTTAAAAACTTGCATCCTAAATAAAGCCCCATACTCTGTAATACTGCCAACATACCAATCAGGCCGGACTATTCTTCGTCCAAAGCCGTATATACTCCTGTTATGTATCTTTTTAGGTACCCGTCTGACCCCCGTCCCCCCCCCTCTTCCTCCACCCCCCACCAATCCTTGAGGTTTACCTGGCCTAGTCAAGGCCAGGGGGATGGCATGCGAGGGATCAAAACCCCGCTACCCCGCCAAATCTCCCCCCCTAATGTGGTCCCGTACATTGGGCCAACACCATATTTCGACATCCATAGCTATAACTGCAAAATTACATATTTCATTCGGTCCTCCCTGAGCGTATAACATTTCCTGTATAAGCTGTTACTTTTCCTCCGTGTTATCCTTAAAGTATGCTTGGGCCTGAATCTCTGAGGCAAAGCTGCGAGTTGACCCCTTATAAACAATCTTTAATCTAGCGGGGTTCTGAAGATAAACAGCGGCGGCTCCAAGTTGTTGAAAGGGGACAAAGAGTTGTCTTAATCTCCATCGGCGTTCGACCGTAGCATGGGCAAAGTCTGGTCTTGTAAAAAAGGTAGTTCCTTCAAAAGTCTTTTTTGAAGTGGGTCTAGCCAGATCATAGAGAGTTTGCCGGAGGCGAAAATTCCCAAAAAACAGCAGCATAGCCCGGGGATGTTGCTGGTTTGCTGTAGCTCGTTTTGCAAGGGTTAGTGGGAATCTATGCGCCCGCTGAACTTCTTTCTCCCAGTCCCAAGAATGTAGTTCTGGGAAAGCCCCTTTAAGCAAAGTAATCATATAACCCCTGGGATCATCCTTTTCCACACCTTCTGGGATCCCAAGGAAGCGAAGGTTGTTATGGCGCTGCCTATTTTCCTGCACCTCCATCTTCCACATGAGGTCGTTGACTATACTTTTATGTTCATCTCTTTGGCTTTTCAGAGTGGCTACATCCTTCTCTAAGTGTTCCGTCCGCACCTCGACGGAAGCCATCCGATCTGCTATTTCCGCGCAGGTTTTGCCAACTCTCCTGACGGACCCTTGTAGTCTTTTGGCAGCCAGCCGTGATCTACGGCTATCCGCTTTGGTTTCCTCCTGGAAGTTTTTGATAGAGTGTAACACAACTGCCAGATCTGGTTCGCGTTTCTCCCCTAGTTCCACTTCTTTTCTGCTACTGCCAGTGCCTGTGCCGACCATTGTAACTGAGTCTGGTGTGAGCTGTGTGTCAGTATAGTCCCATCTCAAGTCCGCGGCACTCGTTCTCTCAGAAGAATTATAACTTCTGTAGCGGCTCCCTTTTTCTTTTTTGCAATTTCTTCTGGCTGTGATTATGTTTCTGAGGATCGGTATTAGAACTGCTATACCATTCTGGATTATCTTCCCCACTTGAAACGGAAATACTAATGTCTGAGATCTCAGATTCATCTATTAGTGAAAAGAACTTTTCCTGCACGTCTGGTGTTCTAGGTGGTGGTGGTGGGTGTCCAAGAAGCACCTTGCCTGAAGTTGTTTCCCTAGATTCTGCCAGTCCTACGGGAACATTAACATCGTTCCCATCCGCGTGCAGTTTATTATTGGATTTCGCTGACTTGTCTCCTTCTTTGCATTGTTCTTGAGCTAGGGGGGTCGAATGTATATCAGGATTTGTTTTAATAACCGGCTCTATACAGAGAGGAATACCTGGTGATGCTATATCACAGGAAACGATTGGCAGCGTTTGATTAGACATTGCTCCCCCATCCTGCTGCACTAACTCCTGAAGAAGTGCTGCCCGACGGTTGGGCCAGAATGGCACGAAACATGTCGACCATGCACCTATAATGCTATCCTGGTACCTAGGGACTACAAGATAGCGCCACTGTTTTTATCTAGTCCTGGATCCATATTGAATAAAAAAAAATTCTGGGTTCCGGTGCCTATTTTAAGCCACTTTCTACACCACTATTCACCGCATTTTGCCCACATGCACTCATCACATACGGCGTTCTCAGATCAAAAGAACTCTGCCGAAGAAGCCACCAGGCCCGTCAGACATTGCAGCGCCGGTCTAATGAGGAGCGCCCTATGATGAAGCATGATACCCTAACTGGTGTGTGAGGGCATTACGATCTGAAATTCAGATCTTCCAGCGACTTATTCCCCGACCAGGTAGCACCTTCCAGTGCACCGACTTGATAGAGGAACGATCTCCTTCCTGTGTTATACATGACATTAGTACCTGGATGTCAGGACCATTGGACCACCAACATGTGTGGCAGGTTCAATCTGTGCTTTAGCAAACTGTTGTTGGGCGAAAAAAAGAGAGAACTTTCACAAAGGCCACACTTTGGGCGAGTTGTGGCAGAAGCGGAATTCCAAGATGGCCGCCGCGGTGTTGATGCGGTAGCGGTCTAGTTGTTTTGGTTGCACCTGTGTGGAGTCTTGGTGAAGCGCGCTCTCCTTAACGAGTGCACACTTCACTGAAGTAATTCCGCGAGCGACCCTGTATTTCCTAGCTCCGTTGGCTTAGGGTATTTCGTGATACTTTAGTTCCAGAGTTATTTCCCTATTGTTTCCCTGAACTCGAGAAAGAGCAATTAAGTACCTGGTCATTCCGCTCGAGGCATTTGGAGACATGAGAAGAACCGAGGACATTGTGAGGCCGGTTCTTGCTTGGTGACTGAGTGACGTCGAGACTCCTCCCGCTTCAATCTTCTCAGCTGCTGTTAACCTCTGAAGAGCAGGAAAAGATTGTGAGGAGAGAAGAGACACAATTCAGCTAAGTAAAAAAACAATTATTGTGTGATCAAAAGAAAGACTGTTGTATAAGTTAATGGAGAAAGAACATTTTAAAACTTACCTTGTCAAGGGCAGCATTTCAGCAACCTGTATATATTGATGTAAGGAAGAGACAAAAGACAACTCAAGTTAATTATGTAATCTACATTAAAAAGTAGACAAGTTATTAATACAAGGCTAAAAGAATATTGTTCGAGGACAACAAAGAATTCATCTAAAAATCTATTCGAAAGTTACAGTAGAAGAATAAATAAAAAGAAATACTTAGAAAATAAAACTGGTAGGCGAGTTGAATAAACAATTCATAACTAGGATAATATCGCATGGAGAAATTATTTAAGTATTAAATGTTTTGCAGATAAAAAACAACGCAGAAATAAAAAGTCTAGAAAACATCAGAACGAAGAAGAGAGGCTAGTTCAAAAAAGGACTAGGGGTATGTTAAAATAATTAATAGATGGTAAACATTAAATAGTGATAGTGTAGTGTTGATTAGGGTGTTAAGTAATTGTGTTGTATTAGTTTCTTTAGGTATCTTCAGCGAGCTAGTCAGTTGATCGATTGACAGGAAGAGCCAGACGGAATCCGAAGGTCCAGAACCAGTCTCTTCTGTTGTTTATTATTTTATCCACTCCCCCTTCCCCCTTTGGGGTTAATTGGAGACGTGATGATATTCGGTCTCTGAGGAATCCTATAGAGGGAGTTGGGAACTAGCATCTTCTGTTCCTGTGCAAGTAACCGGTAAGAGTAGTTATTAAAGACGGCCTGACACTGGAGGAGCATAGGAGTAGGACCTCTTTAAACAACCTGCTCTGCTTGCCTGCCTTGGCCGGGTCCCCATCCCTAAGGACCAGATTAAGAGCTTAGGCATCTGGCTTGACCGGAATCTTGACTTTAAGGAGCAAGCACTCAAGGTGGCGTCTAGCTGTTTCGGCATCCTTAGGATGGTGTGAAAAGTTTTTCCTCTCCTACCTTTTCAAGTCAGAAGACTCTTGGTGTAGGCACTGATCCTCTCCGGGCTGGATTACGCCAATGCCCTTTATCTAGGAGCTCCACGTTTCACCATCACGAAACTCCAGATCATCCAAAATTGTGCTGAGCTCATGCTCCTGAGAATTCCCTACCGCCAATCGGCAAAGTCAGCCCTGGCCACCCTTCATTGACTCCCCATTCAGGAGAGAATTAAGTTTAAGGCCTTATGCGTTGCACACAAAGCCCTAGCAGGTAGAGGACCGCCTATTATTCGCACTATCTTGCTCCCCTACCGTGCTAATAGGGCCCTACGGTCAGATAATCAACATCTGGCAGTAGTCCAGAAAATACGAAAATCCAAAAGTGGAGGACGGCTTTTTTCATACAATGCGGCCAAGCTGCCCTTCAGGCTCGTCCGGAAGCTAACTATCTGACCTTCCGGAAACTCATTAAAACCTTACTGTTTCCCTAGGCCACTCGGTGTTCTTGAATGTCTTGCTCTCAGCGATGGGATGCCCTTGGGTAGGCATGCGCTATAGAAATGTCGATTCATTCATTCTTCCGTCCCCACCTCTTTGATTTAAGGTACACCTCTCCATAGCCTCAATTCTGTAAGCCTGAGTAGCACAGAATTTTGAGGCGATCAAGTGAGGGAAAGGGAGGGGGGAAGGGAACAGCTGGGAAGGAGACCAAAGAAAATGAGATGACATTAGTGTTCCTGATTCCCACTTATCCTCATTTACTCTATAGTCTTATCTATACATAAGCTACACAGTACCTGAAAGAAAAGAAGCATTCACTTTATGCTTATGGCTTAATGTCTCCGCCTACTCCAGTTATGACAGTGTCCTACTGATACTTCTCTGCAACAACAAAGGAATAATGGGGAAACGTTATTCTGCTCTGCAAGACATACATTCACTTTTATACATATCCGGATTCACTACTAACCCCTTCGCTGCGTCCGTCGGCCAACGGCCGTCGCGAGCACTACCTCGGTAGTGCTGCGCACGTCTGTTGGCCGACGCGGCCCCGCCCACTCGTTCAAACCGCGGCGGAATTCGCACCGCGGTTAAGCGGCTAATACTCCCCAATAGAAAGTCGGGGATTTTGCATCACAGGGGAGGTTTTACATAAGCACCTCTTCATTGAACCCCTGTTGACATGATAACACAAACAATTATTTCAAACTTGTACAAAGTGCTCCTTACGATTCTCAACTGGCATGTATTTCACAGTTCTGCCTCATTCCACTAGCGCTGCATCAAATGACCAAACTTTTTTTTGTTGTCACACACAATATTGAAAGAATTTTCTCAAAAATGACTTTGTGAGGAACTGTTAACAACATATCACCTTTGAGCCCAAAGTCATGTTTCTAGTCTTTACGGCCTGACAAAGACTCGTATGAAATGCACTATCATTTACAAATGTACCAGACGCAATCAACTCTCTGAAGCGCTCGTAGCGCGTGCCGAGTTCCTTTCTCACTCGAGAGCGAGAGCTTGGAGCCTTGTAAAAGTAGCACAGTGCAGGTGCACCCTTCCGCTCCTTCTTCCGTCCTAAGAACCGCTGCAACTGCCGAACTCCAGGAATAACAGGCAACACGGTACTGACAGAAGCTCCATTTATAGGTAAGCCCCACCTTACTGCCTTATCTCACGCCCTTGCGAGCGATACGCTCCCTAAGCATCATGGGACATGTAGTCCCCGAGTATGCTGGAAAAGAAAACACTGTAAAGCTTAATTTTGCAGCGTGAATCCTTTTCTGGATTCACATGCTGTGCATCATTCCACCATCTAGTGGTTGGGTCCGGAATTGTCTTTTCTTTTTTTTTTTTCCTTGTTTTGGTCGCTGTCGACCACCATTTGGTGGCAGGTACGTCACCTGTGTGATGTCAGACGGTATCATGGAGGTCGACGTGCGTGGTGGCCACCTTCAGATTCTTTTTTCCGCCGTTGGGTCTGGAAGCAAGACTGGAAGCTCTGAAAAAAGTTGCAGTTTTCCCGAAAAATCTTCAAGAAAAAGATCGTCATCGAAAGATCAACGAAGAAACATCGAGCAACGACGCGCAGTCGTAGACAGAAGCAGAGCGGCGATTTCAACACCAGAGGACCACTCCGGGCCACAAATGGCGAGGTAGGGGCCCTGGTGAAGACCCCTTTCAAATTCTGCCCAAAGTGCCACCACAAATACGCACAACGCGATCCACACCGCGTGTGCAACCTCCTCTGCCTGCCCAACGATCACTAGGACAAAGACTGTGAGGCCTGTGCAGCGTTCCTGCCAAAGACTCTCAGAACGCGCCGAAACCAGAGACCGGCCCACTACACCACGATGTCTCAGTCGACGAAGAAACTTCCATGAGGGACATGGGTTTCTCTAGCGACGAAGAGGAGCATGCAGCTCCAGCAGAATCGACACACGAAGGATCAGACGTCGAAATTCTAGAAAAAGACGCCAAAAAGAGCCGCGCCGAAAAGAAGGCGAAGGAGTCGCGAAAAAGAAGACGGAGAAGGTAAGACCTAAAGATCCGTCGGAACTGAAGGGCCACGAACCAAAAACGCCAAAAACCGCCCCGACGCCAAGCAAAAAGGCGATCGAAGGTCAGCCGCGATCAAAAGAAACCCAAGGGACCCATCCAAAGGTCATCGAAGAGGGGAGATCGCAGAAGGCTCCAAAGCCAAGGGTCGACAAACCCGTAAAAAAGGGCGCAACGCCGAAAACTAACGATGCCGAAAATAAAAGGAAGTCCCCGGCCTCGGATGCTGAAAGGGCCCTCGAAGTCGAAAAGAAAAAGAGAAGACTCGAGGAAGAGATGGCTGCGCTATTACAGAGAAAAAAGGAATTTGACGAATCATTAAAAGATTTTCGAATCCCTAAGGCACCAGAAGCTGAACCGGAAAACGTCGATGCTGAAGATGCCGAAGGAGAGGAAGAAGGTATCCTTGAATCCCCACCGACGCCGGAACCTCGAGGTGAAGACCCCGAGGAATACAGAAACGTACCGGAGGAGGAGGAAAACGAAGAAACCTTTGAGGACGAATGGAACGATCTCAACACCGAGAGTCCAGAGGAGGAAATCTGCAACTATCCTTCGAAAGCATCAACCCCAGATGACATTGCTTTCTATAACGAAATCGTTAAAAGGGCAGCAAACCAGTATGAGGTGCCTCTAGAGGAAGAAAAGGGGGATACATGTTTCCTGCTGGAAACCCTGGCACCTGCAACAAAGGGGACACAATATCTACCCATGTTGCCAAGTATTCTGGACCATGGCAAGGAAGCCTTTAAAGAACCAGCTTCTAACAGAGGGGTAACTCCTAGAGTGGAGAAAAAATATAAGCCCTCTTCAAAAGAACCAAAATACATACAGGGAAATGTTATACCTGATTCTATCATCGTAACAACAGCCAGGAGGAGAGCAAATGCAGTCTCCAACACAGGGCCTCCACCAGAGAAGGAGAGCAAGAGAATGGACTTGGTGGGCTGAAGGATGGAGAAAGAAGCAGCAACGCAGTGGTGCATTGCCAACTCAAATGCCCTGTTAAACAGATATGGCCACCAACAGTGGGATGAAATTGAGGAGTTCATGAACAAACTCCCAGAGGAGGACAAGAAAAGAGCAAGAGCAGTTATCCAAGAGGGAAAAAATGTGGCTAACACCTGCCTAAAATCTGCACTAGATGCAGCAGATACCGCAAGCAGGCAAATGTGCACGGGAACCATACTCCGAAGGCATGCATGGCTCAGGATTTCTGGATTCAAACAAGAAGTTCAGAAATCGATCATCAACAGGCCCTTTAACGGGGATGATCTATTTGGCAAAGCAGTGGATGAATCCCTTCAACAAATTAAAAAGGACAATGAAACAGCAAGGGCAATGGGGGCCCTGCAGCAAAGAGGATCTTTCAAAAGAGGGGGTTTCTCTAACAGAAAAACCACAGGGAGAAGCAGCTTCAGCCAAAGCCAGCAGATGCCGCAACAGTCTCGGGGACAGAACCCTAACCAACAGATGGGTCAACAATCTAGTTACCAGGGCTGGCTGCAACAGAAGCAGCCCTTTCGAGGGCAAGGTAATGGCAGAGGAAGAGGCCAATCCTCTAGAGGGAGAGGAAATGGCGCAAACTGCCTTCAACACAAACAAGCATTGGCATAGCCAATAGGTCTCGCCTTTGGGACCTTATAAGTGTTTAGCCATGCAACAGTTGATGTTGTTGCACCAAGGATATTGTGCTGGATAACTAAACGCTTATAAGGTCCCAAAGGCGAGACCTATTGGCTATGCCAATGCTTGTTTACAATACCTATGCCTTTACCACGCATGCCTTTACAACGAATTACGTTGCACAGGTATGTATGGTAAAGGTATGTGTGTGGTTCTGGAGGTAAGGGTATATGTGTGGTAAGGGGGGTGAAGGCTATCGGTCATTAGAGGAAACGGAAAGACCCTTCTGCTTCCTTTTTATGACGCGCGCCGCACCTCAGAGGAGCTGCTTGGTCGCCGTGGAGAGGTAAGGGAGATTGGACCTGAGGCAGGGGGGGGCTACAGTTTTAGGATTTTGGGCTGGGGTGGGTATTTTTAAAAAGGGCAGGGTGGGTTTGCAGGGGTCAACTGTCTGGGCAGGAGAGAGGTACTTTTTAGAAGGGCTGTGACCTGGGTGGGTCGCCCAGGGGTTTGCTTTTAGGGCTCAGGGGAGTGGTATTTTTAAGAGGGGGTGGTGGGAAGTCACGTAGGAGTCCACTTTTAGGGCTCAGGTCAAGGGAGAGGTATTTTTTAGCAGAGCTGGGGGCCGGAGTTCGCACTGGGGCCTGCTTTTAGGGCTCAGCGAGGAGTATTTTTTTAGAAGGGCTGTGAGCTGGAGGGGAGTCACGTAGAGGGTCCGCTTTTAGGGCTCAGGGCAAGGAGGGGTGATATTTAGAAGTGCTGGGTATCAGGGGGTTCGCATGGGGGTCCATTTTTAGGGATCGGGCAGGAGAGGGGTATTATTTACAATGGCTGGGGGGGTCGCGCTGGGGTCCACCATTAGGGCTCGGAGGAGGGGTATTTTTTAAAAGGGATGGGGCGCACCGGGGACCAGTTTTAGGGCTCAGGTAAAACCTTTACCATGCATATGCCTTTAACATTCATGCTTTTACAACAAAATTTGTTGTAAAGGCATGCATGCTAAAGGCATATTCGTTGTTGAAAAATGCATGGTAAAGGTTGTGTGTGGTAATGGCATTTGCTGTGTAACACATGCATGATAAAGGCGTGCGTTGCAACAGAATGTGGTGTATCGTCATACAACTGAATGTAGGCCACAGTCCCCCGGAACAAAAGAAGGTCTGTTTAGGACTGGCATTCCAAAGAAATCAGTCTGATGCCACCAGGCTTTGTGTCAACAATGCAGGGCATAGACAGTAATCCTATGTCATTGTAGACAGCAGATTTGGTGCGCCCGTCCGGTCACAGAATAGGTTTTGGACCTTGACATAAAGATGAACAGCCATAGGTGGCCTGTGTACACAACTTTGAATCTTTCCCCTGTCTTCTCTTATGTGCATAAACGTGAATCAGTTCTATGCTTGCGTAGAGGTTCTTTGTTGCTCCACTCGCGTGCACATGATCTTGTATTGTTCTGTGGAGACAGTCTTGAGTCAACTGTGCTCCTATACAAAATCTTGAATTGCTCAGTGCTTGTGCTTCTATACAATATCCTGAATCGTTTGGGACATATGTACTCAATCTTAAACCATTCATTATGATCAGGGCCACTGGAATTATGTAATTGTGCAGCTGCAGTGAATGTCCCATAATTTTAGATTTGCCGCAATCGCTACACAATCCATCATCTGCCGCATAATCTGCGGATTTTAACAAAAAAGAAAATTGTTTGTAGTTCAGTTGGTTCAAATGTTACTAAAATTGCAACAACGCGTGTTGCTGCGCAGTGAAAGGCCCTTTGCGAAGCTGGGCTGGTCACCTTTCTGTTGCATATTGCTATAGTTGGGTGTTAAACTTTTACTAATGAGGTGCAACCAATGCCCAGAGAGTGTTACCAAGTTTCAAAATGATGAAACAATTAAGTAATACTATTACAAAATGTCCTGCATTATGCCGCATAATTTGTCTTTTCTTGAGCATAATCTACTCAACCCTGCCGCATAATCTGGGCCTCTTCTGCCACATAATTGCAGTGGCCCTGATTATGATGCCATTATATACAGCGGTTGTTGCTTCTCGGATAGCTTTATGCTTTAAAAGAGCAATATCCCAAGCAGACGCTTGGCTCCCCTCAGCAGTGGACAGTGTGTGCCAGTGTGGATGAGATGGAGCAGCTTTGCAAGGCAATGCGCGTGAGATGGGCCAGTTCGCAGGTACCTGAGCTAGAGACGGTGAGGGCACCGGAAGTGATGCACCTTCGGGGTCCTTCAGCTATTTACCAATCCCTGAGAAACGTTTTGCAAAGGTTCTCCATGGCGCATCCCATGAACCTTGCAAACAAAGCTGAGGTCGCTGTTAAAATGGAAAAGTAATGCTTCAACTCTGCACACAGCTTCTCTTGCCAACCACGTGGCACAGTGCCCGCCTGTTTTCTCACCTGGATGTCATAAAACATATGACACCCAGAAAGAAAGAATGCAAGACTATATTTATACCCAAAAAATGTACAACTAAGAAGGAAAAAAAACACAAGCTCGGCTGCTAGGCACCAAAATACAGACGTTGAATTTTTAGTCGATGAACATATATTAAAACCTGCAATTTAAATAACATTTCTGATGTGCCTTTAGAGATACTGCCTGGTGTTGTGTACAATGCGGGCTGTGTTGACAGCGCGTGGCCCCCAGCAGCGGACCCGGCCCCTTGTGGGGGGTTGTGAAACAGTGCATGTGATCGCTTCTTTGGGTCTGCGGCTGACTCCGGCTTCTTGGCACCCTGCCAGCGGGCCTCGGCTCTCCCTTCCGCCGAGCCCTGCTCTTCCGCGCCCGGGCAGACGCCGTGAATGTTTTACCAGAGCCCGCAGCAGGCAGACTCGGTCGGGACAGCGGCGGTAGGAGGAGGAGGTGTGTCTGCCAGGGTTGCCTTCTCTTTGCCCGCTAACGTGGATGTGGGGACAGCCGGGTGAGGCGAGGATGCTGCCGGCAGCGTGGAGGGCGCACAGAGGCGCCTGAACCCCGGACGGTAGGACCGCTTCTGTTGACAAGCACCACTCCTGCAAACTACGGCTGTTCACATGACCTGGCGGCGGTCCGAGCAGCTGGAACTTGACAGGCAGGGCGGGAGGACCATTAGAACAAGCAATGAAAACAAGTAACCTGATACTGGAATGCAGCCTGCCGTCCAGCTGGCACACTGCGTGCCGCTGATGACTGCGCTCGTTCCAGAGACACATAGGCTATGGGAGGGAACATTTAAAGATAAGGCGGGACATACCCGAGCCTTTGGCCATTTGCGTGCTTTCTTTTGTGGAAGCCTTACGCAAATGGCCAATCATGCGTGGCCGGAAAAAAAAACAACACGAGGAAAAGATGTGAGAGATGGAAGTCCTTACAATAAGCCTCGCAGAGCAGCGCATGCGCGCTGGCTCAGGCGAGACCTAAAAAGGACCCACACAACACCAGTGGGGGAAAGAATATCCTTTTTCCACAGCCAATGGGAAAGGATCACAACGGACAAATGGATATTAAATTTGGTACAACACGGATATTGCATAGAGCTAACAAAAACGCCACCTGCAAATCCACCAAAAACAAGAAAATGATCCAAATCAGAACAAACACTGCTAAACACAGAGATCAAAGAACTGTATCTAAAACAGGCAATAGAAATAGTACCAAAACAAGAATGGCACACAGGAAACTACTCCCCATACTTCCTTGTACCAAAACCAGATCTAACCCTAAGGCCAATCATGGACTTACGATTCATAAACAGGTTTATACTGACGCAACACTTCACAATGTGTACCCTTCAAGAATTAATCCCACTAATCGAAAAGGGGTATTTCCTAGCAACAATGGACCTCAAGGACGCCTATTTACATATCCCAATGAACAAAAGACACAAAGTACCTAAGATTCCTACACAACGGAACACACTACCAATTCAAGGTACTCCCGTTTGTAATAAAATCAGCTCCACAGGTGTTCACAAAGTGTTTGGCCACAGTGGCGGCACACCTAAGAAAAGAAAAATCCACGTATACCCCTACCTGGACGATTGGCTAATAAGGGAACGCACAAAACAAATATGCCACTATCATGTTCAAAAAACAATTCAAACGCTACAAAGCCTGGGTTTCTCAATAAAGCACAAAAAATCGTCAACTACCCCAGAAAAAGAAAAGACCTTCCTGGGAGCAAGACTGAATACAAAAGACGCAAAGGCTTATCCCACACAGAACAGGATACAAGCTATCCACAACGAAACAGCCCTCTACCAGAGGGGACAGTCTCTGACAGTGAGGAAGGTAATGAAACTAATGGGCATGATGGCATCATGTATCCCACTCATCCCTCACGCTCGCCTGCACATGCGCCCATTCCAGGAATGGCTCACCAACAGCTGGTCACAAGCCACAGGGAGTTGGGAAGATCTAGTGGTTGTTACACAAAAGGTGCAAGCAGAGACACAATGGTGGGCATCCAACAACATAGCACAGGGGAGATCTTTCAGGAACACAACTCCATCTGTGACAATCGCCACGGATGCATCCCTCAACGGTTGGGGAGCACAGCTCAACCAGCTAAAGGTGCATGGTCAGTGGCGCGAACAAGACTCCACGAAGCACATCAATTTCTTAGAAATGAAAACGGTTCTACTGGCACTCAAAGCATTCCTGAAACCGGTTCAGGGGAAAACCATTCTAATACAAACAGACAACACAACTACAATGTTCTACCTGAACAAACAGGGTGGAACGAAGTCCTTTCCCCTGAGCAAACTTGCGCAGGAAATCTGGCAATGGGCGATACCACAACAAATCAATCTGCAGACAGTACATCTACCAGGCGTAGACAACATCACAGCAGACCAGCTAAGCAGACAAAACAGTTGCTCACACGAATGGGAGCTAAAGCAAACAGTACAATACCTATTCAACATCTGGGGAACACCAGTGTTGGACCTCTTTGCAACAATGCTGAACAAAAAATGCCGAAACTTTGCATCCAGGTTTCCACACCACCTGTCAAAGGGAAATGCACTTTCACTCAATTGGTCTCAGACATTTGTCTACGCCTTTCCACCAGTTCACCTGATGCAAATAGTACTACAAAAAGCAAAAGAACCAGGAACAAATATGATTCTCATAGCCCCTCGTTGGCCAAGACAAACATGGTACTCAACTCTCCTAGAACTCTCCAAGGGAGAAATGATCAGGATCAAAGCAGAAAAAGACCTGCTGACAATGCAACAGGGCCAAATCTTTCACCCAGAACCAGCGACGCTACAACTAGCGGCCTGGCGCCTGAATACATAGAATTTGGACACCTCAATCTGCCGTCCAGAACCATGGAAATTCTAAAAGAAGCAAGAAAAAAGTCAACAAGAAAATGCTATACAGCAAAATGGAAGCGATATACCACATGGTATACCCAGGAAACAGTCACATATCTTGCCTACCGCCTAGACAGCAACATCAATTTTTCCAGCCTAAAAGTGCACCTCGCTGCCATAGTGGCATACACAAAAGGAAAAACATGCAAAAGCTTTTTCACAAGAACAGTCATAAAAAGGTTTTTAGAAGGAGCAAAAAGAATAGCTCCACCAAGAACTGCTCCTGTACCAACATGGAGTTTAAATACAGTGCTGTCTCAACTAATGACTAAACCTTTTGAGCCCATGCATACAGCTGACCTCAAACATATTACTCTCAAAACAGCCTTTCTCATTGCTATAACATCACTACGGAGAGTAAGTGAACTACAAGCATTAACTATACAAGAACCCTACTTGCAAATCCACAAGGATATGATAATCTTAAAGACTAACCCGCAGTTTTTACCAAAGGTGGTAACTAAATATCACTTAAATCAAAACATCATCTTACCAGTTTTCTTCAAAAATCCTAAAACTAAAGCAGAAAAAAGCCACCATACCCTGGATGTAAGGAGATCATTACTGTACTATCTGCAGAAGACAGAACAAATCAGGAAAGCAAAGCAGTTGTTTGTTGCTTATTCACATACCAACACAGGATCTGCTCTCACAAAAGCAACTATTGCAAGATGGATAGTACAAGCTATCCAATTATGTTATACCAATGCCAAAAAAGAACTAACAATACAACCAACAGCTCACTCCACTAGGAAGAAAGGAGCAACGCTAGCTTTTGTGGCCAATGTACCCATCGATCCCATCTGCGCAGCAGCAACATGGGCATCACCACACACCTTTACAAAGCATTATTGTGTGGATATACAGATGAATAAGGAAGCTCAAATTGGACAAAGGGTGCTTCAACACCTGTTTGCTAAGTCTTCCTTCCACCACAACCTCCCAAACGCGGGAGAAACCGCTACATAATCTGATGCATAGCATGTGAATCCAGAAAAGGATTCACGCTGCAAAACGAAATTGTTACTTACCAGTAGGAGTAGTTTTGCAGCATGAAGAGTTTTCTGAATTCACATGCGACCCGCCCGGCCTTCCCCTAGAAGGAACACACACAGGTGGGGAAGCAAAGTACAACATCAGTAACTCAGAAAAAGGACCATCACAAGGATTGAAGAACATAAAACAGAAAAAAGAATCCGAAGATGGCCACCACGCACGTCGACCTCCAGGATACCGTCTGACGTCACACAGGGGACGTACCTGGCACCAAATGGTGGTCGACAGCGACCAAAACAAGACAAAAAAAACTAAAGAAACAAAGGCAATTCTGGACCCAACCACTAGATGGCAGAATGATGCACAGCATGTGAATCCAGAAAACTCTTCAAGCTGCAAAACTACTCCTACTTGTAAGTAACCATTTTGTCTCCTATTGTTAACGCGCTTGGACCAAAACCTGATCAATCCTACAGTTCTTTATTTTACCTTGCACCACCATGCTGCCAACCCTTCTCTTACTTTGCTGTATTTAGTGGCACCATAAGTATTAAACTTAGTTCCTCCATGTGTACCCTGATATCTGGCAAACAGTGGCGCCTGCATTGTTCCGTCGTTAAATTTTAGTTGTCTGAAGCAATCATAAACAGCATGAGGTACATATATAGTTTAAATCAATGATGTACCATTAACTTATTTAAAGAGCATTCAAATATATCCTCAAAATTCAAAAAAGGCACACACTATTGCTTTTTTGGTGACTCGTATTTTATTCGGTCACTTTTCATAACGTATTATCATATTCAATGTTCAAGATAAAGGGGTGGTTGCTCCAAGGAAAAATGTGAAGAAAGAAAGTGCTCGTGAAGTAAGATAGAATATACAAGAGGGGATCCAATCAAGCAAAACAATAATTCATCATTATTTACATTACAATCTCATTAGCAAAACTGGTCGTGATTCATGATTGCACCAGTTCTACATTAGGGCCTGTCCAATGGTTAATTCATGGTTATTCTTTATGTTCTTTCTCAAAAGTTAGCAAACAACGTTCGTCTGTAAGCAAGTAGGGCTGGGATAATATACAGTACAGGGCCCGAACAGGGGAGAGTCGACGTTTCGACCCTAGTGCAATGAGGGCAGTTTGTATCCTCTGCAAACGGGTCTTCCTCAGGACAGAAAGGAGGGATGGGGGGAGCAACTGATCATGGGTGATGCACAGTAAAAGTGCCGCCCCTAGTTATGGATTTAAGGTCCACAATAGAATTGCGGCTTGGTAACCGCAGTTTACCTTCAATCAATGGGTGAGAAAAATCGCCCATGGCGTCTCAATGAATCATCTTCGCACAGCCCGGGAGAATCCAGCTGGTCTGCTCGAGCACTAGGGTCGAAACGTCGACACTGTCCCCTGTTCGGGGCCTGTACTGTATATTATCCCAGCCCTACTTGCTTACAGACGAACGTTGTTTGCTAACTTTTGAGAAAGAACATAAAGAATAACCATGAATTAACCATTGGACAGGCCCTAATGTAGAACTGGTGCAATCATGAATCACGACCAGTTTTGCTAATGAGATTGTAATGTAAATAATGATGAATTATTGTTTTGCTTGATTGGATCCCCCTCTTGTATATTCTATCTTACTTCACGAGCACTTTCTTTCTTCACATTTTTCCTTGAAGCAACCACCCCTTTATCTTGAACATTGAATATGATAATACGTTATGAAAAGTGACCGAATAAAATACGAGTCACCAAAAAAGCAATAGTGTGTGCCTTTTTGAATTTTGAGGATATATTTGAATGCTCTTTAAATAAGTTAATGGTACATCATTGATTTAAACTATATATGTACCTCATGCTGTTTATGATTGCTTCAGACAACTAAAATTTAACATAAGTCTAGGACCATTGTTTTTCTATACCAATTATTACCCAGGTCCATTGACTTCTATGGGTTACCCCATTATATCTTAATGATGCATTGTTCCGTCAGCGTTAACAGGTCTAGAGACCCTTACTTGTGGGTCAAATGTAAAAGTACATCCTTCCTCCGGAGAAAGCCGATGGGGTTTTGGCTTAAATGGAAAACAAGTATGAAATGCTTTTACCAAGCGTGGTGCGTGGACCATAGATGTGGGTTCCCATGAGTTCTCTTCGGGCCCATACCCTTTCTATGCCAACAAATACCATAAACTACATTCTCTTTTCTTGGAGCCAAGGTTAGCCTTGACCTCGCATTTAGGTTTGTTATCTATCCAGATAGGTGACGGTGTCTTTTTCACTGGCGTGTAAGAAGGTTTTATTAGTGACGTGTAATACTGGATGGATTTCCATGCTTTGCGTCAGAGCTAGTTTCACTGCAACAGGGTTAACACATTTCACTGTTTTATATGGCCCAATAAACTTAGGGTGGAATGGACTATATTTCTTAAAACGTAAGTTCTGTGTAGAAAGCAACACATCTCCTTTCTCATACTTAGCACTTGGTCTCCGATGTTTATCAGCGTTTTCTTTGTACTCTATTTTAGCGTCTCATAAATGTTTTTGGGTTGTTTTCAAAGTTTCTTGTATATGTGTAACTCTGTCTTGTACTTCAGGTAAATTATGGTTAACCTTGGTATGAATCAAAGGTATAAACCGTGGATGAAATCCGTACGTACTATAGTAAGCAGCCATCTTAGTGGAACTATGTTTGCCGCTATTGTACGCCAGTTCCACAAGCCAATGTAGGTCTGCCCATGAGTCAGCAGTTTCATCCACATAGCAACATAGATATTGTTTTAGTGTTTGATTTAGACATTTTGTCTAACCATTGGTTTGTGGATGGAAGCTAATGGAAGTGGCAGAAGAGATTTGTAGAGTTGAACACCTTCCATAACCTTGCAGTGAATTGTGTTCCTCGATCTGACACAATAACCCCTGGAAGTCCATGTAATAATACTATGTGTGCGAGTAATAGCTGAGCTAATTGTCCAGATGTAGGTTGTTGTGCCCAAGCTATGAAATGACCTAATTTAGCCAGACTATCAATCACCACTAGTATGACAGTGCAACCTTTATCCTTTGGGAGTCCTACCACAAAATCCAATTATATATTTCCCCTGGGTACCTCTGTAGTATGTTTGCCTTGTGGTTTCATTTGATCAGTCTTTGCTTATGCGCATGCTTCACATTGTTGCGTTAAAACCTTAACATCTTGCGGTACTGAGGGCCACCAGAACTGGTTAAACACCCTTTCCACAGTTTTGTCGAAGCCATTATGTCCTGTGCTGGGTGCGTTATAGCACCATTGGAGGACTTGCTTTCCTAGATCTTCAGCAGGTATTAACAACTGAGTTCCCTTCAGAGGCAGACCTTGTTTTTGTTTCCATTCTATTTGTTTCCCTAACCACAGTTTCCAGGTTGGTTGTTGTATTACTTGTGATACCTGTGTCTAAAACTCCTTTGATTAGAGGACACAAATCACCCTTTGAGGGTCAATGATTGCTTGAGTCTTTTGGTTCTCCTGGACAGGGGTGGAGTCTTGCCCAGTTAAGGCATCCGTGTTTCTGTTTTTGATCCCTGGTTACAATGAAGTTAAACTCTGCAAAAAATATAATCCAATGCAACTGCCTTGGCAACCGCAATCTGGCAGACTTCATGAACTGTAAATTACTGTGTTCAGAATACACTGTGATCACGTGTTTGGCCCCCAACAGGTAATGCCTCCATTCGTGGAAGGTATCTCTAATCGCTCCTTTTTTTCCCCATGATTGTGTTGTGCACTTCTGGCACATGTATGCCAGGGATGTATTTGCCCAGTACTTCCATGTCTTTGTGATAAGACCGCTCCTATCGCTACATCGGAAGCCTCTGCTTCTACGATGTATAGTCTTTCTGGGTCTGGATGTGCCAAGATAGGAGCTGTAGTGAACGCATTTTTTAGTTGGCAAAAGGCATGCTGTACTTCTTCGGTACACTGGAACGAGGTGTTTTTCCTTAGTAATTTCGTGATGGGTGGGATCACTTTTGAAAAATTATTGATAAATCTGCTATAAAAATTCGCAAATCCTATGAAACATTGTACATTGCGTACATTCTTCGGACTGGGCCACTCTTTTACTGCTTGCACCTTGCCCCCAGCCATTTCCAGTCCCTCAGGTGATAGCATCACCCCCTAGGAATTCCACTCTGATGACATGAAATTCGTACTTGCTGAGTTTGCAAGACAAGTGAGTCTTTTGAAGTGCCAAAAGGACAGTAATGAATTGCAACACTGGGGGAATAAATCAGAATATAGTTCATGTAGACTAATACAGAGCTATCCAAATACTCTCTCAGTATATCATTCAGAAAAAATTGAAACGCTGCTGGAGTGTTGCATAAACCAGATGTCATGATAGTATATTCGAATAGACCATACCATGTCTGGAAGGCCAGCTTCCATTTGTCACCCAGTCTCATATTAACCAGATGGAATTCCCCTTCAGGTCCAATTTAATACAGATCATATCTTTTTTGACTTGACCCAAAACAAAAGGGATTAATGGTAGGGATGACGGCTCTTTGCCGTTATATTGTTCAGGGCGTGATAGTCTATGCAAGTTCTTAATTCGCTGTGTGCCTCAGGGATGAAAAATAATGGTGAGGCAGCAGGGGACTTAGAAGGGCGGATGAACCCATTTGCCAGATATTTGTCTATATATTGTCGAAGATTACCATTCTCTTGTTCTGATAAAGCTTAGATTCGTCCGCAAGGGAACACTGCTCATGGTACCAGGTCTATTTGGCAGTTATGAGATCGATGCGGAGGGAAGATCTCTGCCTGTTGTTCACTAAATATATCCCGGAATTCCTTGTACTGTTCTGGTAATGTGATGTCTTTCTCTGCAACTGTGGCAATCACATTCCCTACAGCCAAAGCTCCCGCTGGGTTTGTATGTGTGATCAAGCAGTGTTCTTCACAAAAGTCTGATTTAAAGCCAAGGGTTTTAGTTTACTCAGTCAATTCTGGGATTGTGTTTTTGTAACCACGGAAGTCCTAGGATTGCACCACATTGCGGTGCTCTTATGATACTGAACTGTAGGAATTTTCTATGGAAAGTATCAATAACAATTTCTATTTCTTCCGTGTGGAAGCGTATAGGACCAGATGGCTACCATCCACTGCCATCACAGCTTCTGGTACTACCTTGTCAAGAAATGGGATCTGAAGGTTTTTTGCCAATGTTTCATCAACAAAGTTCCAGGTTGCCTCGGAACCCAACATGGCGCTTACTGAATGTCATAGTCTTGTAAACATATTTGCACAGGCAAGTAAAAGTGTTCTCTATGTGAAGAGCCTTCACCACTCAAGGAAGGGATATCTACTTTGCTCAAAGATTCCCCTTGCGTTAATCTTGAGCTAACTAGTCTTCTGTATTCTTATACATGGTAGCCACAACCACTTTGGTGGCTGCTGGCTTGTTCTTAGGTTTGAGTAAGCAGTCTTTAACAAAATGATCTTTATATCCACAATAGAGACAAAGATCATTCTTTCGTCTTTCTTGCCTTTCTTCTTTAGATAAGGAAGCGCTAACAGTGCCAATTTCCATTGGCTGAGATTGTGAATTAGCCCTGCATTTGCTCTCTGTTTCTCGAATATAGGTGGGGGTCGTTCTGTAGTCCTTAAGTCACCTCTATGTTAACTGAGCCGGTGATCCAATCGTGGAGAGAGATTTATTAGGTCAACACAGGTTTTGGGTTGTGGATCGATCTGTGAAAGCACATCCTTTAGTTCATCCTTCAACCCTTGATGTAACAGTGCGGCTTGATTTGCTTCTGGCCACTCTGTCTCAGCAATCAACCTATGAAAGGTACTGAGATAGGATACTAAATCCTTGTTCCCCTGCTTGTGTTGCAGGGATTCTACTCTGGAACAGAACTATTCTTGGGACCATCGAACATCAGCATGTAGGGACTGAGTCATCATACCACCTCAGTATCCATGAGCCAGAGTCCGACTAGCAATAGTGCCTCGCTTGCCCTCCTAACCATACCAGAGAAACAAGTGAATTGGCCCCCCAGAACACTCTCAACCCTCTCAGGGATCGCAGTAACCAGACACACCCTTTTGCTCTCTCACTCGTAATGGTCCACAGTAAAATAACAAAGAGACACAAAAGGAGTTTAGAATATTTAGTCAAACTATTGTGCTCTGAAATTTAGTATCTGATAGAGAAATCTAGCCACAGATTCCTTACCTTTGAACTTCCAGGCATCAGGCTGAATCCGGAAGATTTTTGGTAGCAGTACCTCTGCGCGCCGGTTAACTCCGCGTGACATCGTAGGCGTTGTTTGTCGTGACATCCGCGTCGTCTGTATAACTGCCACTCTGGCGCGCTGACGTCAGTTATTTTCTTTCCGCGCTAGCCAGCGCCGATCTGTGAAAGAGAGCTACCCCCTGGCACTTTTTGACAGAGTTTTTCGACTCCTTTTGGTGTGTTAGGATGTCTAGTAGGAAGACTTTGGAGTTCAAGCCGTGCGGTGCCTGTCACCGTGCCATGTCGGTAACGAACCCCCACCTCTGGTGCCTGGAGCGCGACTACCGCACGAAGTCGTGCTCTGATTGCCGGGCCATGGCGCCGACGGCTTTGAGGGAGCGGTCCCTGAAGCTGCTCGCTGCCTGGCACGCACCGCGGAGGTCGCCTCATCGATCTCGCTCCCGGTCTTGGCCGAGAGGAAGGTCCAAGCATTGCTCTGGGGGCTCGAAGTCCTCTTCGTCGAAGTTGTCAGGTAAGAGGCACCATAAGAAGCACAAGAAGTCGAAGCGAGCTTCGACTTCGCCCTGTCCGCCACGTGGCGAGACGGAGGAGCCTCGGTGTTCTAGGCCCCGTTCTGCGGAGTAGGCACCTGATCGACTCCGCGTCTCCCTCCCTTTCCGGGAACAGGAGCGACCCCTGCCCAACTTAAGTAATTTTACGACACCATGTGCGCTGTGTTTGGGCGGCCTGACCCTGCCGGCGCGCCTTCAGGCCCCGCAGGCCCAGGTGAAGGAGATCCTGTGGGTTCCACGCCTTCGGCTCTGGCCATGGCCTCCTGTCGGACCCGTTCGCGGGTCCGGACCTGCACCGGTCGCACCTCCACAGCGACCTTCCTCAGCGCTGCGTCTGACGCCGAGGTCTCTGGCACCGCCGGCGCCCGCCAGGGGCGCCTCCCCATCCTCATTCCAGACGATATAGAGCCGGTCTGGTGTCCACCGAGGCCAGCGCCGACGGAGCGGTACGGCTTCATAATGTCTAACCAGCCCCTTTCTGAAGGTTTAAGGTTGGATGAAGAAGAGTGGAAGGGGGAGCCGGATCCCTTAGAAATACCGCATTCCCAGGACATGGCTGTCTCCCCCTAACCTGGCTACAGAGGAGGGGGTGTTGTTTGCTATGGTGGTGCGTAGGGCTGCAGAGGTCCTGGACCTGCAGCTTCCTACAGTGGCGGTCAAGACGAATGTCTTGATGGAGGTCCTGCAGCCTGGTGTCTCCTCATCTACTGTGAATAGAAGGTTTGCCCGCCACCATCGTCCTGCACCAGGCGACCCAGTTTTCCTCACTGCCCACCCTCCAAAGTTTGGTGGTTCAGGCTTCCACTTACCGCGGCGCGTTCCCTTCCACCCCTCCAAACAGGGAATCCAAACGGCTGGAGACCTTTGGGAAGAAAAGTTTCTCTTCCGCTAGGCTTGCATTGCGGTTGGTGAACACTGCATGCATTTTGGGCCATTACTCCCATTCTATATGGGATATTGTTGCCAGGTGCTGCCTAGGGTCTCGGAGAAGGACTGGGCTCTACTCTCCTAAGCTATGTCAGATGGGAGAGATGCAGCAAAGTTCGCCATCAGATGTGGCTTGGACACGACGGACTCGCTGGGCAGAGCGATTTCTTCGATGGTGGCCATCAGGCGCCACACCTGGTTGAGGACGTCTGGCTTTTCAGGGGATCTCCAGGCAAACTAAACTTCATGGACATACCTTTTGATGGCTTGCGTCTCTTCGGAGACCAGGCTGAGGCAGCGCTTGAGCGCTTCAAGGATTCGCGGGCTGCAGCCAATTCCTTGGGTCTCAGTACTACACCCCGGCCTGCGTCTGTTTTTCGCTCCTTTCGTGGCTACGGAAGGGGCTTCCCACTGCGCCAACCCTATTCCAGCCAGCGGGTTCTGCATGTTTATCAACCCCTGCAGGGCCGTGGCCGCGGTTCATCCCGTCCTCTAGGGTCGGGAGGCCAGAAGTTGTGCCAAGCCACCATCCCCTCCTCCGTCGCAAAACCTTCCTAGTCCGGTCCTTCAGGGTCACGAGCGTCCAGTAGGTGGCAGGATACGCCATCCCCTCCACCACTGGTGTGACATCCTCGGACAGGTGGGTGTTGCAGATAGTCCGAAGGGGATACTCCCTCCCCTTCGAGACTACCCCTCCCTCTATGCCTCCAACTCACAATCGGCTGACGGAGGATCATCTCGTGCTACTCCGCAAGCAAGTCAAGGCTCTCTTGGCCAAGGAAGCTATAGAGAGGGTTCCCGGGCCAGAAATAGGCTGTGGTTGCTATGCCTGCTATTTCCTGGTTCCAAAGAGGGACAGAGGCCTCCGTCCTATCCTCAACCTCAGTGCCCTCAACTACTTCCTCAAGAAGGAGAAATTCAAGATGCTCACTCTGGCTCAGGTATTGTGTGCTCTAGACCCGGGAGACTGGATGGTACCGCTGGACTTGCAGGATGCCTATTTCCACATTCCCGTCCTGCCGGCCCATCATCGCTACCTGCGGTTTACAGTGGGCCAGGAGCACTTCCAGTTTGCTGTGCTCCCCTTTGGCCTCACCAGTGCCCCGCGGGTGTTCACCAAGGTGATTGCCGTGGTCGCAGCTCATCTGCGGAGATCAGGGCTTCCAGTCTTCCCCTATCTCGACGACTGGTTGTTGAAGGCAGGCTCATCCCAAGAAGTCAACTCCCATCGCCATACTACAGCGAACCTCTTGCATTCGCTGGGGTTCACCATCTCCCTCCCTCTCAGACACTCCCCTTCATCGAGCAGTTCTGGACACGGTGCAGTATCTCGCTTATCCACCCGAGCGGCGAGTCCAGGATATTCGGGCTATGATACCGATATTTCAGCCTCTATCCTGGATTTCGGTGAGCGTGACTGAGGCTGTTGGGCCTCATGGCCTCTTGCATCCTTCTTGTGGACCATGCCAGATGGCACATGCGGGCTCTGCAATGAGACCTGAAGTTCCAATGGTCGCAGCATCAGGGAAATCTCACCGACCTGGTCCAGATCTCGGAGGGCACTGCAAAAGACCTGCAGTGGTGGCTATCAAACTGCGATTGGGTCAGAGATAGACACCTCTTCCTTCCCAATCCAGACCTCACAGTAGTGACGGATGCGTCCCTTCTGGGATGGGGCAGCCTTCTGGGAGAGGTGGAGATCAGAGGACTCTGGTCTCCGGCAGAGGCTCGGCTCCATATAAACCTGTTGGAGCTTTGGCGATCCAGCTGGCACTAAAAGCCTTCTTGCTGTCCATCAAGGGGAGGCTTGTTCAGGTGTTCACGGACAACACGACCGCCATGTGGTACTGCAACAAGCAAGGTGGGGTGGGGTCGTGGACCTTGTGTCAAGAGGCTTTGCGTCTCTGGACTTGGCTGAAACAGCAGGGCATTACCCTGGTGGTTCAGCATCTGGCCGGTTCTCTGAAAGCCAGAGCGGACGAACTCAGCCGAAAGTGCCTAGCGGATCATGAGTGGCGTCTCCATCCAGAGGCCGCGCAAGGACTCTTTCAGCGGTGGGGAGAGCCTTGGTTAGATCCGTTTGCCTCCGAAGAGAACGCGCAAAGTCAGCAGTTCTACACATTGGAGTTTCCAAGGCTGCTTTTCGTCACGAGTGGAGCTCCGGCATCCTGTACGCCTTTCCACCCCTACCACTCCTACCCAGAGTGCTCAAGAAGATCATGAGCGACTGGGCACTAATCATTCTTGTGGCTCCGGACTGGGCACGGAGAGTCTGGTTATCCCGAGCTTCTGGCAATAAACATCAATCCTCCGATCAGGCTGCCCCTTTGGGAAGATCTCCTATCGCAGCAGCAGGGGAGGGTTCTCCAACCGAACCTGTCCACTCTCCGCCTCCTTGCATGGAGATTGAGCGGCGACAGCTGACAGCTTTCGACCTTCCTCCCAAAGTCTGTGAGGTTATTCTGGCAGCCAGGCATCCTTCCACGCAGTCTGTAAACGCCTGCCGATGGCCCAAATATTGTAAATATTGTACAGAATGGTCTATTGACCCTTTATCTGCATCTTTATCTGATATCCTCCTGTTCATACTTTCCTTGGCCCAGCAGGGCTCTGCTCTGGGCACCTTGAAGGACCATCTTTCGGCCCTTTCATCTTTTCTTCGGCTGCCTGATCAGCCTTCTCTTTTCAAATCCCCTCTGGTGCAGAGATTCTTGAAGGGGTTAACTCACTTGTTCCCCCCTTCACCCTTTATTATGCCACAGTGGGACCTTTAATTTGGTTCTCACCTTTCTGATGTGTGCACCGTTTGAGCCTCTGCACAACTGCCCTCTACGGCTGCTCACCATCAAAACAGCCTTCTTAGTGGCAATAACCTCTGCCAGAAGGGTGAGCGAACTGCAGGCACTGTCATCACAGCCTCCTTACCTGACGGTCTTTCCGGATAAAGTGGTGCTCCCCACAAGGGCATCTTTTCTACCTAAGGTGGTAACACCCTTTCACATGGGCAGTCGGTTACTCTACCCACTTTCTGTGCACTTCTGCACACTTCCAAAGAAGAAGAGCGTCTCCATCGTCTGGGCCCAAAAAGAGCGTTATCGTTCTACCTCGATCGAACCAAAGAGTTCCGGGTGGATGACCAACTCTTTATAGGGTATGTGGGTGCAAAGAAAGGGCGTGCTGTCCAAAAGAGGACTATATCCCGCTGGGTTATCCTCTGTATCAAAATCTGCGACGCCTTCGCGAAGAAGGATCCTCCTGAAGGGCTTAGAGCCCATTCCACCAGGGCAAAGGTTGCCACCACGGCTCTCCAGCGTGGTGTTCCCGTTTCAGATATCTGCCAAGTGGCCACGTGGACATTGCTGCACACGTTTACCAGACACTACTTCCTGGATTCCCAGGTTTGCAGTGAAGGCCTGTTTGGTCGCTCTGTCTTGCAGGACTTCCTGGTCTAAACCTTTCCACAGTCCATCCTCTGGGGATGGCATTGCTTGGGTATCTGTTCAAAGGTAAGGAATCTATGGCTAGATGTCTCTATCAGATGGACAAGTTACTTACCTTCAGTAATGCATTATATGGTAGAGACATGATCTAGCCGCAGATTCCTTACCGACCCACCCATCCTCTCCGCACTACGGATTGGTTCTAGTGTCGAGGACTTTTTCCTCTCAGGGCCCTAGTTGCCTTTTTTTCAACACACTACGGTCAGTCACTTCATGGCTCTGCGCTTCTGGCGTGAGAAGTCGGGAAAAGTACTGACTTCAGCGCGCTGTAGTGGCGGTTATATTGACGGCGCGGACGTCACGACGACTATCAACACGACGCCTACAACATCGCGTGGAGTCGACAGACGCCACCTACCTGCGCACAGTGGTGCTGCTATCAAAAATCTTCCGGATCCAGCCTAATGCCTGGAAGTTCAAAGGTAAGGAATCTGCAGCTAGATCATATCTCTACCAGTTGAGGCATTATTGAAACTAAGTAACTTGTCCATATGTGCCACATTTCGAAAACAAATGCATAATAAAAATACTGTTAGCATGGTCAATAATCCATATACCATGAAAAGTGCTATTATTTTATAAGGCAGCGTAACCTAACCCCCCCTCCCCTGCAAGTAAAGCTAAATGATTAGATGAAAGATCTCTAGGATTATCTGCAGACCCCGTACCTTAGCATACACAGATGACTGCTGTACATCTCGGCAAACTCAGTGCTCTTGTCTCAGAACTCTCGTTCCATGTGTCTGTTTGTGGCAACAAGGGACATTGTTCTATGACCTTGTCGGTGGTGTTCAGACTAAATCCCAGGAAAAGAGCAGAATGCGAAAACATATGCAGGTTCCGTGTGAAAGTACAATGCGAAACAAAAGCAAGCTTGTTTATATAGTAAAGTGAACAAAGGAAAATAAAGACTACAACGGGTACCGTTAGGCTAACATAGGGAAAACTACAATGGGCCATGCAAGAAACACATGACAACCTCCCCTTGCTCAGGACAATAGCACTAGAACAATAATAAGTATTACTAGTGTAATCAATAGGTGAACCCACTCGAAGCAATTTATTATAAAAGTATGAACGAATAAAAAACAAAAGGAACTGAGATGTAGAAGAAAAATGGCAATTTATAAATATAGTCAAATTAAGGTGATTCGGAGGAATCCATAATGTTACTCACCATTTCATAGGCCAGAGACTTCATCAAGGAATCTGACTCCGTACATAATGATTGGTCAACGGCCCAGGTCACGAGCTCCAAAGAACAAATATGCTCTTCGGTCTCAGACGATGCTGGGATGATTACCGGACAACCTGCATCCATGTGAATAGAGCCTGTTACTTCTGATCCATGTGCCGACGCACAAATCTCTTCGTATGTTAAAGGCTCAAACCTCGCATTGTGCAGAAGTCGCAAGCCCAAGGGACCGTTCGGAAAATGGGTCTCTAAGGTACTCATTAGCAGTTCAAGGCAACGGGTGTCTGCGAAGCCAGGCATATATCCAGTGCCCATTCAAAGGAACACCAGATGCAGTGGAACATGGGTTGCACGCAGGTAATCAGGTGGGCTGGAACGTCAAAGACCAATCAGGATCCAGTTCCTGAAGCAAAACGGTCCGGGAGGTAATGGCCGGAGCCTACATCCTTAAAAAAAAATTAGCAAGGCTGGCTGTACTAGAGGCGTTAAAGATTTGATGCACCAATTCCCTGAAATACAGCGGAAGGTTAGTATTTAACAATGACTGTATTTCACTAGAAGTTCTAGCCACCTACAATTTGAAGGTCTGGCAGGCAGATGTAAGAGCTACATCTTGTTGAAACAATAATGCTTTGAGTCTGCTCAGCTTTTTAAAGTCTTCCTTCAAAGTCGGAATGGAAGGCCACAGTGAGCTATCTAATACCCAATGTGGAGGGGGAAACGGGACGTTGTTCCAACAAATGACTAACTGGGAAACAGCCCACATTCTGCCCAAGGTTGATCACTAAGCATTAGATACCTCCTGTTCGAGAGTACCGTAATGAAAGGGAGAATTGCTGGAACCGTGGCTCCTTTTAAAAAAACAAGCCAAATTGGGTGGCGAATTGTTGTATGCGCCGTGAATTTTTACGTGTTTACAAACAAGTGAATGTCCGACTGTACAGTCGCATTCTTCACCTGTGATGGACTTTCTTGTCACTACGTTCACAACGAAAGGCAAAGGGGAGTGACCATACTTCATGTATGTAACTACTACCTAGGGGTTCATATCTACCTACAGGAAAATGTTTCATGCAAGCTGTGAATTGAAATGTCGAAATAGGCAGTGAAATAATTCCGTGTATTAACCACACTGCCGAAGGCGTTTCAGCTATAGTGAAGGGGAGTTGTTCCAAGTTTTCTAAATATAACATTGTGTAGGTCGCGTCTTTCATGGTTATCATTGTTGTTTACGTGTTAAATTAATAGGTGTAAACAAATCGGTACAATTCAAATAATGCCATGGAAACACCCATTTTTAAGTGTTTGAAGTGTCCAGCTAAATTGCATAATAGATCTAAGCTGACTTTGCCTATGATACAACGTTGACATGTCACTTTGCAAAATATCAATAACAGATGATACAATATTGTTCAAGGTATAAATACGAGATGACAGTGTATTAATACTGTTGTCAACAACAGCAAGCACTTGATCCAAATTATCTTTTTTTTTTTATAACACAAACTTTGAGTATTGCGGATATTTCAAGTGTAGGCACATTCGATTGTACATTTTAAGACATTTTCTATGACATAGTGTTTACATCTGCATCTGATTTCATACACGTGCTGTATGTTTTACATTTCCAATGATGTACATTGTTTGTATTCATGTTAACAATATGAGCATGATCCATTTATAGGGCAATAAACTGTAGCATTGTGCTATGTGTCATACTTATTAGTACCCAAAACCCCCCTCCCGCCATATACCCACCCCATAAACAAACCCTTCAACAAAGAAAACTGTTGCCGCTGCGTTATCCAAATTATCTTGGTCAATTTGTTTTAAGCGTACAGCAGCTTCCATCTGGGATAATTTCCAAATTTCATCATAGATAGCATATATAAATCATTTAGAATGTGGGGATTTGGGACCTAAAAGAGAACTTGATAAATTCATGTCCTCTGATAAGAGAGAATGATGTTATTTTACTGCAGATAGTGTGAAAAGTTCCAATCATTGTTGACATAACTTTCCTACCGAATAATTGGTATTAGTGCCAGAATGTGTTAACTGTAAATATCGGGGATCAGGTCTGCTTGATTTAAACCTAGCTGTAGAATTTAGAAAACGAGCATGACAACTATTGATGTCTACTGGCCATAATAACCACCCACCAGGACTCGAAAATGAAGAATTAAATGTACCGTTTTGCACAATGCTATTTAATTATTCTGTGTAATATGTAAAATTCTGCCAATCATCAAAACGGGCAACAGAGGGAATGATCTGGGCATTCATTTCTTTAATTTTAGCCAATCCTAAACAAAGTAGTTTGCTGGACTGTTTCATCCAAGAAAATCATGTGTGGAATTAAAACCGGCTCGAAATAAAGTTTCCGTGCCTTGAACCTGCCAGGACTTCGTACCCCAAATTGATTTCAAATCAAAGGTGTCCTTCCAATAATCATAATCCTTAAGGCCCAACTGATTGATTAACATAGTAGAATATATAAGCTTAGTTTGAGTAAGCATATATTTCTTTGGTAGTGTTGGAGTTAATTTAAAATAATATGACATGGGGTTAGAAGCACCATGTCCCGTGAAGTAGGTATACTTATCTGTTTGCTTTTTGGAGGTGGGGATGTGGTCTACCAGTTCTATGTCGGAAATGGCATCCATAATGATGATAGCCGAACATATCAGCATAGTTAATGGAATTAAGGTATAGATGTTCTGATTCAAAAACTATATAATATTCTAATTCAGAAAGCATAAAATTTACAGTATCAACCTCCCAATCATCTGAATGTGACCCCGGTACTATTACATCACCCATAGACACTTTGAACACATATGGTATCTGCAGGATCTCCGTCAGACCAAATCTATCGAAAGGAACTTTATCCCAAACAATTCCATCAGTCACTGGAACAACCAAAAAGTTAACTAGGGACAAGTCTCTTTTCATTTTATGTGCTGAAGAATGGGGGGCCAACCAGTTCTGTAGCAGAACGTTCCGGGAGGTAATGGCCGTTGATCAATAGGAAGAAAACGGTCACAAATCCAATCCACATGAACGAACAAAAAAACCAAAGAAAGTACGATCCAGCCATATATCTAAGGAGGGACTAGATAAGTGTGTTTTAAGTAGGAAATGAAACACAAATCCGTGCTGGAGGCATGTACACAGCAGAACAACTTTCAGAAGAAAAATTTTCTTTATCCATATAGTACCCGGAGGTACTCAGCTGAAACACAGGAGGATGGGACTCGGCAGTAGGACTGTGAAAGGCCAACTCGGATGGACTCACCTACGATGGATCATTGTAAATGAAATCTGTTTTAGCAGACGTAACATTGGAAGTAAGTAATGTGTCAGGAAAATTGTCGACGGGGGACTCAGCCTCTCCCTCCCTCAGCCAGGGAGTAGCAGCGTCGATGGTGCTCACTGGCTGCATAGATAAGTCTTGTGAAAAAGAACGGCTATCTCATGGCATACTATTAAGTATCGGCCACATGGTGTAGTTTGACATGTTCAATGGAGACAAAGCGCTTGTCTTTAGATCCAGGAAGTGGTGGCAAAATCACAGTTCGTGTACCTTGAAGATCAAGGACCGGAACTGGAGCACGGTACATTGGCCCAAATTCCTTTTTGATGACCACCTTCTCTCGAACGAGATCTCTGATTTTCGGAAGCCAGCCAGAAACTGGAAGAGCACTCTCAGAAGTAGAAGGATGAGATGCAGGCGAATGTTTGCATGAGTTAGTGTCACGGAAAGCTTGTATGTCCTGTAGGACAGCACAATGGTTATCTTCATCAAAGGTTGCGGCAGCTGCCACAATGTCTGGACCATCAATGTCTGGAACATACATCTTGATACCAAAAAGCACTTTGTACGGGGTCCGCCCACCCAGAGATCTTTTAGGGAGGTTATTTAATGCTCGTTGAACCCCATATAGAAGGTGCAAACAACCACGCCCTGTGCCTAATACCGTAGCCGTTAAGGACTGCTTTAAGTCGCAGTTCATTCTCTCCACAACAGAATTACCCTTTGGTCTATACGGAGAAGAAAAATGCACTTGCACAACCATAGACTTCATGGATTCACAGTATGCCTTGGAGGCAAAAGCCGGACCTTGGTCCGAGTGGAATGAGCAGCAGGCATATGTCCTGATAAAGACTTGCAAGTATTTAATAACAGAGTGAGCGTCAGCCGAGCGCTGTGACCAAACCCAGAGAAACCTAGAGCAAAAATCAACTGCAACCAAAATATATTTGAGCGCAGTATCTGAAGAGTGCCGCAGTAATCTAAATACATACAGCTTAAAGGCTGACTGGAAATAAAAAGTTATGTCTGCGGTGGACGAGACACAGTTGAACATTTAATGTGTTGACATATTGCACAACATAAAACATATTTTCTGGTTTGTTGGTATAAACATTGCCACTAAAATCTTTGCTGTAAAAGGCAGATGGTGGCAGCCTTACCGGCATTCGCAGATGCTATACCTTCGTGTGCGGCTACAATTAAATCATGTCTGCGGTCAGCGTTGGGAATCATGCGATTGCCAACGCCAAGAATAGTTACAAAAGGAAAATTCTGTTTATCGATAGGAATATTTAGAAGGAAACCTTTCGGTATGGGGGTGACGTTTTTAAAAGCATTTACGGCAACCAAAATATCATTGTCTATACGAGTCTTGGAGCAAGTTAGCACTGCTATTTTAGCTGTGGCAACTGCATATTTGGCGGCTTCATCAGCCAAAGAGGTCCCTACGGCGTGAGCTCCCACATGTTGGTGACTTAATGTGTGTGTAACATGAGTGTGTAGCAATTAGCTTTAAAGTCTGCCACTTTAACCCAAAGCAACTTGTGCTTGATTGTGCTACCTTTGGAATCTTTGTAATCATTTTGTTTCCAAAAATGTAAATTATCATTAAAATATAGCACACAATAATACGAATCACACACTGTGGGGAATCGAGGATCCGTTTTTTCAAGTGCAAGAATTAAAGCTTTCAACTCTGCCAATTGCGCAGTACAGTCGAAGAGTATGTGTGAGAGTAATTTGGGGGTGAAAAACGTCATCGGAGACCATGCCTAAAACGATGGTGCATGCAGCAGAATATTGCTGCTTAGAACCTATTGCTGGTTGCGCAGATCCATCAGTATAAATGACGAATGTATATTGGTCAAGAGGCAGAATTGAAGAAGGCAAAGGATAAACATGTTCATATTGCAAAAACTCTTAAGTTTGCAAATAGGGGTCAAAGACAAAGTCAACATCAACTGCTGTTAAGGACGCCATCCATTGTATCCAACAAGGGTGGGGGGCTTTTGAATTAGGTATGCTAGCTTTTTTGACAGCCACTAAGGCAGTCAGTCGAAGCAAAACGCAGTTCTGCAGGTGAATACATATGCGATTTATAAGCAATAGGGACCGTTTCACCTTCGTTAAAGGTGACCTAAGTAAATCTAATTGCACCCGGTAAAACCCGGATGACTACATTTGTAGTATTAACACGGGTGTGTAAGTTGTGTGATTCAAGGAAGTCAGATTGCAAACATCTGAGTGTAGCAGTGTGTTCCGATGTCCAAGTGGAGGCGGAAAAATCTGGGTGTATTAAAGCATAAAGAGGTTTAATACATTGGGCATAATCCGGTATGTATGTCCTGCCAAAGTTTAAAAATCCGAGCAGAGACTGCAATTTTTTAAGTGTACCAGGAGGTTGCAATTGAGCATAATTTTTCTAGAAAATGAGGGGCAAGGCTCTTTCCCTCATTTGTCAGTTCATATCCTAAAAGGACACTAAGAAAAGCAATATAAGACTTTCTGAAGTTCAATTGATAACTGAGCTCAGCAAATCGCAAAATAATGCGAACCACTCTTGCCAAGTTGCGGTTCAATTAGTCATCAGTTCGGTAGATATCAGCATAGGATAAAGCGTCTGGGTTGATATCATGAAGAATCGACACAATTTGTGCTGCAAAATCGCCTGGGCTATTCTTATACCCCATAGGGAGTTGGGCGCAGCTCATTTGAATACCGAGGGTGCTAAATGTGGACCAGTCACAGCTCTCCGGGGCCAAATTGTGACTGAAGAGACCATTGGAAATATACAAGGTGATTTTATATTTTTTACAGACATTTTTATTATTTATTTTTTTTGGTAATCTTTTTATTGTAACAATGCTCATAAGACCATACTATACAACACTATGCACAAATAGCACCTTAGGGAACAATACAGACATCATCCGGGAGTTGCACATCAGTGAATAACAAATGTCTTTCATCAATACAATTTGACTATTCCGACACAAGGGCAACTGCCTCTCTGTATTTGCGCCATGGCGCCCATATTTTCTTCCATTTTCCCGTGCACCCCCTGCTTTTATATACCGTTTCTTCCGCTCTTTGACACCAGTCTAGATCCCGCTGCCAATCTTTCCATAACGGGGGCGCCCGCACCCTCCAGGCCCTAGCAATATTCCGTTTCGCTACCCCCGCCGCCAGGGCCAGCCATAGCTCAACATACCTCGACCAGTCGCTGTCCCCTTTAATCAGCAGGAGGAGCCACCTCGGGTCCATCGGGACTGGCACTCCTGCTACCCTGGACATAGTGTCCGTAACTTTCACCCAGAATGTACTAATCACCGGACACTCCCAAATGATGTGAAAGAAGGAGCCCTCTTGTTGACAGCCCCGCACACAGAGCGCCGACAGACACCTTCCCCATGTATAAAGATGAGTGCGAGGATAGTATGTGCGATGGAGGACTTTGAACTGAACAAGTCGAAACCGGGATCGGATAGCGATTTCCCTGGGCCCCTGAAGCGCATCCTGCCAGTCCTCCTCATCGAGGCTCCCAAGGTCCTGAACCCAGGCCGCTCTGAGACTGACCAAGGGATCTGGTATATTGTTTAACAATTTCCGGTAGATGGTGGATGTGGGTTTCTCCTCGATAGGGTCCAGTAACAAACGATCTTCCATCGGGGAATACTCCGGGACCACTGTGCCACTAGGTATGTGGGAGCGGAGCGCATGCTGGAGGCGCACATACTGATAGCTCTGGGAGGTGTGTAAACTGTACTCCTTCTGGAGATACTCGAAAGGGCGGATAGCAGCTCCCTTCCAGACGTCCCCCAGATAGTCCATGCCTATTTGCTGCCAACCCCTGAACCCTGTTAACGTCGCCACTTCCCTCAATAGGTCCCCCTGCCAAAGTGGAGTTTTCCCGGTGAGCTTGCCAGCCCATCCCAGGAGCCGATTTGCCTCCTGCCAGCAGTGAACGACTACCCTCGTATGGTCTGGCCACGCCTTCTGGGGTTTACGGGCATACAGGAGAGTTTCACAAGTGCCCCGTGGCATAACCATTCTGTCCACCCTGTAGGCTGGTTCGTTACTGTCAGCATACACCCAATCATTAACTACCTGCAATTGTGCCGCCCAGTAGTATAATTTGATATCCGGGACTGCCAACCCTCCGTCGTACACCCCCCTTTGTAATTTGTGTAGCGCTATCCTAGGGGACCGTCCGTCCCATAACAAGGTGCGCACCGCCTGAGAGATCCTCTTGAATACACTTGCGGGTATCGGATAGGGGGTGTTCTGCAGAACATACAGCAGCCTCGGCAGTGTGAGCATCTTAAACATGGCCGCCCTACCCATGAGCGAGAGCGGGAGAGTGCGCCAGTGGGCCACGTCCGCCTGTAGGCGAGTCAGTTGGGGCTCGAGATTCCTCTTGAAGAACTCCTGTCTATTACGAGTGATGTACACCCCTAAATACTTGAATCCTTCCAGGACCACCGGTGCGGAGCACCTAGACGGAACTCGAGGGGGAGAACCCGACAAAGGGAAGATCACGGACTTTGACCAGTTGATGGTATAGCCTGAATAGCTACCAAACAACTCAAAGAGGTGAACTACTCGGGCAATCGAGTGATATGGCCTTGCCAGATACAGGATGATGTCGTCGGCGTATAGAGATATACGCTCTTCCCATTCATCCGTTGCTGCTAGACCCCAAATCGAAGGGTCCCTCCTGATCCAATGAGCCAAAGGCTCCAGCGCCAGTTCAAAGAGGAGAGGGGACAGAGGGCATCCCTGCCTTGTCCCCCTCCGTAAGGAGAAAGCCCTAGATACCGCCCCGTTAACCCGCACCCGAGCCGACGGCCGCTCATAGAGAAGCCGTACCCAGCTGCAGAAGGTCGGCCCAAAACCCAACCGCCGAAGTACCATAAACCAGTATGGCCATTCTATGCGGTCAAATGCCATTGACGCGTCCAGCGCCATCAATGCCGTCTGAGTGTCACCCACATCCTCTGTCAAATACAACACCCTGTAGAGACGCCGAAGGTTATGACGAGTACTTCTGCGGGGCATAAAGCCAGATTGATCCACTTGGACTAATTCTGTGACCACTGAGAGTACCCGATCCGCCAGGACCTTGGCGAGAGCCTTCACCTCCACCTCCACATTAAGCAAAGAGATCGGCCGGTACGAGGCACATCTGTCTGTCGGCTTCCCAGCCTTGTGTATCACCACAATCATGGCCTCTCTCTGGTCAGGGGGTAAGTGCCCGCGCTTTCGGGCCTCCTTTAGCATCTCCAGCATGGGGGCTGTCACGACCGAGGCCTGCCTTTTATAAATTTCGATTGGAAGCCCATTCGGACCAGTGGCTTTGCCTGACTGCAGTGAGCTGAGTGCTTTCCCTAGCTCCTCTACCGTGACATCCACCTCTAGTCGTTTGTTCGTCTCCTCAGTCAACGTGGGGAGCGCAAAGTCCCTCAAGAAGTCCTCACAATCCTCTTCTGTTCTAGTGCATACAGGTGAGTACACCCTCTCAAAGTGAGCCGCAAAGGCCTCTGCTATATCTGTGCTGGACGAGCATAATTTGCCCGCTCCATCCCACACCGCCGCTACCCAAGAGCGATCTCTATCCCGGCGCTCCAACCACGCCAATAATTTGAGCGCCTTATCGCCTACGTTGTACAGTCGGTGTTGCGTGGCCAACGCATAGGCTCGGGCCTCGTTCTCGGCCAATGCCCTGAGGTCCCTCTGTTTCAGCTTAAGCCTGTGGCACGTGTCCACTGAAGGGGTCGCAGCCGCGTCTCCCTCTAGTTGATGAACCTCACTCTCCAGGAGCCGAATCTGGAGGGACTCCTCTTTCTTTTTCGCCCCAATAAGTGACTGAGCCAATCCCCTCAGCACCGTCTTGTACGCTTCCCATAAGGTAATCTGGGAGTCCACGGACCCCTGATTCGCCTCAAAATACAGCTCAGATCCCTCTCTGAGCTTATCACCAATTTCAGGGTCTCTGAGGCGCCAAGGGTCAATTCTCGGAAAAACCGCTCTGTTTACGACCGGGCCCCTAAGGGTGGTACAAACAGGGGAATGATCCGAGATCCCCCTAGCTAGGTGAGAAGTAGTGCCAAAACCCCCCATCTGGTCCGAGCGCGTAAAGAAATGGTCAATCCTGGAGAAGGACCCATGCCGTGCCGAGTAAAATGTATATTGTCTAAGTGTGGGGTTCTGTGCCCGCCAAAGGTCCCCCATTCCCATGGCAGTGACAAAATCCGATAGGCCCCTCTCCCCCTTCCTACCTGCGGGGGCATTGCACCGGTCCATCTCTGGGCACATAACCGCATTGGTGTCGCCACCCAAAAGTAGCGTTCCCTCTGGGAGGTTTGTCATAAACGCGCTCAGTTTGGGCAAGCACCCAGAATGGAGGCCAGGGGGTATATAGCACGAGCAGAACACCAATGTGCGTCCTTCCCATTCACCCGCCACTGCGGCGAAACAACCCGCCTCATCCACCCAAGTGCCCGAAATAACAAAAGGTAGGGTAGTACGTACCAGTATGCCCACCCCACGTGACCCAGATGTGAACCCCGAATGCACAACCATTTTGTAGCCGAATCGATCGAGGGCCGCCTTACATCTATTCCCCTTCAGATGCGACTCCTGAAGAAGGACCACATCCGGGCAGTGTCTCTTTACATGCTGCAGCACCAATGTTCGCTTGATTTTATTGCCCAGCCCATTAACATTCCAGGTCCAGATTTTCACCATAGCTGAGTCACCCATCGTATCGATACCTCAACCGTTCCCTCGGAGGAATTACTGTCTCAGACATGTCCCCCCGCGCAGTCCCCAGTGCGTACTGAATAAGATGGCCATGAGCTAACTCCCCATCCCCCCAACTCCCTCGGATCCCCCCCATCCAACCCCCAAACTCCCCCTCCCTGCCGCCCTGCCAGGTGAGTCCCAAACCACCCACCGAGAAAACTTGTCGCCCCGATAACACAACCAAAACCATTTATGAGGAAACGTGGGCTTGCAGGCCTAAGGAAGAGGTACCCAACTAGTGTCGAATCATACACCCCCATACTATATATCGCAGAGCTTCCCACATGCAACATTTCGTCCCTGTCCCGCCGGCCCCAGGGTCCAATAAAGAACAAGGACTGTTCGCGTCTCAGACATCGTCCCTTTCCAGGAGCGGACTAAAAACCCCGGCCCCTTTCTCCCACCCGTCATGGAACCAAACTAACCGGCCACCCATTCCTCGAAGCCCAAAGTCAAAGTTTATTCAGGGCCTACCACCTGACACAACGGTGCCAGAGCCGTTTCAATGTCACGCAGCCGTCTGCTGTTCTCTGCCACTGGTAGATCGCCCATCCTCCGGATCCGGCGCACGGCCCCCCCGGTTTGTTGCGGAGTTTGGCCGCCTCCCTTGCCGATCAACAGTTCGCCAGCCTTCTAGCCAGTCGCTGGCATCCGCTGGCGCATCGAAAAAGTAGGCCTTTTCTCCATCCAGGACTTTGAGTCTTGCCGGGAAGAGCATCATGTATTTCACGCCCTTGTCACAAAGTGCCTTCTTCACCCCATCAAAGGAGCGCCGGTGCCGTTGAACCTGAAGTGTGAAATCCGGGAAGAAACGGATGGTGGCGTTATCACGGTGAAGGTCCCCATGAGTGCGTGCCGCTTGCAATATGGCATCTCTGTCTCTGAAATTAAGGATGCGGGCGATGATGGTGCGAGGGGAGCCCCAGGTTTGGGCTTTCCTCCCAGGGCTCTGTGCGCCCGCTCAACAGAGAAAAAATTGGAAAGACGTTTAGGTTTCAGGTGGTTTAGGATCAGGTCCTCTACAAACCAGTCCGCCGATGGCCCCTCCATTCCTTCCGGCACGCCAACTATGCGAATATTATTACGACGAGCCCGACCTTCCTGGTCCTCCAGGCGAGCATGGATGGTGGCCTGGTTCTTTGTAAGAGCGGCCACCTGTTCCTCCAGCCTCTTCGTCCTCGATTGAAGGCCCCCCAATTCCAGTTTCAGCGGCAGAGACCTTCTCCGACATCTTCCGGAAATCCGCCCATAGGAGATTCACCTCTTCTGTCACAGAGTCCAGTTTCGGCTCCAGGGAAGTCTCTAATGGCCCTCATTATGTCTTTCAGAGAGGGATCCGGGCCGCTGTCCTCTGGGTCGTCGTTCTGACCTCCGCCCGTCGCACCATCCTCTCGGTTCATTGCGACAGTGTATTTGTCAATTTGATTGGTTTGGCCCAGAGCCCTGTTGCAACCCATGGTGGACCGGTAACCAGGATACAGCTGAGCACCAGCACTCCCCGCCTGGCCCTGCACTCGACGGACAGCTCCTTACCACTCAGCCACAGGGCAACCCACGTATCTCCAGGATCTGGTGGGCCCGTCACTCACGACAGGTCTCTGCTGCGCTGGCCGCTTTCACTTTTGAAATGTCTATTAAACAGATCCGCGCCAAATGTCCGCTGTCCCACCTGGACTCCACAGGTACTCGCACCAGTTCGTAGGAGGCAGTCCAGGAGACGCAATCAGGGCCCCTGCAAGGTGCAGTGTCTGTCAGAATATGGTAGGCCACCGGCCTAATGCAGAGGGGACAGCCACTGTCACAGCACGGTCAGAAACGCGCTCCAACGATCACCACAACCGCTAGACGAATGGGGGAGGGGCCGCCCACCAGTCACACTGTCTTTGTGGCCCCGTGCAGCCCAGGGCACCCGACCGGCACCGTCAACTGCCCGAGGACCAGAGGTACCGGACTGCAAACGTGGGGAAGGCCCCGGGTCTCTCCAGGCTTCACTTCACCCCACGGCTAATAACGGCTGATATCGGATGCGGCAGCCCCCGCTCACCGCTTTTTTGGCCCGCTCCACACGTCACTCCAGGGCACTCGTCCGCTTAGAAATGCGACTCTCAGCCGCTCAGGAGGGATTGGAAGCATGATCGCCGGCAGCCTCCGCTCACTGTTCCCAGGCGGGCGCCATTTTCCGCCGAGGCAGACTGGGAGCAGCGCACCGCGTTGCAACCTTCACGGGCGCTCGGAGCTGCTGCCGGACACCGTAGCGGATCGCCGCCACACTCCCACGACTGTGGGCGTCCTCAGTGTCCGCGTCGGTGATCGGATTGTGCCGGATGTCGAGGGTAGAACTTAGGTTGCTAGCGCAGCTAACAAACTACGCCGCCATCTTCCGCTGCTGCAGACCACGCCCTCACAGACAATATTATTAATCAGAACCCTACTATTTTGCACCTCAAAAGTGCGAGTGTGGCTATTCAAATGTCTATAATCTAAGACTACAAGATAAGAATTATCGGGTTTTAATACAGGAAAAAGAGAATTATTAATTTTAGATACACAGGGTTCAATAAATACCTGGTACTCCAGTTGAGAGATAATTTCTTTGACTAGTGCTTTAGCATCCCGTTTAATAAGTTACTGTGGTTGTACCCGAGGGGTAGACCGTATAGGAATAACGCGGTAAGGAGAGTCCTTATACCAACTTGTACGGTTACGAAAAAGTGCAGGGGCCAATGCAAGGGCCCATTCAGAGGCATAAGCTTGTTTGACTCTGTCAGGGACATGGTGTGAAAAAGAAGGGAGAATGACATCCTCATCCTGAGGATATGCAAGAACAAATGGTGGGGGCCAGTCTACCTCTGCCAAGAGAATGTCGTAAGACATAGTTAAATTGTCCCAGAAGATTGCTTTAATGGTGCGTTTAACGTCACCTTCAATTTGAATATCCAAGTGATACAGTCTGTCAGGTGGAACTATGGGGGTGTCCAGGGTTTCAACTGTAATAAATGTGTCCGTTGCTTTTGCCACCAGAAACTGGTGGAGATTTCGGCGTACTATGGTTACCTCTGCCAAGCTGTCGAGGAAAGTCAGCGCCCAACTCCTGTTCAGGTGTAGGATTCTCACCATCTGTGGCATATTTAGCAGTCAATGCTGAAACTTTCTTCTTTTGAAAAGAGGCTTTATGAGGAGAGGTTGTTATAATCTACTTGTGGGTTAATGCATCCTCCCTATTCTTGTTCTCTGCCTTGCTGCTCAGCCAATGGTGATGTCATTGGAATGTTCAGTGTGTTTGTGCTTGATGAGAATTCAGTTGGAGCGGATGGGCTGAGCAGCAAGGAGGCTGCTCCTGGTGGGGCATATTATGGATCTTACTATCAGCCTTTAACTTATATTTGAACCTGTAACCTGATGAATAAACCAATAACTTGTTTTCTACACAATCTGTCTACGAGACATCATTCAATTTAACAGAGGTCTATCCTCTTTCTTTATTTTCACATCAGACGAGCGTTGTGGCCCCCTTTTCAGAGGTATGTACTCTGGTGGTCTGCGATCAGATCGCCCTCCTCTATCGTACTGATGTTCAGATGAGCCCTGAAAGGAACGAGGAGAACGGGTGTCAGGGACTTGATACCTGCCAGGAGTTTTAGTTTTTACACGATCACGAAAATCGTATCGCCTTTCAGAATATTCAGGAGGTGGAGTACCTCCGTGCTGTCTAGGTTTTTGTTGTCTAGTTTTGTCCCATTGCTTTTCAGGAAATTCACAGGCCAGCCTGGCATCCTTATTGGAACCAGGCTTACCAAGAGGTGGGACTGTTGGTCTGGTTACCAAACGATTGCTTCCCAAAGGCGTATATACATCTGCAATAATGAGCTGCAACTCTTGTTCGCGGTCGGCAACAGCCACCTCGAAAAGACGGCGTATGGCCAAGGACACTACTTCACCTTTAACATTAGAAAGATTCATTTCGGAGACAACAGGAAAATTTCAAACTAGTTTCATTCCCAAATCGAGGGCAGGACCTGCCCCATCCTCATTTTGTATCTGTTTGGGGACGTTTGGTAGAACAACCATCAAGGGAGTGCCATGACAAAGAGTGTAAACCTTGGCAAAAATAGTCCTACAGGTATTGCAGTCTGCGATTATGGGAACCACACCATTGGGTTAGCGTATAGTAAGTATTCTGTGTTTGTGTAGGGGTCCCGTAAGGGGGGAAACAGCTTCTAGTTGATCTATTTTCTGGGCAGTCCAAAAGGGAATTTCTTCACGATTCGTGGACTGTTTGCCCATTACTAAATTAACAACAACAGGACTGATCACGGGCCCAGCAGGCTGTTGAGCCTGAGCCTGCAGGTCAATCCTGGCCAGACCAGCTAACAAAGTGTGGGAAATGAATTGTGCAAGAAGTCTGTACAGGCTGACTAAAACATTATATAAAACACACGTCTGAACCAAATTGAGCTCATTTAAATCGGGATATATGGGATACACCAGCTAACGTCGGCCATGTGGTCCCGTCATTACCTAAGAGGCCCATTCGAACATTACAAAGGACATGGGGAAAGGTGCCATTAAACCTGGTTTGGTGTTCCCAAACCGTAAGAGGAACTTCAAGAAGTGCATATAGACGATATGCAACCAGTGCCTGCGGCACAGTATAATCATGAAAAGTATTATCATTAGCGTCTACAGCCAGAAATGTGACCCAGGAATAAAAAACCTCAAAGCGGAACGCTGCATTCGCTTCCACTATAAAAATCAGAGGAGCGCCTTCAATAGGGACTCCATGTTGAAGTAAATGTTGAGTAACTGCCGGGTGGCAATTAACATTAATGGCCACAGGTTGAGCCATAGCCAAGTGGAAAATGATTAAAATGGTAGCACAATGAAGGTATAAACCTTTTAATATTAAAGCTTGAAAAACCAACTGAACTAGGGGCTACATAATAACTGTGGAGGAGAAACCCCTATCACCACAGACGTCTCTGGGGAAAAAGGTGCTAGGGTATTGTGGACAAGCACAAGCGCTATTCGGGGCTCCTGCAAGTAAGTACCAGACCAATTGTTGGTGGTGCAGGGATTGTGCTCTGGAACAGAACTACGCTTGGGACCATGGAACATCAGCATGTAGGGACTGAGTCATCATACCACCTCAGTATCCATGAGCCCTATCTTGACTACCTCTAGTGCCTCTCGTGCCCACAAACCATACCAGAGAAACAAGTGAATTGGCTTCCCAGAACACAACTCTCGACCGTCTCAGGGGTCGCGGTAACAGGACACATCCTTTCGCTCTCTCACTCGTACTTGTCCACTATAAAAGACGTATTACATGTTTTACATGAGCACCTCTTCACTGAACCTCTGTTGACATGATAACGCAAATAATTATTCCAAACTTGTACAAAGCACTCCTTAAGATCCTCAACTGGCATGTATTTCACAGTTCTGCCTCATTCCACTAGCGCTGCATCAAATGACAAAACTTTTCTTTGTTGTCACACACGATATTGAAAGAGTTTTCTCAAAAATTCCTTTGTGAGGCACTGTTAACATGTAGCCTTTAGGCTTGAAACCTTGTAAAACTAGCACGGTGCAGGTACACCCTTACCTCTCCTCCTTCCGTCCTAAGAACCGCTCTTCTCTGCAACTCCAGGAATAACCGGCAGAAGCTCAATTTATAGGTGAGCCCCACCCTACTGGCGTATCTCACGGCCTTCCGAGCGCGACATTCGCTAAGCATCAATGGACATGTAGTAACCAGGTATGCTGAAAAAGAAAACACTGTAAAGCTGCATTTCCTATTGTTAACACGCTTGGACCAAAACCTGATTAATCCAACAGTTCTTAATTTTGCCTTGCACCACCATGCTGCCAGCCATCCTCTTACTTTACTATATTTAGTGACACCATAAGTATTAAACTAAGTTCCTCCTTGTGTACCCTGATCTCTTGCAAACGGTGGCAACTGCATTGTTCTGGCAGCATTCATAGATGTAAAGACCCTTAACAGCATCTGATAGAGACTTCGAGCCGCAGATTCCTTACCTTAGATTTGCCCAGGCGTCCGACTGGATCTGGAAGATTTTTCGTGAGCAGTAACCCTGCGGCTGGTAGGTGGCGTTGTTCAGCTCTGCATGCGTTGTCCGCACCAGAAGTGACATCCGCTGCACCTATTTAGGGGCCACCTAGGCGCGCTGACATCAGTTCTTTTCTTTCCGCGCCAGCCAGTGCTGACCCAAAGAAGAGCTACCCCTTCAGTCACTGACTGGAATTTTTTGACTTTTTGTTGAATATTTTTGAGGTTTTTTCCTCCTGGTGTGGCAGGGATGTCCTCCAGGAAAGCCTGCTTCAAGCCCTGCAGAGCTGGTCATCGACCGATGTCGGTGACGCATCCACATCTTCTATGCCTGTGGTGTCTCGAGCGCGACCACGACCTGAAGTCATGTTCTGACTGCCGTGCCATGAATCCTAAGTACTTGCGAGAGTGGTCCCTGAAGATCTTGGCAGCTGGGTGGGTGATGCCGCGACACTCAAGATCCCAGTCGAGGTGAAGGTCGCAGAGTCAGAGATCCTCTTTCCACTCTAAATCCTCGGGACATTCGGGTAAGCCTCGACACAAGAAGAAGTAGTCGAATAGGTCTTAAACTGCTCCTCGTCCATTGCCCGACGAGACGAGGGAGCGTCGTCATTCAAGGCCTGGCTCCGCGGTAGAGACTGCGCCTGGGCCAATTCCGCGTCTCCTGCTTTCCGGGAGCAGAAGCGACACCCGCCCAAGTTTTATGAGGCCATGCGCCTCATATTAAGGCAGCCCGACACCACCGCTGCGCCTTCGGGCCTCCCGGGGTCAGAAGTGGCCTCATCTGTTTCCACGCTGGTGGCCCCCCGGCTCCAGTCGAGCCCCAAGGATCCGTTACCGGGTCAGCACCAGTCGTACCATGTCCACCTTCCCTGACGCAGACGCTCCTGGTGGTGCCATCCCCAATCTGATTCGGAGCCGGAGGGGCATCGCCCAGCGCCTACAGGAGCCTTACCTCCTAGATCGGAGCCTGAGTCCTTGGGTTAGGACTTGGGGAGGAATGGGAGGGGTCACTGGACCCTGAGGTATGCCAGCCATATGAAGAAAACCCTAACATGGACTGGTGTGAGGAACTAAGTGAAGCCAGTAGAGTAGATACTTCTCCAGATATTGGTATGCTTTCTCCCTTTACCGTGGCTACGGAGGAGGGAGCTTCTTATGCAATGATGGTGCGGAGGGCGGCTGAGGTCCTCGACCATCAGTTGCCCTCGGTGGCAGTCAAGACTAACGTCTTGACAGAGGTGCTGCAACCAGGAGTCCTCCCGTCAGAACCGCTACTCCCATTCAATGATGCCGTCACTGACGTCTGTTTGGGGACTTGGTCCAAACCCCACACAGAAGCTCCTAAGAATAGGACGATTGCCTGCCAACACACCTTTGGGGACTTGATCCAACCACACAGGGGCTCCTGTGACTAGGACGATCGCCTGCCAACACCCCCCCCCCCCACTCTCTCCCCCCCCCCCCCCCCCTTGGACCCAAACTTCCTTACCCGTCATCCTACCCCGGACAGCTTGGTGGTCCAAGCCTGGACATCCCAATACGCATTCCCTACCGCTCTCCCGGATATGGAATCCAAGAGGCTGAGTGGAGAGGTGTGGTGCAGCGGCCAGGGCAGCTGACTTCAGAGCACAGGGTTCACGGTTCGATCTCCGGCGGCAGCTCAGCTCAGCACCATGTGACTCTGGGCAATAGCTCACTTAATTTCCACTCCGGCCCCCAGCGCCTTGAGACCCGTAAGGGTGAGTAGCTGCGCTATATAAAAACTGACTTACATTTTTTTTTTTTTTTTTTTACTTACAGCCTTGCACTGGTGTCCGTGAATACCGCATGCTTTTTGGGCAGTTATTCCCACGCTCTGTGGGACATGGTTGCACAGCTGCTGCCAACGGTCCCGGAGGAGCCCGGGACGTACTCTCTCAGGCTGTTGCTGATGGGAGAGATGTAGCGAAATTCACTATCCGTTGTGGACTTGACACGACCGACTCTCTGGGCAGAGCTGTTTAGTCGACGGTGGCCTTGATGTGCCACGCCTGATTTAGGACGACTGGCATTTTAGGGGATGTACAATCCTCTTTTATGGACATGCCCTTTGATGGCAAGGCAGAATTGGCGCTCAAGCGCTTCAAGGACAGTCGGGCTACTGCTAGGTCATTGGGCAGTTCTTTTGTCCCACGTCACCCTCAATCTGCCATTCGTGGCTAAAGAAGGGCCTTCCAGCTGCGCCAATTCCCTCCAGCTAACGAGCCACACATGATCCCCAGCCTCTGCATGGCCAAGGGCGCTGTACACACAGACCTCGTGGGTCAGGCACCAGCAGTCTGGTCAGTCCACCACCCCCCCCTGCAGCTGCAGCCTCCCAACCCTCCTATTCTGTCCTATTACCAGCATGCGCCTCCAGCTGGCGGCAGGATTCACCATCACCTGCGCCACTGGCAGTCCTCATCGGACAGGTGGGTTTTGCATATCGTTAGAAGAGGCTACTCCCTTCCCCTTGTGAGTACTCCTCTCTCCATGCCACCATCTCATGACTGAGGATCATCTGTCCCTTCTCCGCAGTGAAGTCATGACTCTTGGCCAAGGAGCCATAGAGAGGGTTACAGTGACAGAAGTAGGCTATGGTTGCTATTCCAGCTACTTTCTGGTTCCCAAAAAGGACAAAGGCCTTTGTCCTATTTTAGATCTGTGGGCCCTTAACTTCTTTCTCAAGAAGGAGAAATTCAAAAGGCTCACGTCTTGTCTGCCCTGGACCCTGGAGACTGGATCGTAGCTTTGGACTTGCAGGACGCCTTTTCCACACTCCCGTCCTGCCTGCCCACTGGCACTGTCTGCGGTTTACAGTAGGCCACAAGCATTTTCCGTTCACCATGCTGCCTTTTGGCCTTTCCAGCGCCCCTCTGGTGTTTATCAAGGTGATGGCGGTGGTTTCAGCTCATCTGCGGAGATCAGGGGTGCCAGTCTTCCCCCATCTCGACGACTGGCTGGTTGTCGTCCCCCACCACCAGACTACAGTGAACCTCCTGCACTCTCTGGGGTTAACTATCAACAGATCTCACAGTAGTGACAGATGCGACACTCCTGGGATAGGACGGCCATTTGGGAGATGTGGAGATCAGACGACTCTGCTCTCTGGCGGAATCTGGACTACACATCAATCTACTGGAGCTCCGTGCAATCCGACTAGCTTTGAAAAGCCTTTCTACCCTCCATCAAGGGAAGGCTAGTGCAAGTGTTCACGGACAACACCACCGCCATGTGGTACTGCATCAAGCAGGGCGTACTGGGGTCATGGCTCCTTTGTCAAGAGGCCCTGCACCCTGGACATGGCTGGAACAGCAGGGAAAATCCCTGGTGGTTCAACACCTGGCAGGTTCCATGAACCCCAGAGCGGACGAAGTCAGCTGTTGATGCCTAGCGCGGAACACAAATGGCGTCTCCATCTGGAGATGGCGCAAGGTCTATTTTAACAGTGGGGAGAGCCTTGGTTAGATCTGTTTGCCTCCGTCGAACCCTCAATGTCAGCAGTTTTGCGTGTTGGAGTTTCCAAGGCAGCTCCTGCTCAGAGACGCTTTTCATCTTGAGTGGAGCACATGCCTCCTGTACTCCTTACCACCTATACCACTCCTGCCCAGCGTTCTCAAGAAGATCAAGAATGACCGGGCCCAAGTCATTCTTGTGGCCTCCGGACTGGGCACGGATAGTCTGCTATCTCGAGCTACTGAGCATGGCCATCGATCCTCCATTCAGGCTGCCCCTTCAGTAGGATCTTCTGTCACAGCAGCAGGGGAGGGTTCTCCACCCGAGCCTTTCCAGTCTCTGCCTTCTTGCGTGCAGATTGAGCGGCGACAGCTGACTGCTTTAGACTTTCCTCCCGAAGGCTGTAATGTCATCTTGGCAGTCAGGCAGCCCTCTACCAAGACGGTATACGCCTGCCATTAGAAAACAATTGTGGCATGGTGTGAAGAAAAAGACATTGATCCCCTTCCTGAAGTTTTACTCTTCATTATTTCCCTTGCCCAGCAGGGCTTTGCTCTGGGCACTCTTAAGGGCTATCTGTCAGCTCTTTCTGCCTTTTTGCAGCTGCCTGACCAACTCCCTTTGTTCGAATTCTCTATTGCACATAGGTTCCTTAAAGGTTGTTTTAATTTCTTCCCTCCTTCACCATTTATTATGCCTCTGTGGGACTTTAATCTGGTCTTAACCTTCTTAATGTGTGCTCCTTTCAAGCCTCTCCCTTGTTGTCCCCTCAGGCTTCTGACAATTAAAACAGCCTTCCTTTGTTGTGTATTTCCCACTAATCCATAGGACCTGCACGTTTGTGGACAACATAAACGTTGGGTGAGGTGCTTTGACTGAGTCCCGGCACCCCCTTAGTATATGTTGGCATAGAGACTATTTAGCTCACAGTGTCACCAGAAGCCGCCTTAACCCAAGCAGGGAGCAAATGGTTTCTGGCAACCACTGAACATGACGACCCTTGTCCCCTCAGTAATCGTGGTAACAGATTGAGAACCCTTTCGCTCAGTCACTCGTGCACTCTTGTTCTCTGAGAAATATACAGAGAATACCCAATGGGACGTTTTCAATCTATTTATTGAACCAATGTTATTCTTGTATAGAATATGTGTGCTGCGATAATCAATAGACAGAAGCAAATAAAAGTGATTACAAGCACCAAAAGAGTAAACAGGAGATACAGTTCCACCATGGTGTTAAAACAGTGTATATATGCAGGCATATAAAACAAAGTGGTAATCAGACATACTCCTACTATGCAATCCCTACTCTGTGTGTCTAGAGTGCATGTAGGTGTATAGCCAAGAATCCCCCCCCCCCTCCCCCCCGGGATGATCCAACCCCATTACCTGGCAGGAAAGAATGTAGGACCCCTTCTTGGTCACGAGCTGGACACCCAATATGGAGATATTAGGCAGTTGCTTGCCGAAGCCTCAGCATGCAGTGACCCCTCGATGTCAGCTGAAGTGTCTCCTTTACTAACCCCGGACATGCTTCTTTATTTAGAATAAAAAGCATCCTTGTGATGTATATGCAGCTTAGTGTTGTTATGGGTATATAGATAGCCCTTTCGCCCTGAGGATGAAGATGGAACGAAATTTGTACAACGTGCGCTAAGGCCTTGTACTTAGTATTCGAGGCAGCATGATAATGTTGTGCGAATCCATATGTGTAAGCAAAGCAGTTTTAGAGAAACTTATCCAACATTGTCATGCACGCACATATGTGCAAAAGGTCACAGTAAAATGTTATTGTACAGAAAAGAGGACAATGTAAACAAAAATGTGCAGCGTTGCTACTTGGGCCTAACCTGGGCACATAACACCTTGTGGCTATTACATCTGCCCGTAGAGTAAGTGAGCTGCAGGCATTGTCATCTACGCTGCTTTACTTCTCAGTCTATCCTGACAAACTGGGGCTTCACACGAAGTCCTTCTTTCTACCAAAAAAGGTCCCCCCATTTCACGTAGGCGAATCCATCACCCTTCCTACCTTTTACACTCCTCCACAACCCTCTAAAGAACTTCACCGTCTGGACCCAAAAAGAGCATTGTCGTTCTACCTTGACTGCACATGAGAGTTCCGGGTAGACAGCCAACTCTTCGTGGGGTATGTTGGTGCGAAGAAGGATCGGCTGTGCAAAAGTGGACCATCCCCAGATGGGTCGTGCTCTGCATCAAAATCTGCTTCGCACTTGCAAAGAAGCAACCTCCAGAAGGTTTGCAAGCTCATTCCACCAGAGCTAAAGCTGCGACCACTGCGTTAGCTCGCGGAGTCCCGTTCCTGGACATCTGCCAGACAGCAACAAGGGCTTCCCTGTACACATTCACCAAACATTACTGTCTAAACACTCAGGTCAATAGAGATGGGCACTTCTCCCGTTTGGTCCTGCAGGATTTCCTTGTCTGTAATTGGTCCGCAGTCCCACCACCGGGGATGGTATTGCTTGGGTATCTATTCTAAGGTAAGGAATCTGCGGTTAGAAGTCTCTGTCAGATGAACAAGTTACTTACCTTCGGTAATGCCTTAGACTATATCTAGCCGCAGAGTCCTTACCAACCCACCCATCCTCCCCCTATGCGAACAGATTTCTAGGGACAGGGCTGATCCCTTTCAGGACCCTAGTTTTCCACACCAGTGGTCATTGTTCTTCATAACTCCACATTTCTGGCGTGGAAAGTCGTGAAAAGAAACTGACGTCGGCACGCCTATAAAGGTGCTGCAGATGTCACTTCTGGCGCCAACTACGCCACCTACTGGTGTACAGGGGTACTGCTCATAAACTCTTCCGGATCCAGTCTGACGCCTGGGAAATTCTAAAATAAGGAATCTGCGGCTAGATATAGTCTTTGCCAGATAAAGCGTTACCGAAGGTAAGTAACTTGTTCACCAGGGCCTCGAGTACCAGCGCTGACCGTGGCGACAGCAAGCATCCCTGTCTAGTTCCCCTGCGCAACTGGATAGGGCTTGATATATCCCCATTTACCCGAACTCTGGTCAATAGATAAAAGTACAGGAGCCTGAACCACCTGCAGGCGTTGGAGCCTAGCCCCATCTTATCTAATACCCCAAAGAGATATGTCCATTCCAGCATGTCAAATGCCATTTCTGCATCTAAGGCCATTATCAGTGTTGTCTCTCGAACTCACTGAGTATACTCCATGCACCGGTACAGCCATTGAAGATTAAGTTGTGTTCCCCTGTTTGGCATGAAACCCGACTGGTTCGGATGAAAAAAAGTCAGGATCACAACTGCAGCCTGATCGCCAAAACTTTTGCAAGGATCTTGGCCTCTGCGTTGAGCAACAAGAGGCACACATGTCCCGTCGATTACTCTCCTTTAAATATAACCACTATCGTGGCTAGACTTTGGTCATAGGGAAGCTGCCCCTCTGTAAATAATTCTTCAAACTTGTGGCGCATGTGTTTTGTTAATCTACTGCCATGCTTTTTTAGAGCTCTATGGGTTTCCCATTTGGACCTGCCGCTTTTCTGTATTTCACTGCATTAATGGCTGTAATAATCTCATCTGCTTTTAACTGGACTTCTAAAGCTTGCCTATCATCAGGTAGGAGTAGTGGAAGCCTAATATCTTTGAGGAAATCAGCCACTTCCTCTTTCAGGCTTTTCGGCCTGAACTCCTACGTCTGTTTTTTAGTAATCTACAAATACCTCAGCCACTCCCTTGTTTCCCCAAACCAGCTATCCAGAAGCCGATCTCACCTCTGCCATCCAAGTCTTCTCATGCTCTCTGCGGCTCATGCATGCCATCAAGCTACTGGACTTATTACCCACTTTGTAAAGTCTGCGCGGTAAGGCTCGAAAGCTAGAGTGGGTGCCATCTTCAGCCACATTTCTGTATTTCTTCTATTTCAAATGGAGAGGATGTTTCTTCTACTCATTCTTGTGCTTGCCAAGTTCCCTTTCTAGTTCAAGGATTTGAGCCTCTACTATGTCTAGCTTAGCTCAATTACTCTCTCGACGCCTCGCAAATAACATTTCCTGCCTTTTCACCACTGTTTTATATGCCTCCCAGAGTGTAAACCTTGACTGAACTGTTCCCAAGTTTTCGGTGAAGTACTTTGTGTAGCTTCTCCGTGAGTTCCCTATTTTTCAGGTACCATGGATCCAGGTAGCATCCCTCTCTGCCCCCACCCTCCTTCTCAGCTCAACCCAAATTGGGGAATGGTCTTAGGTTCCCATAGCCAAGTCTGTGCATGCACTAAGCGACCTATATGGAAGCTATGGGTTAATAAATAATCAATCCTAAAGAGACAGCTGTGGCACCTGAGTAGAAGATGTAGGTTCTTTTGTTGGGGTTCTGTACCCATCATATGGCTCTATAAAATGTAACAAAAACTCACCCTCTGCCCTTGACTTATCTCTGTCAAATTCTTCACTAACTACCAGATTGAAATCACCCCAAGCACTAGGATGCCCTCCAGCAGCTGCAACAAAACGGAGCTTATTTTTCCTGACACCGGGGAGTGTAATTTTGGTGGCGCATTCACTGAACATAGACTAAATGTGTTACCTCCCCCTTGGTCCCATCAGCATCACCTATCTCCCTGATCCATCTACCCAAGTTTTGTGAGGAAGGTAAGACACACAGACCTGCCAACTCACACGGTGCCACCTTGTGTCACACAATTTCGGCTCCCTTCACACGGTCACCCTGTGAGGAGTCAAAATCACATAGCCGCAGGGAAAACTAGCTGAAAACCACTGTAAACATTGGATTTCCAGCATGTTTTCAGAGGCTGTAAGCAGCCAATGTCCATAAAAGGTGTGAAAACACCCCAGGACTTTGGCGACAGCCCCGATGACCCTTTGTTTTTTGAGAGGCTGTGGGGGGGTGGGGGTTGGTGAGGGAGGGACAGAGTGCCCCTTAGCTCTTGGCTCAAGGCCATGCCCCCTCAAAGGCCCGCCCCCTCTTCACACACTGAAAATATTTTGTAAGTTGCCAGGTATGTTTAAAAAAAAAAATCAGTATCCCCAAGCCCCTAGAATTGGCGGTATACCCGCAGTGGGCCAGAACCGTATACCCGTATGTCTTTAAAGTTCTACAGCTATTTCCTCTTAAATGTGTCTCTTGGACCACAGCTATGTCTAGACTATACTGCATGAGAAATTGCAGAACTACCCCCTTTTTATTACCCAATCCATTAACATTTCAAAATAACAACTTCAATGCGTTTGCTACAGCCACTGGGATCCACTACACTCCTCCTTGGAAAATGAACTGGATAGCCCTTATTTCTGATTACTTTCCTCATGTCACATGATGAGCTACCAATCCCCACCTCCCCATGCTGCCTCCTAGGTGTCGGAGTAGATAAAACAAAAAAATATTGATTAACATTACCTCATCGTCCCCTCCTTCGCTTCCCTTCATTACACACATGAGGCATTCCTGCCTCACCAGACACCCATACCACGTGATTTGTATCACCCAATAAAAAGCACCCTACTCCTGGTTCTGTGTCTTACCACACGCCGGCCGTGTGCAGTGCTACGGTAGTTTGTTATTTCTTTTCCTGGATTGCGGCGACATGTTCTGGTGATAGGTATGCAGGTTGGGCACGGTGGGTTCGGCCAGATCAGCATGGTAGCCGTGAGGCGCTGTGCCAGGGAGTCGCGGTGACCTTTTTGCCAGCGCATCTGTTTGCGAGCCGGTAGACAAGGTTACCGGCTCACGGTGGCTGGGGCTGTGCTTCTGGGTCGGCAGCCAGCCAGAGAGGCTGCAGCTATTGGGGGATGGCGCGCCTCCTCTGCTGGCAGTTGTTCTCATCTTACAGTAAGGGCTTTGTGTGAGGCCGTTTTTTAATACGTTTTCCTGCACTTGTGTACATGGGGCATCGGTTGGTTGTTTAACCACCTTCCTTATTGGTACTATGACTGTTTGTTTTGTGTCTGTGTTCCTGATTGGTCCCTTGTGGGGTTTGCTGACTATTTGAAGGGGGCTCCCTGTTCTGTGCTCATTATTGCTATAATGGTGCGGAGGCGAGCATCCAAGCCCAAGCATGTTTTGTCATCTTCTGAGGAGGATGAGCCTATTCCTGCTCGCTGGCGCAGGTCCAGGGGCCCTGCTGATCCTTCTGCTTTGCTATCTGCCTCTGAGGTCCAGGCTGTTGAGGCTGCTGTGGCCAGGGCTTTGGATGACAGAGCTAAGCCCAGGGCGCAGGGGCTCTCGTTCTGCTGTGGGTTCAGTGGATTCCCGCTCTGGGGAGTACTCCACTTCAGAGACTGAACGCCCTTCCACCTCTACTGGAAAGTTTGTGTCTAGAGAAGAGATCCCAGACATTCTGCAGCACATCCGGGTGAATTTGGGTTTTGCCAAATTCTCAAACTCTGAGGCAGCGGAAGGCATGTTCCCACCATATGTTAAGCCTCCCGTTTTTGCTATGCCATTTTGTGGCCGAATCAAGGACTTGATCACTGATGAATGGCGAGCCCCGGAACGCTCCTCGGTTCCCAGGTTTCTGCAGAAGCTGTATTCACTGGAGGAGGGTGAGGACTCTCTTCTACACGCAGTTATGGTGGACGCCATTCTGGCCACTATGATGGGTCGTACTGCAATTAATCCTGAGGATTGTTCTCCTTCTGATGCTACCGACAATAAGATTAAGGGGGTGCATAAAAAGGCTTTCTCCACAGAAAAGCTGACTTTAAAGGCTATTTCTTCGCCGTATGTGGCTCGGTCTCTTGTTTCCGACTTTGAGAAGTTGGCCACGGTGATTCAGGAGTAAACGGATTGTTCTGAGTTGCTGGTTCACATAGAGCAACAGGCCAAGTTGCTGGCGGACATGTCTTTGGATGTCTTGAAGTCTTCGACCATGGCGACTGGCTCCATGGTGTTGACTCGGAGGAATTTGTGGATGCGTAATTGGAAGGTGGACTTTTCTGAGAAGTCTTCTCCCCTGAAGATCCAGTCTGAAGGTAAATTGCTGTTTGGGGATCAGTTGGACAGCATGATTACCAAGGCTTCCATGGATCGTAAGCATGCTCTGCCATACAAAGGGAAGGCTGCTTCTTCTTCTCATCACTTTTGGAATAAGCCTTCTTCCTCTTCTTCATTTCATTCCTCCCGGAAGCCCTCCAGGCCTTTATTGGAGCATCGGAGGAAGTTCCAGCGCAAAAAGTTGTCGGCCTTGGTCGGGGCCAAGGATCAGCAAAATTCCTGCAAGAGGAGGTCCTGACAACTATTGCAGGGGGATGTCATTTCCTGTGGGCGGAAGGATTTTGTTTGTTCTGGACGCCTGGAGTCGGGATGTGAGGGATCATTCGGCCTTCAACATTGTCAGGAGGGGCTATTGTATCGACTTTGTCACTGCCTCCTGGCTGGGGCACCATCCGTACTCCTATCCTCAGGACCCGGATAAGAGGCGGCTCTTCTCGAAGGGGTTCATGCTCTTCTGGAGGAAAGGGCAATTGTTCCGGTTCTCGTGGAGAAGCAGGGACTGGGTTGCTATTCGATTCTTTTTCTAGTTCAGAAGGTGTCTGGTGGTTTCAGGCCGGTTCTGTATCTGAAGAGAGTGAATGGGTGGGTCAGTACCGTTCATTTTAAAATGGTGACCTTACAGTCCATAATTCCCTTGGCCGGTGTCCGGGACTTTATGACTTCCAAGACGCCTACCTCCATGTTCCCATTGCTCTAGATCAGAGGTTTCTGAGGTTTGCGATAGGGAACTGCCACTTTTAGTTCACTGTATTGCCATTCGGTCTGGAGTCCGCCCGAGGGTCTTTATGAAGCTGTTGGCTCCTTTGGTGGCGGTGGCTCACCATCAGGGGATCTTCCTTCATCCTTATCTTGACGATTGGTTGGTCCACGCCCCCTCAAGCCTATTGGCTCGCAAACACCCGGATGGTACTGGACATTTTGCAGGAGCATGTTTTTCTTATCAATCTAGACATATCCTGCCCAGCAGAACCGTTTCTTTATTAGGGCAAGGTTTCGTACCGATTTGGGCGTGGTCACGTTGCACGAGGTGGGGGTGGTGAGGATCTGGTCCCACATTATGGGTCTTTTGTCCAGGCCTGTCCAGGTGGTGGCGCGTTGGCTCCAGGTTCAGGGGGATCTGCTGCGACGGTGTTACTGGTTCCCTGGGCTCGCTTTCATTTGCACAAACTGATGGCTCACATCCTGGCACATTGGTCTCCCAATTGTCTTCCCCTATCTTCTCCTATTCCTGTCTCCCCTCAGATCCAGGTGGACCTGGGTTGGTGGCTTGTCAGGGAGCATGTTCTGATGGGTGTCTCTCTCTCCCCTCCTGCCCCCTTGATTGTCACGACGGATGCCAGTCTGTCGGGTTGGGGGGCCTGGATGGGGGAACATCAGGTCAAGGGACCTTGGTCCCAGTCTCAGAGCAGGAGGTCTTCGAATTGGATGGAGTTGGAGTCTGTCCGCTTGGCTCTGGAGGGGGCAGTCGTTATGGTCAGGACAGACAACGTTACGGCCATGGCTTATGTGAACAGGCAGGAGGGGACTAGGTCGCCTTCTCTGGCTCTGGTGGCGGACAGTTTGTTTCGTTGGGCGGAGTCTCATCTGTTGGGGGTGTCTGAGATTCATATTCAGGGGGTCTCCAACACTGGTGGACACTCAGCAGGGCCATTCCATCATCGGTGGATTTTTGCCTCCGCCAGGAGCTGTTTATGGAGCTTACGGAGCAGTGGGGTGTCCTTGTGATAGACATTTTTGCGAGTCTTCTCAATTCCAAGGTGCCGCTGTTTTGCTCTCGGATCCGGGAGAGACAGGCTTGGGCTGTGGATGCGCTCTCCTGCCGGAGGCCCCAGGGGCTTCTTTACGCCTTTCTTCCCTTTCCTCTAATTCTCAAGTTCCTTCTCAGGGTTCGGATGTTGGGGGCGTTGGTCATTCTTATTGCCTCGGCTTGGCCCCGGGTCTCTTGGTTTCCTCTCCTTGTGGAGATTAGGAGGGAGGAGGAGTGGCTGTTACCTCTGACTCCTTCCCCCTTTGTGTGCCCGGTGTTGCAGCAGGATGTTCTGTCCATGATGCGGTTAGCGGCCTGGAGGTTGAACGGCTAGGTCTGCTGCATAAGGGGGTTCCGGTTAGTTTGGTTCCGACTCTGCAAGCTGCTACGCGCTCCTCTACCAATAAGTCTTACTTTGGTACACTGGTGTTCTTTCAGTAAGTGGTGTCGGGTAAGGGTTTGGACCCTACTTCTTCTGACTTGTTTGATGTGATGCTGCTTCTGCAGGAGGGGCTTCTTTGGGGTTGAAGGTTGCCACCCTTAAGCTTCAATGGGCTGCTATTAAGGCTTTTCGTAGTTTTTGGAACAATCTGTCTGATCCCAATGGTTTGGTGGGGTATCTTTTCAAGGGGTTGAGTAATGTTCTTCCTTCTTCTCGGAAACACTTTCCTTCGTGGGATCTCTTTGGTTTTGGGGGCGTTGATGGCTCCTCCGTCTTAGCCCCTGGAATCTGTGGATTTGCATTTGTTGTCCCTTAAGGCTTTCTTTTTGTTGGCTAGGCGTTTGTGTGAGCTGGGTGCTTTGTCTTTTAAGCATCCTTTTTGTAGGCAGGTTCATTTTGAGGCCTATCCTTTCATCCTAAAGTTGATTCCCAGTTCCATACGGACCAGGAGTTGATTTTGCCCTCCTTTTTCAAGTCTCCTTCTAATGAGGAGGAAATGCAGCTGCATTGTTTGGATGTCAGGAGGGCTCTCCTGATTTTTTGGCTAGGGTGGCTACCCTTCGGCTTTCCGATTCCCTGTTTGTGAATTTTGGCTTGGTGAATAAATGGTTACGATCTTCCACCTCTTCCTTGAGTCGGTGGGTTAGGACTCTGATTTCTCTGGCCTACAAGGCTTCTAATCAGGTTTTTCCCTTGGGGGTTCAGCGTAGGTCCACAAGGTCTATGGCTGCTTCTTGGGCTGAGGTCCAGGGGGCTTCGATTGCTGAGATCTGCAGTGTGGCCACATGGGCTTCCCCTTTGACTTTTGCCTCTCATTACCGGATTGTGCAGGAGGTGGACCGGTCTGAGGTGTTTGGGTCTAAGGTATTGTCTGCTATGGTGCCTGAATAGTGGTCCATTACTTTTTGTCTGTATTATTAAATAAACATGTTTTTGTGCATTACCAATTTTAGTTGTCCTGTTTGGCTTTGTACAACTCGTGTGTAATAAAGGGAAGCGAGGGACGGGACGATGAGGTAATGCTTCAATTACTTACTGGTAATTGCATTATTCTGAGTCCTCTTCCCTCGCTTCTATTCATTACATCCCTCCCTCCCACCCTGGTAGTCTGGGCCAACCATTCATTGGTGTGGTGTCGGGGTACGTGGTATTACAGGAGGAAGGAGGGTGCTTTTTAGTGGGTGATACCAGTGGCGGCCGGCACTGCTCACGGGTGGTGGGGCGGGTGCATAGGGGGGGTGGCGCAAGCGCGGGTTACAATGTAAAAATAAAAAAAATAACACTTCCCTTGCCACAGGGCCCTGCGTCTCTGCTCCTGCTCTCCTGCCTCCGACTCCAGAAACAGGAAGCAGGCAGCCAGGCTCTCTCCCATAAGCCAATCACAACGCTGCAATGCAGTCACGACGCTGAGGCAGGGGCTGGAGGCATGGGCATGTTCTCCAGGCAGGCTGTAATGCAACCTGCATGGAGAACAGGGAAGTGTAATGACTGTTTTGGGCGGCCCGAGAGGGCCAACCAAACAGTCATTACGCACTTAGGAGTTGGCAAACCACTCCTCCCCTGCAGAAGCCCCGCCCCCTCACACAAAGCTGCTGCAGCAGGAGGACAAAATAAAATGATAACATTGTTGTTATCATTTTATTTTTTCCTTTCTTTTACTGCTGCAGAGCAGTGGGGCGACGCTCCCCCGCCTTAGCGGAGGAGCCGCCACTGGGTGATACAAATCACGTGGCATGGGTGTCTGGTGAGGCAGGAATTCCTTATGTGTGTAATGAATAAATGCGAGGGTAGAGGACTGAGAGTAATGCAATTACCGGTAAGTAATTGAAGCATTCCCCACCTCGCTGCCACGCACTGCAGGTTCCAAACTACTTGCCCCCTGAGTGCTTGTCGCCCAAAAGGTGGTGCATCCATCATCAGTAACTTTTGTCCAAACTGTGTACTATACCGCGGTATGTATTTACCCCAAAGCAACAGCATGTAATATGTCTTCTATGTATAGCTCAGTCACCAGAGTCTTGAGTATTCCACGTCTTGTCTCAAATATTTGCCCTCCGGCAAGCCTCTGAACACAGATGGTGACATTTTTTACTTAACAGGTCGGCCAATGATCTGACCTGGCCCCGCAATGTCCCTGCTCGTCCGACCTCCCCCTCCACTGTCCGGATAGTCGTCTTCCCTTCGTGTACGTGTCTGGTTCCTTCAGGGCACAACCTGTCCCTTCCAGTCTCCCCTCCCTCATTCTGACAGTGTTGTTTTCCCGCTGGTTTCCCGCCACTCCCAGCCCTCTTCTGTGGTTCCTAAGCACCACATCCTCTCTTCAGCAATGACCTACAGCCCAGCGGGAAAGATCATCATGCATGTCATTTCTCGGGCCCACAGGACTCTTTTCACTTCATCAAAACTGCGTCTGAGAGCAGAGAGTGAATCCGCATGGTGTAAAGATTAGAGCGAGCTGTTAGGAAGCGGGCGAGGACATTTGCAAAAGTGAGTGGAAGACGAAGAGAGGAGCAGAAGGAATAGGTGGAACGAAATGTCTGAGAAGTGCACAGAGGTCAGCCCGTCCAATCAGAAATGGAGAGAGTGAGTAAGAAATGGGCTAGAGAAGCGAGAGAGCTGGGGGAAGCAGGGACTAGGTAAAACCAGAGGAAGGTAAAGATGGGGCAGAATTAAAAAGATAGAAGAGTGAAGTGGGTGCAGAGAAGAGAGGCTAAATGTGCTGATATATACGATGCAAAAATACCCTGTTAATACTGGGCAATTCAGATTTTGGTGTGGTAATAACAAAACACGTTATTCCCCATTTGCTGTATCTTATCGAGTGAGAAAAACTATAGAGGGACTTCGTCAACGCCAAGTGAAGTTTGAGTGTTAAGGTTCCTCCAGAATTAACTGCTTACGTAAACTGTGGTAAAATTTCCATCTGTCATTCGAGGAGCTATGGCATTGAGCCATGAAAATTGTACTAAAACAGTTTAGTTCAGTTTAATTATAGATTATTCTATTTCACCTTAATATGCACATGACATGTAAGACATTGCAGAGAATAAAGGAGCTTAAGAAGCCCTCCAGACCAAGAAACAAAATAGTGCTTTGAATCGTACATCAACTGAAACTATAATTCGCTTGCTAGGTAGATTATTGAGGGGTGCACTTGATGCAGTGATCTGGGTAACTTTCAAGTCACAGGTTCAAATCACAATAAGGTAGAACAGGGGTTGAGCACCCACTCTAGAGGTCTGTGACTATCCCACAGGTTACAAGTTTCAATCTTAGTAAAACAGTGCAATTGGTGAATGCATGTGGCCGAGAACTGAGTGTAAAGTATAGGTCACAGAGCCCAGTACTGTCAGGTTAATGCTCTAGTGCAGGGATATGTCTGTAAATTGAATTTGCAAAACAATCTGATTAAGATGATTCAGAGCTCATTTGCCTACTACAGAGTTCTGTATGTCCGCAGCATATTACGTTTTCTGGCCCCAGTATAACTGAGGAGAGTAATTTGCCTGCTACAGATAAACGGTTGAAGACTCAGTTAAGTAGCTTAGGTGGTGAGTGTGCCTGCTGCTGAGATCAGCATGTATCTTGCAGATCACAGTTTGAATCCCAGTGGGACCAACTCAGTCTTTCATCCTTCTATGGCCGACATAAGGTGCAACTTTGAATTAGGTAAAGACTTTATAAAAATAAATGATTTCTTATTATAATTTCATGCCAAACTGCAATTTTAACTTTATTAGTCCCAGAGACAATAGTAAATGTCTACCTTCCAACTTTACAGGGTTGAAAAGAGAGCCACTGTGATGATAAAGAGAAACAAAAACCTCCAGTTCCTGCTAGAAATGCATTTGCAGAGTGGATTTTAAGGTAGACAAAGAAGTAAAACTTACAAAAATGTGCCAGACTGCCAGTTTCATAGGTACATTCTTGGAGCTCTCAGAAAAGTGAATGCGTTGCTTATTTACAAACTTTAGATTGCAAACTGTCAGTTACCTAGCATTATTAGGGTATAAGTATGAAGTGCACAAAGCGATGAATGCTTTATATATTTCTCATCTCTCTCGATAGCCAGGTCTCTAAAGCAATAAGGTTTTATGTTGAAATTTCACTATTGGGGGTGAAAATAAGGAATGCTTTTGTGTTGAGGAAATAACTAACATCGTTTTTCATTACATCCAGGCATTTTTTGAGGTTATGGTTTTCAACCTGTTAAGTGGATACGTGCTGGTGTCCAAGAAAAGGAGGAAAGTAGAGGGCCGAGTCGGTGAGGTACATTAGGAGTGTGAATGGGTAGGGGGCACCCCTAATCGTATCTTACAGGGTGACACCCACAAGTTTTGTTACGCCACTGTAGCCAACCATATTTAGAGATATTCGCCTGCCTGGCAGAGATCTCTGTGCCTCTACTACCCCGGCAGTCCTCTGAAGATACTGAAGATTTGCTGTGCAGGTGCCCACACAGCATTGTTTTCTGCTTTTAAAAAAACAGACCCTCCAAGCGGGAATATGGTTTTGAAAAACAAAGAAATGTCCCCTAGGCACTGTGCATTTTCTCTGAGTGTGTGAGGGTCATTTAATTGTTTTCCCATCTGGGACCGCTAGGCTTTCCCGACAATCCCAAACAGGAAAGTCTATCTGAACATCTGCTGTAAATAGGAGGTATGGCCTGAGGTACTATGACTGATGGCCTGATGTTAGTCGAACCTTTAGTCAAGCGTTTCCACTGGCGGAGGATCCAGGGGCAGAAACATGATGGTTCACCCAACTCAATAGAGTTGGCGAACTGGAAACGTGACGGACAGGGTACTCAACCATGTTTTAGGCGTAGTCCTGTTTCTGCCAAACTCTAAATAAAGCCAGTAGTCTTTTTTACAGTTCAGTTAATATAACTTCTAAATGTTAAGTATCATAAAAATGATCAGTTTGGGAAAAGAACAGAGGCAGATTTAAGTTCAGTTGTTATGGCTATATAACAGGTTTGAAGTATTACAAAATTTGAGACTAATTAGCAGTGCTTTCTTAACAAATGCACCAGTGGCTTCTATGACCTCCTAAATATGACTTTACCCCAGTAAACCTATTGCATGCCATCTGTAGGCGATGTTGAACTTTACAAGATAAAATTAAATGCATCCGATCTTCTGTACTCTCAAATTTATAGTTGGTCTGTATAGGCCTCTTCCTTTTGATTATTTCTTCAGATGTGGCTTGTGTCTCCCAAGGGGACTGCGTTACACCTTAAGTGGAAAAGGTTGGGTATAGTCTCCAGAGCACGTATCTCATTTGGCTACCTTGCCTTATCAAAGCAATGTATACACATACTCTAAAGAGACAAAGCACTCATTTACCAACTCCTTTACCAGACATGAAGTTGGCAATAGATATGCTGATGAGTTTCACGGATCTGAGAGGTTCTTTAACGGAGCCTTTTGCTCTTCCTCCTTGGATCATACTGAGGCAACTGCATCTCTCCAGAGTACTTGAAGCATGTTTTAATCAAGAGAGGTACTGTGGGGCAATGTAGCTTAATATTTCAGACTCTAGAGCTAATGAGGTGAAGTTTGATTTACTTTCTAATATGGCCTTTACAGCTGAGCTGATTTCACTCTTGACTGGAAAGATATCCGCTCCTGGCCTTGTGCTTCCTTTGGTGCCTGCTTCATGGTCCCAGGAATAGTTTCATAAATGTATTCTATATCCCTTCCACTAATTAGATTGTGGTTGTGCCCTAAACTTCACACCTATAGCAGATCACAGATATACCTTTCATGCCAAAGTATTAAAGGGGAATCCATTCACCAAATGTATAATGAAAACGATGTAGATCCCTCATGTTAGCTAATGCCGTCTTCACCCTTGTGGTCCACTTCCCATCAGATCTAAAGATCGATCCAGGGTGAGAGCATTCTTTAACAGACTCCAGTCCTGATTTTGAGTTTGGCGTATGGGTTCACCTTTACAAAGGTGATGGATATCCCAACCATCATATTACAAGTGCATTAGGATATAATACACTTGTAATAAGGCAGACTGGATATCTTTCACGTTTGTGAAAGAGTACTCGTTGCCAAACTCTAAATCAGGTGCTCAGTCTTCTTATTAGCATGGCAGAGTCTTTTAATTTTACCTGTGTGGACCATTGCCAGCTTGCTTTCAACCGATTTAGGACCTTCCCAGCTCGTCAAGGACTCATGCACAGCGCAGGACACTCTCTAGACGCTATCTTTGCCTCTGGCAACAGCATCAGCTACCACTCCACCTCACCACTCCATCATCCATTTCAAAATATCCATGCCACAAACCAAAGCCCCCATCAGCATCATCCTACACAGACAGAACTGTAACAGAATAACAGACCTACACAGCACATTCGAAACCAACCAAACACTACCGTCAATCTAGTTAAGGACATCACAAATGTCATCCTGTGGATTTCAAACTGTGCAGACGCTCTTGCACCCATCAAAACTCACAAACTCTGCAGAACCAACAAACGGGCCTCTCGGTACACGGGAGAACTTCTGGACTCCAAAAGATACTGCAAACAGCTTGAAAGGAAATGGATAGCCAACCACGACGCCAACGCCAGATAAACCTGCAAGGCTGCACTCAGAGAAGAGAAGATCCCTAACTGAATGATCAAAGCCAGCTCCAACAACAGCAAAGACCTTTTTGTTGTCATCAAGGAGTTCACTACCCCAAAACCCTCAGCCAACTCCATCAATCCCTCCCAGGAACTCTGCAACAACCTCTCCAAGTTTTTCCACAGCAAAATTAAAAAGATCTACAATAACTTCAAAAAACAACCTGACCCTAAAGATATCACCAGCAACCTGCCCACCGTTCACTCAGACACGCACCTAACCAACTTAGGAGGACCTTCGATCAGCAAATGCCTCACACACCAACTCCTCCATCGATCCCGCAAACTCAAGAAACCTTCGTCCGACCCCAACTAGTTGAGCAACTTCCACCCCATCCCTCTTTTACCATACCCAGCAAAAGTGATAGAGAAGGTAATCAACCTTCAACTCGTCACATGGAATTCCACAATCTTCTCGACCACACCCAATCCGGCATTCACAGCAACCACATCACGGAGACAGCACTCATCTCTGCCCCAGATGAGATCTGCACCCTCCTGGACAGAGGAGAAACTGCGCCTTCATACTAGACCTGTCCGCTGCATTTAACACTGTCACGCTCCAGCCTCATCAAAAGACTACATGCTAAAGGCATCCAATGTTCAGCCCTCGAATGGATATGCTCCTTCCTCACAGGGAGAACACAGAATTAGACTTCTACACTACACATCAGAACCCAAGGACTTGATCTGCGGGGTTCCTCAAGGATAATCTCTTAGCCCTACTCTGTTCAACATTTACATGAAGCCACTCGCCAATGTCATCAGAGCTCACAGCATCTCCATCATTTCCTATGCCGGGGACACCCAGCTCATCCTCTCAATGCCCGACAAGTTCTCCACAACCAGATCCAACTGCACCAATGCATGATCTGTGTCGTGGAATGGATAAAAACCAACTGCCTGAAACTCAACTCGGACAAGACGGAAGTGTTGATCTTCGGGAAAAAGAACTCCCCTGGGACTCCACCTGGAGGCCGTCAAAGCTTGGCCCAACACCTATACTCTCCAACCGTGAGAAAGAAACCTGGGAATCATTGTAGACAACAAACTCAACATGGCCTCACAGCTGAACGCAGTCCGCTCCTCCGTCTTCTACATACTACGCATCCTCAGAAAAACCTTGAAATGGATCCTGAAGAGCCACAGGTGTACCTCACTCAAGCCTTAGTTACAAGCTGACTAGACCACGGCAACACACTCTGACTGAATCTCCAACCATCTCCTCCACCAACTTCAGACCATCCAGAATGCCGCAGCGAGTCTCATCATAGACCTTCCACGTAGCACACACATCACACCACAGACCCCCAGCAGATGACCTACACACCTGCTCTAGCTCCTGGATACCCTTTGGGTGATAAGTTGCGATCTGCAAATCCATATAACATAACATTGAGATCTAGTTGTCTAACCCTGTTCTTGGCTCTGTCCCCTTGTTACTGCAAGCCCTTGGGAGTAATATCTGTGCATGGGAATAGTCTTGTTGACCCCATCCCAACTGGTTTAAAAATGAATAGCATTACAACCATCCCTGTAAGACTAATACAGTTGTTAGTGTCTGTGTTGACCCATCCAGTGAGACACATCGGCCCATAAACATACCCAGGTTTACTGAGTTGCCCAATAACAATGCTTGCTAACAGAGATGGTCTGCAAGGCTGAGGAATGCCATGTACAGGTAGATCTACTTCTCATTCAGTTTTTAACACAAGGTAGTGCTCCAAAGTTGAAAGGCAATGGTGGAATCCTGCCTTGTAATGAGGGATGCTTTTTGCCGATATCCAGTTGGTGAAAATTTTTCTTGTGATATCCAACAAAACTATGGGCCTGTAGGACACTACAGGGCAGATGTACAAAGGGTTTTTAGCATTTGCAAACACTCTGTTCCGGGAAATCAGAGGGTTTGTGAACGATAGAACCCTTTTTCAAATAGACAAAGCCCATTTAACGATTTTAAAAAGCCTTTTCAAATTGTTAAATGGGTTTATGAAACCCTACCAAATTGTAATTTGGAGAGGGCTTGTTTAGGATGTCCCTTCCAATTACTAATTCCTTATCGTATGTATTAATGTTTTGCTACCAAAATTCAGTCGCAAAATATTAATATTTAATCACACCTCAGAGGAGGTGGTAACCCATTTGCAAATGGGAAAAAAAGTCCCCAAAGAACCTGTCAAGCACTCCTGTGAATGTTTAAAAAAATTGTGACTTTTTTTCTTCTTTTTTTTTAAACCCATCCCGTTTTCCTTTAAGGAAAATGAGCTGCATTTATTTAATTTAAAAAAGATTGCTTTAATTAAAAGCACTGACAGACATGGTGGGCTGCTGACTTCAGCAGGCCACCTTCCCTGTAATGGCAACAAATCATAGTGGATCGCAATTTGCGAACTACCTCAGTACTATTAATGAGGTAGGTTAAATTGCGACCCACCACAGTAAGATGTTTGGAACTGACCTATTGGTGCATAGGCCGGTTATCAGAATACAGTGCTTTCGGCAATAGTCGGTGCGCAAATTGCAACCACTTTTACTGAATGCAGCTTTTTACGTACATCAGGCCCCCTGTCCTTTTTATTCCCTTTTTAAGCCTAGCTACAGACAGCGTGAGCTGTATGCCAGATTACATGGTGGTAAACATAATAGGTAGAGAGGATCTTTGGGTCAGCCCCCTACAGCTATTAGGTTGTTTATGTGATCCTTCTTCAGGTATTAGCTTTCTGGGATGTCCATCACATTTTGGTACCAGCCCAAGGCATTTCATGGATTTCTACATTTTTCCAACAGACTCTTGACATTGGTCACTAGGATAAACATAGTGTATTGGAAGGCTATATTTGATGAGCTGACTTTACTGCCCTGGCTCTTCAAGATGGTATGGCATTGCATGGAGCATGTCGAGGACAACTGTAGGTGTCAGTGTCAGACCACCTTTCACCCTTACCCTGATGTTTCAAGAAGCCAGCTATACGGATAAATGGTTGCCATCTTCGAATGGGGCTCGCCATTGATAGAAGTAAAATCCCCAGTTCTAAGATGGCTATCATTCGTATAACCTTTCTTTTTTTCTACAGTACTTCGTTATTGTTTTTGAAAGAGCATCGTTGGTGAAGTCACCTATAGCATGAATGTGTCATATAATAACAAATGCCCATTTATATAGTACAGTGTAAGGTGCCATCCACAGTGGCCAGCTGTACATATGCTAAAGGGTAGTAACGGTGAGAGTAATAAGAAAGAAAACCAAGCCTATAATCTAACAAGCCGGTATCATGTTGAACACATATATCACAAATAAAAACGGTGTACTGGAAGAGTCAATAAGCTTATCTAGATCTGCATTGCAACCTTTATATAAGACTTGGGGGAGTGAGGCAAAGAGGAGCGGGGGGCACCAATGCCCCAAATGCACAATGTGTCCGGTCGCATACACATGTTTTGATTTGTATCACACTCAAACCCAATATCTAGCTATAGAAATCAAGGCAGCCTGCCATCTGACTTGGCTTCTGTCACTCTCAAAATTTTTTCCTACTGCACTGGGGTTGTTGAGGCTGCTGTGCCTCTCCCAGTATATAAAACAGCGTCTTGTTCTGCATATTTTCCCATTTTTAGGTCTCTAAACTAGCCCGCTAGGGGAGTTGCTGCTGCAGACTTACAAGCTATCATCAGCCTACGCTTTGCAAGTACAAGAGCAAGATCTAAGAACCATTGCTTGTTTTTGGTGGTCTTGGTACATTTCGCCAGATCTAGCAAGCAGTGCATGGGGTCTATAGGAATCCGTGTGCCCGCTATATCTTTTTTTTTTTTTTTTTTTAAATCTTTTTATTGCAAGAAAAAGCAAGAAAACTTGAACAGTGTCCGCTATATCTGATAAGAGTGCTGTCACTTTGCCCCAGTACCCTGTGATCTGCAGGCAAAGCCGCACCATGTGATAACAAGCATTTGCAATGCAATAGGTCTCGCATTAGTAAAATTTAGAGCTATTGGTGTTGCAAATGATATTTTTTTTTGTGTGTGAAATATCCCAGCAGTAGCATAAGTCTTGAAACAAAATCCATGAAGAAAGGAAAGGGTGCTGTACCACAGGCTGCTTCTAGGTGTCCCTGTGAAGTTGTAAAGGGACCTCTATTAGCGAGATAAGGTACTGCACCCGTAATTAATCAAATTAAATGATTAGAAGCAACGCTTGGGAAGTTCAGAAAAAGATACTACAAAAAGTAGAAGTGTTGATGCCAACTATGGCTTAAGCATAGTAGAGCCAAACACAGGATGCTGAACACACTTTAGGATGTGCTCGGCATGGCACAGCATGACACAGGGCCTGCAGACCAAGGCTTAGGCGGTACACAGCTAGCACAGGGATGTACAGCATAACACAGGGACTGCAGACCAAGGCGTACGCGGTGCACAGCTGGCACAGGGATGTAGAGCATGACACAGGCCTAAAGACCAAGGCTTAGGCGGTGCACATCTGGCAAAGGGATGTACAGCATGACATAGGGCCTGCATACGAAGGCTTAGGCAGTGCACAGCTGGCACAGGGATGTACAGCATGACACAGGTCCTGCAGGCCAAGGCTTAGGAGGTGCACAGCATGACACAGGGCCTGCAGACCAAGGCTTAGGCAGTGCACAGCTGGCACATGGATGCAGAGCGTACTTTAGGATTTGCTGAGCATGGCACAGCGTGCAGAGCATGGCACAGGGCCCGCAGACCATGGCTTTGGCGTGCACAGCTGGCACAGAGATGCAGAGCATGGTTAAGGACGTGCTGTGCTTGGCAGAGCATGGCACAGGGCCTGCAGACCATGGCTGAGGCGGTACACAGCTTTGCAGAGCATGATTCAGGACATACTGAGCGTGGTACATGCCTGGCACATGAATGCAGATCATGGCGATGAATGTGCTCAGCGTTGCACAGGCCGCAGACCTTGGGTGAGAGTGCGGGAGTGCAAAGACACTGTGGGTGAGAGTGGGAATCAACAACACCACACTGGAGCATCGTTTTTCAGTAACATAATACTGTGGGCTCCATAATGTTGAGGCATCTTAATTCATTTAAAGATGTGCACATATAAACTATAGAAAACTGGCGGCACATATCTGCATCAGGCCCGGGTCCAGGAATTTTCATCTGGATGGGCCAAGGGTGCCTTCGGGTGGGCCACGGCGGGCCCAATTTCTGGCCCTTCTGGAGTTAGCTTACAAACCTTAGATTACATCATATCTACTTCCAAACAGGCATCACGATACAAACGGTAGATTCTGTGTATATACAGAGCATGTAGAGGGTAGAGTAGTGGTAAATTGAGCTATGGTTCATTTTAAGGTTGTGGTGAGTAATGGTAAAGGGATGTGAGCATTTTGTGTGTTTTAGTTTGCTTCTATCAAATGAATTAGACAAACGTGGAATTCCAATGATCTGTGAGTTTGAAGTGTAGGACTGGAAACAAAGTCTGTGTTAACATGGAGGGAAGTTGTCATCCTACACACACAGGCGAATGCTTCTCGTACCTTCAGAAAGCTTCCTAAATGGAACAACACCTAGACAGAACTGCTGGCATTGGGAGTGAAATCACCAACTCTCCAGGCTGCTATCCTCCTGTCCTTTGCACAGGAGTTTGGAGACGCCATTTTGCATGGAACTGTTAAAACCACAGTTCCATCATCTCAGACAACTGAGTAAGAGAAATAAGGAAGATGAGCAAGAGTAGGTTAACATAACAGAAATCTACAAGAACTGGTGGCAAAGCAGAGACTCAAAAAGTGAAGATGTGCAGAAGAAAATCCTCAAGATCAAACGGTGAGGGTCCAAAAGAAGTGAGTGAAACCAGAGTAACAGCGGTCTACCTCCAAAGAGCTCCTATCCCATGAGATTCAGGATGCCATTTAATCATAATTTCAAGATGAGGTCCTTCAACAAGATGCCACCTTTCATCCCAGACAGAATGGAAGCTGCATGCGGGCAGCGTAGCACACAGCCATCTGATTAATGGTAGCTCTCTCTGGGTTAATCTCTCATTTAGGGGCAGATTTACAAGCCCCTTGCGCCACGGGTGCGTCACTTTTTCTGACGCATCAGTGTTTTTTTAATGCCATATTTACAAAGTGACACATCTAGGGAGATGCGTCACCTTGTAAAGCCCTGCGCCACATTATACCTGCGTCGGGTATAATGTATGCAGGGTGGGTGTTCCCACACCAAAAGCCATGTAGAACTGACGCAGTGAAATTTACAAGATTTCACTGCGTCACTCTACGCCTTCACTGCGTCAAAATCCCTATGCCTGCTCAGACTAGGCGTAAGGAATGACGCAGGGCTTTTTGAATGGGACTCACCCATCTCTTGTGGCGCATTGCTGGAGTTGCGTCACTTTCATGAGCAACTCCAGCAATGCGTCACTTTTGCGCCACCAGATGCGTCAGAATTTGTGACGCATCTGTTAATCCTTGCGCCATGGAGCACTGTATTGTAAATACAGGGCATCCATAGTGGCGCAAGGACATTCGGTGCTGACGCAAGGAAACTGACACATCTATGCAGATGCGTCCGTTCCTTGTAAATGAGGCCCTCAGTCTATTAGTGCAACTACACTAAACACTTTGCAGTGATGCTGGCTGTTCGGTAGAGCCAACAGAATTTCATCAACACAAGCACCAGGCTTGCAACTGGCTCGCAGAACGGCCTACATCAACTTTAGGGTGTTTGCCTCTTTCACAAGAGTTGGTTGCCACTTGAGGCAGGAGATCATACGCTATGCCCCAAAGCAGGAGCTAGGTTTCTTCTTCCAGATTCGAGTAACCACCAAAAATATACAATTATGTACAAATGGGGACCACTGATAATGCATTAAATGATCTGTGCATAGCTCCAATTTTCCTTGTAATTTACATTTAAGAGCTGTGTCCCAGAGCACCTTAGTTCTGCATATTTCTACACTGGTTATAGTTTAGAATAGAATACTCAGGGGTATAACCAGGCCTCTGCAGCCTTTCAGTGCAGGGGGCCACCCCAACTCTTTAGGGGCACCTCAACCCTTCCGAGGGCCCCAGTCATCCCAAGGCAAATTATTATCTGTGAGATATGGGCAGCTCGGGGGCCCCTCATCACATGCTGAAATCGGGCCCCATCTTTTTAGGTTAAGCCATTGGGAATGATCTAGTTCCATCAGGATCCAGACGATCCTGCCACAACAATCTGCTGACCCCACTGCGGTCTTAAGAAGGGTGCACTATGTTCTCACATCATGAGACCTCCAATAGTTGAGTAAGAAATTACAGTATTTGGCTATAATGTTAAACTCAACACAAACGTGAGAGAAGGGACTGTGGTGTGACTCCAGGGTGAGTGAAGTGCTTGTTTGCGTGGTGTGAGTGCAGGGTAAGTTGTATGCCCATGAGAGTGAAGGTAGGGCCGGACTGGGAATTCAAAACAGCCCTGGCAATTTTGTCAGACCGGCCCCCACTCCCTAGGGGAGGGGAGGCAAGCGTGAAGCACTGCTGCTTAACTAAACCGCCCCCCAGCACTGCTACTTTTGTTTCTGGGTCCGATATTGCAGCATTGCTGCAAAACGGTCCCCCAGTAACAAAACCGGCCCATACTGCTCCAAAATGGGCCCCCACCCTTCCAGCCTCCAGGGCAAATGCCCGATGCCTACTACGACCATTCCGGCCCTGAGTGAAGGGTTAGCTGTGGGAGTGATTATGTGAGTGCACAGTGAGCGATGTGCCAGTGTGAGAGGAGTGACTGCTGGATGATTGATGTGACCATATGAGCTTGGGTGCGGGTAAAAGTGCAGAGTGGGAGGAATGGATGCATGGTGAGTGATGTGCTTGTTTGAGTGAGATTGCAGGGTGAGCAGTTAGAGTGACATGGGAGTGAAGTATCACATGAGTTCAGGGTGAGAAGTGTTCTTGTGTGACTGCAGGGTGAACAGTGGGAGTGCATGGTGAGTGGTGTGAGGCAGTGTGTTCGCTGTGAGTGCAGGGTGAGTGGTGGTGGGAATGCAGGAAGGAAAGAAGCACAGACTGGAGAGGAAGAAGACAGGAAGGAGGAGATGGTGAGAGACTCTAGCCCAGTAGCCGACTAGGAAAGAGAGTGTTCGAGGGGCACGGAGAGGCAGAGGAGGGAAAGACAAAGAGAGAGAGGGTGGGAGACAGAAAGGGAAGCAGAAAGAGAGAGAAATACAGACGGAAAGAGAAAATCTAGCAGCAGCGGTAGAGAGAGAGGTAAGGGACAGAAAGAAATACAGGGAGAGAGAGATAGGGGGAGTGAAAAAGAAAGGAGGCAGTGAGAGAGAGAAGGGAAGGGAAGAGAGACAGAAAAGAGAAATTGAGCACATATTAGAGAAATGCAGTGCGAGAGAGTGGGAGAAACAGAAAAGAGCGAGAGAGAGAAAAAAAGAGTAAAAGACGGAAAGAAGGAAAGAGAGCACAGCTGGAAAAATGCTGATGGGAGATCAGGGAGATGAGAAAAAAGAACAGAGAGCTGGGCAAGAAGAGAGAAATTAGAAAACATGGAAATGGGAAAGGAAAAGGGAGGAAACTGCATGAAAGACTTGCTAAGGGCGAGGAGAAGAGGTTGCAGGGTGGCGTGAAAGGAAGTGTTGTTCTACAATGAGCCAGCTGACTGCTTGTTTTTCACTGATATCCTGCCAAGCAGTATGAGAGGAAATCAATAGACACGAAGAGCCGCTTTAAAATCCGGGAGCTCTAGCAGGAACCTGAAACTGAAAATGACAGAAATCACCACAAGCAGCTGCATTAAGGAGAATTTCATTCTGTGCACACATGCTAAACTCAAGACCAACCCAACTAGAAGCGCGAGCAACAAGCATTGGCCGCGCGGCCGTGAAACTGACGCGGCCGTGAAAGTGAAAGTAATCGCGGGTTTTGTAAGTGCAAACAGTGGCTTTTGCTGGCGACCAGCTTGCGTTCACGCGAGCGTCCAGATGGCGAGGGAAGCCATATGGCGCCTGATCGCGCGTGCAAGCTCGCGTGAACGCAGGCTAGTCTGCAGCAAAAGCCACTGTTTGCACTTCCAAAACCCGCTTACTAAAAGTCTCGCCAGACAGTGCATGCGCGCTGGCTCAGGCGAGACCTAAAAAGCACCTAAATCCAGTATTTTTAACCCTTATCTGTGCATACTTCAAATAGCACATACAAATAGAAAGTACTTTTAAATGTGTTCTAGAGCTGCATTAATAATCCATGACTAATAATTAAAGGAAACAAAGACAGAAAAGTCATGTTACAAATAAATGCATACGATTTTTTTTATGGCCCTATTTTGTGCCACAGCCAGGCCTTTGCAGACTCTTTAAACAACAAATGGCTGTATTTTTCTCTTGGAAAGGTGGGCCCTGCTCGTGATATGCCTTTTCACTAAATGCTTTCTCCGTCTGTGGCAGTAAAACTAAAATACAAATGTAAGGTATAGGCAGAGTGCGAACCCGGGGTAGTGGAACCAGTGAAAGAAAAAAAAAACAAAGCCTATTTAACCACCTGTGAAAAACTCTGCTGTAGCTGAGATAAGACGCCAGACACTGCCCAGCCGAGCCCACAGCAGCTGAAGAACACCACATTGTTCACCCAGTGATCCAAAGAAAGAGAAACTTAACATTCACATTTTGTAATTGGTTTTAGGCTGTGACTGGGAGGGCCATGGGTGACGTTTGGGTGGGCCACCCTCTAGAACCGGGTCTGATCTGAATTAAGCGCTTGTAGGAACTATTGTTCAGTTCTGCACCATTATTTTCTGCTTTCATGTACATATCCCTGCAGATATCATACATACATGTGCACAAGAACAAAGGTATGGCATTATCGCTGCTCTTTTCATGTGGAAACAGTATCTCCGGGAAAACAGAGCCGTGGCAGTTGAGAGCCTGGAAGGAAAATGACAAGCAGCCTTAAGTCACGCTGAGAAATCCGGTTGCGGCAGATTCAGTTTCCTAGCAGTTTCCCCCCTCTCTCTCTCTCTCATCACTCGCCCCTCCTGCACCCCAGCACAGTGGTCACGGGGCTCCCATTTATCCAGGAATTCCCGCAGACCGCAGGGTTATGGACAGGTTACAGGCAGCGTAGGCGTGAAACAGCCCTCTGTGTATCTGGCCAGCACTGAAGGAGCACTGCAAACATTATAATTTACGATTTATGTACCGTTCCTCGTATACTTGGTGCTGCACCTGTGAGATGCGTCATAATACAGGTGAGAGTGGACTGGGCTCTAGAATTAGGGCTGGGGCAGAGTCAGTTGCATAGCTGTCAAGTTATCCCACGCTATGTGTGACGCCTCCAGTCTTAATCGGCTTTTTAGCCAGCAGCAGTTTGTATGCTGAGTTTTCAACCAATACTTACTGCTTTAAAAGTGCAACTACAAGTCCCAGATTGCAGTTGCGGTCAGCAACCAAAAAAAAAGCCAAGATTGGCTGAAGATTTTATACGTGACATGAGGTCGCTTGCAGCTATGCCTTTGGAAAACCGGTTGAGTCTTGCTTGCCACTGGTAATGCTGCCGCCCTGCATCAGGGCTGCCTGCTGGAATTAGAAGACACGGGAGGACTGAATTATACGGTCGTGCTGTCTAAATTATGTGGCTAGAAAAGGCAAATTATGTGGTAGAATGCAGCACATTTTGATAGTATTACCTCATTTTGTTCTAATTTGTATGCATGTTAACAGTATCTGAGCAAATGTGTTGCCTCATTTGTACTGCGTTGGCACTTAAATACATCAATAAGTAACAGACAACCTTTGCAAATGACCTTCCACTGTTTTGCTCCTGGTTTTGTTTTGACTGTAACTATCATTGCAGAGGCTTTACCAGCGGCAAGCAATCGCAGCACCAGGCTTTAGCTTAACATGTTTACAGCTAAAGCGCGGTGCTGCGATTGCTTCAAAAGTAAAGAAAAACTTTTTTCTATTTCTTTACTTTTGAGCCAATCGCGGCACCTGCGCTGTAGCTGTAAACATGTTAAGCTAAAGCACGGGGGCCACGATTACTTCAAAAGTAAAGAAATAGAGACAAACTTTTTTTTCCTATTACTTTTGAGCCAGTCGCGGCCCCCGCGCTTTAGCTTAACATGTTTACAGCTAAAGCACAGGTGCCATGATTGTAACAAAAGTAAACAAATGGAGGCCACACTCTTTTTTTTTTCTATTTATTTACTTTGGTTATAATGGCGTCACCCGCGCTTTAGCATTAAACATCTTAAGCTAAAGCACGGGTGCCACGATTGGTTCAAAAGTAAAGAAATATAAAATTAAGGTAAAGCGCGGATGCTGCCATTATAACCAAAGTAAATAAAGATAAAAAAGGGCATGCAGCCCTTCGGCTTGATGCAACTAATAAAAGAAAGACGCTGCCGCCATTACTGCAGCCAAGGCAGGCCACGCTGGATAAATAAATTAAAAAAAATAAGCGTTGCGGGAGAGCGTGTCCTGCCTGCAAAAGCAGGCAGGACAAAGCTATTAAGAAAATAGTGCTCCGAGGCTGTAATTAAAATGGCCAGAGTAACAATACATGTAACGGGGGATGTCCTTATGGGAGGTTACAACAAGAGAAAAGGCGGTACTAAGGAAGGACTACTAAGCCTATTGACCAATGAAAATCCACCATTTACAAAAAACAGTGACATGAGCCAATTAAAAAGGTGGACGGAAAGTGGATGGAGCTTCATGTCTATATCCTGAATACAGCATGTCTCGAAGAGACAGCGCAAGCGCTGCCTAGACGAGACCTAAAAATCAGCATCTCCATCCACACACCGTAGGCAACTATACGCCTCTGCGGTGTACATCCTCGCCAGGCAGCTAGGAGTCGAATATGTGCGGTGGAGGTAACTGTGTACGTTTTAGACCGGCATTCCTTGAGATGCCTTTTACCATGGATAAGCAGCTCACCTGTTGGTCGTCTGGCAGCTCAGGACCTATGTCACCTTCCCACAACCTTTTTAGTGCAGTGAAGCGCAGTCCCTGCCCAGTTTGTAGTGCACCATATAAAGTTGTCGTCGCATTCCGGGCCCGCCCATGTGTCAATAAGGCCTGCAGGACCTGCGATGTCATCGGAGCGTCATGCGTTCTGTTCCAGATTAATGAAAATTGATGAGTTAAGGCAGATATCAAAAGGAAGCTGCCAGCAGGGAGTCCCGCTGTTGTCATTAAATCCTCAGATGTGTGGAGCAGCCCGTCTGTAAATAGGTCCCCCATTTAAAAAGCCCCAGGTCCGTCCAGGGTTAGGTGTCATGTAGGGTGCACAGTTCCCTGCTTCTGGGTCCCACCATAAAGGGAGATCTGGAACATATGGCACGTGCAGGCTCATCTTCCAGGTTAGACATACCACACATATTAGTGCATTCCCTTGCTCTGGGGGCACTATCTGAGTTGATCCCATCAACCACTCCAGTATGGGGCCAATTGATGGGGCCGTAAGCCAATGTCCCGATTCCTGAAGACAGTCACCGTCTATCCAGTGCGTTGGCCATTGTAATTGGGCCGCTATGCAGTAAGAGTAATAGTTTGTGGCCCCTAGGCCCCCTTCAGTCATCGGGCTTATAATTTGGAGATATCAACCTGACGTCTACCTGTGCCCCATATAAGTACAATCAGTTGTGATTGTAGTTGCTTAAAAAACTCCGCCCCAGTAACATGGGAATTGCTGAGAAAAAGTGAAAGCATAGAAGTACCAACCCATGGGGGGATAATGGCAGCTTGCACCAGAAGGGAGTTGAGGTCCTCATGGCTGTCAGCGCTCGTCCAAGGTTGCCGGCTATCACGTCTTGCTTCTGTATGATAATTACGGACCCCATGGTATTTGATGGTCTCAAATTTCCAGGGGAGAGGAGTACATGATAGCATCGTACATTGGGCCTCAGTCAAAGAAGTCAGGGGGAAAAGACACAACTTATTCAAATTAATCTGAAGATCAAAGACCTACTGAAGCTCTCCAACAGAGCAATCATTTGCCTCTGTGAGGGCAGCGATAGTGTAGAGCAGATCAGGGCATCATCTGTATCCAGAGTTATGTGGCATCGTCTGCCTAGCCATATCCCCAGTCAGGCCCCCTGGCTTGCAGTGTACATGTTAGAGGTTTCTCAGCGAGTGGAAATATAATTGAGAGAGGGGACAGCCATGGCGGGTGCCCCTCTCTAACTCAAAGGGGTTTGAGATTACTTGTCCCATTTTCACTCCCATCAGTTGGATTAGCATAAACGAGCCTGACCCAGGAAAGGAACTCCTCTTCCATGCAGAACCTGTGAAGTACCAACATGAGGTATGGCCATCTAGTGTCAAAGGCCTTCTCAATATCAAGAGACCACTCTCAGGGAAGTCCCAGAGAAGCGTGCCCAGTCCATTGCCATTAACAAGTGGTGTAGATTTAGGAAGGTGTTCCTGCCCGAAATATAGCTGTTCTGGCCCAGGTGTCCCTATGTTGTTGCTACAGGTACCAGCCAGTTAGCCCGCTACCTAACACAGTATTTTATAGTCTAAGTTAAGGAGGGACATCGGACGGTAGGACCCTACCCATCAGTGGGTCTCTATCGGATTTCGGTATGGCAGCAATTATTGCCTCGCGCATCAAGCTCGGGAGTCGTCCTTGCACTCATGCAGTCTCGTACATCTCTAGAAACTTGGGGGCCAGTTGTTGTGCTTAGGCTGCGTAGATTTCGACGGGGAATCCGTCCGTTCCTGGGGTTTGACCCCTCGCCATTTGCTTTATGGCTTCATGTATCTCCTCCACCACCAGCAGCGCATCCAAGTCCGGTCACTGTGGAGGGGACACCGTTCGCATGTGGAATGCATCCTTGTAGCGCTCAATAGAGGGTGTATCAATCGTTGTTGGTGCGGTATATAAGCCTGCATAGTAGCAGGCAAATTTCTTATTGATCGCATCTTGCGCATTCAGTAAAGTCCCCAGCTGGATTGTTATTTCTGCTATTGAGGGTCTATAGGTCTTTAATCGCAAAAGCCATGCAAGCAGTCGCCCTGGCTTGTCACCCTCCGACTGCCGACGGGCCACATATTGCCTATAGTCGAGTTTACAGAGGCGAGACAGGGCAGCGTTATAGCTCTGCCTCTCTCACTTCAGACAGGGTAGGGCATCGGAGCCTTGTATAATAGCAAGCGCAAGTGTACATACCTCAGTCTCCAAGTCTGTGAGTGCCCAACGAAGCATCAGTCTAGTGCCATAAATTGTTTTAATGGATAGTCCCCTTAAAACAGCTTTAAAAGCTTCCCATTCCACGAGGGCATCTGATGCAGCACCAGCATTCTCTAAAAGATATAGGTCTACTGCTTCTGCCAATGAGACTCGAAATGCACTATTGTGTAGCGCCTCTTTGTTAAGGCAGCATGTTGGGACAGCTGGATGGTATCCTCCACCCCCTCCCCACCTTGGGGATAATTTAAGTGGATTATGTTCAGAGAGCATGCAACACAAATGCTCCGCCGTCTCCACCTTATTGGCCACCTCGCAGGTGCAGTAAAAGAGATCTATGCGAGTATGTAGGTTATGAACCCCTGAGTAATGGGAGCACCCTTTCAGTTCCGGGTAAAGCAGGCACCAGGTATCCACTACTTGTGCATGTGTTGTCCATTGCTGAAGGCATTTTGTCATGGTTATAGATTGCGCACCCTGTATAGTCGGTGTGGATCTGTCCCAGTCCGTGTCTGGGGCTGCATTGAAATCAGCACCTCAGATGCAGGGGGAGAGCCCATTTGCAAGAAGGCAGGTGTGAGAGAGTATATAAACAACGATTGATTGGTGTTGGGGGCATTTAGCGCAATCAATGATAATGGTACCTCATCTAAAAAGTCTTCCAGCACAACATTTCTACCATCAGGATCTATGGAGGAGGTCTGCACCATCAAGGTGACTCCCGGGGCTATCCATATTAGTACCCCACGGCAAACCTGGAATATGTGGTGCCCACCACTATGCCCTCCACTGTTTACTAAGTTTTAGTACCTCTTCCTGATCGAGGTGAGTCTCTTGTAAAAAAAGCGCTATGTATGTGGTGGCGCTTGAGGTATAAGTGTATGGTTTAACATAATTAGCCATTCCCCTGACATTCCGTGTAAGGATATTATGTCCTAGTCCAATGGGACCAACGGTATCCCCAATGATTCATATAGTGGAGAGCAACCACAGCCCCCCTCCATGCCCCCAGGATAGTATCCCTCCCTCCCAGTGTATGGTATAATGCTGCAACATTCCAGCAAACAATAGAGATAATAAACAACTGCAGAGCAAAACTCATAAACCAAGCCCCAGCTCCCCTTCCCAAGTTGATACACCACGAGTGCTCGCCCACTTGTACTGTACTGTTCTACTCAGTCTCCTCCAATAATCGGGGAACAATGGAAGGGACATCGTGGAGCTGTGTCTGCCCCAGATGATCAATATAGCCCCCCGTCATCAGATTACCTAAGTAAGTCTGCCCAACTCACATCACAGTCCAGTAGATTCTGTCCCCCCTGGAGAAACTTCTCCAAGCCGTCAAGCGACAGAGAGAAATCCATCCACTGTCATTGGGGTCAAGTCCGGGTCTCCCTGGAGTAGCGAATCCACCAGGGCCAGATCGTCATAAGCGCAGAGCATCCTGTTTGTCTGTAGAATATCCGAGCTTGGGGATCCCGGAGTGGATCCAGTTTGTTGCTCCACTTCAGCTACCACTAGTGCCCTTTCCCTAGCAGCCTGTCCTCTAGGCGGACTGGCCTTGTGGTGCCTCCGAGACTGCCTAGTTCATGCTGTAGACAGTCTTGCCATATCCTCTTCCCGTAACTCGGTGTGGCCTCCCCATTGCTCTCCAGCCAGTCCCACACCTCACCCGGGGAGGTGCAGAATATGTTGGCATCAGGTTGCATGATCTTAAGCTTAGCCGGGAATATCAGAGCACAACGAATGTTCAACTCTGAGGCGCTGCTTCACCTTATAAAAGGATTCTCTCTTTTTTTGTGAAAATTTGGAACCTTGCTGTTTCTATTTGCCAGAGACCTCTCATATAGGCAACCTGCAGATTATGATTACAGTCTCGGTTGTTAAATAAGCTTGCTAATACTACTTGCAGAGGAGCTCCTGGTGGGCCTTCTGCCTGCTCAGGTAGCCCCACAATACAGATGTTATTCCGGCGTGAGCATCCCTCTGTGTCATCCACCCTCATTCTTAGGCAGTGAATCTTCTCCTAGAGGGTCTTAATATGTGCCTGCGCGTCCACCACAGAGGGGCGAAGGGAGGCCACAGCAGATTCAGTCCCGTCAATCTTTCCTTGAGCTTCTTGTGATCTGCATGCAGAAGCCCATGTCAATGATGAGTGCATCCAGTTTGATTTCAAGCATGGTTTTAATGTCTAATATAGCTGCTAGGATCTCAGAGAATTTCCCTGTGTGTTCATGTGTCTTTTCCATCGACATGGTACTGTGGAGTCCTGCGGATTCCATGGATATGGCTGCCTGCCCAGGTCCTCTTGGGAGGGTGGGGGGGGGGGAGTCTTGCCCCCCATTAGCCTTTCCTATTGTTTTGTGAATTACTCTGATGGCGTTGGGAGGGGGATTATCTAATAAGCGAGGATCACTTCCAACCTGTGTCCAGGATCTCAGTGCTAGGTTCGGCTCCCTGCGTGCAAGTGGACGAGATCCAGTAACTAGCCAGTAATTGCCCTCTCTCCTGTCCACTCTTTTTGTCTGTGCTAAAGATGGGAGGGGCCGGTGGGGTCCACAATCCAAAGGCCTGCCAGTGTCTAAGGGGCGGACAGAATGGAGGGTAAGAAAAAGGGGGGGGGGGTGTACAAGGTCCCCACAAGCCAGACTCACCCCAGTTACCCCAGGCAGGATCCAGCTCAGGTCTGATGCTCCAAACCTTTGTCTCCAAATGGTGCAGAGGCCTCAAATCTAGTTCAGCCACATATCAGCTACTCCGTAATGGATTGCTCCACAAGACGATGGAGGCAAGTAATGCTGAAAACCATAAGGATAAGGGCTCACTCTGGGCGGAGAAGCGAGGGCTTGGCATATGATTATGCAGCCTTTGAGGGGGGGCCCGGCTGCCACCTCGGATGCCGCCTATTAGTGGCCCTCTGCCCTGCCAATGGCACTCCGAGCTCAATCTGTAGGGACCAGGCCTCGCCTGCCCGCAGTCTCACAGTTCCAGTTCAGCAAAGGGCCACCCGGGGAGTCCGGCATCCTTCATCGCTGAGCTGGGGGGGTACACGGGGGAGAGGAGGAGGAGAGGGAGACATACGTCTTGTCCCTGGCCCCCTCTGCCGAAAGTCACCTGCACCTCCCGTGGCACATCCCCCGAAGGCTGCTCCAGTATCTCCGGAGCATGGTGTGCAGAGCCAGGCCCCTCAAGGTGCTTCCAGACAGCCGGCTAAAGTCATGATCTAGGCAATCGGGCCGCGAGGATGTTCACGGGGTGTCACCCGTACCCCTGGATGGACTGAGGGAGCCGGGTGAACAGCAGGAGGAATGACTACGGGCGGATTGTTGGAGCTCTCAGTCAAACATCCGTCCTGGCCGCCATCTTGGCCACGCTCGCCTCATCCGTATAACTCAAAATGTTAACCATCTTTTATATTTAATGCATCTTCATTCATAAGGTAAATGGAGCGGATACTAGGAAGGAAATTTGACTGAGTCCTTTAGCAGTAAGGCAGTTGTTCATGTACCAAGGACAAAAACAGTACAGCAAAAGCTAAAAACCTTTCCTAGTATTACAGCTGTTCAAGGATAGCATTATTCATGTGGGTATGCAAAAGAAGTGTTTGGGAGTGTGCAAAGGGTTCTGGGTATACACAGGGCTTTAAGTGGGATTAAAAAACTGGGGGGTCTCTCAAAGGGGCGTTGCCAATGTAATTAAGGGTGTGGCTTAAAACACGTAAGCTAAAAATTTGTGCTTAACATAGTGTGCCGCCTGATTTGTATTTTGCTGTTTCTGTCATTGCATCCAGATATAGGATACAACAAGTAACATCATACCTGCAACAAGTCAGGACTATTGGCTTTGTCAATGGTTGTTAGTTGCATAAGATAAATAAGCAGCAACTAAGGCTTGTATATAATATTGAAAAAGTTTCCACTTAAAGCCCTGGTGACACCAGGACAATATTGCTGCTCCTGAGTTTCAAAAAGAGAAGGGAAATCCAGAGAGAAAATGACTATCTGTAAAGGATTTCCCTTCCCTACAACGCTCACCTGGCATCAGCCGTAACTTCTCCACTAGTGAGAAATGAGCAGTCTGAGCACGGGCACATGATGTGCCTGCTGTCACTGCAGTCCGGAAAAAAACAGACCGCCTGTGCCAGGGCACAAAATAGAGCCCGATAGAGACCCGTTTCGAGGCCCCCTTGAAAAAACTGCCGGTGCTCAGCACCGGTGAGACCCGGCCCACTTAAAGCCCTGGGTATACAGATGTTGACAGAGAATTGTGTTTCTGCAGATGTTCTCTGAATGCCTTGCCTACACACTCTGCACTACGGAAGAGTCTGACTTTCGATACTTTTTCATTAGCTTCACAATCCGCCACTTCTGTGAAGTTTGGTATGCTACACCAAAATTCCATGCCGAATTGCTTCTTTATAATCATTTTGCCCATATAAAAGAAATCATGTGACAAAAAAAGATTGTTCGCTCCCTCGCTTTCTATTTTAGTGTTCCAATTCAGCAAACAATGTGAAGAAGTGTATGCATTTATGGAAAGAGAAAATTGTTTTATTTCTTATTTGTATAATTACATTTTTTAATGGGGTTTGTGAAAGCGCTTAGGAAAACAAAACCACACAGTATGTACTTAAATAGTAAATGGCTGTTAAAGAAAAATATTGCAGATATTGATGATAATAAATGCGGAGGGTTTAGTACAGATTTTGTTGTTCTATGCAATAGCAATTTAGTACTACTTTATTGACATGACAAGATATATATTGTATTCAGTGGTCGAAGTGGGGGGGGAAAAGTAGGGGAACTGTGGGCGGAGAATCAGAGGTCGGGAATAACCCGTGGATTGGGTCAGTGGGCGGAGTCAGAGGTGTGGCAGAAAGAGCAAAATATCCCAATTTTTAGTATTTGTTTCCCATTTCACTAACCGGTTACAGCTTATTACGTTATTTAATTTAACCAATGGATACCCATGTTTATTTAAGGTTTAATATGAGTTATTGACATTAAAATACATTCACAAAGTGGGATACGTTTCCAATCACAGAATGTCCCAAATATCCTTAAAAGTGGAATCGCAAGCCATTTGTCTCCCAGCCATGGAGTTTCTGTCATCAGCACTTCTCCTCCCTTTTTCCACAAGAGCAGTTCAAACATGAATGGCAAAATATCCTAGTTTGCAAATGTTTTCCACATAATTATGGCTCTGCCATATTTGCCACATAATACATCATCTGCTGCATAATCTGACGATTTTAACTAGTAAATTGTTTATAGCTCAAACGGATCAAAAGTTCCTAAAAAATTTGACTTGTGCTGCTGTGAAGTGGAGGGCCCTTTGCAAAGGTTGACTGGTCACCTTTCTCACTGCTGCATTTGTATGTTCCACTGGTACTAATAAGGAAAAATCTTTGCAGAGACTGTTAGCATGTGTAAAAATGTCAAAATAATAAAGTATCAGAAAATTTACAGCACCACTAATACCAGTGTAGTGTGTCAGAGCACTTTACATCACACACATTACACGGAGACAATCAATCATATGTGTGTAAATCACTGTATAGGAAATGTTACATAAGACAAAGGACTACAAGGTGTAGGAGTCACATGACAACCATACCAGTAGGCAGCATAGTTTAATAGTGATTGGTCTGGAGAAACACAAACTCAGAATTTAAAACGTAATACCAAGGTTGGTGGTTCTCTTTAATAATCAGAATGGCCGAGAGACTGGATAAGCACGCTGAGCGTCTCGATATGTCTGAGCGCAGGATAACAGAAGTGGAGGAAACGCAAACTACCTTAGACACCGAACATAAACAGCTTGGCAGGGTCATGCGGATCTTGCAAGACAAGACGGAGGATTTGGAAGCGCGCTCGCGGCGCTGTACCCTTAGAATTACTGGCCTCCCGGAGTCTACCCAAACAGGCAACATGGAACTCTTCATAGAGAAACTGCTCGTTACCCTGCTAGGTGTCGACACATTTTGGAACGGGCGCATCGGTCCCTGGGTCCACGCCCGCCCGCAGGAGCGGCTCCTAGGCCGATCATCGCCAAATTGCTTAACTACCGGGACAGAGATGTTGCGCTGAAAGTGGCTAGGGAAAAACAACCTTTGCGTTATGAGGGTTCCACGATCTCCCTGTTCCCAGACTTTACTATTCGAGTACAGGAAGCGCGCCGCCAGTTTGCCCCGATGAAGAAGCAGCTCTGCGACCTCAACATTGACTACGCCATGTTGTACCCAGCGAGACTTCGTGTTAATAAGCAGGGCCGCTCACATATCTTCACCGATCCAAAGGCTCTACAGAAGGCTTTGAAAGACTGGTCGAAAGATAACCGTCCCAGCCCGGCACGACAACAACTTGACGAAGCGGCTGGTGGGCAGCTGGATGATCAGGACTGAACGCTGGTCGACTCCTACAGACGATAAGTGCTGGTTGCATTGCTGCGCTCTGTGAACTGTTACATGTTTGTAAGTGCCAGCGTGCCGGTTGCCGCTGCATGGACACAATGTTTGTCTTCTGGGTTCGTGGGGTGCCTGCTGCAGGATTAAACTTGTGCATTACACGCCATACTTAGCGTAGGGCTCCAGTAGGCTGCCAGGGTGATTGGGGCTTTACGACAGGGACTAGACTGTAGTTTGTCCTGGGGAGATAGCTCCTGGCCTATTGAGTCCCACTAGCGGGGGTGTCTCTGTCTATTTCTACATGATTGGCAGCCCACCTTTGTTGCACTACAGATCACTGCAGCGGATGGGGACAGTAAATTCACATTCATGTAGTTGCACATTAATGATTAGACGGTACTCGGAGTATGGCCCTACCCAGGCCGAATAGCACTCCTTTCCTGGCGAGCAACATCCGCCCACGAGTGAGGCACACTTGGGAGGGTATACTGTTTCCAGTGGGGGGGAGGGGGTTGGATTGGGATCTATGGGGAATCGCCGTGGCCAAGTTGGGGGTGGTCCGTCGTGGGTGGGGTTGGATGGGTTGTTCGCACTGAAATGTCGTTTATTTTGGTTGTTGTTTTTCTTATGATTGCACATGTTGAACAGGACTATGCTTTGCTATGCAGACTAGCTTACAGATTATGCCTCGTCGCTGTTATGATGGCAAACGGTAGTATTAGCGGTAACAAGACAGTGGACACCCTCCGAGCTCTCACATGGAACGTTAGGGGTCTCAATGACCACAGGAAGATCCGCAAAGTATTGTCCTTCCTGCAGAGACACCAATTAGACATTGCCCTATTGCAGGAGACACACCTTCCGCTTAACATTCCTCTTCTACGCTGTAGAGGTTTGCGGGATAACACACGCTTCAGGTTTCACCACACACGCACGAGGGGTATTGACCTGGGTCAACCCTAGGTCTCCCTACACTCTCGTCCCACTAGATTCAGATAGGGACGGTAGGTTTGTGATTTCCAGGTGCCAGGGGAAGGGAATGGACTTGTTAATAGTTAACATCTACGGCCTCAATTACGATTGCCCCGCCTTTTATAATGCGCTTGCGATCACTGCCGGTAACCACGATGAGGGGCGATTCCTTTGGGGAGGAGACCTCAATCTAGTCAGAAACCCCAGCTTGGACCGTTCGGGAGGTCCTGAAAGACGTACCTCTGCTGCTGCTAGGGAGCTGGAGTGTGCTATGATTAAATTGGACCTATGTGATGTCTGGCGCGCCCGGCACCCGGGCAAGGGGGGCTTCACACACTACTCTGCTTATCATAATCTACATACTCGTATCGACTACTGGTTGGCGGCCTCGCCACTAGCTGACGGCGTTAGAGAGTGCAAGGTTCTCCCTCGATCCCTGTCGGATCATTCTCCCCTCCTGCTGGTTCTTGACACTCCCAGAAAGACTACCCCACCCTTCACTTGGAGATTCCCTCCTTATTCCCTGCTGGACCCGGTTTTTAAAGAGGAACTGGCGGAAGCCATAGAGTCTTTCTTTCCCACTAATGTGGGATCTGTTGCCAGTTTCCAGGTAGTCTGGGAGGCTTTCAAAGTTTTTATTCGCGGTGTCGCAATTGCTAAACACTCTGGGGTTCTCCGTTCAATTCGCCAAAGACTGACTGACTTGGAAAGGAGGCTTGGGGTCCTAGAACAACGCCAACTGGCGAGCGCAGATGAGGCGATTTCGCAGGAGATCGGGGAACTGTTGGAGGAATTCCACGAAGCAGCTGACGCTGAGGTTAAGCACCTGGGCAAATACGCCACAGCGCGGGTATATGGTGAGGGCGAAAGGCCGGGTGCGGTCCTCGCTCAACTCCTTAAAAAAAGGCGTAGTCTAACACAGGTCACGGTACTCAATTCAGCGGAAGGGGGTACACTAACTGAGGAGGCTGCGATAGCGGATCGGTTCAAGCAGTTTTACGCTGCTCTGTATTCCACCCGGTCTACTGGATCGGAAGATGGAATTCTAGACTATCTCGCTCATATTAAACTGCCATTCCTAACCAATACACACCGCGAGTTCCTGATGAGGCCCATTGAAAGAGAAGAAATCCTACTGGCCCTCTCGAGTATGAAAGCCGGGAGCGCCCCTGGGGTGGATGGCCTCACCGTAGCTTTTTACAAGGCGTTCCTGGACCTTTTAATCCCGCATTTGACTGAGCTTTTCGGCGACATGTGCGTCTCCGGTACTATGCCTCCTACGATGCGGGAGGCTATTATAGTCACCATCAAGCCGGGTAAGCCTCCGGAGGAGTGTGGATCTTACCGCCCACTTTCTCTCCTCAATGTTGACACAACATTTTTTGCAAAAATCCTTGCTAACCGGCTGGTCCCCCTTGCTCGGACGCTGGTGGCCCCTGAACAGGCTGGGTTTGTTCCGGGCAGGAACCTCACCTACAATCTCCGCACTGTGTTTGGTGCCTTACAACACACCCGCCGGGAGGCAAGGGCTGTCGCCATATTTCTCGACATGGAAAAAGCCTTTGACTCCGTAGAATGGCCCTTTATGAGGCAAGTCTTAATCAAGATGGGACTGGGTCCAGCCTTCCTTCAATTGCTAGGGGTACTATACTACTCGCCCACTGCCAGAATCAAAATAGGGAACCTGGTGACTGACCCTATCGCCATAACCAGAGGAACGAGGCAGGGATGCCCGTTGTCTCCTATTTTATATGCTTTGGTCGCCGAACCCCTTGCTTGCGCACTGCGTGAATATCACAGCCATAAAGGCCTTAGATTCCCGAACTACGAGCTTATAGTGTCCACCTACGCAGATGACACGTTGTTATATGTCCGCAATCCTGAAAGTAACCTCTCTTCGGTGTTAAGAGAGGTGGTGCACTTTGGCGCGTTGTCAGGACTGCGAGTCAACTGGCCTAAGTCTATTGTTTTCCCACTTACGCCGGCCACCACACCTTTTGAGTTGGACTATCCACTACAATGGTCCACGGAGGCGATTCGATATCTGGGCATCCGTGTGCATTCCGACTCGGGGACGGTGATCAGGGAGAATTATGGTGTCGCGGTCAGTAGACTTGAGGATGACATTGATAGCTGGATTAGGCTGCCCCTGTCTCTGCTAGGCAGAATTGCGCTCATGAAAATGGTGGTCCTACCCCGGTTTCTGTTCCTTTTCACTAACATCCCCATGGTTCTTCCTGGCTCCTTTTTCCGCCGGGTCACGACCTTGCTGGTTAAATTGGCCTGGGCGGGCAAACAAGCGAGAGTCAAATGGCAGACACTCACTTTGCCATACCACTTGGGGGGGCTGGGCGCGCCAGACTTAAATTTATATTATAGAGCAGCACAGAGTTCCCAAGCTTACTATTGGTTCCATGGCCCACCGGACACCCCGCATCTCCATATCGAAACTACCGTGGCCGACCCACTGCCCCTGCCAGCCATTTTATCCGATGCCACGGACCGTAGAACTGGGATCCTAGATTCCATTAATGCCACACGGCACGCCTGGCACCATCTATTACAATTGCAGGCTGGAGCTATTCTGTATTCACCAGCCATGCCAATTGAATGGTGCCGCTGGTTGCCCCCCTGCAGGGACAGAGGAGTCATACGCGCGCTCTCCACTTTGAAAATCCAGACTGTGGGTGATCTATTCCACAATGGTGTAGCTAAAAAATGGGAAGACCTAGAGCAACAGGCCGACTCCACTACACTCCTAACGCACTTCCAATTCCATAGAACGCGAAACGCACTACATAATATATTAGGGGAGGATCTTCAGGAACCTCCGTAACTCTTAGCACTGACCTACACCATAAAGGCGAAGTCACCCCGTAAGATTGTCTCTAATATATAAATTGTCCATGTCCCACAGGACCCACCATTACACCAAAGTGAGGCTAGTCTGGCAGCGAGACTTACAGAAGGATATAGATGACCCCATGTGGGCATATTGTTGTTCTAATACACAGCGAGTCTCCTTGAACGGAAGACATAGGCTGAATCATTTTAAGTACTTGAACAGAGTATACTATACGCCAGAGAGACTACACAGGTATGGGCTCAGGGACAACCCAGCCTGTGACAGATGCAAAGAGCCACTTGCGGACTTCCTACATCTGGCCTGGTCCTGCCCAGGGATTCACACGTTTTGGAGATCCGTGTTCACTGAATTAAGTAACATAACTGACATGGCTCTAACTCCGGACCCTGCACTAGCCCTCCTGGGATACTCTAAACAGACACCCAGGGGAGTACGGCACCTAGTTGACATGGGACTGTTAATTGCTAAGCGTAGAGTGGCTATTGGTTGGTCACGTGGTCCTTCGCCCACCATGGCCCAGTGGTCGCATTACATGCTGTACTGCAGCACCCAAACTGAAAACTTCAGCGATCTCCTCCCCCCTCGGAGTCGGCCCAAAAATTTCTGGTGACTTTACATGACATAACGCTAGAGAGACTGGCACGACTGACACTGATAGCATCACACGGGAGCGTCATGTTTCCAATCCCGACATATAGCACATCCAAAGTTGTCTCGTTCCTGTCGCTGAGCCTGTTGAGCCAGGTGGCTCCCGACTATGTGTGTCCAAGGTATCGCCCCGCGGAGAATGGTGGGACTGTGTCTGAGTTGTGGGGCTGTACGTGGGTGTTTAATCAATGTGTCATCTAACTTTGCAGCTGATCTGTCTGTACTAGATTTCCATGTAGCTCTTTGATTTTCATGTGCGCTGCTCGTCATTGTTACGATGCTATACTGTTATGAGATTGTCCTGTATTAAGTTTTATAAATAATTTAATAAAAAAAAATAAAAAGTTCAGTCGGACCGAATACATTATAATCAATCTTGTCCCATACTATACCGTCCGGTATAGGAACTGCTGTGATGTTCACTGAAGACAAGTCTCTTGGTTCACGATGTGAGGACTGGTGGAGTTTTAAAATCACATTGACTCTTTGGGCTGTAGAGCTTTGCTGGAGATATCGTCCATTAATAATCATACTAAAAGTTATTATTAAGCCTAGCCAGAAAAGAAAAAATAAGATCCCAGTGATATACCATAGTTCAATCCAAGGTGACACCAGGTAAGTCTTTCTAAAAAGTTCAAAAGGTCAGTGAGTTTCTGTTTGAGTGATTTTTTTGGCTGGCGTCGTTCCGGCTCGCTTGGATCCAGTGAAAACGTATCAAAGTTCATAAAATAGCCAGAAGCAGTTCGATCAATTGTTGGAATTGCATCAGGATTTGTTGAAATCGGATTTTGCTCTTGACGAGGCATGTTGACGTAGATGTCTGTAGTCGGTCTTATTGCAACTTGGTTGTTAAGTTGGTTTTCATTTTGAAGATGAATTTCTTGTTGAAGTGGAACTGTCTTGTGGTTTATGGCCTCCTGGCCTGCCGTGGTTGTCTTAGGCCTGTTTGCCATGCTGCTTTTCTTTGCACACGTTACTTTACATTGTTGTTCTATCGGCCTCTGCCCTTGCCATGTTATTTTAGCGCTGTCTGCATTTTCTGTCTTTCACCTTTTCTCCTGTTCACTTTGGGCTCAGTCTGCACAACATGTACAAGGTCGAATAACAATGTTTCCTTGCTCTTGCTGATATGGCCAGTCCCTCGCACCTAGACATAACACTATGTACAGCTGCCCTGGAGAAATTAGGGTGCTTTTAATATTGCGGTTAGTCCGCCTCAGGGGCACTTGGAGAAACCCTTTCCAGGGAGAAGAGCTGTGATTCTCTGCTGATGTAGTTTTGCATCTAGAGACTGAGGTATGGGGGTTCGCTAGTCAAAGCCCAGAGGTCTTCTATTTTTATAATAAACTAGCTTATAGCACGGGGAGGGTGGTAATGTTAGTTAGACATATATCCACTGTTTTATGAGATGCTTTCCCGTTTGTATTCTATGGAGTTGTAACCATGCTGATTATATTATTCATATGCATTATGCTAATAGTACTGACACGTGTACTGTACCTTAGAGCACGTAAGTTGAAATAAACATTTTAACCTATACTGTGTCTCTTCTTACGCACGTTGTGGACAGGTACGAGTGTGACGAAAGAGTGTTCTTGCCTCTGCGAGTCCTGAGAGAGAGATACCGTGTTCTGGGTTGTCTAATCATTGGTACATTGTTGCTAATGGGACGCTAAGGCTAGTTGGGTTGGGGTTTTAGGTGCTAAGGTCTATGGTTGGCTCACCACTATATTCCGAGGTTCTATTATCCTGTGCATAGCTCTGTGTGTGCAGAATCCCTATAACATGGCGCGACCAACGAGTGGGGTAGCTTATCTGCCAGACGCTTGAGTAGTACTTGTGCTTGTCCACAACCCCCTCACATACGCTTCCGGAAGCGGGTGTGGCGGTGATACCTCCTATATTAGAATTTTTGTAGGTTCTTTCAAGCTTGAAGTTGTTAAAAAGGTTTCTTAATCAAAGCCCTATTTGTGCTGCCTACTGTTAGGTTGTCGGATTATCCCGTTCGTAATGGCGGGTATAGACATAGCGGCGCATAGCCGCACAGCGCTCCGGGATCAATTACGGGTGTACGGAGTGCCGGACACGGGAGTCGAACTAGTCTTTGTGGTTCAAGCCGACCCGGCTTTCCATTTTGAGGTGTTCTACTCTTGGATTACTTTTCCAGCGGTGGACGCGAACGATAATCTGTTCCATGAATATGAACCCACTGATGTTCCTGCTGTCTATCGACCTTATACTAATCTTGAAGTACCGCTCACGGCGTGGCAGCACCGTGTTTGGTTTAATGGCGCCCTCCCACAACCGACTAACACGGTTCGTTTAGGCCCCTTATCTATTGAGGGGGCCACTTGGCCTGTTTTGGCCGGGTACACCCCACATCCGCGTTATATATCTGAAAGAGACACGTTAGTGACAGATTCCTTACCTTAGAATATCCCCAGGCGTCAGGCTGGATCCGGAAAGTTTTGCGTAGCAGTACCCTTGCGCGTCGGTAGGCGGCGTCGTGCGGCTCCGCGTCCGTCGTCGGCGTCGTGATCGCCGGGATGACGTCGCGGGCAGTACTTAGGCGCCGCCCCTGCGGCGCTGACGTCAGTTCTTCTTTTTCCGCGCCAGCAAGCGCAGATCCGGGAAGAGCAGTGCCCTGGTAATTTTTGACCATACTTTTGGTGAATTTTTTCACTGTTTTTTCCATACTTTCAAGGTGTCGTAGGGATGCCCGGCTTCAAGCGATGCGGCGCCTGTGCGCGGATGATGTCCGTCACCGACCCGCATTGGGAGTGTCTCTTCTGCCTCGGCCAAGGCCACGACACGGAGTCTTGTCCCGAATGCCAGGCCCTCAACCCGAAAGCTTTGCGAGAGCGGTCTCGAAAGCTCCTCGAGGCCCGGCATTCAGCTCCACGGAGGCCCCGGTCGCGTGAGAGGTCCAGGGGTCGCTCGCGGAGTGCACACCGGTCGTCGGCGTCGAAGTCTTCTTCGTCCGGTAAGTCAAAGCACAAGAAGTCCAAAAAGCATCATCGCTCTAGGACTTCGCCTCGCCGGTCTCGCGACCTCGGCTGAGGCCCCTCCCGGCACCGTCCCCGCCCCGCGGCCCCGGACTTGCCTGTGGAGTCGCCCCCGCCATACCCGCCCTTCCCGGGTTCGGGGGCGGATCCGGCGAAGGTACAGGAATTCCTGTCGGCCATGGCCCGCCTCTTCGGGCCTTCAGGCCCCTCAGGTGCGCCTTCGGGCCCCGCGGGCCCTGATGGGGTTGCTCCGGCGTCGCCGACGGCTCCGGCCCCGGCGTCGCCCGTGCCTCCAGCCTCGATCCCGGCTCCGGCCCCGGCCTCGATCCCGGTTCCACAACCCCCATCGACGCCGGTCGACCTCACGACACCTCCGCCGGCGCCGATGTCTCCGGTGCCGTTCTCGACGCCGCCCTGGGCTCCGGGCGGCGTCGTCCCCCAGTTCCTTCCGGCTCCGGACATGGACCCGGAGCGACGTCGCTCGACGCCGGCTCCGGCGCCGCTGGGACCTTGGGTCCCAACTGTCCCTCCTCCTCCTTATTTTGAACCAGAGGAGGACCAGTTGGACTGGGAGGGGTCTGATGACCCTCTGACGCGACACTGTCAGTATGATGAGGACTGGACAGAGAGTCTAGGGGAGGCCAGTGGTCTGGATACTTCCCCTGACACTAGCATGCTGTCTCCTCCCGTGGCTACGGAGGAGGGAGCCAATTTTGGTACGGTGTTGCGTAGGGCAGCTGGGGCCTTACGTCTCCAACTCCCTACTTTGACGGTCAAGCCTAACATCTTGACAGAGGTGCTTCAGCCGGCAGCCTCCTCTGCGGAGACTGTGCTGCCGTTTAACGACGCCCTCACTGACGTTCTTTTGGGCGCCTGGTCCAAGCCCAACACAGGGGCTCCTGTGGATCGGAACGTGTCACGACGCCATCGCCCAGCTCCGGGCGACCCCTGTTTCTCTCTGTCCACCCCACTCCTGAGAGCTTGGTTGTCCAAGCCTCCGCTTCCCAAACCGCCTTCCCTACCGCTCCTCCGGATAGGGAATCCAAACGCCTGGATCAGTTTGGGAAGAAAGGTTTTTCTTCCTCCAGTGCTGGCTTGCGGTCCGTTACACACCGCTTGTCTTTTGGGCCGATATACCCACTCCCTGTGGGATTCGGTGGCGGATGTTTTGCCCCAGTGTCCTGAGGAGGTCCAGGCACTGCTTTCCCGCGCCATTGCGGAAGGAAGGGATGCGGCCAAATACACTATCCGTTGTGGCCTTGACACCGCCGACTCGCTGGGCAGGTCTATTGCAACGACGGTGGCGCTCCGACGCCACGCCTGGCTGAGAACCACTGGTTTTCAGGGGATGTCCAGAATACTCTCATGGACATGCCCTTTGATGGAGTCGGTCTTTTTGGGTCCAAAGCAGACCATGCGTTGGAGCGCTTTAAGGACTCACGGGCTACTGCCAAGACCCTGGGCCTTTCTGCTACACGCCCTCCGCTGACTTCTGCTTTTCGCCCCTATCGTGGCCACGGTAGGGGCGCCCCGTCACGTCAGCAGCCCAGCCACCGGCCCGCGCAGCAGGCGTCTTCGCGTGGCCAAGGACGTGGATTCCGCCGTGGCGGATCGGGCAACCAGCGTGCGGGTCAGGCCACCACCTCCAACCCGTCCGCGGCCTCCAAGCCCTCCTAGTCCCTCCTTTCAGGTGCACGGCACGCCAGTAGGGGCAGGGTCCGCCATCACCTTCCCCCACTGGCGCACCATCACCTCGGACAGGTGGGTCTTGGACATTGTCCGAAGGGGCTACTCCCTCCCCTTCGAGACCACCCCCCCAGCCATGCCACCTCAATTCCACCGCATGACAGGGGATCACTTGGTGCTTCTACAGAAGGAAGTCACGGCCCTCTTGACCAAGAGGGCCATCGAGCATGTTCCGACCCCAGAAGTAGGGCGTGGTTGCTACTCCCACTACTTTCTGGTGCCCAAAAAGGACAAGGAGGACATGCGTCCTATCTTGGACCTCCGGAACGTCAATCGCTTCCTCCGGAAGGAGAAGTTCAAGATGCTCACCCTAGCTCAGGTCTTGACTGCCCTCGACCCTGGAGACTGGTTGGTAGCGTTGGACTTGCAGGACGCGTATTTCCACATCCCCGTCCTGCCGGCCCACCGGCGTTACCTTCGGTTCACGGTAGGCCCGAGCATTTTCAGTTCACCGTGCTCCCCTTTGGCCTTACCAGTGCCCCTCGGGTGTTCACGAAAGTGATGGCGGTGGTCGCAGCTCATCTGCGCCGGGCAGGGGTTTCAGTCTTCCCCTACCTCGACGACTGGCTGCTGAAGGCGGGCTCGTCCCAGGCAGTCGTCTCCCACCTGCAGACTACGGCCGGAACTCCTGCACTCGCTGGGGTTCTCCATCAATGTGCCGAAGTCGCATCTGATTCCTTCTCCACAGCTCCTTTTCATCGGAGCAGTTCTGGACACGACGCAGTTTCGGGCCTATCCTCCCGAACGGCGAGTCCGGGATATTCAGGCTATGATTCCGATCTTTCGGCCTTTATCCTGGGTTTCGGTACGGATGACCCTGAGGCTGCTGGGCCTCATGGCCTCCTGCATCCTGCTGGTCAATCATGCCAGATGGCATATGCGGGCTCTGCAGTGGGACCTGAAGTTCCAGTGGGCGCAGCACCAGGGCAACTCTGTCCGATCACGTCCAGATCTCGGAGGGGGCTGCAAAACAGTTGCAGTCGTGGCTCTCGAACCGGCAATGGGTCATGGGCAGATCCCTCTCCCTTCCCCAGCCAGAGCACACAGTTGTGACGGACGCGTCCCTTCTGGGATGGGGCGGTCACATGGGAGAGGCGGAGATCAGAGGCCTCTGGTCTCCGGCGGAGTCCCGGCTCCATATCAACCTTCTGGAGCTCCGGGCGATCCGACTTGCACTTCAAGGCATTCCTTCCCTCTGTCAAAGGGAAGGTAGTGCAGGTGTTCACGGACAACACCACCGCCATGTGGTACTGCAACAAACAAGGCGGGGTGGGGTCGTGGACCCTTTGTCAGGAGGCTCTGCGCCTCTGGACATGGCTGGAACATCAGGGCATGTTCCTGATGGTTCAACACCTGGCAGGTTCCCTGAACGCCAGGGCGGACGAACTCAGCCGCAGGTGCATGATGGATCACGAATGGCGTCTTCACTCGGAAGTGGCGCAAGGACTCTTTCTACAGTGGGGAGAGCCTTGGTTAGATCTATTCGCCACCGAAGAGAACGCGCAATGTCATCAGTTCTGCGCGTTGGAATTTCCAAGGCGGCACTCGCTCGGCGACGCTTTTCGTCACGAGTGGAGTTGCGGTCTATTGTACGCCTTTCCGCCTATACCACTTCTACCCAGAGTGTTGAAGAAGATTCGGCACGACCGGGCCCAAGTCATTCTTGTGGCTCCGGACTGGGCTCGAAGAGTTTGGTATCCCGAGCTACTCAATATGAGCATAGATCCCCCGATCCGTCTGCCTCTTCGGGAGGATCTTCTGTCGCAGCAGCAGGGGACGGTCCTCCACCCGAACCTGTCCAGTCTACACCTGCTTGCGTGGAGATTGAGCGGCGGCAGTTGATTCCTTTCGACTTGCCTCCCGAAGTTTGTGATGTGATTCTGGCAGCCAGGCGTCCCTCCACTAAGGTGGTATACGCCTGCAGGTGGAACAAATTTGTGGCATGGTGCACAGCAAAGGCTGTGAATCCCCTTTCTGCCCCTCTTTCTGAGGTCCTTCTGTTCCTTCTCTCTCTGGCCCAACAGGGTTCTGCCCTGGGTACCATCAAGGGTTATCTTTGTGCTATCTCGGCCTTCCTCAGGCTCCCTGATCAGCCCTCCTTTTCAAGTCCCCTGTTGTTAACAGGTTCTTAAAAGGCATTACTCACCCTCTTCCCTCCTGTTCCGTTTGTGATGCCTCAGTGGGACTTGAACTTGGTTCTTACCTTTTTAATGTGCGCTCCCTTTGAGCCTCTGCATAACTGTCCTCTTCGTCTTCTGACTCTGAAGACAGCCTTTCTGGTGGCCATCACCTCCGCTCGGCGGGTGAGTGAGCTCCAGGCTCTATCTTGCAAACCTCCTTTTCTGTCTGTTCATCCAGACAAGGTTGTTCTTCGGACGCGTCCGTCCTTCTTGCCAAAGGTGGTTACTGCTTTCCACATTGGGCAGACCATCACTTTGCCCACCTTCTTTCCGCCTCCGCATCCTTCCAGAGAGGAAGAGAGGCTCCACCGTCTGGACCCAAAACGTGCGCTCTCCTTCTATATCGACCGCACAATACACTTCCGGGTGGATGACCAGCTCTTTGTTGGCTACGTGGGCGCCAAAAAGGTCGGGCGGTGCACGAGAGGACCATCTCCCGCTGGGTTACCTTGTGCATCAAGACCTGCTATTCTTTGGCTAAGAAGGAGCCTCCTGTTGGGCTGCGTGCCCATTCCACCAGGGCAACGGCTGCTACCACGGCCTTGGGCCGCGGTGTTCCGCTGCCGGTTATCTGTCAGGCAGCTACGTGGGCCTCGCTGCACACCTTTACAAAGCATTACTGCCTTGACAGTCGGGTCCGGAGGGACGGCTTCTTTGGCCGTTCTGTCCTCCAGGACTTCCTTGTCTGATCTTTGTTCGCAGACCCACCACCGGGGTTGGTATTGCTGGGGTATCTATTCTAAGGTAAGGAATCTGTCACTAACGTGTCTCTTTTCAGATGCACAAGTTACTAACTTGTGTAACGATATATCTGTAAGAGACAGTAGTTAGTGACAGATTCCTTACCGCCCACCCATCCTCCCCTGCTCTGCGAACTGATTTCTAGGGTTAAGGACATCCCTTTCAGGGCCCTAGTATTTTTCAGACACCTGTGTCAGCTTCTTGCATGGCTCTGCGTTCCTGGCGCGGAAAGTCGTGTACAGAACTGACGTCAGCGCGCAGGGGCGGCGCCTAAGCACTGCCCGCGACGTCATCCCGGCGATCACGACGCCGACGACGGACGCGGAGCCGCACGACGCCGCCTACCGACGCACAAGGGTACTGCTACGCAAAACTTTCTCGGATCCAGCCTGACGCCTGGGGATATTCTAAGGTAAGGAATCTGTCACTAACTACTGTCTCTTACAGATATATCGTTACACAAGTTAGTAACTTGTGCGACGATCCCAGTCGCGGAATTGCGCACTATGTATGCGGCTTTGGTGCAAGTGCATCAAGCCTTAGTGCGATATGTTACAGGCAACATCCATGGAGTCGCTCCTGGAGTTGCCGGCCAACCAGCTGGTGCAGGCGGAGTGACCATAAGTCCTGTCATGGTGAACTCGGTGATGGGCAAACGTCCACAAAATAAGGATGATTTTCCTTATTGGCTTGCAGAAAAGTTTGACCAGTTGGAGGCAGTTTTTCCACACACAACCCCGGTGGATAAACACTGCATTCTTACGATTAGTTTGCCAAAAGACTTAATTCCCGAGTTGACAGCCTGTGACAACTGGGGTAAGGTATTCGCAGCGGTATATTCTAAGTGTTTTGGTACTCCTTCCATGACGGTTCTCCCCACAGTAATTAAAAAAGTACAGGATGAACATGGCCCTGAAGCGGCTGTGGAATTAGGGATGAGACTGGTGGGAGTGTTTGAAGTAGTAGCTGAACTGATCCTTGCAAATGTCAAGGGCGATGCAGTGAACTTTCAAGTAGCGAATGCTTTGGCTTTGGTCCCAGAATTGGACAAGCCTCGCGAATTACCAAAAATGATAACCCAGGCTTACAAAACTATTGGCAGAAATAGCCTGGGCAATAAGCCTTTTGCAAAACAGCAAACACAATCGCAACAACAACAACAACTCAAACCTCAATCTGAAAAAGATGAGAGACCAGTCTTCACTAAAAAGAGCTGGAGGCTGAAAAAACAGGGAAAGCAACAAACGAAGCCGGGGTCGAGAGGCGCATCCCCGGTTTCAGTTTCTTCTGAACGCACTTATGATTTACGCGATAGGGCGAGAATTAAATCACCGGATAGGTTTCAGATCCCTGATACGCGTTCTCCTCGTTCTTCACAGGCGCAGACCACGTCACAGGCTGGTGGAGGAGACCGCCAGGATAGAGGAAGGGGCCGAGAGGCTCCCCAGGGACGAGACCAGCCTCGACAACAAGTCAGAGGGAAAGCAGAAGACTTTCAACGTTCTCAACCACAATTTCAGAAGAAGAAAGTTGCCGCTGTAACAGCGAAATATGCCACAGACGGTGAGAACGAGACTCCTGAATTGGACGTGGGCAGTAACCCTCCTAGACAGCGCCGCGGAAGTTACCATAGTGCGGGAGGCACTACGTCCTCATATGGAGGCGACAGCAACTGAAACATTCATTACTGTCGAGACAGCTGACACCAGAGTGGCACCCCCTGACAGACTTTTTAATATTGTCATTCAAATCGAAGGTGATATACAGCGAATAATTCAAGGGATTTTTTGGGAAAATCTAACCTCTTCATATGACATTTTGTTAGCGGAGGTGGATTGGCCACCCCCATTCGTTCTTACTGCGCACAAAGGGGAGGAGGTAATCCTTCCGAGCTTTTCTCGACATGTCCCAAAGGACAAAGCGGAGGCTCTTGCAGCTGAGTGGGCTGTGTCCCTGGCTCCTGCGTTATACCGCAACCACGTGGGTTGGGATGAGGATTCCCCCCCCATGAAATACCTTTGCGGTCACTACCGCAGCCACAACCCCAATATCCCATAAAACGTGAGGCCAAAGGCCCCGTTTCCGAAATTCTGACTCAGTTGGAATACCAGGGAGTAATCGAAACATGTGTATCACCAATGAATAATCCCCTTTTCGCGGTTTCTAAACCCGATGGATCGTACCGGCATTTGAACTCTCATTGTCGGACCTTTGCGGTGCAAAACACCCACAGTTCTGCGCTTGTAGACAGTCTTGTTCGTAAAAAATATAAAACGACACTTGACATCTCAAATGGATTCTACACGCACAACTTAGCCCCGGAGAGTGGCCAATGGAGCGCTTTTACATCCGGTGGTAAATTATTCCAATTTAGGCGTTTACCTATGGGCTATAAGAACAGTCCAGGAGTATTCGCCGCCCGTGTTGTCTCTTTGTTAGACGGCATTGATCCAGATGCATGTTCGTACGTCGATGACATTTATCTGACGGACGACGAATTGTTCCCGCATCTAACCCGCGTGGACCGCATTATTCTTGAATTTGCGGTTCAAGGTTATAAATTTAACTTGGCCAAATCTCATATTGCTGAATTTACCGTTTTGTTCTTGGGCTACGAGCTCAACAATGAAGGTAAGGGCTTAGCCCCCCATTTCCTAGAGAAATGTGCACTTCTGTGCCCTCCTACTAATCTGAAGAAGCTTCAGTCCTTGCTGGGTTTTTTGAACTTCGGGCGTACTTATATTCCCGAATACGCCCAGCGTATCAAGCCACTGTATGCCTTGATACAACCTACCTTTTCGAAGTCTTGCTGGCTTCCGGAGCATACCTCCATTCTGCAGTCTTTGCAAACAGACCTTCTTGAGTCTAAATATCTTTTGACGCGTGATAACCACACAAACCTGGTGATTAGAATCATTCCAGGGGCAGTGGGTTTCACGTACTTAACCTTTAACGAAGGTGACACAGTACCCATCGCATACAAGTCACATCTGTACACTTCAGCCGAAATGCGCTTTTCATCTGTGGAGAAAGTTCTAACAGCAGTGCAAATGGCGATTCTAAAGGAACGCGCACTGGCACAGGGAAAACGCATTCTGGTGGTAACACCTTATCCTGCCCTGGAGGCAGTGACCAAAGCAAGTGTGCCGAACTCAAAAGCTTTGCACCCCCGTTGGATTCAATGGGCAACATCTTTGACGTCTCCGGATGTCACGTTCATTTTCGATTCTTCTCTTCAGACTCAGGAGTTTTTACAGTATGAATTCGTTCATCCTCCTCCTCTGTCTCTACTGCCGCTTGAGGATTACGATTGCGTGATCTACACCGATTGTTCGGCACAACCGGCCCCGGGGTCCAAGCATGCTTATTCAGCCGCATGTGCTATTGTTGCAGGAACCTTTGTGAACGGACAGTTCAAATCCACTGTAGTGCACACTCAGGCACTCGGGACAGTACTGCACAATTGGCCGAGCTGCGCGCATTGGTGCTTGCACTTGAGTTCGTTAATCCTGATGTGACCACTCTCATTGTATGTGATTCTTATTACTGTGTTCAATCTTACAATGACAATCTGTTCTTTTGGTCGCAAAATGACTATAGAGACGCTAAAGGCAGCACAATCAAGCATAAAATGCTTTGGGTTCGAGTGGCAGAATTACAACAACGTCTGCCACTCACACAGGTGGTTCACACCCTAGGCCATCAGCGGGTGGGCGCACACGCTGTTGGTAACAGTCTGGCAGATGAAGCTGCCAGATCAGCAGTAGTCACGTGTTCAGTAGCAGCAGTTACTAGATCCATGTCTAAAATAGACACTGATATTTTGGCAGCTATAGCTGCGACAAAGGAAGGAGCTAATTACCCTAGGGGTTTTCCTTCCAAATATTCTTACCAGTTAGGTCCCGAACAGGCTCCTTATGTAACAATACCCGACGTTGGTGATCGGCTGATCCCCAACGCGGACCGCAGACTTTCCTTGATAACGGCCGTGCACGAAGGCATGGCTTCGGCACATGCTGGAGTGTCTGCGACAGTTTCCATCTTGCAGCAGCATTACTGGTGGCGTGGGTTATATAAAGACACCCGTACTTATGTGCTTTCCTGTGACGTTTGTCAGCAGATTAAGCCTTCCACGGTTACACGACCACCACAGACCTCGCTCGGCATTTCTAACAGACCCTTTGGGTGTGTTTACCTGGATCACTGCGGTCCATTTTCTTCAGCCACTGCCTATAAATATATCTTAGTGGCAGTGGACTCGTGCACCCGGTTCATCTGGGTCTGGCCACAACGGAGTGCTGACGCTCGAAATGTCATCAGGGATTTGCGTGTCTTTGTGGGAATTTTCGCATGCGGCACCTTCCATTCTGACCAAGGTCCGGCGTTTGCCTCTAAGGCTTACAAGGACGCAATGGGTTCACTAGGGGTGCGGGTGAAATTTTCGTCTCCGTATAGGCCTGAGGGCAACTCTATCGTTGAACGAATGAACCGTGACTTAAAGCAATCCTTGACAGCTAGAGTTATAGGTACTGGCAGGAACTGGCTGGCCCACTTGTATACCGTACAGCGTGCACTTAATAATCTCCCTAGAAGACCTCTGGGTGGGCGGACCCCATACGAAATGCTCTTTGGCATACGAATGTTTGTGCCTGACCTTGATGGTCTAGACATGGCGGCGCAATCCGCCAAGTTTGATGTAGATAACCATTCTACTATGTTACAGGACTTACAAGAAGCCCGAGACAAACTTGCAATTGCACATTTACCTTCAGCCACAGACCCTGCTCTGCAGATTTCGGTTGCCGGCTGGCTTCCGAAGATTGGTGACCTGGTTCGAGAGAAGGTGGAGAACAAGAAAGAATTCGGCCCCTCTTATCGTGCACCGGTTCCAGTCCTGGGCTTGAAGGGAACACGTACAGTCATCTTACCACCGCTTCCTGGTCACAAGGAGAACAGATACATCTCAGTGGAAAATGTCAAGCTACAACATCTAGCCGTTCCTGAATAGTGTAACACCAGCGGTCTCTTGTCCTGCCATTTACCGGACTTGTGCTTGTGGCCCGTCAGCCCGAACGGTCACTGATGTTACAATTGAGATGGTTGATTTGCCTGAAACTATATTCGAACCCCCTGTCTCCCCCTGCATCGACGAAGACGAGTATACCTATCCCGCAACAGAGTCGGTGGCACACCAACCAACCACGCCACTGAGCCCGACACGTTATTCCTTTGACTCGGATTCCACCTCTTCAAATGTCCCGTCCAAGTTCAGTCTTTTTGTATCCTGGTTTAGAGACAATTTTTTGATTCCACCCTGGACATACATCTAGTTGGTGCTTTTCTTGATTTTTTTGTTCATGTCTATTGGCTTTGTCACAGTGTTTTTTCTACTCATCAATGGTCACTATTTACCTGAACGCTCTGCTGTGAACAGTGTTGCTGGAACTTTGGCTCCACATTCTTCCTCTCACATCATGAAGCTTGACCACACATTTGTGAACATTTCAGCGTTTCCAGTTGCTGATGGCATCGTATGGGATGCAGTAAACTTTCAAATCCATGGTCCGACAGAAATTATTAATGTACCGAATGTCCTTCGAGTTTCGATGGGTGATGTAGTAAAAAGTAACATTCATTCTGATGATTGGGATGTGCATGCCGTTGAAGCATTATTTGCTGATTTAAAATATTATGCTTCCTTTAATGCTGAGGATTTGTATATGAATTCTGCGAATTATGCCGATTTGTATTGCTACCAGCATTGGGGCAGCCATTTTCTTCATAAACTGAGTGCCCTACGTAGCTCTGTTGCCTACACCCAATGGGAACATTGCCCGAACCCCTTACCGGGTAGTTCCCAGACTCTTAGAAATACATTTACCTATTTCACTGATTTCAATCGATCAAACGCTGGGTCCTATTATTTTAAACTGAATGCCCAGTTGACACAGAAAATTATGTTGACCCACACCAAGTTGCTGGTTCCTTTTTGAGTGCCTTGGCCGTGGGTGGTTATGAGTACTGGAAAAACACTGTGGATTTAAAATCGATTTGGGGCTCGAAGCCTTGGCAGGTGCAGGGCACAGAGGCCTTGCACCGTGCTTGCCTGATCCCAGCCCAGATTCTGTTTCTGAATGCTTCCATTTATCAGACTACATGTTGGGGTTTAGCTACCACTAAACAATTGAACTCGCCCTCCATCCCATCCTTGTCGAGCTCTCCCAATGATAGCTCGCGTTTTAATATGTCCCTTGCTACTTTGCAAGCTCTGTTTCAGGATAATTCATTTAATGTTTCTGCTTTGGTTCAGTCACCCTGGTTAGTGTGGCACATATCATCTAATGCTTGCCAACTGCGTTTTCACGACTCGGTTCCTGGTTACAGACAGGACAGGCCTGATCCGAGGTTTTCTGACTCCCGTACTGTCACCACGTATTCAGTTGGTACATTGTGTAAACAATGGCTGCAACATTCGTCTCTAGACTCTGTTAAACAACATTTGTCCCTCCTATCAGGCAATATTGATCTGTCCGACTTTATCCTGGGACCTCGTGGTCCCCGACCTAAGAGATTCATTTACGAAGCTTATAATGAGCTCTGGAAGCTGTCGCAAATGGAAGCTGCTTCCCGTCTTCGGGAAATAGACCAAGCGAATTTGGAAAAGGTGCTTGCTGTTGTTGACAATAGCATTAATACCCTGTCTTCCCGCATTTACACATTGTAGAATATTGTGTCCTCTGTTAATTGATATTGTACAAGATGATGTTTCTGTATTGTACTATGGTCAGAATCAATTGCGTTCAGTTATGCAGTTTGCGTGGACTTTACAAACGCTTAAATTGGGTAAAGTTCCTTGGCATTTTTTGAACACCACTGCCTTATTTCTGCCTTTTAATTTGACTGAAAAACAGAAGTTCATGTCCATGAAAGATGCATCTTACACTCTGTTACATATCGAGAAAGTGGATCCTTTACCATTCTCTGTGGCGGAACTAGATTCTGCTGTGTGGCTAGTTCATGGGGTTATCGCTTTACTGTTTTCCTTGTTTGAGTTTAGCTCGTGCATGAAGCATTATCCTGTAGGCCGTTTCCAGCCTTTGGGTAGTGCCTTCCTGCATGAACTCTGGTCCTTGCCTTTCATGTATAAATGCCTCAGAGACGGCAAGGAAGTTTTTCTCACGGGGGAGTCGTGCGATTCAACTGTGGGTCATTCACTTATTTGTAAACATATTAAATTGCACGGAGCTTGTAGCGTTTCCACTCCGAATCTTGCTTGTGTACTGAAGGGTATTCCCACTCCTGCTATTTCTCCTACCTTTACTTTGCTTGCTAATGGTAGCTATTTGCTTTTGAATAACGAGAACTGTTGTGGCCTGCAAGCCGGCATTCCGTATATTGTCACGGTTTCGCACAGGGTTGTCTGCTGCAAGAATGTGCTTTTTCCTCCCCCTCACGACATCGTTGATAACTCTATTTGGCCTTCCATTCCTACCATGGAGGCAGATTTCAATAAATTGAGCAGAATAAAGGCGCTATTATTGAACGAGGAGGTTATGCTCACATCCGCCCGGGAGACATTCATTCTCCAGGTGGCGAGTACCCACAGTGAAATACAGGCCCTTTTGAACACTAACCTCCCCCCAGCATTTCGGGGAGTTAATTCATCGTACTTTTAACGCATCAAACACTGAGGGTTTGGTGCACTTTTTTAAGGTTGTGGGGTCTGGCCTGGTATCCACCTTCCAAACTATTTTCGGTGTGATACCGGCGTTCATTCATTCTATTTTTTCCAGCGTCTTTGGTGGCTTCCCATTGATCCTCGCCTTGGCGGCTGGTGTACTACTGTTGGTCTGTTTTCTACGCAATGGCTGCTCCCCGATGGGCCCTTCTCGATCCCAAACGCCTCCTGCTGCTCCGTGAGCGACTCCTGGCTGGTTTCGGCGTTCTGCCATTGGCGACCATCAGTGTGTCATATACCCTTTCTTTTCGCTTTGCGTATTTCACTTGCGTGCAACCTGTGATGTCTTGCATCCGCTGTCCTTTCACCTGGACCATGGATTTTTGCCTCTCCAATTCGTCGTTGTCTGTTCCGGATTTTGTTCAGTTGGTGGGTCCCTTAGAGGCCCATGAACAGGGCTGTTCCGTTGCTGGCTGTATGACGCGTGCGGCTGCACTGGGAATTTTGGCACAATGGGATATCTGGGCGGCTGCTCAGGATCTCCTACAACAAAGTTATATTGAATATCACGCAAGCTGGCCTGCATTGCTTTTGGATGCTCCCTCCTCTGAGGACCATTACTGCTCCTTTGATTTATTGGACTGGATGGCATCTATGTTTTCTGACGATTCCACTGATGTCCTCTTGGAAGGTGTGGCGTTTTTCTGCACTTACACCCTGGTGGATTGACACGGCATTCGCTCTCTGCGCACTGCCGCGCTGGGTGAACATTTTCTTTTTTTACTCTCAGACTATTTTTACCTCTGCCTACGGCGGTCGTTTCTGTTCTGCTCAGTTCTTTTGACCTCTGTCTTCGTCCTTTGTCTTGGCCGATGGACTGTCCAGGGGAGGGTGTCTTGTGGTTTATGGCCTCCTGGCCTGCCTTGGTTTGTCTTGGCCTGTCTGCAATGCTGCTTTTCTTTGCACACGTTATTTTACATCGTTGTTCTCTCGACCTCTGCCCTTGCCATGTTATTTTAGCGCTGTCTGCATTTTCTGTCTTTCACCTTTTCTCCTGTTCACTTTGGGCTCAGTCTGCACAACATGTACAAGGTCGAATAACAATGTTTCCTTGCTCTTGCTGATATGGCCAGTCCCTCGCACCTAGACATAACACTATGTACAGCTGCCATGGAGAAATTAGGGTGCTTTTAATATTGCGGTTAGCCCGCCCCAGGGACACTTGGAGAAGCCCTTTCCAGGGAGAAGAGCTGTGATTCTCTGCTGATGTAGTTTTGCATCTAGAGACTGAGGTATGGGGGTTCGCTAGTCAAAGCCCAGAGGTCTTCTATATTGTTTAAATAAACTAGCTTAGAGCAAGGGGAGGGTGGTAATGTTAGTTAGTCATATATCCACTGTTTTATGAGATGCTTTCCCCGTTTGTATTCTATGGAGTTGTAACTATGCTGATTATATTATTCATATGCATTATGATAATAGTACTGACACGTGTACTGTACCTTAGAGCACGTAAGTTGAAATAAACATTTTAACCTATACTGTGTCTCTTCTTACGCACGTTGTGGACAGGTACGAGTGTGACGAAAGAGTGTTCTTGCCTCTGCGAGTCCTGAAAGAGAGATACCGTGTTCTGGGTTGTCTAATCATTGGTACATTGTTGCTAATGGGACGCTAAGGCTAGTTGGGTTGGGGTTTTAGGTGCTAAGGTCTATTGTGGGCTCACCACTATATTCCGAGGTTCTATTATCCTGTGCATAGCTCTGTGTGTGCAGAAACCCTATAACAGAACGAGTTCCATAGCATTGTTGCTTAGTCCTTCATTCCGTACAGGTGGCTCTTCAAACGTGATGAGTCTTTCTGTTTGGACTTCTTGGATTGTAGCGAGAGGAGGGCGTCTGCTACTGTGGAGTCCACGAGGCCTACTGTTTAGTATCGGCCACATAGTGTGGTTTGATTAAGTCGATTGAGACAAATCTTTTCTCCTTTTTCCCGCCAAGAGGCGGCAGAAGTACAGTTCTTGTGCCTTGGATTGCTAGGACCGGTACAGGCTTTCTGTAGGATGGCCCAAATTCTTTCTTGTCAGCAATCTTCTCTCTGACCAGATCCCCGACTTTTGGGATCCAGACAGGTCTTGCCGCTACTGCCTTGACTTCCTCAGTGGCGGTCTGTTTTGGAGCACGTTACTTTGTTGTGTTCTGGATTCATTTAGATCCTGTAAAACAGCCAAACGATCATGGATATCAAATGGTTTTTTATCCGCCACTGCGCCTTCACAATCAAGATCAGGTATCCACATTCTTGTCCCAAATAGGATCTCGTAAGGAGTGACACCCCCTAGAGAGCTTCTTGGCTGGTTATTGATCGCTCGCTGTACCCCATAAAGGTGATCGACCCATCTACCGCCCTTGCCTAATACCCTAGCTGTTAAATATTGTTTTATATTCTGGTTTTTCCTCTCCACAACAGAATTTCCCTCGGGATGGTACGGAGAGGAGTACCGCAATGCTACGCCCATTCCTTCCATGGCCTCTTTGTAAGCCCGAGAGCTAAACGCCGGACCACGGTCAGAATGTAACGTGCCAACTGCGTATGTGCCGATAAAGACTTGCAAATCTTTTATAACAGTTCGAGCGTTAGCCGAGCGCTGAGGCCAAACCCATAGGAATCTAGAGCAGGAATCCACTGCAACCATGATATATTTCTTGGATCCATCAGATTGTAGGGGTCCTCAGTGGTCCAAATACACACATGCGAGAGGATTGTCTGATTTCAGCAATGGTGTCTATGCTGGGCGTGTTACGGTGGAGCCTTTCATCTGCTGACCGATGTCGCACTTTAAGACATAGTCTTTGGTCTGCTTTGTTAACCCTGGCCAGCAGTAGCGCTGTTTCAGTAAAGAAATAGTTGCTGTAACGCCTGTATGCGCAGAACCCAAACCCTCGTGGGCTGCTAAAATTAAGCCTTGCCTACGATCCATCTTTGGTATTACTCTATCCCCCACTCCAGGAATCTGAGCATATGGAATGTTTTGTGCATCTAACTTGTAGGAGTACTTGAGTGGAATTTTTTTAGGTACTGCTGTGCTGCCTTTGCGTGAAGCATTGACAGCTACCAATATCTCGCCGTCTACCCTCGTCTTTGAACGAGTAACTGCAGCTACGGAAGCCGTGCAAACAGCCCCCTTTGCGGCTTCATCAGCCAATGAATTGCCTTCAACGTGAACGCCATCACGCTGATGACTCAGTGTATGTATCACGTGAGCCCTTGGTAGTTTGTTTCTCAACTCCACTACCTGTTCCCATAGCATTTTATGCTTAATTGTGCCACCTTTTGCATCTTTGAACCCGTTTTGTTCCCAATTATGTAGATATTCATTGTACGACTGTACACAGTAAAAGGAATCACACACAATAAGTGTGGGGAATTCGTGATCCGTATTTATAAGTGCCAGTATAAGTGCTTTGAGTTCTGCCAACTGAGCCGTGCAGTCTCCTAGAGATTGCGTTTTAGTGCAACTCGGATGGAACTTTCCATCGTGCTTGCGACCTTTAACAATCGCACACGCCGCGCTGTAAGCTTGCTTACTCCCTATGGCTGGTTGGAGCAGAACCGTCAGTGTAAATAATGTATTCATACTGATCTAGAGGCAAAATTTCATTTGGTAGAGGATATTCTTGTTCGTATTGCAGAAATGCTTGTGTTTTTAAACTTGGATCAAATCTGTACTCAACATCCGTTGCAGTAAGAGAATTAGCCCATTGTATCCATCTGGGATGTAAGGCTTTCGCATTTGGAATGCTAGCTTTTGTAACAGCTTCTAAAGCTGGTACTGGGGTCACGACAATTATGCGTTTTCCCTATTCCAGAGCTCTTTCTCTTGCTACAGCGGTCTGCACTGCTGTCAGATTTTTTTCTGTTGAAGTGAAACGCATTTCTGCGTTTGTGTACAGGTGTGATTTGTATGCGATTGGTACTGTTTCGCCTTCATTAAAAGTTAAATAAGTGTACCCGCATTGACCCGCTATTACTCGGATCACTAAGTTCTGTGCATTTACGCGTGTCTGTAAATGTTTAGAAGCTATCATGTCTTCCTGTAGGGAACGCAGGATATTTGTGTGTTCCTGTGTCCATTGTCTGACTGAAAAATCAGGTTTTATTAAGTCGTAGAAAGGTTTTACTCTTTCTGCGTAATCCAAAATGTATGTTCGACCAAAATTTAGGAATCCCAGAATTGATTGTTAATGATTTTGGAGGTTGGAGCAGCGCACACTTTTCTAAAAAGTTTGCTGCTAGGCTTTTTCCTCACTTGACAGCTCGTATCCTAAAAATAGGACACTGAGGTGGGCAATTTTTGATTTTTAAAATTAAATTTGTAGCCCTCAGAGGCGAATCCCATAATAATGGTGCTCACCCTGGTCAAGTGCCTCTTTAAGTCATCGTCCGTCAGATAAATATCATCCACATAGGACAATGCTTCTTCATCCAATTTTTGCACTAACTCTGTTACTCTTGCTGAAAATACCCCCGGGCTGTTTTTATACCCTTGGGCTAGGCGACAAAATTGTCGCTGGGACTCTAACGCACTGAAGGCGGTCAGATACCTGCTTTCAGGCGCTATATTTTGGCAGAAAAATCCATTTGAGATATCAAGTGTTGTTTTGTATTTTTCCGCACAATGTTATTCATTAATGCGGCACTGTGTGCATTTTGAACTGCAAATGTCTTTGTGCAAGTGTTTAAATGTCTGTAATCCAAAACTAAACGATATGTGTTGTCAGGTTTCATTACGGGAAACAAAGGATTGTTCATAGGTGAAGTGCAATTTTCTATCACCCCCTGGTATTCTAGTTGGTCTAGAATCTCCCTGACTTGTTTTTTAGCTTCCTGCTTTATAGGGTATTGCCTTTGAGCATTTGGGGAAACTTTTAACGGGATCACGTGGTGGGTTGAATCCTCATCCCAACCAACATGATTTTTATACAATGCTGGAGCTAGGGCAACCGCCCACTCCTGCGCATATGCATGTTTTAGAGGTAAATGTGAACGAGGTCGGAAAAGGCTGGAAAAATTACAGTTTCTCCTCTAGGGCACTCCATGACGAATGCTGGCGGCCAGTCTTGTTCTGCTAATAGAATGTCATAACCAGATGACAGAATTTTCCAAAAGAGACCTTTAACTTTTCTGGGCTTGTCCCTCTCCATCCGGAGTGTTATCTCATGTAACTTATGTGGGACACTTACCCGCGTATCAGGTGTTTCCACTGTGATATACTCACTCAACTCCGCTGTCACCAGAAATTCCTTCAGGTTCTGGCGAGCTATTGTTACTTCTGCCGCGCTGTCTAGCATCGTCAGAGCCTACTCCCCGTTCAGCAGCTGTGTCCTCAGAATTCTGGGCATGTCTTATCTTGAGACCTGCTACCTTCTTCTTTTTGACCTGAGGTTTTGATTTTTGTTTATCTTCTTTTTTAGGTGCGTAGTCCGCAGCGCGTTGCGTGTCTCTGGAGTTTGTACGCTCCTTTGACCGTCCTTCCCTCTCGGATTTTTTGATGAACCCTGAAAGGAACGAGAGGAACAAGTATCAGTATCCTGATACTGTCAGGTTTTTTAATATTATCCCTATTCCTGAGGTTATACCTCCTTTCAGAGGGCTCCTGTTGAGGAGATCTACCTCTGGATTGAGATCTGCTGTCTTAAGACTTTTGTTGTTTTTTATTTTCCCACTTCTTTTTAGAAGAAGTAGGCGTCTGCTTTGTAGTGTCCTTTTCAGGACTGCCCACCAGTTGTGGTTTTAATGCTTTCCCACCCAAACTGTCTCTGCCTAGTTCTGCATATGCAGTTTCAATTATTTTGGGTAGTTCGTGTTGTTGATCCTCTGGACCGAACTCCTCAGGCGTTGGCGGATCGCCACTGAAGCTGCTTCCCCCTTAATATTAGCTAGTATTATGGCTGATACCTGGTCAAACTTATTTAGTAACTTCATTCCTAAGTTTAGGGCAGGTTCTGCTCCGTACTCATTTTGTATCTGTCTCAATACGTCAGGTACTACTGCTAAGGACGGGATACCATGTGTTCTGGTATATATGGCAGCAAAGACTGAACCCCAAGAGGTGCAGTCCTCTACTTGTGGTGTGATCCCCATGGGCAAGCAGATTGTTAGAATTCTGTGTTTATCAGAGGTGGTTGTATTCGGGAATACTGCCTCAAGCTGAGTTATTTTCTGAGCTATCCAGAATGGTATTTGTTCACGTTTTGCTGGCATTTTGCCCATTACCGCGTGTAATGTTTGTGGAGTAATTTTATTAACTGTACTCTGGACTGGAGTATCTTGTGCTGCAACTGGTGCAGGCTGAACTGTTAAAGTCCTCATCACAAATTGTGTGAGGTTTCTGTAGATTTTAATTAAATCTTTGTGTTGTACGAGTAATTCTGGCTGTGGCATTGTGTTAATGTCAGGATGCGGTGTGTATGCCGCTAATATGGGCCATGTGGCTCCTGCTCCTCCGAGCGGGCCTAATCTTGCTCTTCCTCGTACGTGGGGTAGGGCGCCTTTAAACCAGTAACTATGCTCCTGGTAAGTGAGCGGAATCTCTAACTCCTCAAAAGGAATATAGTCCGCTGGTGTTTCATCTTTTAGGTAGTAGTGAAATACATCTGTAACTGGATTCGCTGCTGGGAATGTAACCCATGAATAGAACACCTCTGTTTTATTGGATTCGTGTGCCTCGATCACGAAAATTACTTTACCACTCCTGGCTCTTAAGCCATGTTCTAGAAGTTTTATGGTGACTGCCCTTCTGAAATTTGGTGCAATTTGTATTGCATCTTCAGGGTCTACTTCTCCTAAACCGAAGAGGTCTGTTTCAACTCTCCTTGTTTCTTCTGCTTGTTCAACCATTTTTAAGTGGAAGAAGGGTGTTTAAGGAAATTTTAAGATAAGGTGTAAATACACAATTTGTAGGAACTATATGTCCTTCAAGCTTGAATAACCAACAGCCAATAAATAGTATTCTCGTACTACTCAGCTGCGGCGGATTTTGTGCCCACCCACTCCAGACGTCTCTGGGGTTTTTGTGAGTAGGTTCTCTGAGAATAGCACAACTGAACTACTCAGATTCTACTGTTAAATAAGTACCAAACCAACGTTGGTGGCGCCATGTCGTGTAGTTCCTATAGTACCCATGCAGGACCTGCGCGTTTGTATAACATAAGCTGTGGGCTTGGTGGCAGACTGACTCTGTGCACCCTCACCGCGTATGTTATATTGTTTTGCATTAGCTAGCTCACAGTGACACTATAATCTCATCTTATCGGGGAGAGATTAGTTTCTGGCAACCTTAGATCATGACAACCCAAATTCCTCAGAATCGTGGAAACAATATACTACCTTTCGCTCAGTCACTCGTGCTTACTTATTCGGTTTGTCTCAGAGAGTTACACAGAATAAACAGTCGGGCGTTTCAATAAGTATTTATTGAACAGTTGTTATTCTAGAGTAAAATATATGTGCTGCGGCAACCAGCAGACAATAGCAGAGATATATTATCAGCAGTACGATAAAAGCAAAGGGATAGAACAGTTCTACCATATTGCAATAGTCATGAATACATACATGAATATAAAAAGCATTATGAAAAGTGCGCGTACTCCTACGATGCCTAACTAGATGTACCTGAGTGTACCTAGCATATGTGTAGGTCTAAAAGCCTAAGAGCCAAGAATCCTTCTAGGATTTAGTCGAACCCCCATACCTGAATAGAGAGAGTGTGGGACCCCGTCCTGGTCTCGAGTTGGACACCCCGCAAGGGCTGTGTCAGACCGCTGTCAGCTGGAGCGACTGCATGCAGGAGCCTCAGCGTCTCTGGTCAGTGTGTCAGCATGGAAGTCTCGGTTCCCTCTCTCTTACCGGGGCAAGATGTGGTGTATTTATACCCTAAAGAGTCTCGGTCCTCAGTATGGATTGTATTGGTCTGTCGTTAGACTTGAGGAAGACGTCAGGGGTGAACTTTGTACATACATATTATGCAGGTGGTGTATTCCTAGAGAGCCATGCATAATTGATGAGTACAGTGTGGGCCTGTGTTTGGGAAAAACCCTGCTGTATTCAAAACTACAGGATAGATAACGTTCAGCCCTCAGAGCACGTTGTGTACTAGTGAGGACCAATGTAGGTGAAAGATCATGCCTATATAAGGAATCATGACTATAATAGGACATGTACAGTTATGACCGTAATAGGGCATATGCGGCTTTGACCATAATAGGGCAAGTACGAATATGACCGTATTAGGGCAAATATGAATACGTCCATTTTAGGGCATGTATAAATGGGTCTACATTAGGGCCTCTATACAGGACATAACAATACCGACAACCCGCTTTATGACCCGCTTTATGACTAAAGATTATTTAACTTAATTGCCTTTCAGACTATTCAACATAACAGATAAAATCGTAAACAACTCCATAACAAGAGGAGAAATTGCGCAACGCTATAATCCTACTCAGGATAGGAGACTGTGGGGTCGATTCCGATCTCGGCCGGAAGCACACCTAACACAATTCGTTCGGAAAAAAACCAAGCCGAACACGTGTTTTCCGACCGATTCGAATACCCCACCGAACGAACAAGTACGATGCGCATAACAGCCCAGATTCCGAGCGAGCCGTACTTACCCAATCCAGCTCCTGTTCCCCGACCGAGCCGGGATCCGCAACGCCGATTCGAGCCGCACGGACCCAAATACACAGCACCTTCCGGCCGGACTAGTACGATGTGTCTTCCGTACGCGCCGAACCCGTTGCTACGTCCGGCACGTTTCAGCATCCGGGAGAGCCGCACATAAGCTCCGAATCGCGCCACAAGAAGATCCACGGCTACGAGACGAACAAGCCAGCGACGAGTACGAGTCGAAGACACGCGAAACCCGAACGAGACGACCCAACCATGAATCCCATCGCGCAGGTCCTACCTATACTCTACATCTATTACCGGGACCGGTTCGGACGCGTACGGCGCAGACGGTAAGTCAAACACCAACAATACAAACTAACTACACGGACCCCAAAATATGTCACACACACACAGGGAAGCACAAATGACGTACACTAGCAACAGCACAATCATAGGGGTGGGATGGGCATCACCAATGCCATACACACCCATAGGGGCCTGGATGCCTGCCACTACCACCACCCCTACTCAGGGGGGCCTGGATGCCTATCACCACTACCATCCCCACTCATGGAGGGCTGGATGCCTGCCACCACTACCATCCCCACTCATGGGGGGCAGGATGCCTATCACTACTACCATCCCCACTCATGGGGGGCAGGATGCCTATCACTACTACCATCCCCACTCATGGGGGCAGGATGCCTATCACTACTACCATCCCCACTCATGGGGGCCTGGATGCCTATCACTACTACCATCCCCACTCATGGGGGCAGGATGCCTGCCACTACTACCATCCCCACTCATGGGGGCTGGATGCCTGCCACTACCACCACCCCTACTCAGGGGGCCTGGATGCCTATCACCACTACCATCCCCACTCATGGGTGGCTGGATGCCTGCCACCACTACCATCCCCACTCATGGGGGGCAGGATGCCTATCACTACTACCATCCCCACTCATGGGGGGCAGGATGCCTATCACTACTACCACCCCCACTCATGGGGGCCTGGATGCCTGCCACCACCACTACCCCTACTCATGGGGGCCTGGATGCCTATCACTACTACCATCCCCACTCATGGGGGCTGGATGCCTGCCACCACTACCATCCCCACTCATGGGGGGCAGGATGCCTATCACTACTACCATCCCCACTCATGGGGGGCAGGATGCCTATCACTAATACCATCCCCACTCATGGGGGGCAGGATGCCTATCACTACTACCATCCCCACTCATGGGGGCCTGGATGCCTATCACGACTACCATCCCCACTCATGGGGGGCAGGATGCCTGCCACTACTACCATCCCCACTCATGGGGGCTGGATGCCTGCCACTACCACCACCCCTACTCAGGGGGGCCTGGATGCCTATCACCACTACCATCCCCACTCATGGGGGGCTGGATGCCTGCCACCACTACCATCCCCACTCATGGGGGGCAGGATGCCTATCACTACTACCATCCCCACTCATGGGGGGCTGGATGCCTGCCACTACTACCATCCCCACTCATGGGGGGATGGATGCCTGCCACTACTACCATCCCCACTCATGGGGGCTGGATGCCTGCCACCACTACCATCCCCACTCATGGGGGGCAGGATGCCTATCACTACTACCATCCCCACTCATGGGGGCAGGATGCCTATCACTACTACCATCCCCACTCATGGGGGCAGGATGCCTGCCACTACTACCATCCCCTCTCATGGGGGCTGGATGCCTGCCACTACCACCTCCCCTACTCAGGGGGCCTGGATGCCTATCACCACTACCATCCCCACTCATGGGGGCTGGATGCCTGCCACCACTACCATCCCCACTCATGGGGGGCAGGATGCCTATCACTACTACCATCCCCACTCATGGGGGGGCAGGATGCCTATCACTACTACCATCCCCACTCATGGGGGCCTGGATGCCTGCCACCACCACTACCCCTACTCATGGGGGCCTGGATGCCTATCACTACTACCATCCCCACTCATGGGGGGCTGGATGCCTGCCTCCACTACCATCCCCACTCATGGGGGGCAGGATGCCTATCACTACTACCATCCCCACTCATGGGGGGCAGGATGCCTATCACTACTACCATCCCCACTCATGGGGGGGCAGGATGCCTATCACTACTACCATCCCCACTCATGGGGGCCTGGATGCCTATCACTACTACCATCCCCACTCATGGGGGGCTGGATGCCTGCCACTACTACCATCCCCACTCATGGGGGGCTGGATGCCTATCACTACTACCATCCCAATCATGGGGGGCTGGATGCCTGCCACTACTACCATCCCCACCCTTGGGGTGATGGATGCCTGCCACCACCACTACCCCTACTCATGGGGGCCTGGATGCCCATCACTACTACCATCCCCACTCATGGGGGGCAGGATGCCTGCCACTACTACCATCCCCACTCATGGGGGGCTGGATGCCTGCCACTACCACCACCCCTACTCAGGGATGCCGGGATGCCTATCACCACTACCATCCCCACTCATGGGCTGGATGCCTGCCACCACTACCATCCCCACTCATGGGGGGCAGGATGCCTATCACTACTACCATCCCCACTCATGGGGGGCTGGATGCCTGCCACCACTACCATCCCCACTCATGGGGGGCAGGATGCCTATCACTACTACCATCCCCACTCATGGGGGGCAGGATGCCCATCACTACTACCATCCCCACTCATGGGGGCCTGGATGCCTATCACTACTACCATCCCCACTCATGGGGGGCTGGATGCCTGCCACTACTACCATCCCCACCCTTGGGGTGATGGATGCCTGCCACCACCACAACCCCTACTCATGGGGGCCTGGATGCCTATCACTACTACCATCCCCACTCATGGGGGGCTGGATGCCTGCCACTACCACCACCCCTACTCATAGGACGGGTAATGCATGACACAACCAGCATACTCCCACATAAGGAATCACAGAAAATTACATCCACCCAAACAACATGACAACCGTGTGTAGTCTATGTCAAATGCCTACAACACTAACATGACAATGAACATACAATGTGACCCACTATCACATGTGTCACACATAAAAGTGTGTGGCCTCCACAATACAAGCCGACCATGGCCTCTGTGGCAATGGGGCCCAAAGCCCCATCACCACAGTCACCAAAAGGTAAGTGTGGGGTCCATGGCTGATGCACCTTTTGATCAGTGTGGCAATGGGGCCTAAAGCACCATCACCACAGTCACCAAAAGGTAAGTGTGGGGTCCATGGCTGATGCACCTTTGGATCAGTGTGGCAATGGGACCTAAAGCACCATCACCACAGTCACCAAAAGGTAAGTGTGGGGTCCAAGGTTGATGCACCTTTTGATCAGTGTGGCAATGGGGCCTAAAGCACCATCACCACGGTGATCATAAGGTAAGTGTAGGCATGGTAAAAGCTGCCAAAGACAAACTGTATGGATGAATCCTGGTCACACAACAACTAAAACATCTGTGGCATAGTAGTGCTTGTGTCCCATTGCAACATAGATTGGGCGAGGCTAACAGTGCAGTGTCACAGAAACATCGTTTTGGCCATGTGCATACAAACATCACACATGGGGGACCACATTGTCAACAATCAGCCAATTACACAATGACAGAAGTGACCATCGTGATGCTGACCCACATATCTGCACCAATGGACACACAAATGTTGATAACCTGTGGAGACTGTCGATGTCAGGTGAACAAATACCATACCATGGCAGCAATGGGACATACAAACCATGATCATTGTGCTGACTGATGACCTAGGAGTCCCAGGGAGAGCAGGGGAAAATCACCAAACTACATACAGCCAATGGCACACTACAGAAATGCCAATGCAGTGGTGCAAATGCACTAACACAAACAGGCAGACTCACACTGCATATCAAACACAACAGGTGATGGGGGGGGGGGTGCCAGTGTCCCCAGGCAACCACACAACACATGAGGAGGCCTGAATCCCAATTACACAGATGTGTATACAGTGCCACACACAAGTAACTCATGGATTGGATTCCCCTATGTGGGCAATCTGGCATTGTTAGATGAGAGGGAGCCCAAATTACACATGTCACACAAGCTTGTAGGAACAGCAACTAACACAGCAAGAGACACACCCACCACAGCACTACCCCCAGGGACCCCACATTGTGCAGACACTAGCCTGCATGACAATTCCACTGTGATGACAAAGGTAGATGTTGATCACACTGTGAACCACAGCCATGTGTCCTCAGCTACAAACTACCATCACACCTACACAAGCTCCAATCAATTAGCAGGGCCTGCCAGCCAAGGCCAATATGGAGGTAGTGGTCTAGCCGTGCAACAACTCACATTTGCACACTCAACACCACACACCCTGATCTCCACCAATGTGCAGCAGTGAAGCTCACATGGACTGGTGACATTGCACATGCACCCATGACAATCCCAGGGGTGGTGGGGGGAACTAAGGTGCAGAAACCCATCACACATGCCCACTCAACATGACTCGTCTATGTATGACACACAGCACAGTACGCCGTACATGCGCATGATGTGAAATCCACCACAAACAATGGGATCCTGGCCATAGTCACACACCAACGAAGAAGCCAAGGTGAGACACAAAGAACACACGTACACAACTTCCAACATTGCAGCTCTGACCCTGAGGAGTGGCAGCAGTCACACACACAACGCGTCACAATCACTGAATGCTACCACAAACTCTAAATCACATTACTTGTGTAAACAACAAGTGCCAAGGGGAATCCTGAATGTGTCCCATCAGCGTTTGCCCACATCCCCAGCCCTGACAACAAAGACAACCTGGGATGACAACCTCATGAACATTAGTTTGCCATGCACCCACATCACAGAGAAACCAGGTCCAAGATGCTGGATCAACACATACCAACTCTGCAAGCATCACAAACAGGAACATCCCTAGGGACACAGCCTGTGTATGAAAAGGGAAGGGAACATGCACAGACATGCTCACACAACACACAACACGGGCACACGCAATGTCACCGGATTACACACAGCCATGAGGGCACTCCACTCCTGTGGAAGGTCCGCTGTGCCAAACCTTGTCTGTGCACGACTCAAACATATCAGCAGGACACTCCGTCAGTGAGTCAACAACTACAACACACAGAAGCCTCTTCTCACATCAGCCTGGGTACGTGAGTGTCACGTCAGTCATCTGCATACACCCAAAACACGTGGCAATCCAGTTGTACTGTTTACACAGATGAGTCCTCCAAAATTGATGTGCAAAACTGCATGTCCATTGGAGACGGGCACACAGTCAGGGTACTAGGAACATTGGACAGTGGTAAGCCCAACAGATGTGCAACAGTGTAGGACAAAGATGGTAATCTACAAATGCTAAACGTACATCCCTGTGTCAAATGCTGAACATTACACCCTCAGACTGCAGCAAGGGATGCTATAGATCCAGACTAGATTAGGACACATATCCCATGGACCACATGGAGCCCATCACAGCAAAACTTCATTTACCTGATCTGAACACAATTACAACAGCAAATGCATGATTCTACACATCTACATCATGTACCTCCAAAGATTAACCACAAGTAAACAAAAAGAGGCTTTATTCAGCAAGTGTGCAACTGAAATAAAAAGTCCAAAATAAACTACGGCCAATGTCCAGTCCAAATACACAGTCCCAACAGGGTGAAGTGTGACAACTTGTCACCAATTGCTTGCCTGCACAGGTACCGACAGGGGACATCCCCCTTGGAGGGGCATACGAGGGGCAGGCCAGGCACCGCAGGGACAGGATCAGGGGATGCCAGAAGGAGGCAGTGAAGGTGAGGTGGGTGCAGGAGTGTCACCGGCAACTGCAGTGGAGGTGTCTGACTCAGGGGGGGGGCGGCACCACCGCAGGGCTCAGGTCCGATGGTGTTGGTGCTGCAACCACTGCAGTGGGCTGGGCAGATGGAGTGGACTGGGTCCCCAATGCAGTGCCCGAGTCAGACGGGGTGGTTGTGGACTCCACCGCAGTGCATGACTCCAAGGGAGTGGAAGGGGGGGCAGAAGAGCTGGGCAGGACAGAGGGGGGGACACGGTCTCCACACCAGTGGCACATACAGGCAGAGCGTCTGGTTTGGGGGTGGAAGAGCAAGTGGCAGGGGGGGAGGGCCTAAGCAGTTTGGGGATGCGGTATCGGTGTGTGGGGGAACCTGGGGCAGGGTGTGGCGGTGGAACCTGTGGAGTGGTGGCCTGGGGGATGGAGGTGAGAGACTGGGTGGGTGACTTGCAGGGCGGTGGCGGGGTCTTGCTCTTCCGGGTCCGGGGGACTTGCGGGTGGGGGCTCACTCTGCCTGCGCCTGGGGGAGGGTGTCCCGGGCGAGGGGCACTCCCTCTCTGTGTGTGGACTTCCTCTTCCCCCGGTATGCTGGATCAGCGGGATTGGAGGGGAAGAGGCCGAGGTCAGAGAGGAAGAGCTGCTGTGTAGGTGGGGTTGCAGGTGAGGCCAGGGAAGGGGTCTTGGAGGGAGAGGATCTTGAGGATTGCGGAGTGACTGTGGTTGCCTGTGTGTGTGTCAGTTCCCCATCCCCTGTGTGTGTGGAATCAGTCCCCTGAGGATGCTTGTGTGCACGTCTTGCCTTGGTTTTGGGTGTGTGTGTGCTGCTCGTGTCTGTGTGTTTGGGTGATTGTGCAGGTGTGCATGTGCTTTGGACAGGTAGGGTGGTAGGAAGTGTGGATGGGGCAGAGGTGGGAGGGGTGAGGGACTGTTGGAGGAGGGACACTGCTGCCGTCAGGGAGGAGTCCATGGACCTATTGCTCCTCTGTAGGGCAGACATACCCGTTGAGATGCCCTCCATGAACGACACCAGCTGTGTCAACAGAGTGGTGTGTGCATGGAGGACAGTCAGCATTGCTGTCTGCCCTACATGGAGCTGCCGAAGGAGGTACACAGACTCCTCACTCAGGGCAGCAGGGGACGCAGGGGGTGCGGTGCCTGGCTTGAAGGAGACACGCTCCCGAGCACGGGAGCCTCCACGGACCTCAGGAATGGGAGCCAATGGGAGGGCGGTGGTGGTGGTGGTGGTGGTGGTGGTGGTGGTGGTGGTGGTGGCGGGGTCAGACAGACTAGCTGGGGTGTGGTGGCTGCTGACACCCGCATCCACAAGGGAGTCATCCTCCGAGCTGCTGTGGTCCTCAGCTGAGGTGGATGGTGCTGAGGACTCCTCGGTGTGGCTCCCCTCGCCCTCCGTGCCACTGGGTCCCTCTGACCACTCGTCGGACGCTGACCCAGTCTGGCTCCGCTGCTCCTCCTGGTCCGTGGAGCTGTCCCCTCCTGTGGCTGTGGATGTATCTGCAAACAATTGGGAAACAGACAAACATCAGTCACCTGCACTGACCGCACACACCACAGTAAGTACAGCACATCACAGAGCAAGCCCTGGCATCTTTAGTAGAACATTGCCAAAAGTCATCACACAGATTAGGAGAAGCCAATTGTCAGTCTGATGGTCAACCATGGAACAGACACCCCTCCTGCCCTTGCACCCATCTGTCTGGTGCCTGTCTGATGGTAAGACCCCAGTGTGGACACATGCACCACCTACACAGTTGTTGGACATTGCTGAGAACACGGTGAAGTATGTGAACATGCCCACGTCACATCTCTTGCCACTGAGTCAGTGCAGGTGTCTGGATAAATGGACGGCCAGAGTCTAAATAGAAATGCATGTGATGCATACCAGCACCAGACCCCATGAATCACCCATGTCCGGATAGTCAATGCCACAATGGGGTGCATGTTGCACATGTCACTCCCCTGCAGGATCACTCTTAGGAAGTTTAATGCCATGACACAGGCATGCCTGCAAAGTCACACATCACTGTCTCCAGTCACATGGCCATGGCAGCCAGCCAACAACAGTCTGCACTGTGTCACAATCCTAGGACATGGGAAAGGCAAGTAATGTAACTGACAAGTGCACATGTCCATCCCCCAAAAACCACATCATCTGAACTACTATTTGTCCACGTCATACCAATTGGACATATGGGGGACATGAAACACAACTCTCTGAACATGAGCACCTCACAGTGTGCTGAGAATGAAAAACAGCTGCCTGAAAGTCACAGTGGCATACACCTGTCTGCACAGTCATGTGATCAAACACCTATAAGTCACAGAAGTCTTGTCTCACATGGTCCAATAGCAGATGGCATGCTGACCCCTAACCGATAAACATCACAGGAGTCCCGACAACGTAGTCACAGCACAACGACACAGAGGCAGACACCTGAGGGAACATTTCACTGAGCACAGCATGTCAGCTGATACACGGGAGTGGGAGTACAGAGTGTATTGTATGCCCTGGAGTAGGCATGACTGTCCGGCTCCACCTGCAAGATGGATGAGCCCTGGTCAGTAGGCAGGTGGCTAAGCATGTGTGACACACTTGACATACATACTCCTGAGGCCCAAACATTGTACCCACCCGCAGCATGGGGGTGTGGCAAATACCCCAGGGACATGTGGTGATTCTGATCTGCAAGTGGATCGCATATCAAAGTTACACCCAGACTACATTGCACGACTCAGGCATTGTGTGAGCAATTGACCCACCCATGAAGGCTAACACAATATCACGGGAACAAAAGCTGTCACCCACCTTGAGCAAAGCAAAATGCAAGGACCCTGTACCCGAGTGACACAATTATCCTGAGCGTAAGGAGCACACCGGCCTATCAGATGGGTAGTGGCCATGTCACAATAGAGGGACATGGGTACTGGACAACAAGACTGATGTACTGGGGAAGTTTAACCACGCCACAGGAGGGCACATAGCATGTCAGACAGAGTTCACAGTGCAGTCTTTGACTCACCCCCTCCTTGCTGCTGTCTGCCCTTCAGCTGCCCATCCAGCTCCGGGAAGACCACCGGCAGGATCTGGAGCATGGGGGGGTCAGGGTCCGGTGTCCGCCCCTCCTGCGAGGAGGCGACAGCTTCAGCTGGACCCTTGCGATCCTCCGGGTCCAGCCCCGAAGGTCCTGCCACCTCTTCTGGCAGTTGCGGATCCGGCGCTTGTAGACCCCCACGGATCTGACTGCCCGGACGATGGCCAGCCAGATGTCCTGCTTCTGATGGGCATCAACCTGTGAGGATGACAAAGTGAAAAGGCCATTACTACACATGCAACATATCCGTGCATCACACAGTTGGAAATACATGTCTCAATCACAGGGGCATATGATGTACACAGGCAGTGCAACGAGGACTATGGACAGTTTCCCAGCAGTTACTACATGGTATCATTGCATGGGAAGTGAACCTTGTTTGAATGCACTGTTACTCCACTGTACCTGTTCAGTGCATGTGACTACACACTTTGGGGGGTGCGAACTACTCAGTGAGCATGCTAGCCAGTGGTGTGCTCACTGTAAATCCTGCTAGTCAGACAACATGCACAATTAGTAAGGCAGTGGACAGCACACTCACCTGCTCCCCTGGTGTCCCATACAGCTTGCTGTACTGTGGAAGGAGGTTGTCCAGCAGGGCCTGGTTCTCCTCATGGGTGAAGGCTGGGGCTCTCTCCACAGTACGTGCCATTGCAGTAGCCAGAGGATGCAGAGACAGCAGCAGTGTAGTGGCAGATGTCGTCCTGGAGCATGTAGAGGCAAGTGAGCCCTCAGGGGAACAGCCAGCATTATATGTGTGCTGCAGAGGCAGATACTGTGCCATGTGTCCAAAGTGATAGGTCCAAGTCGTATGCATCTTATGAATCTGACCAATCCATGGAATTGCAGCACCAAGACACGCCCACAGCATCCTTAAAAATTTCAACTTCATGACACCCATGAATTTGCAACATTGTTGTGGCTGGCCAACTGAATTCACTGCATCAGACTCGTTGAAGCTTCAAAACGCGTCCGTTGCCATGCCAGGCCCCAGCCAATGCGTGCGCACCGATCGGACCATTGCTGTACAACGCGTACCCGCGATACAACGCGTACCCGCTCACATTCAATGCAATGGTCCGTGCGGGCACACCGATCGGACCATTGCTGTACAACGCGTACCCGCGATACAACGCGTACCCGCTCACATTCAATGCAATGGTCCGTGCGGGCACACCGAACGGACCATTGCTGTACAACGCGTACCCGCGATACAACGCGTACCCGCTCACATTCAATGCAATGGTCCGTGCGGGCACACCGATCGGACCATTGCTGTACAACGCGTACCCGCTCACATTCAATGCAATGGTCCGTGCGGGCACACCGATCGGACCATTGCTGTACAACGCGTACCCGCGATACAACGCGTACCCGCTCACATTCAATGCAATGGTCCGTGCGGGCACACCGATCGGACCATTGCTGTACAACGCGTACCCGCGATACAACGCGTACCCGCTCACATTCAATGCAATGGTCCGTGCGGGCACACTGATCGGACCATTGCTGTACAACCCGTACCCGCGATACAACGCGTACCCGCTCACATTCAATGCAATGGTCCGTGCGGGCACACCGATCGGACCATTGCTGTACAACGCGTACCCGCTCACATTCAATGCAATGGTCCGTGCGGGCACACCGATCGGACCATTGCTGTACAACGCGTCCCTGGACAGGCCACACGCATATGTCACCATGCTGGTCACTGGTGAACCTATGCCAGCCACATATACTTTCCAGGGACTCAGGGGCACACCTACTACACCACACCCAGTCCACACTGTATCTAAGGCATGTGTGGCAGCATGACCTTATCTGTGTATGGGGGTGTACATGTTGTTTTTGGGGTGGCACTTGGGGGCAGACACACCCAGGCTGTGCACGTGTTCATGGGGACAGGGTCCTTTGGTGTTGTGCACATGACCACTGTGATGTGCAAATGTTCATTTTGGAGCATGTGGCATGGTCACATTTCCAGGTTGTGTATGTGTATGACATGTCACATACCCCCAGGCTCACGTGGGAAGGCATGTACGTCACAGGGCGGACCATTGCCACAATAGTCATGTCCCTCCACAGTCTGTGTGCATGTTGAGTTTCACATGTCTGACTCCATGTGCACAATGGGAGACAGTATCCACATCCACGTTGTTTGTGCATGGACTTAGATGTTGTGTGTGTGTGTCACAGACGTCCATGTCTGTCCTGCAGAGGCTACAGGGTCCACCACCTGTGGGTGTCATGTTTGTTTTTCTGACGTGTACATGATACGCCATGTCATGCCAGTGTCCATGTGGCAAGACAGGGTCCCTGGGAATCTACCTGTCAATGAGTCGTGATGCCTGTGGCGCATCTGTCCAGACATGTCACTGTGGTATGTGTGTGGAATGTGAGAGCAGTAAATGGGTACTGTGACACATCCAAATGGTTTCACATTGCACACCCTGGGACCTGTTGTCCACACTTGTTGAACAGAGATGTTAGATGATGTCCATGTAGGTGCCATATATGTCCAAACAGAACGAGACACACATCAAGTACTTGTGTTTGGTAATGATGTATCATGTGAAATTGAGTATGGTGAACGGAACATATGTGGGGTGACTGGCAATCTTGCTTTCTTCACCTCTGCACTGCAGGGCTCCTGCTGTCCATAGACCATTCCCAGACCTGGCAACGATGGTGGAACGTGACAGCATCCGACGGTACCGCTTCACCAGGCAGCTGATTGAGGATTTGGCAGTGCGGTTGGACCCACATTTGCAGCCTGGCCGGCCGTATCCTACAGCGCTGACCCCCAAGGTGAAGGTGATGGCAGCCCTACACTTCTTTGCCACCGGTACCTTTCAACACACTGTGGCATCTAATGGTGGTATGTCACAGACTATGTTCAGCCGTGTGCTACGCGATGTTTTGGTGGCAATGTTGAGATGCCTTAACCAGTACATCTATTTCCCACCACGCCAACGACTCACTGACGTCAAGAGTGACTTCTATGCCCTGGGGAGGATGCCACATGTCATTGGCTCCATTGATGGGACACATGTGGCTTTGGTACCACCACAGGCACATGAGCAGGCATACAGGAACCGTAAACATTACCATTCTATAAATGCTCTGGTGGTATGTCTTGCAGATATGACCATCACACATGTGTGTGCCCGTTTCCCCGGTTCAGCACACGATGCCTACGTGATGAGGAGTAGTCGCATCCCGAGGATGATGTCACAGATGCAGAACCAGCGTGCCTGGCTTGTCGGTGTGTACTGACTTTGTGCCATTGTGTGTGTTCTGCTATGTTGCTTTCCGCACACTTTTCCAAATCGGCTAATGTGCAATTGTCTGTCTGTAGGTGACTCGGGATACCCCAACATGCCGTGGTTGCTGACACCCCTCAGGAACCCTGTGACACCAGCCCAGATGCGCTACAATGAGGCACATGGTCGGACGAGGAGGGTGATTGAGCGGACCTTTGGTCTCCTGAAGAGCCGCTTTCGCTGCCTGGACAAGACAGGAGGGTCCCTCCCATATGCCCCAGCAAAGGTGTGCAAGATTGTCATCGTCTGCTGCATGCTACACAACCTGGCAGTGCGGAAGGAGTTGCCTCTCATCCTGGATGACGATGACCAACATCCGCCACCTGTGGAGGATCCAGGCCTGGGCCACGATGCCAGTGATGATGATGATGATGATGGTGATGGTGATGTCCGCACACAGCTCAACACCAACTTCTTCAGCTGAATGTGAGTATCCAGAGTGTTGTACTATCAATGAATTTGATTTGCATGATATGTGTGTGTGGTGCTCTGGTGCTGTTTGAGTGTGGCCATGTGCAACTTGACTGGATGCGTGCAGGAATGTGTCCTTGCAGGTGGTCTGTACTGCCCAACAGTGTTGACCTGCTAACTTGCTTTTGTGTAGTTATATTGTGACCGGTATTAGACATGAGTATTGCCGTTCTGTGCTGTTCTTCAGTGGTTCTGACTGTGTGTCATGTCTGTCCTTCACAGGGTGCTGCCGGAGTTGTTTGATCAACTTGGATCCCCCAAATCCATGATTCAACTTCCAAGGTGGCAGCAGTTGTTTACCTACAGGTGATGTGCCACACACCCCTGGACTTTCTATCTTCTGCATTGTTTGACTTTGTGGCCACAGCCAGGTGGGATTAGCTTGCATTTGTAGTGGAAACAACATGTTGCAAATGTGTAATAAACCTGTGCTTCACTTTGGGATGTGCGTTGTCTGTAGTCACACATCTGAGTGACATTTGCTTACTGCACCTGTAGTCTAGTTGACACAGACTGTGAATAGGTGTGGTGTCTGTGCATTGCACTGTATTTCCAGGCAACATCAGTGTAGGGGAGAGTCTGATGGCCCTGGTGTGTATGTGTTGTGTGGCCCTAGTGGTGTCTCCCCCTCATATGTGTCACGTCGCCATGACTGACATGACGGTGTTGGAGTTGCTGTAGCAGTTAGCATGCACAGTGTAATTTTTCTGATCACCATCTCCATGACAGACACCACGTTGGAATCACAACAGAGGCAGATATGGTGTATTGGTGAGTTTATTAACAAAAGGTGTGGGGATGGTGCACAGGATGGTGGGTGCTGTACATAGAAATTGTAATCCAAAGTTCCCATGTGATTTGGAAGTCTTGGTAGCTGAAATGTCCAGAGTAAAGTCCACAGTCATCTGATGAATTTGGACAACTAGAGCTCCCCATGTCATGTGGGCGAGTTGGGTTGCCTTCGACAGGGCGTGCAGTTTGCACTCAGAGGAAAAGTTCCAGAACAGGTGTTGGCTTCCTGGGGGATGTAGCTGGCCATCGGCCTCTCAGTTTGGCCTCCTCGGACGGCCCCTCTTCTTGGGGGGGGGGGGGGGGACCCTCAGGTGCAGGCTGCCGCCAGAGTCCTCCGCCCTCCCTGTGGCATTTGCTGTTGTTTCAGCAGCAGATGTTGTGGGCACACAGGGAGGTGAGGCCATGTTGGTGCTAATCTGGCGGAGGCATGTAAGTATGTCCCTATGCACCGCTGTTAGTTGTTCCAATGTGTCCCACTTGGACTCTATGCCAGACATGTGTGTATCGACATGTGACATGTGTGTCTCGACACGTGACATGTGTGTCTCGACACGGGACATGTGGGAGTCCAAGCGGGCATGATGGGCAGCCTGCTGCTGTTGTATGTCCTTGAGGATCCCCACTACCTGGCTGACCTCTCCGGTGCTAGTCTGGTACGCATCCGCGATGCGTGCCAGTTGTGGGTCATCATGCAGTCCCGACCCCTCTGCAAAAAGCGACCTGTGTCTACCACCCCTGGCGACACGTGTGGGACCTGCGGTGGCACGCACAGGTGACCGTGTGCCCACTTGGGTGTTGTTCGTGGGCTCGTTGTCAGCAGCTCCAGTTTGGGCCTGGGTCCCTGCGCTGTTGTCACCGGTGGTCCTTGGTGTGTCCGTGTTGGCAGGGGTGGCCTGTGTGTTGCCAGTTGTTGGAGGGGTGGGTGCAGGGGGTGCAGATGTTGGTCCTGCTGGTGCTGCATGATGACTGACACCGGAGGATCCAGCTAGTTCTTCCCCATCCGAGGAGTGCAGAGGCTGATCCACACCAGTGTGCTCAGTGTCCCCCGGAGCCTGGGACAGGGACTCCTCCTGGTCTGCTGCAGAGTCCCCATCATCACCTGTTTTGGGGAGAGACACAGATTGTATGGTATGTTTCTACAGGCATCAATTGTTCAAACACCTGACAGTTGTGACTGTACCTCTGGATGCGGGCCTGGACATAGCATTCTCCTAAATTGTGACAGTCAGAGAGTGATATTGGTGTAGCACATTGTCCTGCCAACCTGTGGCATGTCAATGTGAATGTTGAGGTGTGTGCCTGACCAGCATTGGTGCTATTTGGTTGCCATCCGGGCCTCCTTCTCCCCCCAGCCCAGATATCTCACCATGGACCGTGCTTCCATTGCAGGGAGTGCAAGTTGTCTTTCAGGATGTCAGTCAGTGGTGTCCTGCTGTTGGTTGTTGCACAGTTTCCAGCAGGGCCTTGTGCTTCCCCCAGCAGTACCCAGTGTCAGCCATCTTGTGAGTCCTTTTCCACTCCCTGTGATGTGTGCATGGTTCAGGGTGGTGTTGATGGGCCACTTGTGAGGGTGAGCAATATCTGTGCCTACAACTCCCATCATACTATTGCCTCCATCCCCCTTCCCAGAATGCCCATCCTTCCTTCCTTTTGAGTGGACTTCAGTGTGTGTGAGTGTGACAGCAATGGCAAGATGGCTGACAATGTGGTTGTGTTGTTTGTTTGTGCCCAGTTCCCAGCAGGGCCTTGTGCTCCCCACAGCTGAGGCCAGTGTCAGACATCTTTGAAGTGGCTTTTGACTCCCTGTGAGGTGTGCATGCTTCAGTGGTAGCTTGCTGGGCCATGTGGGTGGGGGATGTTGAGCTGTGACTATCACTCCCATCATGCTATTGCCTCCACCCCCCCTTCCCAGCATGCCCATCCTTCCTTCCTTTTGACTCTGCTTCCCTGTGGGCTGGGGTGCCTGTGCTGACAGGATGGCTGTGAGTGTTCTCCTTGCGGTTGTTTGGCTACAAGTCCCAAGAGTGTCCCTGTGCTTCACACAGCATGACCCAGGGTGGTGGTTCTTTGTGGGATCTTCAGTTAGAGTGTGAGGCATTGCATTCTCCCAGGGGGTTATGTGGAGTTAGTGTTGAGGGGGTGTGTGAGGAGAAGTGCTTGTAACTATGGTCAGAGCTGTGAGTCCTCCTTCCCACCCAGCCAGATATCCCACCATGGACCGTGCTTGCATTGCAGGGAGTGCAAGTTGTCTTTCAGGATGTCAGTCAGTGGTGTCCTGCTGTTGGTTGTTGCACAGTTCCCAGCAGGGCCTTGTGCTTCCCCCAGCAGTACCCAGTGTCAGCCATCTTGTGAGTCCTTTTCGACTCCCTGTGATGTGAGCATGTTTCAGGGTGGTGTTGATGGGCCAATTGTGAGGCTGAGCAATATCTATGACTCCAACTCCCATCATGCTATTGGCTACATTGACTTGACCAGCATACACAGAATTCCTTCCTTTCAGTGATCTTCCCTGTGAGGTGGTGTTCTAGTGGTGTCAAAATATCTGAGAGTGTTTGTTGGTTCTATTTGTGGCACTGCCTTGCTGTATTTGTTGTTAGGTTTGTACATGTCATGACACAGTTAGATATCGCTATGAGATGGCAGGTATTGTGTTTGTCTGACTAGCATTCTCATCTTGTGATGAATATGTTTTGGTTGCTGTGTATTTGCTAAGGGTGCATGGTTTGCCTATCCCTTTGAGAGTGCTGTGTGTGTATTGTCACACCATATTGTGTATATTAGTTGTGTACTCACCAGGCTCTGGGATGTCTGTTAGTCCGTATACGCTCACTGGTGGTAGGATGGCCCGCACCTTCTCCTCCCAGGGCCTGAGGTATACTGGTTTTGCAGGAGGGCCACTGCCGGTGTGCTGGCTGAGGAGGTAATCCTTTTTAAGTAGGTCCCGGACCCTCCTGCGCACATCATACCACCTGTTCTGGATGTCTTCCTTTGTGCGCAAACATGGTGATTGTGCGTTCACCCTGTCGACAATCCTCGCCCACATCTTGGTTTTCTGCGACATGGGGGTCTGTTGTACCAATGTACCAAACAACTGTGGCTCTACCCTGAGGATCTCATCTACCATGACTTCCAATTCACTATCTAGGAACTTTGGATTCTTCTTTAGGGGCATGGTGGTGGTGGTGATTGATGTGTGTGTGTGTGCAAGTGGGGGGGTGTGAGTTGTAGGTTTAGCTGGGTGTGTGTGAGGGTGCGATTTGTAGGTGTGGTAATGGTGTATGGCTTGTGTGATGTATGAGCTGTGAGTGTGTCTGTGGTTGCTGTGTGATGGTGTTTGCTGGCAGGTCAGTGGAATTTGCAAAGGATCATGGTAGGGATTTGTGGCCTTTATGTAGGTGGAGTTGGAGGTGTGTCCTTGTTCCAATTCCCCCCCCCAGTATTTATTGGCTTAGTGGTTGCTTGTTTGGCCCTTTTTTTAAAAGCTTTTTTTCCTTGGTGCTATTGGTGCATGTAGGTGTCGTTCTTGTGTCCGAGTCGGACGCTGCTGTTGTCTGGTGCGATGTTGTCCGACTCGTTCCCGCTGTGTGTCAGCTATATTTCATATGCGGCGTACGAGTCGGTCGCGGAGTATTGGGTTGCTTCGGCTGGGTTTTGTATGCGTGTCGGTCGTACGGCTTGAGCTCCGTGCGAGTCGGTCATGTTTTGCACGCACAGCATCGTACTACGCGGGTCGGAGTTCGCGGGTACATTTCGTTCGGGTTCAATCCGGGAGCGTGTCGGTCGGTTCGCTTCGGGAGATTTTCCAGCCGGATGGCTTGTTTCCGTCCGGCTCGGTCGTTCGTTTTGTATTCCGTCCGAGTCGGTCGGGTTTCACATGCATTTCATCGTACTACCCGGGTCGTACGGCGCCGGTCCGAGTTGGTCGGACTAAAATCCCGCACTGAGTCGGTCGGTACGTTTTCCGGCCCGAATCTGATTCGGCCCCTGTGTGTTTTGTTTCTGCCCTGAAGAAGTTACGTGAAATGAATGTTTAATCTGTATCAAAGCTTGTTTTTGGGAAATCACTGTATATTAACTTATGAACTCAAACCAAGTGTACTGGACCATTGTGTGGTTTTGGAATTGAGAGATTTTGTGCATCTCTGGAGGCTTAGGGGTATTGAGTCTCCGGTCCCTAGCACCTAGTAAACTGCGATATAAATTACTCCACTAAAAGATAGGTGCAATCTGCTTTGCCTCAATCCCCTCAAAATCTGCATTGTACCTTTTTCTTTTTACACTCATTATTCAGAAATTAGTGAGTGCTTTTGCCTGAAAAGTTAAGGCCATGACTACAGGGCCCAGAAGAGACCCGCTTCAATGCCCATTGCTTATATCCTTACAAAACCTAAGCAGTATGGTTTAAAAAGATCACGTTTGTGAATACAGAGCCGTGTTATGCATTTTGTTTTCCAATTCACCCATCAAGCAGGTATTTCAGTACCTCCAGGAATAGTGCACTTTCCCACCCAGGGAAAACAATGTTGTTCAAAGTGCGATGAGAAAACAAAAGTAGCGCTTCACTGGCAAACACTGTAAAGTGGCGCTAATGTGTTTAGGTGTGAATAAATCAATCTGGCCACCTTGCAACCACTCTGTCTTGCTTTAGTTAGTTAGTTATTTTTCATATTTTGAATGTTTTATTTCTCTCCACCCTGAGGCTGCACTTAGAAATTGAAAAATGTCAGAAAAAGACGATGTTTCCAGCAAAAGTGTTTTTCTTTTTTGTATCCATTTCACAGGGGAGCAAATAAACTAAAGGAGGAAAGAGAAGGTAATACCTGTTTCTTGAAGTCTCTGTTTTCACTAAGTGAGGAGGAGCGAGACAGAAAGAGAGGGAAGAGGGGGAACAAAGAGGGGGGGGGGCAGCTGCCAGCGGCAGGAGAACTGGACACTGTCCTTGTCTTCTCTGGGCACGAAGGAAAAGACAGAGTCCTTTTCCTTCTCTGCCCGTTCCGCCCGTCCCCAAAAGCCAAGCCTTAACTATCGGCCTTGGCAATTTCTGTCGTCCGGGAGGCATGTTAAAAATAAGAAAGTAGGGGAACGGACTCTATGAAATTAAAGAAGTAGGGGCACGCCGTGCCCTGCCGATCCCGCCTGCTTCGACCACTGATTGTACTTTGATTTTATTAAGCGCACTATCACAGAAAGGTCTCTTGACGCTAGACTGAAGTATTTATATGCTAATGTGTATCAATTAAAGGAAGAGCCACGTTTTAAAAGCTTTCCTAAACGCCATTTCATTTGATATAAGTTGCAGATGTTTTGGCAGTTGTTTCAGCTAGCAATGGAAAGGCCCGACCAACCAAAGAGGTTTTATGATGTCGAGTGAGCAAGTGCAGAGAAGAAGAGCTGCGCAGTTGCTTACATGGAATATATTTAGAGAAACTCTTGATGTATTCGGGAGAGTTTCCATAAAACATGATAGACAATGCAAAGTGCTTAAAACAAAATATGTTGGCGAACTGGCAGCCATGTAAGGATCTTAAAATGGAGTTAGCTTTAGCGTACCTTGGTGCATTGAGTACCAGGCAAGCTGCCTGGGTTTGAATAGTATGTAATTTGGTAAGAAGTGAGTTTTTACTACCAAGGTAAATGGTATTACAGTACTTTAGCCTAGAGCCAATAAGGAAGGCCAAGAAAGTCCATACAAGTACAAGCTGAGATAGCTGAGGACACTTGGTTGTACATGTATAAAGAGGAATTAATTTTAATACCTAGGCACTTGATAGATAGATTTAGCAGGATGTGGACAAGATCTAAAATCTGATGGCCGAAGAGAGGAGTGACATAGGTTGGACTTACCTCTGGTTAATAGCACTTCCATCTTGTCAGTATTGAGCTTGATCCAGTGTTGTCCCATCCATGCATGTGCTGCTGAGAGGCAGCTTCTCAAAAAAGATACGACACTGGATGAGTTGGAAAGCCAAAGGAGTAACTTAGTATCATTTGCTTGTGGGTAAACTTTAAGCCCAAAGAATGGATGAAGACCATTGGGGGCATCAGAAGCAGTCCTTCTATCACTAGACCAGACACTGAGAAAGCATTTGTTAGGGTGGGCTGGGAATGATGTTTGAGGTCTTGATCAGATTGGGCCTAGGGAAAAGAGTCATGGGTTTGATATCTGCCCTATATAATAATCCTCATGTGAGGTCTGATTGAAATGCAGGTCCTCGACCCACGTACGTCCGTGTAGGTCAAGGCAAACAAAAGAGGTACCCCTCAGGCCCCTGTTATTTCACCTCTTCCTGGAACTGCACCTACAAAAGATCAGGGAACATCCCCAAACGCAAGGGATATCATTTAGTGAAGACACATTCAAATTAGAAGCATTCATGGGTGACGTATCGGTTATAATTAAGGCTCCCAGTTTTTACTGATTTTTACAGATAAATACATTGTTTTCTGTCTGTATTTATTTTTAATAGTGGAAAAATACAGAAAATTATTCTCCTTGTGGGTGACTCTCCGTGCTCTCTTTTGTGCTTTCCAGGACATCAGCTGAGCAGACAGACAGCATGGTCAGTTAAAAAACAGGTTGAGATTTCCCTAAATACAGGCATATGTTAACATATATGTGTATCATAATGCTAATATTTACCTGTGGGTGTATGTTTTGCTATATTTAGCTGCTTAATTTGCTAAAACGTGACAGGCCTAAAATTATGAGTGCATGTTTATCAGTTAAATAAATGTGGAAATATACCATCTTATGACTCCATTTATTCTCAAAACACCAAATAAATATGGATAAATACCAATAAAATGTCCAAAAACTAAATATGGAAAAATGCAGACGAAAATGTTTAAACAATAAATACCATAAAACCGGGAGCCCTCGTTATATTATCTGACCCCAGACGCTCATTACAAGTGCTAATACCCCTGCTAGAAGAACATAAGGCAATAGCGGAACAAAGCAGAGGGAATGGTCCTGGTAAGTGGGAGCAACACTAGCTATGTCACTCTAACGCCTAACCCCCTTTTGCTGGACGATGGCCAGCATAAAATACTTTGGCATTGTTCTTACTCACACTGTGCAGCTCTGTGTGAAAATAAACTTTGAACTCTTCCTACAGGAGGCAAAAACAACACTAACATCCTAGAAGAACCACTTGCTGTCCTGGGTGGGGAGAATAGAAGCCCTTAAAATGATGATCCTACCAAGAATAATGAACATGGTCCAATCCCTACCTTTAACTATTAAGAAAGAGGACATACATAGCCTATCTCCAAACCATTTGTAACCTTTTCATATGAGTGGGGAAAATGTGCACCATCCTCCCAAATTGGGGGTTTGGGAGTGCTACGTCTAAAGAGGTATACCAGGCCTCCCAATTAGGATATTTGAATGGCTAGGGGCTTAACAGACAAGCAGTGGTGTTCAATTGTTTAAAATCTGGCTAGTAGACCCCTGAGGAGGTCCCTATAGATCAGCACAGAAGCCATTTATATGTGTCCCCAATAACGAGACTTACACTAGGTCTGGGATTCAATAGAAAGAAGAGATTGGCAGACCACATTCCAATCATAGGTATTAGTGGAGACGTTTAACACTGAATTCTGTCTGGGAATGGGATGATTAGATTTCCAAATCTGTGGCTTCGCTGAGCTGCAAGATGGCCGCTCTTTGAGAGGGCTCTGTCGGCCGGGGAAGAATCCTGCACCAATCCTGCCTAAATCGCAGTAATCGTAGTGCTCTTTACTGAGCAACACACTGCTAAGCCCTCACAGACACCCTGGCTGCTCGTTTGAGGCTCGAGATCCCTCTCAACGTGAGCTATGTCCGAGCCGTGGTTCAGAAGCGGACGTGACCAGCGAACCGGAGGAACCTTCCAGTCGGCTGCACGTTGTCCGGAGAACCATAATTCACTTGTGGAGCGGCCGCTGGACGGGGCTGACCGGACCCGAGTGGCGGTGGCATCCTGCGGCCGTGGGACGCCACTGAGACTGGAGACAGTCGGCGCTGTGCGGCTGGAGTGGAGGCCCGTGGCTGACATGGCAGGGCCGGGCGGGACGCCGAGCAGAGGGCCAAGGATACCGAGGTGAGCAACTCCTCCCTGCCCCATCACCAATCTCCGGGTGCTGCCAGGCTGCATGACTCCACCACTCTGCTCACTGCGGGCCGCGGTGCAGGCAGCACGTCCCCCGGCTGCTGAGGCGGCCTACTTGGGAGTAGGCGGGCCTACCCGGGTCTGAGTCTGCGTCGGCGCCGGCCCTCGTTGGGCCCTGCTGCGGAGGACAGGAGAGGCGATGTCATATACGGGCCCGCTGCTGGGCCGGGCCGCGTCCCCACCCTGCCTTTGCGGGTGTCGCCGTCTCGCGGGGACAGCCCAGGTGCATGCCCAGCTGCGGGTTGAACTGAAGGTCCGCAGCCCAGGGCGCGTCACTCCAAAATCTGCTGGGTCCTCGCCTGGATATAACACGTGTCCTGAGGAGAAATGAGGGGCAGGACAGATAAACTAAGCCGGTATAATATCCTGCACGAAGAGTGTCCCCGCTGAACGTTCTGACACCATATCAGCCCTCCATTCGGGCCTGCATGTGCCCCTTGCATAGATGTATATGCTAGGCTAGGCCCCAACTCTTTCATCTGTGACTTCTCCTTGCCACGTACCGGCGCCCAGGTTGCCAACTATTTTTGAATTCGACAAGCATGAGGAGAGACGGGACAAGTCTGCAGTTGAGCTACAATGGGGAAACACTATGAAAAACAAACCAAGTTGTCCTTTGAAATAAAAGGCTGACGCATCTGACAGACACCGGAGCGGAATCTGACATTCAGGAGGGTACCCGCGCGGAGACAGAGCGACAAGATGACGACCTTTGCGCCATTCTCCTGGAGGTAAAAACAAGCCTCCAAACTATTGACACCAAACTCGACTTGCTGGCCTCCCGCCTAGATCAAGTCAATCAGTCAATCAATCATGTGTTTGTAAAGCGCAAGCCACTCACCCGAACGGGTCTCAAGGCGCCGAGTAGTGGGGAGAAAAAAAAGGAGGAGAGATGCGGTCCCGCAGTTCTCGGAAGGTCACGGAGTTCCATCAAAGAGCCAGGTCTTGAGGTCCTTTAAGAACCTGGGGAGTGACGGAGTCTGTCGGAGGTGGAGAAGGAGGGAGTTCCATGCCTTGGCAGCGAGGAGGGAAAAGGAGCTTCCTCCTGCTCTGGTTTTCTTGATGCGAGGTACCGTCGCGAGGGCGAGCTGGGCCGAGCGGAGAGAACGCTGGGGAGTATGGAACATGAGGCGGTGGTTCAGGTTGGCGGGTCCGGTGTTATGGAGGGCCTTGTGTGCGTGGGTGAGAAGCTTAAAGGTGATTCTCTTCTCTACGGGGAGTCAGTGTAGAGTCCGTAGGTGTTGGCTGATGTGGCAGAGGCGTGGTAGGTTGAGGACTAGTCTGGCGGCGGCGTTCCGGACGTTTTGGGATTTGCGGGTGAGGTTCTTGTTGATCCCGGCGTAGAGTGCGTTGCCGTAGTCCAGTCTGCTACTGATGAGAGCGTGTGTGACGGTTTTCCTGTGTTCGGGGGGGATCCAGTTGAAGGTCTTTCGGAGTAGACGGAGGGGGTGGTAGCAGGAGGAGGTGATGGCGTTGATCTGGCGGTCCATTTTGAGTTCGGAGTCCAGGATGATTCCGAGGTTGCACGCATGATCCGTAGGGGAGGGGGGTGGGTCCCCGAGGGCGGGGGACCACCAGGTGTCGTTTCAAGCGTCGGGGTGTGGGCCCATGATGAGCACCTCGGTTTTGTCCGAGTTGAGTTGTAGGCAGCTGTTCTTCATCCATCTGGCGACGGCTTCCATTCCGTCTTGAAAGTTGCGTTTGGTGATGTTGGGTTCGTTGGATAGGGAGAGGATGAGTTTGGTGTCGTCTGCGTACGATGTGATGTTGAGTCCTTGTGATCTGACGATGGATGCGAGTGGGGCCATGTAGATGTTGAACAGGGTCGGGCTGATGGAGGATCCTTGAGGGACTCCGCAGGTGGTTGGAGTGGGTTCTGAGAGAAATGGAGGGGGTCTGACCCATTGCGTTCTGCCGGGGAGGAAAGAAAGGATCCAGTCCAGGGCCTTGTTCTGGATTCTCGCTTCGTGGAGTCTGCGGGCTAGGGTGCGATGAAAGACCGTGTCGAAGGCCACCGGGGAGGTCTAGGAGGATGAGGACCACAATCTCTCCTCTGTCGAGGAGGGAGCAGATGTCGACTGGTGCCACAGAAGGGTGGTTTTGGTGCTGTGGTTCTTCCTGAAGCCTGATTGGGATGAGTCGAGGGAATCACTGACAAAATATCGACTACAACAATATCGAGGTACAAAAATATCGTGACAAAAATATCGTAAAAAATATCGTAAAAAATATCGTTTTTTTTAAATGTTAAAAAAATTATGTAAAATAAAGTAAATAATACATATAATTAAAAGAAACAGTTAAAAATATTTAAAAATGTTTACAAATAACTAATACATATAATGTTAAAATAAATTAAACAAATACATATAAAATATAATATATATACCTACTTAATAATATTCATAAATAATTATTATAATAACTTATAAATTGTTAAAAACATTTTAGAAATTATAAATACATATATAAACATACAAAAATAATATAAATACAATTATAAACAATATATATAAAAAACTACAATATTTTTAATGTTTTAAAAATAAATTATACACAACATTAACTAAAACAATACAGAAAAATATTGGATAGCGGAGGGAAAAAAATTACTATTCCCACTGCAAAGAGTGCAACAGTAGGGAAAATGTTGGATAGCGTAGGGGTAAAAATTACTATTCCCACTCCAGAGAGTGCAACATGAGGGAAAGTGTTGGATAGCGTAGGGGTAAAAATTACTATTCCCACTCCAGAGAGTGCAACAGTAGGGGAAGTGTTGGATTGCGAAAGGGTTAAAAATACTATTCCCACTCCAGTGAGTGCAACAGTAGGGAAAGTGTTGGATAGCGTAGGGGTAAAAATTACTATTCCCACTCCAAAGAGTGCAACAGTAGGGAAAGTGTTGGATAGCGTAGGGGTAAAAATTACTATTCCCACTCCAAAGAGTGCAACAGTAGGGAAAGTGTTGGATGGCGTAGGGGTAAAAATTACTATTCCCACTCCAGAGAGTGCAACAGTAGGGAAAGTGTTGGATAGCGTAGGGGTTATAATTGCTATTCCAACTCCAGAAAGTGCAACAGTAGGGAAAGTGTTGGATAGAGTAGGGGTAAAATTACTATTCCAACTCCAGAGAGTGCAACAGTAGGGAAAGTGTTGGATAGTGTATGGGCAAAAATTACTATTCCCACTCCAGAGAGTGCAACAGTAGGGAAAGTGTTGGATAGCATAGGGGTAAAAATTACTATTCCAACTCCAGAGAGTGCAACAGTAGGGAAAGTGTTGGATAGCGTAGGGGTAAAAATTACTATTCCCACTCCAGAGAGTGCAACAGTAGGGAAAGTGTTGGACAGCGTAGGGGTAAAAATTACTATTCCCACCCCAGAGAGTGCAACAGTAGGGAAAGTGTTGGATAGCGAAAGGGCTAAAATTACTATTCCCACTCCAGTGAGTGGAACAGTAGGGAAAGTGTTGGATAGAGTAGGGGTAAAAATTACTATTCCAACTCCAGAGAGTGCAACAGTAGGGAAAGTGTTGGATAGCGTATGGGTAAAAATTACTATTCATACTCCAAAGAGTGCAACAGTAGGGAAAGTGTTGGATAGCGTAGGGGTTATAATTGCTATTCCAACTCCAGAGAGGGCAACAGTAGGGAAAGTATTGGATAGCGTAGGGGTTAAAAATAACATACTTATCAATTAAATAATTATTTAAATTAAATAATGATTTATTAATAAATTAACAATAAATTAATTATAAATACCAATAAATTAAAATTAATAATTACTTTAATAACATTAAATTACTTCCCACACTATTCCCAAAAACACACAACCCACTCCGCATACAATTTAACACAATATAATTATCAATTAATCAATTAATAAAAATTAATTACCAATTAATAAACAATAAATTAATTATCAATGCCATAAATAATAATTAATAAAAATTAATTACCAAATAATAATTAATTAGCAATGAATTCATTATCAATACCAATAAATATTAATAATTACTTACTTATAATAAATTACTTCCCACCCTATTCCCCTATAAACACACAACCCTCTCCTAAACTAAATTAACACAATTAATATATTTATCAATTAATTAATTAATTAAAATGAATTACCAATTACCAATTGATAAACAATAAATTAACTATCAATTCCCAAAAATAATAATTAATAAAAGATGAATTACCAATTAATAATTAATTAACAATAAATTAATTATCAATACCAATAAATATTAATAAATAATTACTTAGGCGTCTTTTACGATGGCGGTCGGAAAACAACCCCGACCGCCATGGTAGCGGAAATTAACCGCCCGCTGGTACCGCGGCAAAACCGCTGGCCAGATTAGGATGCAGTGACAGAAACTCCCTACCGCGGCGGTCGGATTCCAGGAATCAGCGCCGGAAAAGCTGAAAATCCGTCCGCGGCGGTCGGATTTGCTGCGGAAAGGCCAAAGACCGCCGTTTCCCCAGCGGTCTGGAACACATGGAGCTATCCGCAGTATTGCCCCCGCCATCCTCGAATGGCCGGATTCTCCGCAGCGGTGTGGTGGGCTGTATGAGGCATCATGATTTGACCGGCGGTCCTGACCGCATTCCACACGGCGGTACCTCTCATGTGGCTCCGTCCGCTACCGGTGCGGACGGAGATTTTCAGCGGAACCCGGGACACCGCAGCGGATGGGAAATGGGCTATCTATGCACATCATAATACGGCGGACGCAAAGACCGCCGATGGAGTGCGGAAAAGGGCATTTTCTGCCACCGCCAGCACTGCGGATGTGCCTCCGCCCGCCATCGTAATAGGCCCCTTAATTATAATAAATTACTTCCCACCCTATTCCCCTATAAACACACAACCCACTCCTAAACTAAATTAACACAATTAATATATTTATAAATTAATAAAAATTAATTACCAATTAATAATTAATAAACAATAAATTAATTATCAATACCAAAAAATAAAAATTATTAATTAATTTATTATAATTCATTTACTTCCCACCCTATTCCCCTATAAACCCACAACCCACTCCAATAAAAAATTAACACAATTAATATAATTATCAATTAATCAATTAATAAAAATTAATTACCAATGAATAATTAATTAACAATAAATTAATTATCAATACCAATAAATTAAAATTAATAATTACTTAATTACAATTAAATTACTTCCCACCCTATTCCCTATAAACCCACAACCCGCTACAGAACTAAAATACCAAATTTATTTAAAAATAATTAATAATTTCTAAACAATTAATACATATATTTTACAAAAATACAAAAAATAACAAAACATGTGGAACACATAGATATAAAATGCATACTAAAATACATAACACTAACATAAACATCGATATTATTAACATCGATATTTTTGCTTTCGATATTACTAACTTCGATATTAACAAAAACGATATTTCTTACCTTCTGGTCGATATTCTGGTCACCGATATTCTTGATGTCCATATTCTGTCCCTACGATATTTAAAACTCGATATTAATGTAGGTCGAAATAAAAAAACTCAATAATATGTCTGTGCACCGAGTCGAGGATGTTGTTTTCTTCTATGAAGGCGGGGAGTTGACTGTTGACGGCTTTTTCCATGTCTTTGGCCGGATAAAGGAGTAGGGAGATCGGTCTGAAATTCTTGAGGTCGGTGGGATCCGCCGAGGGTTTTTTCAGGAGCAGGTTGATCTCGGCGTGTTTCCAGTCGTTGGGGAAGGAGGCGGTCTCGAAGGAGCGGTTGATGATTCGTTGAAGCTCAGGGGCGATAATGTCTGCGGCTCTGTGGTAGATGTGGTGGGGGCAGGGGTCCGTGGGGGCCCCGGAGTGGGTGATCTTCATCATATTCAGGGTGTCTTCGATGCTGAGGGCGGTCCAGCTGACTAGTGTTGGCTGCGTGGTACTGGGAACGGTGGGATGGGTTCCTCGTGGGGGTTGTTGTTGTCGAAGTTGTCATAGATGGTCTTGATTTTGTTATGGAAGAAGGTGCTGAGTCTGTCGCAGAGGTCCTGGGAGGGTGTGATGTCTGTCAACTCGCTGTTGGGTTGGGCGAACTCTTTGATGATGACAAAGAGCTCCTTGCTATTGTGTGCGTGGGTGGAGATTCTGTCCTGCAGTGCTTTCTTCCTAGAGAGTCTGATGAGTTTGGGGTGGGCAGTGGTGGCTGTTTTGAAGTTGTCGAGGTCTGTATGGTTTTTGGAGTTCCTCCATAGCTTTTCGAGTCGTCTGCAGGTGCGTCTGGAGTCTCGGAGTTCGGTGGAGAACCAGCTGGCTTTCTTGGCGTGAGCGTTGGAGGCTTTCTTGAGGGGGGTGATGGTATTAGCGCAGTCGGTGATCCAGTTGTGTAGAGTGCAGGCACCGCGCTGGTGGGGTCATCGTCTGTGTCAAGCAACGGGTAGACACTCATGAAACCTGGCTCTACCAGCTTGAAAACAGAGCCTCTGATGTGCACGACTACAAGGTGGAATCTAAAGAACACCTCCTCCAGATGGAAAAGGTCCTACATGTCATCAAGGCAAGGAATGAAGACTTAGAGGCCCACTCTAGGCGAAAAACCTCCGTATTACAGGTATTCCAAGAGATCACAGCAATAGCCAAAATGGCAGACTTTGTGGTGACACTACTGCGGGACCTGTTTGGTTCAGACTTCTCGACTATGTTTATAGTAGAATGGGCTCATCGCTCTCTCGGTCCCAAACCACCAGTGGGCTCTACACCACGTCCCATAGTTGCGCGCCTACTCAACTTCCGGGACCAGGATGTGATCCTGCGCCTTGCACAGGAGCGTGGAGTCATACAGCACCACGGAAACAGCATTTCGTTCTACCCTGACTTCACCTCCTTGGCCCAAGCTGCTCATCATGAATTTCTTCCTGCTAAATGCATACTCCAACAGGCAGGTACACCATATGCAGTCTTATACCCCGCCAAACTACGAGTCACCTTTGAAGGAAAATCCCACCTTTTTACAGATACAAAATCTGCTCTTAAATTCGCTAAGCATATTGGTGGGCGGAGGCGTTCCCCAGAAGCCTCGCCGTGCTCTGCAGCAGACACCAGGCTGAGCGACAACGATTCAGACTGCTGTAGAGAGTGTATTAACTGACTGGAGTAACTGGCGTGAATACCTTGCTGTGGACCGCGAACTATACCTATATTACATCCTGGCTACATGTTACTTCTCCTTGTGTACATATTGCATTGCTCTCTTTATTATTTTTAACAGTCCATTGTTACTCCTGCACTGCACTTGACTTGTTTATCCCCCCGCCACCCTGATGTTTCTGGCAGGGCAGTACGCCGGCGATCCCCAGCCGCCCAGGGAGAACTCCTGTTTTCATGTCAGACCACAAGTTGGGGCTGTTTGTTGGGCATTGGGTGGGTACATGTTCACAACCTAATTGGGGGGTTGGTGTGGGTGGCGGGGGGGTGGGATAGTTCTGGTAGTTTTTTCTGGGTTGGGTCGAATAACCAGCAGGTCCTTGTCACTTCTTCAGTCATGTGCACTTACACCCATGTCGCATAAACCCACAGCAGTCAAATCTCACAAACACAGACAACGTCATAACACATCAATGAGCAGGAACATAGCCCAGATTATCCGTTTAGGCTCAAGCTGCAACTCTCCTGTACTTGTTAATTTAACAAGACCTCCATCTCATGCCTTACCTGGAACATTCGTGGCCTAAATGATCATAGGAAAACACGTTTAACACAATCATACTTAGTCAGACACAAGATAGATTCTGCTTCCTCCAGGAGACACACCTCTGCAGTGCATCGACACCTAAACTGCGGGGTCGGAGATGGGGAGACGTATATGCGGGAGCATACTCTAACTATGCCAGAGGCATGTCAATATTGATACAATAGAGCAGTGGTTCCCAAACTGTGCGCCGCGGCACCCCGGTGCGCCGTTAGAACTTGCCAGGGGCGCCACGCACGTCTAGGAAAAGTGGAAAAGGTAATAGGCTCTGAAGAAGATTTAATGTACGAAGTGTGTAAATTAACTCTCTGCGGCCCCGAGTTTCAGTGCAACATATGTGCGGGGTTCCTAGACGTGCGTGGCGCCCCTTCACTCACACTCAGGCGAGACCGCAGATTTCTTTGAGCGCTGTGGCGAGAACGGGTTTCAGATTGGGTTCCTGTGAGGGACTTGGAAACTCTGCCGGTGCTGATTGGTGGAGGTTCATCAGGATTTAGGATTGGCTGCAGAAAACTGCCCATGCCCCTAAGTGCCCCTGTGTAGCCAGTGCTGTGCGAAGGGAATGTAAGCAAAGAAGGCGGCGTGGGACCAAGCACAGAAGAGGCACCCCTGAAGTGTGAACCCCCTCCAGCCAGCAACCTATCGACTAGGTGAGAGCACCCCAGTGCCTTCCTAGACGTGTGAGGAAGACCCGAGTAGCACCCAGAAGTGTCAGTGCTCCAGAGCCAGGAACTTGTCTGCTTGCGAGGACGCGAGAGAAAGACACCCCTCACGTGTGAACATCCAAGAGGTGCCCTTTTACGGATGAATAACCCTGCGCCAACCACAACTCGTTGTCTGAGGGCCCCAGAGCCTCCCTCGACTTGTGATTGCACCCGACCTGTGCTATGCGGGAGAAACGCTCTGACCTGTGTTCACCCCTTTCACGCATGTCTGGACAGGGTAAGAGGGTTTAGTTCCTTTCCTCATAAAATGCTTTTAATTCTAGATCTTTCCCTCCAGGTTCTTATATGACTATATATTATTTCTAGTATGTAACCCAATTCTTACTTTATGTCACCAATTAAGTTATATACACATCTTTCTGGGGTTAAGAAGAGTGATTTACTTATTTTATCTTGTAACTTTTCAATTGCTTGTGTAAAGCACTTTTAATATTTTGGCCACGTTTGAGGTATAAAAAATAGCATAAATAAATAAAAACTCCTACCCCAGGGCTCCTCTGTACCAAGCTTTGCCCCACTCACCACCCTTACCTTACTGGTCTCTGTCCTTTCACAACACTCCATCATATCCCAGCTGTGCCCAGCACAGGCCCTTCGTGCTTAGCACTGTCTTCTGTCGCCACAATTTTCAACCTTACCTTTTCCCCTGTGTCTCTTCTAATTTTAATTATTCTCCATGATATTCGAGTGTACTTTTAGATTTCAGTGCCTTGTGCCCTACAACACATTTTCAGTGCCACATTTTGGCACTTTCCTTCTCTAAATACAGAGACCTCCAACACCTCTCAACTTGGTGCCCAGCGGCTTGAAATTAGTAGCATGGTGGTTGTTGGAATGGGAATGTTTCCCACGTAGAAAACGCGTGTACCCCTGGCCTACTCTGTGTGCCCGGCTGCATGTGAAACTAATATCGTGATTTTGTTTAGTTCTGGCATCATACTAACCTAGGGTGTGCCTAACGTGTTTATGGTAATGCAGGGTGCAGAACCTATGTTGTGACTTTGAGGGGTGCACAATGATCGCCCTCATAGCAGGCATAAAACAACTTTCCATGTTCTGGGTAAGTTACACAGAGAGGTGGTGGCAGCGTGCCTGGCTTTTGTAAATCGGTTGAGTGACCAGACATTTTTGTAGTCTACCAACACCTCATGCAAATTACTGCTGTTATGCGAATCCTAGATTCTTGTTCTGATATCACATACATGCATACAGTGTGTGTATATGCAACAACAGCTTGGTGCATGTTTGTTAGTGGGACTGTGTGTGTGGTGAGAATTTTGTACTGGGATCTATGGTGAATGGCCTCTTGTTCAACACAGAACAAGATGGAGGGTTGATACAGCTTTTCCGAACAGTGCCTTCCTGTGGCTGGAATGCAGAGACACAGACATTGATGTGTAGGAGAATGGAGCCAGGGCACCCTTTTTAAAATTGAATGAAAGCCCTGTTAGTTAAGTGATGCTGATAAGTTCCTCTGGAACACTGCTGTTCTATGGATGTTAGGGGCAAAGTTGGGACTGCAGTTTATGTTGTTCAAGGTGAAGAAGTTTCTAGACGGGGCTTGTCCTTTAGTCTGTCTCTAATCATTGCTACAGGAAGGCTAATAACTGCCAGGTGCACATAACTCACTTCATTCTGCCCATGTTTTATATTCCTGCTTGAAGCCAGCATCGTTGCCAGCTGCTTCTAGAGCCATCACCTACTACAACTGTAATTCAGTCTTTGCTAGTCTTCATGCATTACTAGCCATAATCTCCAAAGACCTAAAAATGCTGTTGTCCATTTGCTCTCAGGAGGAAGAGACTCTACATAGGTTCAGCAAGAGATTGTATATTCTTCAGAATAGTTTGCTGTGTCTTCAAATGTATTCACACGCTTTCCTCATGCTATATAACTTAGATAGTATACAAGGAGCAAATGTAAACTCCCTAACCCACCCTGGAAAGAACTCAATTCAAAAAGCAAAAGGTCTGCTCTCCTACAATTTCTTACCCAGAAACATTTGGAAAATCTCCTCCCTTGGCTCCTTCAAAAAAGGAACTACATACGGCTCTTTACGAGGGTAACTGAAATATCTACTCCAAGAGATCCTAAGGTAGCGAGCCGAGGCTGGGCTTACATCCCCACACCCAAATAAAAAAGTAACATAATGGGAGCCGCGGCCAACAGCCAATGGGTCAAGGGAGCCGTGGGTCGAAAAAGTTTGGGAACCACTGCAATAGAGCGTTAGGATGGTCCACATTGAAATCGTCAATTGATCCAGAGGGTAGATTTGTTATAGTGCAGGGCAGTCTGGGAGGGAGGCGGATCACTATGGCAGCAATATACGGGCCCAATACAGATGACCACGAATTCTTCGGTACCATTTGGTCCAAAATCACTGCACTCGGGCACGACACTGTAATCGGGGGGGGGGATTTTAACACCATATTGGATAACACGCTTGATAGGTCGGGCTCCTCCTGCAGTCTCCATCCTAGGGCTATGACAATGCTGCAAACGCTCACTCGAGAACACCACTTGCTGGATGTCTGGAGGCGGCTGCACTCAGACACCCGTAAGGGCAGCTGCATTTCAGCACACCACATGGCATAGACTAGGCTAGACTTCTGGCTTGTCTCTAGAAACATTGCGACCTCGACGTCCTCTGTTGAACACCTGCGGAGAACACTATCTGATCCTGCCCCAGTATTACTTCGGCTATCATGACCAAAGTCCATCCCTCGAGCATTTGTATCATGTCTTCCCTCAGACGCGCTTCTAGACACTGCCTTTCGGGAGGAAAAACGCAGGGAGATTGTAGAGTACTTCACACTAAATAAAGGGTCGGTGTCCTCATCTGCTGTACTCTGGGAGGCATTTAAAGTGGTGATAAGGGGGGCTTGCATCGCCAAACAGGCAGGAGTACTGAAGGCAATTAAACAGTCCTTGGAGAAATTGGAGGGGGAGATTCGAGAAACAGAGACAACTTACTTTCATACCAACCAGCTGGGGCACCTTGCAATTCTTAGAGAGAGAATATCTGAATAAGAAGATGAAGCCCAGAGAGAGACTCACTTCCTGGGGAAGATTGCTAGGAAATACGGGGAGGGCGACCGACCTGGTAGGACACTGGCCGCCACGCTTATATCCCCTTGCACCGCCACCTACATCACTGAGTTACTAGATACAGACTCGACCCCAGTGAGGGACCCGGAAACCTTACTAACCCTTGTCACTAATTTCTATGCCACATTATACTCCTCCAATTCCAGCAGCACAACAACTGACATAGATGAATATTTTGAAACACTTCAGCTGCTATGGTTGGATCGGGTGCACCGCGCATACTTAGATGAACCCTTTACCACCGAAGATATTATACAAGTGATACAAAGCTTACCAGGGGATAAGGCCCCGGGACTGGATGGCCTTAGCACTCACTTCTGTAAATCCTATGCTCCATTGCTGGCACCTCACCTCTTGGCTGTCTATCAAGAGGCGTTGGAAGCGGGCACCTTGCCTCCCTCCATGCAGGAAGCTGTAATTATCATGCTTCTTAAGACGGGGAAACCTGCAAACATCCGAGATTCATATCGCCCACTGTCCCTAATAAACAAAGACAATAAAATCCAGGATTGGCTTCAGCCCGACCTTCATACAGCAGATCCGTCTTTTATACACAGGCCCCACCGCACATGTTAGATTTAACGATCTCCCGTCAGATCCCTTTTCTGTGACTCGGGCACACGTCCGGGATGCCCCTTGTCACCCCTTGTCATCCCTTTTATTCCCCATAGCAATAAAGCCCTTGGCAGGGCGCTTGCAACAGCATCATGCTAACAGGGGACTGTGTTTCACATCTAGAGGATTGGTTGTTTCTTTATATGCAGACGACATTACCCTATAAGTTTGCAGCCCCAAAGAGAACCTAGGACCAATGGTACGCAAGTTTATTCATTTTGGTGGGTTGTCTGGGGTACGTATCAACTGGTCCAAATCTATACTCTTTCCATTAACTGAAAGCACACAGTGGCTCTGTATATACTGCACCAAAGTAAGGTTCAGTGTGCACAGAGTCCACAGTCCCCAGAGGTTTGGCAGAGGCTAAAGTTAGATATAACCTTACTCTCTAAAGTGGTAGCTTGGTCGAGCAGTAAGGCAGTATCAGAGGACAGTGTAAAGCATTTGTTGTACACACTCAGTCAGCAAATGGTCTCACACACTCAAGAACTGAACTCTAGGCCAATTGTTTTGTATATAAAAATATATCGTTTTATTTTTAGAACCAACAATAGGTATCAAAATACTTTCTCAGAATCAAATGCTGTAGTTGAATACTTTCAATAGGCAATAGACTTTTGAACACAGTAGTTACAGTTGTTGCATTAGGCAACACAATTTCAAACACAATAATACATTGAGCTCAATGGGAATTTCTAGTTAAATGCAATAGATTACTTTTTGGATTACATTTCTTACCACAGGACTGGATCCTAGATTCAGTCCTGGGACATCTCCTGTAAACAGTTGAGTAAAAACGTTTTGGTTACAGTTGTGATTTTTAAGGAATATTATTGTATTTTAAAAGTTGACACTTCGAAACTTTTTCACATAGAATCACCAATGTTATCCTATGGGAGGAAATTCACTTAGCAGGTAAGTAGTGTTATCGTTACTTTTTCTTACTCAGTGTTGGATCCTGGATCCAGCGCTGGTGCATCTCCTGTAAACAATTGAAAGAATGCGTTTATGTCACACAGGCGATTTTTAGCAAATATTTGTAAGTTTCAAAAATCGACACTTAGAAACTTTTTCAGCAAAAACCAGGCAATGTTATCCTATGGAAGGAAATTCACTTAGCAGGTAAGTAGTGTTATTGTTACTTTTTCTTACTCAGTGTTGGATCCTGGATCCAGCACTGGTACATCTCCTGTAAACAATTGAAAGAATGGGTTTGTGTCAAACACAGGCGATTTTTAGCAAATATTTGTACGTTTCAAAAATAGACATTTAGAAACTTTTTCAGCAAAAACCAGGCAATGATATCCTATGGAAGGAAATTCAAGTTACTGGTAAGTACAGTTACAATTACTTTTCAGGGTCAGTGCTGGGCACCAAGATCCAGCACTGGGATCTCTCCTGATAACAGGTGAGTATTTTTGTTTTCGTGATTCGGCTGATTTTAGATGAATATTTTAAAGTTTCAAAACTCTACACTTAAAAGAATTTCCAAGTGAAACCAGTCAATGTTGCCCTATGGAAGAAAAGTGAGTTATCGGCTTTTGGGTAAGTACTCGACTGGCAGAGTTAAGGTTCTGGGCACAGACTCAGGGGTCTCCCAGGGTCAGGTAGGTACAGTTGTTACACCCTCAGCGGCACAGGGGCGGCCGGGTGCAGAGTGAGTAGGCCCAAAGTTATCCTATGGACGGCAGGGGGCCTTTGGTTGGTGGCTGCTGGCAAGCAGGCCACGCGGCTGTGGGAGCTGGGCTCCTGGTCACTTGCTCAGGGCAAATGGGGAAGTAGATAAGAGTAGAGGTTGCACTGCCAGGGGCACTCGGGCGGCTGGGTGCAGGGTGCTTTTGAGCCGTCGGGCGCTCAATGTTATTCAATGGAGGAGCTCAAGAACGAACAAAGGCTGCAAGCTCGGGGACGAAGATTCTTCAGGTGCGACCACCACTTCGAGAGGTAAGTTGGGAAGCTGTAGGAAGGGTAGGCACCCAGGAGTTGGGCACAGGAGGCCGTGGGGCGCCGGGTGCAGGGGTGTCTTTAGGCGTCGGAAATCTTACCCTCGGCTGGTCGCGGTTGGAGGGGTCCCTGGTTCTGAGGCTGCAGGCGTCGTCAGGAGCGTCGAGGTGGGTCCTTGGGTGCTGGATTTGGGGTCACAGTCGCCGAGGGGACGTCCTCGAGGTCTTTGTTCACTCCAGCACAGGCCAGGCTTGGCAGGTGCAGAGTGTGCAGGGTTCGCGGTTCCTGACTGATGCCAGGGGCTTGTTACTTGCTTTTGACCAGTACCACTGCTCGTGGGAGTCCCAGTCTTAGAGTCACAAGGCAGTCAGGTCCTCCGGGGTTTTTGAGGTTGCTGACCACTGGAGACGCCGGGGTTTAGCAGGAGCAGGTTCGAGGGTCGACAGGCCGGTAGGGCTGGGGCCAAATCAGTTGGTGTCTTCCTCTTGTTAGCAGCTGCACGGCAGGTCTTCTTGTTTCTTGTTTTTCTTGCTTGTTTCGGTTTTGGGATCTAAGGAAGGAAGGTTCAGGGTGCCCCTAAATACTAGATTTAGGGGCGTTACAGGTAGGTAAAGGGCAGGGACCAATGGGTCCCTTCCCTGGGGTGGGTACACCCCCTATCCTGCCACTCTCCAGTGGGAGGGGGGCAGGAGCCTAGTCCTGATTGGGTAGGGCTCCCCATCTACAAGATGGCGAGAGCCCGGAGATGTGCTTCACCTAGCCTCCCCCACCTTGAGGGGTGGGGTTGGCAGAGGCTGGCACACCGCCTTTCCTCCCTTGGTTTTCCCGCCAGTCCTCCCGCCAGAGTGGGGGCTGGAACCAGTGGGGACCAGTTGCTGAGTACAGCAAGTGGTCTGGGGAAGCTCACAAAGGCGGAATGCCTTTGAAGCTTCCCCTGCCCATCCTGGGGGAGGAGGCCTAGCACCTCGCCCAGGACGTGCATTGTTGCAGGCCCGGGAGAGCGGATGGCTCTCTACCCAGGGGTCCAGCAACATGTCTGCTGGGTGGCAGCCTAGGCAGCCCCTCAGACAAGACGTGGATTGTAGGTTAGGTTCAGGGGGCAACTCTAAGTTGCCCTCTGTCGTGCATTTTACATTAAATCCCACACTGGCATCAGTGTGGGTTTAATGTGCTGAGAAGTTTGATACCAAACTTCTCAGTCTTCAGTGTAGCCATTATGGTGCTGTGGAGTTCGTAATGACAACCTCCCAGCACCATATACTCTTAATGGCATCACTGCACTTACAGTGCCCAGGAATGGCCCTGGGTACTGTAGGGGCACAGGGCTCATGCACCTGTGCCCACACCACTGGCATAGTGCACCCAGCTAGAGGGGTGACTGAGGTATGCCAGGGCAGTGTGTTTGTAGGCATGGCACACAGGGATGTGTGCCATGTCGGCTCTCTGTTTAGTTCTGCACCAAGACACTCAGCCTGCAAAGGCAGGGGGTGTGTGTCAGGGTACAGGGCCTCTAAGGGTGGCACAATAAGTGCTGCAGCCCTTAGGGGCCTTCTCTGGTCACAGTGCCCTGGGTACCTAGGGTACCATTTACCAGGGGCTTACCTGTGGCCAGAGATGCCAATTGGGTTTAGGCTTTAGTACAGTTTTTAGGGAAGGAACACAGGCCCTGGGTACCTGATTGGCAGGGACCCAGGGCACACCAAGGAAAAGTGCATCAGCTATCAGGCAAAAAGTGGGGGGGGGTTACTGCAACAGAAACCCACTTTCCTACACACAGCCATTCCCACTAGAGTATCCGTTAAACTGGGTCGAGGGACCCATCAAATACCTTGGGATCTGTCTTAGCAGAGATATACAGGAACTCTGGTCTCTGAATTATGGCCGGACACTTACATGGTTGGAGGAGAGAGTGGCTGTTTGGTCTAAGCTACCCACATTGCTGGCGGGCAGGATAGCCATAGCGAAAATGATTGTTTTACCCAAATTATTGTACCCATTTGCTAACCTACCCATACCACTCACCTCTGCATTTTTTAAATGTGTCCGCTCCAGCATGGTGTTTCTAGCTTTGGTGTGTAAACAACCAAGAATATCCTGGGAGATACTCGCACTTCCATTAAAACAGGGGGGCAAGGGAGCTCCCGACTTCTTGTTATACGCATACTGCGCATGTGAGAAGTTGGCCGGGAATATGCTGTCCACTAATTAAAGTGGGCACCCTGTACCAGTCCAAACAACCCTTATGGTGATTTAAGAGGTCTAAGATAACCTTAGAAAGCTATCCAAGTGGTAGCTGTGGAGAGCAGCCTTTAGGCTTAGTCTTGAAGGAATGTTAAGCAGCTTGTTTTACCAGAATGCAACCTTATAGTATTGGTTAAATGTAAGGAGAACCACACAGTAGTTATAAAAATATGTATTTATTGATATAACACTCTTTAAGCACGACCCAGTATCTTCTACAGGAAGATACTCACAAAGCACACAATACTGTAGCACAGAAACAATCGTAAGTAGCACTAATACACAGTGGGCTCCAGGGGGAGATCAAAACATATACTAAAATAGTGGTATAAGAACCACGACTCGAGTCAAGACCGTGTCTAGAGGATGTAGAATCGCTGGGACCCCAAGGTGAGTAAGTAGGAACCCCACGGAGGACGGGTGCAGTGTGGGAACACGACCGTGTGCGCTGTACAATTCTATGGGAGAGTCGCGGTTGCAGTTTTAAAGTTTAAGGACCCTTCTAAGTGGACTTCGAAGAAACCCCTTGGAACTTAGGAGGTTGGAGAGCCACCCCACCCTTGGAGACCGTGGTACCAGAGTTACCTATCCCTTGGAAGCCGGGTGCATAGGTCTGAAGTGGCGTTGGAAACTGCAGTCGATCTCTATGAAGGACTTCGAAGAAGAGCCACTGCTGGGAAGAAGAAAAGTGTCCGTCGGAATCCAAAGGTGGATTCTTAGTGAAGAGTACCTGAAAGCAGAGGGGACAGAGTCTGGGTCACTCAGGAGTGACCAGGGGCTCGGTAGACGAATGCCCACCGATGTCGGGTGCTTCAGGTGCGTTGAGGGGGTTCTTGACTCTGCAGCCACAGGGACCAGGAGACGTCGAGGATGACCAGGAGCCGGATGCGAGCTGTCTCACGAAGGATGTCGAGTGCTGAGGGGTCGGTGTCCGGCAGGAGCACCAACAAGCCTTGGCAGCGGCAACCCACGTAGAAGGTCAAGGAAGGTTATGGTTCGGACCAGCAAGGTCCAGGAGACGCACCAAACACAGGGGAGTCAGAGCAAGCCTGGAGCAACCAGGGGAGCCCAAGAAAAGCAGTGTTGACCCTCAAGGGGACCCACGGGCCGGAGGCACAGGATTCGCAAGGGGACCTCGAGCAGTTTCACAAAGCAGCAGCCCACGGAGCACTCGGTGCGAGGAGGCCTGAGTTCTTTGTAGGAAATGTTGGCTGAGGTTGGGGCTACTTGGAGCCCAGTGCACTTGTTCTGGAAACGCCAACAAGCATATGCACTTGCAAAAGTACACAGTGCACAGGGGTATAAGTATTGCAGCCCACACAAGGGATTCTGGCCTCAAACTCGGTGAGAGGGCAGCTCGGACCTCGAGGGACGTAGAAACCCACCTCCTGTGTTGCTGAAGCCTTTGGAGTCCAGAAGAGCTCAAGAGCAGCAGACCGGTCAGCAGTGATGTGGTGCCTGCGGTTGCAGGGGAGTGATTCCTTCACTCTAAGGGAGATACCTTCAGTTGTCCTTGATGCTCCACAGGTACTGCACGGAGCCTCTATGGTGCACGGGCACAGACGATGCTTCGGACTGAGAGGGAGACGAAGTCGGGCCCAAACGAAGTCCAGCGAAGTCCAGGGTGTCCAGACGGTCGAAGTTCAGTGGTTTCTGTTTCAGAATCTTGTCCACGTCGAATCTAGGGTCCTACAGCCAGGTAAGCCCTTTTGTACCCAAGGGAGAGGGTTGGACAGATTCAGGGGACCCTCCCAAGGGATGGTCTGGACAGTGGGGAGGTTACTCCCATGTCCTTTGTCCAGTTTCATGCCAGAGCAGGAGCCAACGGCTCCCAGGACTGGTTTGAACTGGACTATGCACAGGGACACCAAATGTGCCCCTCATGCAGACTTTCGGTTGCTGGCAAGCGTACCCACCCAGGCCTAATACACTAAATCCTGTCTGGGAGGTGGTCACACCTCCCTGTGACAGGATGCCTATTGTTCTGCCTTCCCCCTCCTCGAGCTTGGCTCAGCAGCAGGAGGGCAGAAATGTGTCTCTGGTCGGCAGCAACACTTTTGGGCTGCCCGGGACTAGAAGGCTGGTACCGGGAACACAAGGGACCTCACAAAGCTCGTTTCTGAGGGGTGGAATCATACCTCCTGTAACCGGTGTGGGGGTATGATTCCACAATGTTTGACACCAAACACAATAGGGTTACTTTCAGCCGTTTTAGAGTTGGTCATCACAAGGTTGCATAATGCCACTCTATATGTTGTAAATGGCTGATGCACTGACAACCCGGGAGAATAGACTCCGTAGGCTGCAGGGGTGTCCTGCTCATGCAGTGGCACCCTCTCACTTAAAACCAAGCACCCTGCCTTCAGGATTGTTAAGGCCTGCTATAGGGGTGACTTATAGGTTTTAAGTGCAGTGACTCTTAGATATAGTAAACCTATATCTTAAGTATGTGGTGCATGCACCAACTTACACAGGCTGTAATGGCAGGCCTGTAGGTTCCATTTTGCATGGCCTCTCATGGGTGGCATAATACCTGCTTCAGCCCATGGGAGGCCTCTGGGGTACCTATGCCCTTGGTAAATGGGTACCATATACTAGGGACTGACAAGGGTACCCCAGTATCCAATCTGGAGTGTACCAAAGTACATAACATAACAGTTTAGGAAGAAAGCAGATAGACTGGGGTCCTGATTAGCAGGATCCCAGTCAGACTAGTCAAAAACCAGCACAGCACCAGGCAAAAAGTGGGGGTAACTGTGAGAAAGTGCCCTCTTTCAGCATGGTTGCCCCCACTTTTTGCTTAATTATTGATGTGCTTTGACTGAGTGTGCCCTGGGCTGCTGCCAATCAGGTGCCCAGGGCCTATGTTCTTTCCCTAAAACCTGCATTAAAAACAAAACCCAATTGGCATCTCTGGCCACAGGTCACCCCCTGGTAAATGGTACCACAGGTACCCAGGGCACTGTGACCAGGGAAGCCCTCTAAGGGCTGCAGCACTTATTGTGCCACCCTTAGAAGCCCTGTACCATTACACTCACACACTGCCTTTGCAGGCTGCTTGTTTTGGTGCAGAACAAAGTGAAGAGTCGACATGGCACACATCTCTGTGTGCCATGCCTACAACCCACTGCCCTGGCATAGATCAGTCACCCCTCTAGCTGGGTGCACTATACCAGTGGTGAGGGAACAGGTGCATGAGCCCTGTACCCCTACAGTGTCTAAGTCCATTCTTAGACATTGTAAGTGCAGTGGTGCCATTAAGAGTATATGGTGCTGGGAGTTTGTCATTACGAACTCCACAGCTCCATAATGGCTCCACTGAAAACTGAGAAGTTTGGTATCAAAGTTCTCAGCACATTAAACCCACACTGATGCCAGTGCGGCATTTAATGAAAAATTCACACAGAGGGCATCTTAGAGATGCCCCCTGAAAAACGACCTACCACTAGTGGCCAGGCTGAGTGGCTGCTTTCAGCTGCCACCACCAGACATGTGTCTGGACCCCTGGGTCGAGAGCCTGCTGCTCTCTGGGGCCTGAAACAATGCACATCCTGGGACGAGGTGCCAAGCCTCCTCCCCCAGGATGGGCAGGGTTCACGAAGGGGAAGCTTCAAAGGCTTGCCACCTTTGTGAGCTTCCCCAGGCCACTTGCTGCTTCAGCAACTGGTCCCCACTGGTTCTGACCCCCACTTTGGGCGGGAGAACCGGCGGGAAAAACAAGTGAGGAAGAGAGGTGTGCTCACCTCTGCCATCTCCACCCCTCAGGTGGGGGAGGCGAGGTGAAGCACAACTCTCAGTCCCCGCCATCTTGCAGATGGGAAGACCCAGCCATCCAGGGAAAGGCTTATGCCCCCCTCCCACTGGAGGGTGGCATAATAGGGGGTGTACCCACCCCAGGGAAGGGACCCATTGGTCCCAACCTTTTTACCTTATTTTATTTTTATTTATTTTAAAAGTTTTATATAGCGTTGGCTAGACCCAGAGGTATCAGAGCGCTTTACATGAGAAGGTAATATAAAGCAAAAATGGCATATAAATAGATAAAAAAGATAATGAAACAACGTGTGAGATATACAAAACAAAAATAGATATACAGGTGCAAGAGCTATACACTTCAAGGAACTAGGTATATGATGTTAGGGAAATGGACCGATATTCCTGGACAAAATGTTACATGGTGATTGGAGATCAGGTGCAGGACACAGGTTAGGACCACCGATAATAATTGGGCCAAACATGGCGTATAAGTAGATAGAAGATAATGATAACAACATGTGAAATATACAAATCAAATAGATAAACAAATCAAACAAAAAGATAAACAAATCAAATAGATAAAGCGGGGCAGGAGCTATACATATCAAGTAATTAGGCAAATGATGTTTAGGAAATGGACAAGTATTACTGGACTATTATATCATGGTGAAATTGGAGATCAAGTGCAGGTCACAGGTGAGGATCCCCAATAATAGTTGAGGAGGTGTATTTTGAGGTCTTTTTGAAGCTGAAATAGGAGGGGTTGCAGCGCAGGTTTTTGGGAGGGCATTCCAGATGATAGGGGCATTACCAGAGAAGGAGCGTGATTGTGTGGCTTTCTTTTTATGCAGTGGTGGTATAAGGAGGAGGGAGTTGGTGCTTCTCAGAGCTCGTGTGGTGCCCGCAATGAGGAGTTTCTTGGAGAGGTACTGCGGAGTGTTTTGGTGTAGGACTTTGTGAGTGATGCAGGCAGTTTTGTAGGCAGATCTGCCTTCAATAGGAAGCCATTTAAGAGATTTGAGAGCCGGGGATATGTGATCGAAGCGTTTGCAGTCTGTAATGAGCCTGGCTGCAAGGTTGAGCACAGCTTTGATTGGAGCAAGGTGGACCTTGGGGATTCCGTTGAGGATGGCGTTACCATAATCAATACGTGAAAGAACAAGTGACTGAACTACGTGTAACGCCCCTAAATCTAGTATTTAGGGACACCCCTGAACCTTGCTTCCTCAGACAAGAACGTACAAGAAGAAAAGAAGAAGAAGGACTGAATAGCCGTGCCGAAGCTAACAAGAGGAGGACCCCCACTGACTTGGCCCCAGCCCTACCGGCCTGTCCCCACCTCAAACCTGCTCCAGCGAAATTCCGATGTGTCCTGCAGCCAGCAACCTCAAGAAATCCGGAGGACCTGCCTGCTTTAAATCCCAAAGACTCTGTCTCCCGTGAACACCGGATTTGTTCAAACAACAGACTCCAGCTCCGCAAGGATCTGCGAGTTTGCACCACTCTGCACCCGACGCCCACGGCCCGAGTTCAAGTAGCCCAACACCAAGAGGAGGTCTCCCCGGCAATACTTACCCGAGATCCGGCGACCCCTGACCTGCCTCAAGCCTCCAGCCGACGCCTGCAGCCTCAAACCGGAAGGTCCCCCCAACCGCGACCAGGAGCTGGTAAGAAGATCCAACCCTAAAAGGCACCCCTGCACCCGACGCCCCACGGCCTTGGGTGGCCCAACCGACGGTGCCTAACCAACCCCCAAGATCCCAACTTACCTCTCCAAGTGGTGGTCGCACCCAGAAGACCTTCGTCCCCAAGCCTGCAGTGCTTTTGCAAACTGGAGACTCCCCATTGAAAGCTACAGGGCTTCTGACGCCAAAACAGCACTCTGCACCTGGCCGCCCCAGTGCTGCTGAGGGTACATCTTTTGTGCTGGCTTAAGCCCCCATTTGCCCTGAGCCTAAGTCCTGGAGCTTTGCTCCCACAACCCAATGGCCTGCTCGTCAGCAGCCACCAACTGTAGGCCCCCTATCCCCCATTGGATAACATTGGGCCTCAGCACTCTGCACCCGGCCACCCTAGTGCCGCTGAGGGTGTAACAAGAGTGCATCCTTGACCCTGGGGGACCCCTGAGTCTAACCACAGAATACCAACTCCCACAACAAAGTACTTACCTTTAAACCGATAACACTATTTTCCTCCATAGGATAACATTGACTGTTTTTCTGTGTGTAGAGTTGGAAAAACTAAAGAAATCCTTTAAATTTGTACTAAATAACAAAAATTCTTTTACTTACCTGTTTACAGGAAATGTCCCAGTGTAGTATCCAGGTATACTACACTGTGTAAGAAAAGTAATCTGAAATTAATGTACTGGTCATTTTACTAAAAAGCCCATTCAAAGAAACAGGTAGTGGTCTCTCCAAAGCTATCATCTGCATATCTGCTTGGCAATGACTTGGAAACCTCAGCATGGGCTGAAGTTGAATTGAAAACCCATGCAGCAATGCTGGATAGCCCTGAGATGGTGTGTGTAAAAACAAGAGCACAGAGCAGAAAACAGGGTGAAAAAGAAGTGTTGGAGCCTGAAAGTATGGCTTAACCGTCCAAGAGGAAAGGTAAGAAGACTGGGAAAGCAGCTTCTGTACAGCAAAAGGATCAGGACCCCTCTCCTCAGGGAGTGGACTTGGACACCCCAGAGGGAACTCAGCCCATGGAGCTTGACCCTTACCAGGTTGAACTCTTGGGCCCAGGGGGACCCTCTAGGGAAGAGGTGTGCCTTGGACAGCAGGACTGTCAAACTCTTGAAAGCCTGAGGCAGCAAGCTGCTGCACAGGAAAAGGGAAATGTCAGTGGTACCCACAGAGTTTATTGGGACGAGGGACTACTGTACACTGAGGCCAGAGACCCCAACCCTAGAGCCACTAGGAGATTGGGAGTGCCTCAGAAGTACAGGGAGTTCCTCCTAACTTTAGCTCATGACATCCCTCTAGCTGGGCATCTGGGCCAAACTAAAACCTGGGAAAGGCTAGTTAGCCACTTTTACTGGCCACAGATGTCTCAGAAAGTAAAGGAGTTTGTCAGCTCCTGTGTCACCTGTCAAGCCAGTGGCAAAACAGGTGGACACCCAAAGGCCCCCTTGATACCATTACCAGTGGTTGGGGTTCCCTTTGAAAGGGTAGGTGTGGACATAGTGGGTCCCCTTGAACCTCCCACAGCATCAGGAAACAAATTCATACTAGTGGTAGTGGATCATGCCACTAGGTATCCTGAGGTAATTCCCCTTAGGACTACTACAGCTCCTGCAGTAGCCAAAGCCCTCATTGGTGTCTTCACCAGGGTAGGGTTTCCTAAGGAGGTGGTTTCAGACAGAGGTTCCAACTTCATGTCTGCTCACCTCAGACACATGTGGAAAGAGTGTGGAGTGCAGTACAAGTTTAATACACCCTATCACCCACAAACCAATGGCCTTGTTGAGAGATTCAACAAGACATTGAAAGGCATGATTATGGGGCTCCCTGAAAAACTCAAAAGGAGATGGTATGTCCTCTTACCATGCTTGCTTTTCGCTTACAGAGAGGTGACACAGAAGGGAGTAGGGTTTTCCCCCTTTGAACTTCTGTTTGGCCATCCTGTGAGGGGAGCCACTCTGTCTTGTAAAAGAGGGTTGGGAGAAGCCTCTCCAAGAACCCAAACCAGATATTGTGGACTATGTGCTTGGCATAAGGTCCAGAATGGCTGAGTACATGGAAAAAACATCCAAGAATCTTGAGGCCAGCCAGGAGCTTCAGAAGCACTGGTATGACCAAAAAGCAGCACTGGTAGAATTTCAACCAGGGCAAAAGGTGTGGGTTTTGGAGCCAGTGGCACCAAGGGCTCTCCAGGACAGATGGAGGTGTCCTTACCCCATCTTAGTAAAGAAAAGTGAGGTCACCTACTTGGTTGACCTGGGCACAAGCAGGACACCCAAAAGGATGATCCATGTGAACTGCCTTAAGCTTTTCCATGATAGGGCTGACATCACCATGCTGATGGTGACTGATGAGGATCCCTCTCCCTGACCTCCTCTCATACAGCCCAAAAGATGGGTCAGTGGATGGAGTTGTCTTTTCAGGCACCCTCTCTGCCCAACAGCAGACTGATTGCAATCAAGTCTTGCAGCAGTATGCAAAGCTCTTTTCCTTAACCCCTGGTCAGACAAACTGGTGTACCCATGATGTGGACACTGGTCACAGTTCACCTGTCAAAAACAAAATCTATCGCCAGTCTGATCAAGTCAAAGCAAGCATCAGAGCTGAAGTCAGCAAGATGCTGGAGTTAGGGGTTATTGAACCCTCTGAGAGCCCCTGGGCCATCCCAGTGGTTCTAGTCCCCAAACCTCATCCACAGGGTGGAAAGAGAGAAATGAGGTTCTGTGTGAACTATAGAGGGCTCAACTCTGTCACCAAGACAGATGCTCACCCTATTCCAAGAACAGATGAACCGATAGACAAACTTGGTGTAGCCAAATTTCTAAGTACCTTTGACTTAACTGCAGGGTACTGGCAGATTGGCATGGCACCAGGAGCAAAAGAAAAGACAGCATTCTCCACACCTGATGCACATTATCAGTTTACTGTTATGCCCTTTGGTTTAAAGAATGCCCCTGCCACCTTCCAGTGGTTGGTGAATCAAGTCCTTGCTGTATTGGAATCCTTTAGTGCAGCCTATCTAGATGATATTGCTGTCTTTAGTTCCACCTGGCAGGATCACCTGATCCACCTTGGGAAGGTTTTAAATGCCCGGCAAACTGCAGGCCTAACTATCAAGGCATCCAAATGCCAGATAGGGCAGGGAACTGTGGTGTACTTGGGCCACCTTGTTGGTGGAGGCCACGTACAACCCTTACAGCCCAAGATCCAGGCTGTCCTGGACTGGGCCGCTCCATCAACACAGACTCAAGTCAGGGCATTCCTTGGCTTGAATGGGTACTACAGGAGGTTTGTGAAGGGATATGGGCCCATTGTGACTCTCCTCCCTTACCTCCAAGAAAATGCCCAAAAAGGTAAACTGGACAGTTAGTTGTCAAAAGGCTTTTGACACCCTGAAAGAGGCAATGTGCTCAGCACCAATTCTCAAAGCTCCAGACTATGCCAAGCAGTTCATTGTGCAGACTGATGCCTCTGAGCTAGGGATAGGAGCGGTCCTATCCCAGACCAATGATGAAGGCTAAGACCAACCTGTTGATTTTATAAGCAGAAGGCTTCTCGCCAGGGAGCGGCGTTGGAGTGCTGTTGCGAGGGAGGCCTTTGCTGTGGTTTGGTCCCTGAAGAAGTTGAGACCATACTTGTTTGGTACTTTTTCCTAGAACAAACAGATCACAGACCTCACAGATGGCTAATGCAGATGAAAGGTGAAAATCCTAAACTGTTGAGGTGGTCCATCTCCCTACAGGGAATGGACTTTGTAGTGGAACACAGACCTGGGACTGCCCATGCCAATGCAGATGGACTTTCCAGGTTCTTCCACTTAGAAAATAAAGACTCTCTAGGGAAAGGTTAGTCTCATCCTCTTTCGTTTGGGGGAAGGGGGGTTGTGTGAGAAAGTGCCCTCTTTCTGCATGGTTGCCCCCACTTTTTGCTGAATTACTGATGTGCTTTGACTGAGTGTGCCCTGGGCTCCTGCCAATCAGGTGCCCAAGGCCTACATTCTTTCCCTAAAACCTGCATTAAAAACAAAACCCAATTGGCATCTCTGGCCACAGGTCAGCCCCTGGTAAATGGTACCACAGGTACCCAGGGCATTGTGACCAGGAAAGACCTCTAAGGGCTGCAGCACTTATTGTGCCACCCTTAGACAGACCCCCCAGGATATTGCGGCATAGATTTGCAAATATAGCGGCAGAAAAATTGAAATTTAGCGGCACAAAAATGAAAATTTAGCGGCATTATTGCGGCACTTTATTTTACTCGTAATCATTCCTTTTCAGCCCTAAATCAATGGAACCTGTTTTAGCATAGTATTCCACTTTGAAATAGGCATATTTAAAGTTTCTGCAGCTCTACGGAAGCACAGCTCCAATCTACTAACCTCATGGGAGGGGGCCGTATTTCTCCCTGGGATGTTCTAGCACCCATGTATGCACCCCTGCCGGGGCACCACTTTCACCACTCCCTGGTTTCAGTCACACAGCTCCCTTCACTCTCTGGTTTAAGTCACGCAGCCTATTTCACTCTCTGGTTTCAGTCATGCAGCTCCCTTCACTCTCTGGTTTCAGTCATGCAGCTCCCTTCACTCTCTGGTTTCAGTCACGCAGCTCCCTTCGCTCCCTGGTTTCAGTCACGCAGCTCCCTTCGCTTCCTGGGTGCAGTCACACAGCCCCCTTCGCTCCCTGGGTGCAGTCACACAGCCCCCTTCGCTCCCTGGGTGCAGTCACACAGCCCCCTTCGCTCTCTGGGTGCAGTCACACAGCCCCCTTCGCTCTCTGGGTGCAGTCACACAGCCCCCTTCGCTCCCTGGGTGCAGTCACACAGCCCCCTTCGCTCCCTGGGTGCAGTCACACAGCCCCTCTTCGCTCCCTGGGTGCAGTCACACAGCCCCTCTTTGCTCCCTGGGTGCAGTCACACAGCCCCCTTCGCTCTCTGGGTGCAGTCACACAGCCCCCTTCGCTCCCTGGGTGCAGTCACACAGCCTGTACCATTGTTCATTGTGGAAATCTTGAGATTCGTTAAAGGCAGGGGGTATCTGTCTAAGGAAGGGGTGTGCAGTCCAGTTACTTTTGACCACTGTCATTATGTTGAAGGATAATGTTATTGGTAGGGGAGAGGATGTGGTCTGACGGCTAGATTGCCGACTTTGGTGCTGGAAACCAAGGTTTGAGCCTCGGGGTCGCGTCCACCTCCTGTGATTCTGGGCAAATCACTTAATCTCCCCGTGCCTAAATGTGTCCTTGTGTAACGTAACCAGTGCTCATGTAAAGCGCTCCAATACCTTCGGGTCGAGTGCACGCTATATAAATCTGCATTTAAAAAAAAAAATTGGTGTGCCAATGGGCCCTACTGGAGATTTAGTTATGCTGATGAGATGTCATGCCTCGGGTTGAAGTTTCGGAGAAAGACAAGGTCGTTAGTTTTCACAGGGCTTTGGATATGAAATTGATGAATGGTGACAGAAATATATTTATTTTTAGACTGGTGGCAATTTTTCATGATATGTAAGCTTTGTTGGCTCTGTTGCACATTTGCCACTTTTGACATTTTCTTGTGTAAAGCGTCTGTTTATGGGGTCTTGATGGTTAGCTCTGAAGTTATGTATGGATATAGAAACTGAAGGTCATGTTATTGTGAGGAAAAGTCGGCCTCTCCACCTCCCGACTTGTAGACCCTTCAGTTTGTTTAATTTGTGGTAGAATAAGATCCTGTAGTCACCTGTTTTTAAATGTATTGCGAAATGCCCATTACGAAATCACCAGACCTAAAGTGGTCTGAAATATGCATTTTAGAATCAATCTGAACACCCAGTAGCCGGTCAAGTACTTGAATGGAACCCAAAGCTGTAGGGTTGTTTTCGGGAAGGTTCGTAATTTGCTGAATATACTCTAAAAGCACTCTCACGCACCCTCCTTCAATCTTTCCTTTACAGCGGTAGAGCAGAAGTGGACACTGTCGTTGTATGCTCTGGGCAAGAAGGAAAAGACAGAGTCTTTTTCCTTCTCTGCCCGCCCCGCCCGTCCCGTGCTGGGATCCTCATTTTTGACATTCTTTCCTGCAATTACAGGACAGCAGTCGAGCCTGCAAGCTGGAGAGCAGAGAAGCTTTCCTTTCTCGCTCGTCTTTCATAAATATTGTAATGGAGGAAGCAGGCAGCTATTACGGCTGTACAGCGCCGTTCACGTGGTGACGTATGCGCGTACAGCCAATAAAATGGCATCATTTTTTTATGCCTGCCGGGAGACCTTTTTTTGCGGCCGATTTGGTAAATATCGCGGCCTTCGCGCTTGCCAGCTGATTTCGCGATTTGTTCGTGAATCGCGAAATGCTGGAGGGTCTGCTTAGAGGCCCTGTACCATTACACTCACACACTGCCTTTGCAGGCTGCGTGTTTTGGTGCACGACAAAGTGAAGAGTCGACATGGCACACATGTGTGCCATGCCTACAACCCTCTGCCCTGACATAGATCAGTCACCCCTCTAGCTGGGTGCACTATACCAGTGGTGAGGGTACAGGTGCATGAGCCCTGTACCCCTACAGTGTCTAAGTCCATTCTTAGACATTGTAAGTGCAGTGCTGCCATTAAGAGTAAATGGTGCTGGGAGTTTGTCATTGCGAACTCCACAGCACCATAATGGCTACACTGAAAACTGAGAAGTTTGGTATCAAACTTCTCAGCACATTAATCCCACTCTGATGCCAGTGTGGGATTTAATGAAAAATGCACACAGAGGGCATCTTAGATATGCGCCCAAAAAACGACCTACCACTAGTGTCCAGGCTGAGTGGCTGCTTTTAGCTGCGACCACCAGACATGTTTCTGGACCCCTGGGTCGAGAGCCTGCTGCTCTCGGGGGCCTGAAACAATGCACATCCTTGGACGAGGTGCCAAGCCTCTTCTCCCAGGATGGGCTGAGTTCACAAAGGGGAAGCTTCAAAGGCTTGCCGCCTTTGCGAGCTTCCCCAGGCTACTTGCTGCTTTCAGCAACTGGTCCCCACTGGTTCTGACCCCACTTTGGGCGGGAGAACCGGCGGGAAAAACAAGTGAGGAAGAGAGGTGTGCCCACCTCTGCCAACTCCACCCCTCAGGTGGTAGAGGCGAGGTGAAGCACAACTCTCAGTCCCTGCCATCTTGCAGATGGGGGGACCCAGCCAACCAGGAAAAGGCTTATGCCCCCTCCCACTGGAGGGAGGCATAATAGGGGTGTACCCACCCAAGGGAAGGGATCCATTGCTCCCAACCTTTTTACCTACCTGTAACGCCCCTAAATCTAGTATTTAGGGGCAGCCCTGAACCTTGCTTCCTCAGACAATAACCTACAAGAAGAAAAGAAGAAGGACCGAACAGCCGTGCCGAAGCTAACAAGAGGAGAACGCCCACTGACTTTGCCCTAGCCCTACCGGCCTGTCCCCACCTCGAACCTGCTCCAGCGAAATCCCGGTGTGTCCTGCAGCCAGCAACCTCAAGAAACCCGGAGGACCTGCCTGCCTTCAATCCCAAAGACTGTCTCCCGTGAACACCGGATTTGTTCAAACAACAGACTCCAGCTCCGCAAGGATCAGCGAGTTTGCACCACTCTGCCCCCGACGCCCACGGCCCGAGTTCAAGTAGCTCAACACCAAGAGGAGGTCTCCCCGGCAATCCTTACCCGAGATCCGGCGACCCCTGACCTGCCTCAAGCCTCCAGCCGACGCCTGCAGCCTCAAACCGGAAGGTCCCCCCAACCGCGACCAGGAGCTGGTAAGAAGATCCAACCCTAAAAGGCACCCCTGCACCCGACGCCCCACGGTCTTGGGTGGCCCAACCGACGGTGCCTAACCAACCCCCAAGATCCCAACTTACCTCTCCAAGTGGTGGTCGCACCCAGAAGACCTTCGTCCCCAAGCCTGCAGTGCTTTTGCAAACTGGAGACTCCCCATTGAAAGCTACAGGGCTTCTGACGCCAAAACAGCACTCTGCACCCGGCCGCCCCAGTGCTGCTGAGGGTACATTTTTTGTGCTGGCTTAAGCCCCCATTAGCCCTGAGCCTAAGTCCTGGAGCTTTGCTCCCACAACCCAGTGGCCTGCTCGTCAGCAGCCACCAACTGTAGGCCCCCTATCCCCCATTGGATAACATTGGGCCTCAGCACTCTGCACCCGGCCGCCCTAGTGCCGCTGAGGGTGTAACAAGAGTGCATCCTTGACCCTGGGGGACCCCTGAGTCTAACCACAGAATACCAACTCCCACAACAAAGTACTTACCTTTAAACCGATAACACTATTTTCCTCCATAGGATAAAATTGACTGTTTTTCTGTGTGTAGAGTTGGAAAAACTAAAGAAATCCTTTAAAATTGTACTAAATAACAAAAACTCTTTTACTTACCTGTTTACAGGAAATGTCCCAGTGTAGTATCCAGGTATACTACACTGTGTAAGAAAAGTAATCTGAAATTAATGTACTGGTCATTTTACTAAAAAGCCCATTCAAAGAAACAGGTAGTGGTCTCTCCAAAGCTATCAGCTGCATGTCTGCTTGGCAATGACTTGGAAACCTCAGCATGGGCTGAGGTTGAATTGAAAACCCATGCAGCAATGCTGGATATCCCTGAGATGGTGTGTGTAAAAACAAGAGCACAGAGCAGAAAACAGGGTGAAAAAGAAGTGTTGGAGCCTGAAAGTATGGCTTAACCTTCCAAGAGGAAAGGTAAGAAGACTGGGAAAGCAGCTTCTGTACAGCAAAAGGATCAGGACCCCTCTCCTCAGGGAGTGGACTTGGATACCCCAGAGGGAACTGAGCCCATGGAGCTTGACCCTTACAGGTTGAACTCTTGGGCCCAGGGGGACCCTCTAGGGAAGAGGTGTACCTTGGACAGCAGGACTGTCAAACTCTTGAAAGCCTGAGGCAGCAAGCTGCTGCACAGGAAAAGGGAAATGTCAGTGGTACCCACAGAGTTTATTGGGACGAGGGACTACTGTACACTGAGGCCAGAGACCCCAACCCTAGAGCCACTAGGAGATTGGGAGTGCCTCAGAAGTACAGGGAGTTTCTCCTAACTTTAGCTCATGACATCCCTCTAGCTGGGCATCTGGGCCAAACTAAAACCTGGGAAAGGCTAGTTAGCCACTTTTACTGGCCACAGATGTCTCAGAAAGTAAAGGAGTTTGTCAGCTCCTGTGTCACCTGTCAAGCCAGTGGCAAAACAGGTGGACACCCAAAGGCCCCCTTGATACCATTACCAGTGGATGGGGTTCCCTTTGAAAGGGTAGGTGTGGACATAGTGGGTCCCCTTGAACCTCCCACAGCATCAGGAAACAAATTCATACTAGTGGTAGTGGATCGTGCCACTAGGTATCCTGAGGTAATTCCCCTTAGGACTACTACAGCTCCTGAGGTAGCCAAAGCCCTCATTGGTGTCTTCACCAGGGTAGGGTTTCCTAAGGAGGTGGTTTCAGGCAGAGGTTCCAACTTCATGTCTGCTCACCTCAGACACATGTGGAAAGAGTGTGGAGTGCAGTACAAGTTTACTACACCCTATCACCCACAAACCAATGGCCTTGTTGAGAGATTCAACAAGACATTGAAAGGCATGATTATGGGGCTCCCTGAAAAACTCAAAAGGAGATGGTATGTCCTCTTACCATGCTTGCTTTTCGCTTACAGAGAGGTGACACAGAAGGGAGTAGGGTTTTCCCCTTTGAACTTCTGTTTGGCCATCCTGTGAGGGGAGCCACTCTGTCTTGTAAAAGAGGGTTGGGAGAAGCCTCTCCAAGAACCCAAACCAGATATTGTGGACTATGTGCTTGGCATAAGGTCCAGAATGGCTGAGTACATGGAAAAAACATCCAAGAATCTTGAGGCCAGCCAGGAGCTTCAGAAGCACTGGTATGACCAAAAAGCAGCACTGGTAGAATTTCAACCAGGGCAAAAGGTGTGGGTTTTGGAGCCAGTGGCACCAAGGGCTCTCCAGGACAGATGGAGGTGCCCTTACCCCATCTTAGTAAAGAAAAGTGAGGTCACCTACTTGGTTGACCTGGGCACAAGCAGGACACCCAAAAGGGTGATCCATGTGAACCGCCTTAAGCTTTTCCATGATAGGGCTGACATCACCATGCTGATGGTGACTGATGAGGATCCCTCTCCCTGACCTCCTCTCATACAGCCCAAAAGATGGGTCAGTGGATGGAATTGTTTTTTCAGGCACCCTCTCTGCCCAAAAGCAGACTGATTGCAAGCAAGTCTTGCACCAGTATGCAAAGCTCTTTTCCTTAACCCCTGGTCAGACAAACTGGTGTACCCATGATGTGGACACTGGTCACAGTTCGCCTGTCAAAAACAAAATCTATCGCCAGTCTGATCAAGTCAAAGCAAGCATCAGAGCTGAAGTCAGCAAGATGCTGGAGTTAGGGGTTATTGAACCCTCTGAGAGCCCCTGGGCCAGCCCAGTGGTTCTAGTCCCCAAACCTCATCCACAGGGTGGAAAGAGAGAAATGAGGTTCTGTGTGAACTATAGAGGGCTCAACTCTGTCACCAAGACAGATGCTCACCCTATTCCAAGAACAGATGAACCGATAGACAAACTTGGTGCAGCCAAATTTCTAAGTACCTTTGACTTAACTGCAGGGTACTGGCAGATTGGCATGGCACCAGGAGCAAAAGAAAAGACAGCATTCTCCACACCTGATGCACATTATCAGTTTACTGTTATGCCCTTTGGTTTAAAGAATGCCCCTGCCACCTTCCAGAGGTTGGTGAATCAAGTCCTTGCTGTATTGGAATCCTTTAGTGCAGCCTATCTAGATGATATTGCTGTCTTTAGTTCCACCTGGCAGGATCACCTGATCCACCTTGGGAAGGTTTTAAACAGCAAACTGCAGGCCTAACTATCAAGGCATCCAAATGCCAGATAGGGCAGGGAACTGTGGTGTACTTAGGCCACCTTGTTGGTGGAGGCCACGTACAACCCTTACAGCCCAAGATCCAGGCTGTCCTGGACTGGGCCGCTCCAACAACACAGACTCAAGTCAGGGCATTCCTTGGCTTGAATGGGTACTACAGGAGGTTTGTGAAGGGATATGGGCCCATTGTGACTCCCCTCCCTTACCTCCAAGAAAATGCCCAAAAAGGTAAACTGGACAGTTAGTTGTCAAAAGGCTTTTGACACCCTGAAAGAGGCAATGTGCTCAGCACCAATTCTCAAAGCTCCAGACTATGCCAAGCAGTTCATTGTGCAGACTGATGCCTCTGAGCTAGGGATAGGAGCGGTCCTATCCCAGACCAATGATGAAGGCTAAGACCAACCTGTTGATTTTATAAGCAGAAGGCTTCTCGCCAGGGAGCGGCGTTGGAGTGCTGTTGAGAGGGAGGCCTTTGCTGTGGTTTGGTCCCTGATGAAGTTGAGACCATACTTGTTTGGTACTTTTTCCTAGTACAAACGGATCACAGACCTCACAGATGGCTAATGCAGATGAAAGGTGAAAATCCTAAACTGTTGAGGTGGTCCATCTCCCTACAGGGAATGGACTTTGTAGTGGAACACAGACCTGGGACTGCCCATGCCAATGCAGATGGACTTTCCAGGTTCTTCCACTTAGAAAATAAAGACTCTCTAGGGAAAGGTTAGTCTCATCCTCTTTCGTTTGGGGGGGAAGGGGGGGGGGGGTTGTGTGAGAAAGTGCCCTCTTTCTGCATGGTTGCCCCCACATTTTGCTGAATTACTGATGTGCTTTGACTGAGTGTGCCCTGGGCTCCTGCCAATCAGGTGCCCAAGGCCTATATTCTTTCCCTAAAACCTGCATTAAAAACAAAACCCAATTGGCATCTCTGGCCACAGGTCAGCCCCTGGTAAATGGTACCACAGGTACCCAGGGCACTGTGACCAGGAAAGACCTCTAAGGGCTGCAGCACTTATTGTGCCACCCTTAGACAGACCCCCCAGGATATTGCGGCATAGATTTGCAAATATAGCGACACAAAAATTGAAATTTAGCGGCACAAAAATGAAAATTTAGCGGCATTATTGCGGCACTTTATTTTACTCGTAATCATTCCTTTTCAGCCCTAAATCAATGAAACCTGTTTTAGCATAGTATTCCACTTTGAAATAGGCATATTTAAAGTTTCTGCAGCTCTACGGAAGCACAGCTCCAATCTACTAACCTCATGGGAGGGGGCCGTATTTCTCCCTGGGATGTTCTAGCACCCATGTATGCACCCCTGCCGGGGCACCACTTTCACCACTCCCTGGTTTCAGTCACACAGCTCCCTTCACTCTCTGGTTTAAGTCACGCAGCCTATTTCACTCTCTGGTTTCAGTCATGCAGCTCCCTTCACTCTCTGGTTTCAGTCATGCAGCTCCCTTCACTCTCTGGTTTCAGTCACGCAGCTCCCTTCGCTCCCTGGTTTCAGTCACGCAGCTCCCTTCGCTTCCTGGGTGCAGTCACACAGCCCCCTTCGCTCCCTGGGTGCAGTCACACAGCCCCCTTCGCTCCCTGGGTGCAGTCACACAGCCCCCTTCGCTCTCTGGGTGCAGTCACACAGCCCCCTTCGCTCTCTGGGTGCAGTCACACAGCCCCCTTCGCTCCCTGGGTGCAGTCACACAGCCCCCTTCGCTCCCTGGGTGCAGTCACACAGCCCCTCTTCGCTCCCTGGGTGCAGTCACACAGCCCCTCTTTGCTCCCTGGGTGCAGTCACACAGCCCCCTTCGCTCTCTGGGTGCAGTCACACAGCCCCCTTCGCTCCCTGGGTGCAGTCACACAGCCTGTACCATTGTTCATTGTGGAAATCTTGAGATTCGTTAAAGGCAGGGGTATCTGTCTAAGGAAGGGGTGTGCAGTCCAGTTACTTTTGACCACTGTCATTATGTTGAAGGATAATGTTATTGGTAGGGGAGAGGATGTGGTCTGACGGCTAGATTGCCGACTTTGGTGCTGGAAACCAAGGTTTGAGCCTCGGGGTCGCGTCCACCTCCTGTGATTCTGGGCAAATCACTTAATCTCCCCGTGCCTAAATGTGTCCTTGTGTAACGTAACCAGTGCTCATGTAAAGCGCTCCAATACCTTCGGGTCGAGTGCACGCTATATAAATCTGCATTTAAAAAAAATTGGTGTGCCAATGGGCCCTACTGGAGATTTAGTTATGCTGATGAGATGTCATGCCTCGGGTTGAAGTTTCGGAGAAAGACAAGGTCGTTAGTTTTCACAGGGCTTTGGATATGAAATTGATGAATGGTGACAGAAATATATTTATTTTTAGACTGGTGGCAATTTTTCATGATATGTAAGCTTTGTTGGCTCTGTTGCACATTTGCCACTTTTGACATTTTCTTGTGTAAAGCGTCTGTTTATGGGGTCTTGATGGTTAGCTCTGAAGTTATGTATGGATATAGAAACTGAAGGTCATGTTATTGTGAGGAAAAGTCGGCCTCTCCACCTCCCGACTTGTAGACCCTTCAGTTTGTTTAATTTGTGGTAGAATAAGATCCTGTAGTCACCTGTTTTTAAATGTATTGCGAAATGCCCATTACGAAATCACCAGACCTAAAGTGGTCTGAAATATGCATTTTAGAATCAATCTGAACACCCAGTAGCCGGTCAAGTACTTGAATGGAACCCAAAGCTGTAGGGTTGTTTTCGGGAAGGTTCGTAATTTGCTGAATATACTCTAAAAGCACTCTCACGCACCCTCCTTCAATCTTTCCTTTACAGCGGTAGAGCAGAAGTGGACACTGTCGTTGTATGCTCTGGGCAAGAAGGAAAAGACAGAGTCTTTTTCCTTCTCTGCCCGCCCCGCCCGTCCCCGTGCTGGGATCCTCATTTTTGACATTCTTTCCTGCAATTACAGGACAGCAGTCGAGCCTGCAAGCTGGAGAGCAGAGAAGCTTTCCTTTTCTCGCTCGTCTTTCATAAATATTGTAACGGAGGAAGCAGGCAGCTATTACGGCTGTACAGCGCCGTTCACGTGGTGACGTATGCGCGTACAGCCAATAAAATGGCATCATTTTTTTATGCCTGCCGGGAGATCTTTTTTTGCGGCCGATTTGGTAAATATCGCGGCCATCGCGCTTGCCAGCTGATTTCGCGATTTGTTCGTGAATCGCGAAATGCTGGAGGGTCTGCTTAGAGGCCCTGTACCATTACACTCACACACTGCCTTTGCAGGCTGCGTGTTTTGGTGCAGAACAAAGTGAAGAGTCGACATGGCACACATGTGTGCCATGCCTACAACCCTCTGCCCTGACATAGATCAGTCACCCCTCTAGCTGGGTGCACTATACCAGTGGTGAGGGTACAGGTGCATGAGCCCTGTACCCCTACAGTGACTAAGTCCATTCTTAGACATTGTAAGTGCAGTGCTGCCATTAAGAGTAAATGGTGCTGGGAGTTTGTCATTGCGAACTCCACAGCACCATAATGGCTACACTGAAAACTGAGAAGTTTGGTATCAAACTTCTCAGCACATTAATCCCACTCTGATGCCAGTGTGGGATTTAATGAAAAATGCACACAGAGGGCATCTTAGATATGCGCCCAAAAAAACGACCTACCACTAGTGTCCAGGCTGAGTGGCTGCTTTTAGCTGCGACCACCAGACATGTTTCTGGACCCCTGGGTCGAGAGCCTGCTGCTCTCGGGGGCCTGAAACAATGCACATCCTTGGACGAGGTGCCAAGCCTCTTCTCCCAGGATGGGCAGAGTACACAAAGGGGAAGCTTCAAAGGCTTGCCGCCTTTGCGAGCTTCCCCAGGCTACTTGCTGCTTTCAGCAACTGGTCCCCACTGGTTCTGACCCCCACTTTGGGCGGGAGAACCGGCGGGAAAAACAAGTGAGGAAGAGAGGTGTGCCCACCTCTGCCAACTCCACCCCTCAGGTGGTAGAGGCGAGGTGAAGCACAACTCTCAGTCCCTGCCATCTTGCAGATGGGGGACCCAGCCAACCAGGAAAGGCTTATGCCCCCTCCCACTGGAGGGAGGCATAATAGGGGTGTACCCACCCAAGGGAAGGGACCCATTGCTCCCAACCTTTTTACCTACCTGTAACGCCCCTAAATCTAGTATTTAGGGGCAGCCCTGAACCTTGCTTCCTCAGACAATAACCTACAAGAAGAAAAGAAGAAGGACCGAACAGCCGTGCCGAAGCTAACAAGAGGAGGACGCCCACTGACTTTGCCCTAGCCTTACCGGCCTGTCCCCACCTCGAACCTGCTCCAGCGAAATCCCGGTGTGTCCTGCAGCCAGCAACCTCAAGAAACCCGGAGGACCTGCCTGCCTTCAATCCCAAAGACTGTCTCCCGTGAACACCGGATTTGTTCAAACAACAGACTCCAGCTCCGCAAGGATCAGCGAGTTTGCACCACTCTGCACCCGACGCCCACGGCCCGAGTTCGAGTGGCCCAACACCAAGAGGAGGTCTCCCCGGCGATCCTGACCCGAGATCCGGCGACCCCTGACAAGCCTCCAGCCGACGCCTGCAGCCTCAAACCGGAAGGTCCCCCCCAACCACGACCATGAGCTGGTAAGAAGATCCGACCCTAAAAGACACCCCTGCTCCCGACACCCCACAGCCTTGGGTGGCCCAACCAACGGTGCCTAACCAACCCCCAAGATCCCAACTTACCTCTCCAAGTGGTGGTCGCACCCAGAAGACCTTCGTCCCCGAGCCTGCAGTGCTTTTTCAAACCCGAGACTCCCCATTGAAAGCTACAGGGCTTCCGACGCCAAAACAGCACGCTGCATCCGGCCACCCCAGTGCCGCTGAGGGTGCATCTTTTGTGCTGGCTTAAACCCCCATTTGCCCTGAGCTTAAGTCCAGGAGATTTGCTCCCACAACCCAGTGGCCTGCTTGTCAGCAGCCTCCAATCGGAGGCCCCCTAACCCCCATTGGATAACATTGGGCCTCAGCACTCTGCACCCGGCCGCCCTAGTGCTGCTGAGGGTGTAACAAGAGTGCATCCTTGACCCTGGGGGACCCCTGGGTCTAACCCCAGAATACCAACTCCCACAACAAAGTACTTACCTTTAAACCTATAACACTATTTTCCTCCATAGGATAACATAGACTGTTTTTCTGTGAAAAATTTCCAAGTGTGGAGTTGGAAAATCTAAAGAAATACTTTCAAATTGTACTAAATAACAAAAACGCTTTTACTTACCTGTTTACAGGAAATGTCCCAGTGTAGTATCCAGGTATACTACAATGTGTAAGAAAGGTAATCTGAAAGTAATGTACTGGTCATTTTACTAAAACGCCCATTCAAAGTATACATACTGTATTTACAAAGCATTGCATTTCTCAGCAACAATACTGTAAGTCAAAACAAAGTGCATGTACAATTACAATCCAAACTGTATTACAACTGTATATTCACTGCAAAGTACTTATCACTTACCTGTGCCAGGGTTCCTTGGTTCTAGGAATAAAATAACTTAAAGAATATTTTTATACAAAAACAATTGGTCTGAAGTTCAGTCTTTGAGTGTGTGAATTCATTTGCTGACTGAGTGTGTAGAACAAATGCTTAACACTACCCTCTGATAAAGCCTTACTGCTCGACCACACTACCACAAATAGAGAGTGAGGTGCTATCTACTTTACCTCTGCCTACCTTTTGGGTTCCACTGGACTCTGTGCACACTATACCTCACTTTGGTATAGTACATACAGAGCCAGCTTCCTACAGTAACTATGCAGAAAGATCCTACCTTCCTACAGCGCACAAGCCCAATTTTTACACTATTGGCTTTACCCGTCTCCATATCAACCCCACGCTGCAGTGTAACTAGATGGGGCTGCTCCTCCTCCTTTGCATACTGCACTCTGTCATGCCCACAGGAGCCCAGGAAAAGAGGTAGACACTGTGGAGAACATGAGATGGGCAATCTTAAGTATCACAGCCTTGACCACGCACTTCGATAAACCCTTCAACATAACAGTGCGCAGACGCCCCAACTCTCCTTGCTCAAGCCTTGAATCAATAAGTAATTGACATGCTAAATTATACCTAAACGTTCTTAAATCAACTTTTAACTCTTAACTCTCCCCCTCTCCAAACTTCCCCCATGTGCTGATCTGCCCAACCAGAAACATAGCCAAACTTCCTTGTGTCCTACTCACACTCCAAAACTGCCACCAGAAAAACCTTTAAAGAGGACTTTTTCTGCCCCACCAATTCACTACCACAATTTCGCACTGAGCAAACTTGCCAGAGCATCTCTCATCTGCATCAGGTACAGCTCCGATCCCATCACTAGCAAATGTACCCCATCTACCCATGCCCTCATTTTAACACAAATTCCTCAACTCTCCATTTATTTGCTGTCACTCTTTTTCTTGCTGTTAGTCTTTTTGCCCTTGACATTGTCTTCTAAGAATACGTTCTATCTGTTGTAACACCATCCCTGACCAAGGCCTCTTAATTGCCAATAAATCCCTTTTTATGCTCTTAACAAAGCAAATCCCTTTAAATGCACAAGATAAATTTCCCCAAGGTGAATTGTCAGTATATCAGAACAAAACTCTCCTCGGGCTTGGCTGTTTATCTTTGATAACAGTTCATTCCACTGCATTCCTGCTTTCCCAAACCATATAACTGGCACTTGGGTATTGTGAAATCCTGGTTTCTTCCCAAAATGCCCTCTATCTACCTGCCGAGCCACCCATTTTGTGAAAGCAGATCCAGATTTCAATGTAACGTCTCGGTGACTCCGACACACAACCTGCAGAATAATCATCAATGAAACAATTAGAAGCAATTACCCCAAAGACTAACTATGGCTTACTTATTGCTTGTAGCAATCGATTTTCACCTTCCCCATTCCATTTTCCTATCTCCAGAGCAATCCCTCATCTCTGCCACAATGGCCAAACCATACAGAAAAAATGTTGCCTAAATTCGGGCTGCTGGCAATCCTAATAACTGCAAAGCCTTGTGCAACATTGCAAGCAACTGAAAAAGAGAAAGTCTTGAGCTGTCCACATGAATGAAGACCCACCCCTCAGATCAAAGGCCATTAATCTTATAACTTCTCCACCAGTTTACCAGACAAAACCTAGAAACTGGGTAAAACCTCAACACACACACATTTTCCATTGCCTTCCTGATCTGTTTTTGAATTCCATAACCACATTGCCACCTTCTCCCCTTTCTACACAACCCATTTGGCCCCCAATATTTTTGATACAGAAAAGGTCTCAAAAACCAACCACACCATTGCTACATTGTCTCTCAGTCGCTCCAATCTATCCTCATCCGAAGACCTTGCTCCTGTCACTAGAAATTCCAACCACACTTGACCATAAGCCCTCCTGGTAGACAGGTACGAAAGAGCCTTTAAGTAATCAAGCATTCAGCAGGTCCTCTCTTCCTCAACTCCTAAGGCATTTGCGTCTTCAGGTTGTCCATGCCTGGTGCCCATCCATGGAATCTCTGCCGCAGCGAATGAGACAGCGCATACACAATGTCATTATTTGCACTTGGAACATGTTTTGCTCTAAACACAATCTTGTAGCGCAAACAACCCAATATGAAAAAACTCAGTTACTGCTAAACCTTTCTATCACATGAAGACTGCCATTCACAACTCTCATGTTATCCACATTAAACAGCACCTTCTTGTTTTAAAATAACTTACCCCATATGACAAAAGCCACCACCAGTAGAAAATAAACTCCAAAAAAGGTGATGCTATGTTCTTCTCTTTTCTATTCTTCTGGCCCTGTCCCAGCAAACCACTTTCAATGCCAAAACGCGTGCTACCTGCCATTTGAAAGTATCATAATGGACCACTCAACCTCCTTTCCCATACTCCAATAGGGACATCCCATTGAAATCAGTGAGAAATGTTTTCTACATTTTTGGATCTGCCTTCGCCATTGCTGACAACCGCTCTCTATGATGAGGCAAAGTGTAACCGTCGGAGGGATCAGAGTGGTCCATGGGGAGACACCTGTACCTTGGAGTAAGTGTGACTATAGGACGGTGTCCCCACTCTGTCCCTGAGTTAGGATCATCATTGATGAAACTCAGGTACGCAGATGGTGTGCGTCTACAAAAAGGGCAAGTATAGCTATTTATAAGTCCCCTACCAGATAGTGACAAGACTAGGAGGGAACATTACTAGAACTTTTTTAGGGATCTGTATCCTGATGAATGCCAACGACCCTACTGGGCGGCTTACTAGGGCAGAAGCATGTTGATACAGCAGACAGGGAAACGGTGTTGTTACTTTCCCATATACCCATTCTACCAATTTTCTTTTAATCCTGCCAAGTGGGATCCACAATAAAGGACTCGGATACCCACTTAGACAGTTTTAGATTCTTCCTCTGCATTAGTGATCCCTATCAATTGAATTCTTTCTTTTCTATTTTCTATTTTCTTTGCGCTCCTCCCTGGACGTTGGTTTGCGTCATGGAGTCGTAGCAGCCCTATGGTGAAGCATGTCACTCATTGAGTGGGTGACGGCAGTATTAACAACCCTTTGGGATTCTCAAATTGGTTCGCTACCCTCAGAGGTAACTCTGACACAACAATTTCTTGCCTCCTCCTTAGGGTGTGGTGATTGCTAGTGCTTTCCCCTTTCCTGTTACTTTTAAAATCAGGGTGGGACCTTATGGCCCACTCCCTAGTGGGTAAAAGACTCCTTTATGCATTACCCCTTAGGACACGTCCTTCTCATTGAGTGAGTAGTATAAGTTGTCGGGAGGACGAGGGAAGGCTTAATCTCTCGGCCCTTCTTTGTTGTGGATTAAGCAAAGTGTAACCAGACAGAGACTATCCCAATCTCCTGTAGAAGGTCCACCAGACCCTCACTGCTTTGCAAACAAAGTTGAGGTAATCCAACAGCACCTGTATGTCCTGTACTAGGGTTTTTTTCTTCTACAGCATAACATCCAATAATTCCCACAACTGCATCTTCTTCTACTGAGGCAGCCTCACTCCTGTAACCACCCAATTGAGTTCCACACCTAAGGAGGTCAATACCATACTACGGCCAACTGTTTTGCCTTGGCCTAAAGGCACCCCACACACTGTGTCAAATTTTGAAACATGTCAAGTACTGTCCAGCAACTACTGGACTGTGCCAGACCCATGAAGAAAAAATCATCCAGGTAATAGGTAACTGAATTAACATCAGAATTGAAAGTAAACAGCCACTGAAGAAACTTACTGAACTTCTCAAACTACATGACACTGACAAACCCATCGGCAGAGCCTTGTCAATGAAAAAATAACCTCCAGACTTCATACCAAGCAGCTCAAAATTGTCAGGGTGGACTGGGTAAAACTCCAACTTAACATCTTGTTTTTTCATTAAAGCCCCAATACCTGCCTTCTTCATCAATTCAATGGCATTATCTAAGGTAGCATACTTAACACAGCCCAACTCATCAGGTATGAAGTAATTAAAAGACTTCCTAACCAGCCAGGATAGGTGTTTTAGTAGATTGAAAATGTCCTCTTTTTTGGTACAATGTCTATGGGTGAAATAACTTTCATCGGCCAAGTATCAAAATGGCTGTCAAAACTCTCCTCCCTCACCTCTTTCATTCATTTGCACCATGCTACCTTTGGGTGTTCTTAAACTGATCGCAATTATTCTGCCATCTCTGCATTCTTGGTCCTTTGTATCCCAACTAGAAACCAAACTGAAAGCCGTTCCACAATAACCTGCTATCCTCTTTTTTTGTCAGAAAAAGAAGCCGGTACTGTAGGCGCTCCAGCTTAACTGGTGTATGAGTCTTTACCCAACTGGTCCCAATTCTTCTTTCCCCCCTCCACTGTCACTCTGATATTGCTAGCTTCTGCCTTGTCCAGCCTGTAGTCCATTATGCTTTGAGTACTCATGCCTAAATCAGCAATATTTCCTGTTGCAGACGTGCTGATTGAACGTCCAACATGTACCCAACAGATCAGCCTGTCCTCTGCCTGTTCTTCCCACTCCACTTTGGGTGGGATGTGCCTGAAAGGGCTTATAACTACCAGTGTCTGTTGTAGGCCCCAGCCTAGTAGGTGCCATCATCTCCTGAAGCCAAAGATCGGTATCCAATTGCCACCATTTTCTATCCACATCCTCTACTAGCTTAGCTTTAAACTCCTCATGGTACCACACTCAAGCCAGGTCCCAGAAAGTTTTCTGAGCTTTCCAAATAGCATTGATGTATTTAAATAATGCCACTCATCACTCTGAATATTTATCACGCTAGACGCTGACGTAAATTAAGAAGGCTGTCGTCCAATTCATCCTCTTGTTGTTTTGACCCGCTAGTTCAACCTTACTTCCCTGTTTAGCAATTTAAACTCTTCTGCCTGTTCCCCTTTCCAGAACATCTATTTAGCGGAGGCCATCAAATGAGCTCCCGGTAGCTTGGTAATCCTTGTATAGTGCAATATTTCATGTTTTATCTCTGTACTCTCCCTTTTTAGGGTCGAGCCTGCAAGAGCATCCCCTACTGCATGCGTCTCGCTTGTGAGACACCATTGTTAACAAAAAGGGCTTGTAGCCCGCCTGTTGCTTATCATTTGTTGACTTGTGCAGTGCTGCACTCTTCTTTACAGCCTTGTATTTGGTCTCTGCAGGCCAAGCATCACTTTAGTTTCTTTCTGTGGCGCAGGGACCACGCACTGATTGATTCAACTTAATCAGTGTCCGTCCGCTGCTCCCAATGTGATTGAGGTACAATTTTGTTCTATTTAACTTATAGTGCCCTGCAAACAGAAGGCGTGTAACTGGCAAAAATGTGGCAAGTAGGACCAACAAAATTGCAGAGTTTTATTTTCTAAAGTTAACTTTATTTTTCCAGGTCTTCTTTTCTTCCCTTTGCACTCATGTTTTGTTTTATTTTTGCTCGTCATGTTTTGTTTCATTTTTGCTTGTCAGCGCTGTTCACAAAAGCTGATGATTATCTTGTTCTAAATATTGCAAAACAACATTGTTTCTTTCTTATGGGTAATTTCTGAAATTATGCTTTAACACATAATCGTATGCAAAATAAACAATTGATGGACGGAATGCTGGACAATGCAAACATTCACCCCCAGTCACAAAGATCTGGGTTTAATCCATCATTCTTTTGCTCACCACACCACCCCAGTTTGGACCCAGCCATATGCAAATGAGTCTTGACCCTATTCCTTATGGGAACAGTCCAGCCCGAACTGCTAAGCCAGGTCCTCCCTGGACCGGAAACAAGCATCCTGGGACCGGTTTCAGGGCATCACCCTTCATCAGCCAGGCTAGCTTGAATCCAGTGGTGTAGTGAGCACGGGACCCACGTCTGGGCATACCCTTCCCACTTAGGGCGACATATGCAAAAGAAACAATTGATGGACGGAATGCTGGACAATGCAAACATTCACCCCCAGTCACAAAGATCTGGGTTTAATCCATCATTCTTTTGCTCACCACACCACCCCAGTTTGGACCCAGCCATATGCAAATGAGTCTTGACCCTGTTCCTTATGGGAACAGTCCAGCCCGAACTGCTAAGCCAGGTCCTCCCTGGACCGGAAACGAGCATCCTGGGACCGGTTTCAGGGCATCACCCTTCATCAGCCAAACTGGAATGGCATGGTGGGCAAAAAAACGATGGATTTAGGCCCAGATCTCTGTACTGGGGTGAATGTATGACATTGTTCTGCATTCTGTCCATCAATTGTTCTTTTTGCATTTGTCACCCCGAGTGGGACGGGTATGCCAGACGTTGGTCCCATGCTCTCCATGCCACTGGAGTCAAGCTATCCTGGCTGATGAGGGCTGAAAGCCCGAAACCGATCCTAGGATGCTTGTTTCCAGTCCAGGGAGGACCTGGCCTGGCAGTTTGGGCTGGACTGTTCCCATTGGGTGCAGGGTCAAGACTGATTTGCATATTGCTGGGTCCAAACTGGAATGGCTTGGTGAGTGTGAGAAGTTGGCCTGGTATATGCTGTCCACTAATTATAGTGGGCACCTTGCACCAGTCCAAACAACCCCTTATTGGAGATAGGTTAAAGACAACCTTTATTGAAAGCTATCCTAGTGGTAGCTATGGAGAGCAGCCTTCAGGCTAAGTCTTGAAGGAATGTAAAGCAGCTTGTTTTACCAGTCTATAATCTCTTGAGTGACCAAATGAAAGAGGACCACACCAGGTATATATTCAAAATATATGTATTTATTGCTAAACACACCCCTCTAGTCTCTTTATGAGGCTAGAGTTCAAAGTACATAAGTTATAAGTTAGTTATCAACAGTAATAGCACAAATACACGTTTGAGCCCTAGGGGCGTACCAAACCATATACCAATAAAGTGGTATAAGAACCACGACTGAGCTAGACACAAGGCCTAGAGCCTGTAGAAGTGCTTGGACCACAAGGAACCACCCAAGGTAGTGACACAGGGGACCCACGGGGACGCGTGCAGTGTGATAACACAGCCGCGAATCGCCGTTGACTTCTATGGGGAAAGTCGCGGTTGGAAGTTTAAAGAAAAGGGACACTTAGAGGAGGACTTGGAGCAAACCCTTTTAGAACTAGGTCGTTCTAGAGTCTATACCCACAGGAGCACCAGAGTACTCGAGTTACCTCACCCAGGGAAGCCGGGTGCATAGGTGTCTTTCGGGGTCGGGTTTCCTCGTCGTTTTCAATGGCGATCTGCTGCAAAGTGCTGCTGGCGACCAAGTCGAAAGTGTTCGGGTGGATCCAAAGGTGGATCGAAGATCTGAAGAACCTGAAAGCAGAGGGGACAGAGTCTGGGTCACTAGCCAGTGACCAGGAAGGCGATGAGCGAATGCCCACCGATGTCGGGTGCTTCAGGTAGGTTGACGGTCGTCTTGACTCTTCAGCCACGAGGTCCAGGAGGCGTCGACGACGACCAGGAGCTGGAATCGAGCTGTCCCACGACGTCTGTCGATTGCTGAGGTGTCGGCGACCGGATTGGACCCAACAAGCCTTGGCAACGGCAAGTCTCTTGGAAATAGAAGAAGGACGTTGATGCAGACCAGCAAGGTCTGAGGGACTCACCCAGCGAGGGTAAGTCAGGGCACGCCTGGAGCAACCAGGGAAGCCCAAGCAGGATAAGATTGGCCTTCGGGAGGGCCTACTAGCCAACGGACTAGCGACCGCGAAGGAGCCTCGAGTGGACGCACTTGGAGCTGGCTCACGGGACACTCGTGGAGTGGAGGCCAGTGATCTTCGGTGCAGTCGGTGCTGGAGGCGGGGGCTACTCGGAGCCCAAAGCACAACTTTGTGGGAGCCCAGGAAGAGGATGCACTTGCAAATGTGCTCGGTGTCCAGGGGTCACGGTTTTACGTTACCCACGTCAGCTACGGGCCTCAGCTTTGCTGGGGACTCAGGGCAGCCTCGGGGAAGTCTGAAAATCCACCTCTGGTGATGCAAAGACTTCGGCGTCCGGCGGGAGCTTCGGCGATGCAGACCGGACAATTGCTTCTTTGGTGCCTGCCAAGCAGGGGAGTCACTCCTTGACCCCAAGGGAGATTCTTCAGTCCTCTAATCTTAAAGTAGAGCGTCGAAGGTCCAGGATTCTGTATCAGAGTTTCGTCCAGGTAAATCTAAAGTCCTAAGGACTGGGGTCCCATACTTATACTAAGGTAGGGGGTTGGACATACTCTGGGGACCCACCTATGGGAGGGTCAGGGCAGAGGGGTGGCTACACCCCTTTCCCTTTGTCCAGTTTCACGCCAGAGCAGGGGCTGGAAGCCCCTGAGCCGGTTTGAACTGGGGTATGCACAGGGACACCAAATGTGCCCCCAGTGCAGGACTTCAAAGCACCAGAGAGTGCTCCCGCCAAGCCCCAATACACACTATCCTGTCTGGGGCCCTGGGACAGGAAACCTATTGTCCAGGCCTCCCCTGCCGGAGTTTCGGTCAGCAGCAGGAGGCCAGACTCGTGTCTGTGGCAGCGGCATCCATTTTGTGATGCCAGGGCTTGGAAAGAAGTTACCGGGCAGGCCGGTGTGTACATATCTCTCCCTCTAGAAGGGTGGAATGCTACCCCCGCCACCAGAACTGACGGGGGGGTAGTATTCCAAGATGTTTGACACCAAACATGACATGTTTCCGTGCAGCCATCCCAAAGTTAGCATTTAACGCGGGGTTATAATGTGCTTAAGAGTATATGGTCAGGCTGCACTACAAACAGCATCAGAGAAGGGTCTCCGAACGCTGCAGAGGGGCCCTGCTCATGCAGGGGCACCCTCTCACATAGGAACCACGCACTCTGCCTTCAGGATTGATAAGGCCTGCCATAGGAGTGACTTATAGGTTTATATGTGTGTATGTAGGTAGTGATATAGGTAACCTATATCACAGTAAGGGGTGCATGCACCACCTTACCCAGACTGCAGTAGCAGACCTGTGGTGTCCTTTTGGCTGGCCTTCCAGGGGTGGCACAATACATGCTGCAGCCCCTGGTAGGCCTCTGAGGTACCTATGCCCTGGGTACACAGTATACCATATACTAGGGACTTACAAGGGCACTCCAGATTCCAATCAGAGATGTGCCTAAGGCACATGGAAACCATTTTAGAGAGGAAGCAGCTAGGCTGGGGTTCTGATTAGCAGGGCCCCAGCCAGACTAAAGTCGAAAAACAGTGAAGCATCAGCAAAAAGTGGGGGTACCCATGTGAAGCAGATCCTACTCTCCTACAGTGAGCAAAAAAACGATGGATTTAGGCCCAGATCTCTGTACTGGGGTGAATGTATGACATTGTTCTGCATTCTGTCCATCAATTGTTCTTTTAGCATTTGTCACCCCGAGTGGGACGGGTATGCCCAGAAGTGGGTCCCGTGCTTTCCATGCCACTGGAGTCAAGCTATCCTGGCTGATGAGGGCTGAAAGCCCAAAACCAGTCCTAGGATGCTTGTTTCCAGTCCAGGGAGAACCTGGTCTGGCAGTTCGGGCTGGACTGTTCCCATTGGGTGCAGGGTCAAGACTGATTTGCATATGGCTGGGTCCAAACTGGAATGGCATGGTGAGCAAAAAACGATGGATTTAGGCCCAGATCTCTGTACTGGGGTGAATATATGACATTGTTCTGCATTCTGTCCATCAATTGTTCTTTTTGCATTTAACACATAATCGAGCAATACACCCCAATCTTTCCCACTCCAATCAACCCCACTCCAATCAACCCCACTCCAATCCAATCCACCCCAGACCAATCCAATCCACCCACTCCAGTACATCCCACAATCCACCCCACTCCAACCCACTACACCTCACTCCAATCCTAACCACTCCCCCAATCCAATCCACCCCACTTTAATCCTCTCAATCCACCCCAACCCAATCTGCCTCATACCAATTCACCCCACTCCAATCCATTCCACCCCATCCATTCCACTGCACTCCAGTCCATTCCACTGCAACCCAATCCACCGCACTCCAATTCACCCCACCCCACTCCAATCCAGTCCAACCACCCAAATCCAATACACCCACTCCAGTCTAATCCTCCCACTCCAAACCAGCCCAGTCCAAACCACCCCAATTCAATCCATCCCACTCCTAACCACCTCACCCCGCTCAAATCTAGTCCACGTCAGTTCAGTCCACCCCATCCCAACCCATTTCCATCCACCCCAGTTCAATCTACCCCACTCCACCCTGCTCCACTCCAAACCACCCCACCCAGTCCAATCACTCCAATCCACCCACCCAAATTCAATGAACCCCCCTAATCCAATATAATCCACCCAGTTCAATCCACTTCACTCAAAGCCACCCAACCAATCTACCCCACTCCAATTCACCCCACCGCAATCCACTCCACCTTACCCCAATCCATTCCAATCCAGTTCACCCCACTCCAATCCAGACCACCTCACTCCAATTTAATCCACCCAATCCTATCCAATCCACCCCAATCAAATCCACCCCATCCAGTGGAATCCACCACAATCCACCTCACCCCACTCCATCCCACTCCAGTCTAATCCACCCTCTCCAAACCACCCCACCCCAATCCAACCCACCCCACCCCACCTCAATAATATCTACCCCACCCCAACGCACCCACTCCAATCTAATCCACCCCATTACAATCCAACCCTCTCCAATCTAATCCACCCCAATCCAATCCACCCCACCCCAATCCACCCCACTCCTCCCCAGTTCACTTCAATCTAACCCACTCCTATCCAGACCACTCCAATCCAGTCCACTCCGATCCACCCAATCCACCCCACTCCACCCAATCCAAACCACTGCACCCAATCTAATCCACTCCACGCAATCTAATCCACTCCACCCAATCTACACCTCTCCAGTCCAATCCATCCCACTCCAGTCCATCCCACTCCAGTCCAATCCACCCCACTCCAGTCCACCACAATTCACCCCACTCCAATCCACCACAATTCACCCCACTCCAATCCAAACTACCCCACCCCAATCCAATGCACTCCAATTCACCCTACACCTTTGCACCTCACCCCAATCCTATTCACCCCACCCCAATCCAGTCTACCCCACCCCAGTTCAATCCAATCACTCCAATCCACCCAATCCAATCCACCCCACTCCAATCCACCTCACCCACCCCAAACCACCCCAGTCCAGTACCATGCACCCCACCCATGTTCAATCGACCCCACTCCAGTCCACCCCTCTCTTCTCAGATCCACCCCAATCCAATTCCCCCACACCAAACCACCCACTCCAATCCACCCCACCCAAACCCATCCCACCCCTGTTCAATCCACCCACTCAAATCCAAACAACCGACCTTCATCCAATCTAATCCACCCCACTCCAAACCACTCTAGTTAAATTCACCCCATCCAATCCACCCCACTCTAATCCAATCCACCCCACTGTACCCTAATCCAATCCACCACACTGTACTCCAGTCCAATCCACCTCACTACCTCAGTCCATTACAACCCAGTTCACCCTATTGCATCAACCTCCACCCCACTCTGATAGTGCACTTCTTACCACTAAACCACTCGACTCCACTCTACTCCCCCTAATCCTTTCTATGACACTCTACTCTACGATACTCTACAACACTCCATCCCACTAACTTTTAGCCATGCTGAACAGCAGCCACACTGATGTACAACATGGCTAAAACACATTGCCAAAGCCAGTAGCTCTTGCATAGGCGAGACCTATTGGCTTTGACAATGCTTGTTGCTTTTGTCCTTGACAACCTCGCTGCTATCCCCACCTTTAACAACAGGCTCCTTTTCCTTTTTGCTGGCCTCCTCGCTTGGCCTCACTTCCTCTGTACCAATGCCCTGGTCCACAACATATTTCCCTTTTATCAACCTCCCTTCTGTTCCTTCTGAAATGTCTTCACAAACCACAGCAACAGACTCGAAAATGGTACATGAACTATAAAATGGCTTACCGCCTCTCAGACTCTTACCTGGCCGCAAGATTGGTGCCTGCACTAAGGCCTTCCGTCCTGATACCAGCCCTCTGTCCACCAACACTGTAACTTTACACCGTCCGTGCTCCACTGAGGCCTTCCATCCTGATACCAGCCCTCTGTCCACCAGCACTTTAACTTGACACCGTCCGTGCTCCGTCTGTTCCACACCTGAAACATATCAAGCCTTCCTGCCTGTTTAAGTCCTTTCAACCGCCAGCATGTAACCCCCGCTTCCGACCAGCACTGCCCTTCACGCCTCTCACTTTTTAGTCCCATCCCACTCCACTATCTCACTATCTTCTAGTTCCTCATTCACCTACTCAAGATCCAAAAGCATCTTATCCGAATCTGCATACCAGTCCCTGCCCACACTTAAACTAGGCACTTCCTAGTCACCTTTGTCGCCATCACCAAATTCACCAAAATTCCATTTGTTGGTTTTCTGAAGAGAGGCCGCACTTAGCCTTTCCCTACTACATACCTTACTGGCCCCTCGCTGTCTTTGAGACAGCCATACTGAACCATACTTTAACTTCGATCTGGGGTATGTGAGACATACAAGACCAGGGGTCTCCAACCTTTTCTTTAGTGAGAGCTACTTCTGATCAGTGAAAATCATTGTGAGCCTCTGAAGGCCAAGCCACTCACCGAATGTTACCAGACACCCCCACGCTCAGTTTCCTTGATTAAGCCTAATGTCCATAGAGCCAAAGACTATGATTTGAACAAAATACTTTGACTAAGGGCACTCTGACAGGGCTGCCATGTGTTTCAGTGAGAGCATGGTCTTTGGGGATGTATGAACATGTGTGCGTATGAATGGGATATATGTGTGTGGGTGAATGAGAGTCTGTCATATGTACTTGTGGCACAGGACATACGTTTCGCCAAATGTTGCACTGTTACATGCATAACACAAACATACAACCATTTTTTAATGGGAGAAATGTAAACTGCAGAGAAATGTTCTACAAAAATGTTCACATTATGGAAACATTTTCTTCACTTTAAATGTCTCCCACTTCAGAAAATGACTGTACTTTTCAGTTATAAATATGGCACTGTGTCTACCAGCCACTGGGAGCAAGATGTCTGCTGGGTGTAAATGCCCTGTAGCCATGGTGCCATATTTACAACTGAAAAATACAGCTATTTGTTTAAATAGGAGGAATTTAAAGTGAGGAAACTTGCTCCATAAAATATTAAGACTTAATTGGCTTAATTGAAAGTGGAGAAAAACATTCACTCAATGTTTTATAGAAATATTTTAATCCACTTTAAATTTCTCCATTTGAAAAAAATTGCAGTATTTTTCAGTTATAAATATGGAGTATATACTGGCCACTCGGAGCAATAGGCTTCCTGTTTGTGAATTCAACACTCTGAAATGGGATAAAATTATAATGAGTTAACTTAATCATTAAGTTAACTCTTCATTTTAATTTGCTGCCATTTAAGAGCATTCAGTAACATAAATGTGTGCTTATGCTCCAATTCAGAGTTGGTAAGGACTTTTATTTAAGATTTAAATACCTCAGTGTTTCAGTTCTTCACCTCTGTGCCCTGTGTCATAAATCTGACTCCAACACTGCTCATTATCAGGCCCTGCTAACTGCAGCCTGGAGATAATAATGTAAAATAAACACAGACTTCCCTCAACTTTAAAAGGAAAATGTGAACATGTGCTGATTGAAAAATTAACTCAAGGCTGTGAGCTACTGGTAGCTCTCAATCGACTTTGGAGAAACCTGCACAAGACTCTTCCGACATTTCACCATAGCCAGCTTCACATTGAACTTGTTTTGCCTCTTGTCCCAGCTGATTACCTTGCTGCACTGACCAGTGCTCCCCTTGCTTCACATCACTGTTCCTGCAAACTATCCAAACCCATCTACGTTTTTTACCTTTCTTTTTAAACTGTCCTGCCTTGCCGCCAGCAGTATAATCATTATTGTCCTCCTCCTGCATTTTGTTTCCGTCCCACAAACTTGCCCTTCCATCTAACTTACCCTCACTCTCCCGAAGGTCCTTTTATCACCAACACACCCCCTTGTCTTGCACATTGCCCCGGCTTCCTTGTTGCCATTTTCCTACTGGGAACTGCTGCCCGCTACCATGGTCATCTCCCTGGGTGTTTAAATGCTCCTTTTCTAAGGAAGCCTGTGGGCCTCTCAGCGGGACGGCTCGTCCCTTTCCAAGTCCGTCCTTCCTTTCGTCTGCAATCTCTGCCACGCCTTGCTTGCTTAAGAGTGTCTTCAGACGTGTCACTCAGAGGCATGCCCCTCCCCTTACTCTGCAGCGCTATCTGGCGGCACATGTCCTGCACTGCACTCTTCTACTGAAATGTAGACAGCCTACTCCACCCTCCTTTACTTCCCACGGCAGCACCACCCTGACAGGTGAGTTTACATTCTTCAACCTGCCCTCACCCCCTCTCCCATGTCATTCTGCCTTTGATGGGCGACCAATGCTACCACCATGTGTCTGATTGGCAGCCTCACAACCTAACTCTTCTCGGTCCCCTTTTTAGGTCGAAGCCTACCAGATAGCGCAGATTTCTGGTTTGCTAATGACATCTTGGGGACATTTGGGAAAGCTTCCCTGGGAATGCATTTTGCCCGTTGCTTACCATTGGTTTGTGGTTTGTAACTCACATTTGCTTGCTTTATTTGTTTTAGGCTGTCCAGCTTGAGTTGTCCCTTCCCTTGCCCAAACCTTATTTACTGTATTCTGCCACCAGTACTGGATTTCTGTAAACAGGCCTTTAAATCTTATTCTTATCTTTTCACATTTGCTGTCCAGTCAAAGACAGAGGTCAAATGTCAGGCTCTGTCTTCCAGGGAGCTTGGTGTTTACTTTTCTTTCTCTGACTTCAAAGTGAGAGGATTTATGTGACCATCTTGCTGGGGGTGTGCTGGTTGGAAGGCTGTAGGATGTTCTTTTTTTTGTAGGACCCCGGGTCAGCAATCGTAGATCCTCAGCTATCCCCTCCTCCACTCCCAGAGCCCTCCCTTCCCAACCACCCCACAACTCCAGGCACCATAGCACTCCCTCTTCTCCAGGCCCTTTGACCCCCATTTCGCCCTCCAGTTCCGACACCTCCCTTAGCTCCAAACTTACTGAGATCTCCCTGGAGCTTCAGCAACTTAAGGCCGACATACAGTGCCTACTATCGGTCACCTCTGATCTAGCCAACTATTGTTGTACCAACAAGCCTCCTGGCAAGAATTGGCACCCCGCCCCTCAACTACACCAATCGTACTAGATGGAGATCTACTCCCTCCCCTATAGGGATCTCAACTACTTCTACGTTTCCCCATCTATCCTGGAGAACTGTTCGCTATCCTAATGCCCCCACCCGGCCCTGTAGGGTGAAAGCTACTCTATCTGACAACGATATCTATTCCCTCCTCCTCTCATACAAAACTATACACTTTGACACCCCAAACAGCTTTGGTCAAATTCAAACTATTCCAACCAATCCATACAGAGAAGCTAAGCCTAATACTAGACTAATAAACAAGTCCAACCTTAAGCGAATTCCCATCACTCACGAGTCCTCCATTGGCGCCATACCACATCTGAAGTGTATGCTACTAAATTGTCGTTCGGCATCTAAACACGCAGCTGATATCGCAGATCTTATCCTTACACATAATCTCGACCTCATAGTTCTGACTGAAACATGGTTAAATGTTTCCTCCACACCAATTTTCAACATCCTCGTGCCCCCTTTATATGGCATCATCAGATTAGATAGACCAATCAGACCAGGTGAAGGTATCGCCTGCATACACCGCAACAACCTCTCCGTGAAGCAAGCTCAGAACATCACTCTTTCCTCATGTGAATACCTGGGCACCAATATCTTGAGTAAGGAAAGACCTAGTTGCAAACTACATACATTTTACCATCCTCCAGGAGATAACCTACCATTCATTGAACAAATCATGGAAATCATCACAACCAACTCTATTCCCCACTGTGCCACACATTTTCCTTGGTGATTTCAACCTACACTGGAATGACCCTTGCGATCAAGCAGTGATTAGCCTAAAAATCTTCCTATCTGACCTTAACCTGGTCCAGATCTGCGATAGTCCTACCCACAACTTGGGATCGACCTTAGATCTAATCATCTCCAAGGCCAAAACCATTCAACTTGAATCTATTGTCCCATGTGACTGGACAGACCACCATTGCATCACCTTCCGCATCACAAAATCAATGTCCTCTAAAAAGGCACAAATTAGAAAACGTAGTCACTGGAAAAGGAACATTAGAAACATAAACCTGCACAAACTGACATCTATTAGCAACCACATGCTGAACTCTACAGAAGACATGTCAGAAGTTCAGAGCCTTACGGATCATTACTACAATTCAATGACGAACATTTTAGATGATATGGCACCTCTCCAGCTAAAAAGAGTGTCCACTAAAGACTCTAAGCCTTGGTTCAATGGCAGCCTAAACACGGATAGACGCAATCTAAGACTGGCAGAACGCTCATGGAGAGTCTCCCCCACTCTCGATCACCGCATGCACCGAAGATCGCAGAGAAGTATCTAAAACAAACGCATTTGTAGCGCTAAAGCTAACTTCTTCAGGAATCAGTTAGACGATGCCAGGAACCAACCTAAAAAATTGTTTGAACATGTCAAATCACAATCTAACAGGCCACCCAACCCTCTATCTGGATCTATCATGCTACCTAACTGGTAAGAACTGGCCTCCTTCTTCCATGGAAAGACGGGAAAGAAAGTGACTTACGTTCTGAAATGTCTCTCCCCCCTGTGCTTTCACACATCAGCCCTCCCCCACCCTTGGGTTTGGAACGTCCAGTCATCAGCCCCAAAAATAATGCAGCGTGGAGTTCATTCAATTCCGTTGATGAAACTACCATTCTAAAAATCCTATCAACACTGAAACCTTCAACCACTTCAGTGGCCCGCTCCCCACGAATCTCTTCAAGGAGATTAAAACCTCTCGTCTCCCACTCCGGACCAAAATAGTAAATGCATCATTACTGCAAGGTTCTATACCAGACTGCCTCAAATCTGGACAGATATCCCCCATTCTCAAGAAACCCACAGCGGATCAGACTAATCTAAATAATTTCCGCTCTATCTCCAATATCCTGATGCTTTCAAAGCTCCTCGAGGAATGTGTCCACACTCAACTATGCAATCACCTCGATCACTTCCAGCTCCTAGACCAATACCAATCTGGCTTCCGTCAGCACTGTACAGCACTGAATCGGCCATTACTCACATAGTTGATGATGCGCTGCAAATGCTTGATCATAATGAATCCTGCCTCCTAATCCTCCTCGACCTCTCATCAGCATTCGATACGGTCAAACATGACAGCCTCCTTGATTTATTGGAACGCAGGATGGGACTTTCTGATCCTGTCCTAGACTGGTTCGCCTCATTCCTCAACAATCGATCCCAAAGAATAAAGACTAACCACTCCCTATCTAACCCCACGCCTGTCACACTAGGTGTTCCGCAGGGTTCCTCGCTATCACCCACTCTACTCAACCTATTCATGGAACCGTTAACTGAAATTCTGAAAGCATCTGACATCAAGTATCACATGTACGCGGACGACACCCAACTTTACCTTAAAATCTCCTCTCCTGAAGATATAAGTTCTCTTAATGCAACTTTACAAAAAACTCAGAATTGGCTGACCTGCAACCACCTCAAGCTAAACACTCTCAAAACAGAATTCCTCTTAATTTCACCCCCCAAACACTCATTAGATATGCGGAATGGTTGAAACATCTAAATGCCCTCAATTCCATCCCACAGGTCATTGACTCCACGTAATCACTAGGAATAAACTTGACAAGAATTTGAACATGCAGGAACACATCAGCGCAGCCACCAGAGCAGCTACCTTCAAATGAGCATCCTAAGGAAAATTAAACCCTTCATCCCCTTCGAGGACTTCAAGTCGGTGGTTCAAGCCCTAGTTATCTCCAAGTTGGTCTATGGAAATGCATCCCTTTCGGGCCTTCCATGATCAAAGTTGTCCCCCCTCAGGGCTTCCCTTAAATCAGCTGCAAGGCTCATTACCAGATCCAAACGCTACAGCCACATCACACCGGATTTGAAATCTCTACACTGGCTCCCTCTTGAGGCAAGAATTCAACAAAAAATTGCATGCATGACACACAAAGCCCTACACTCCAACACCCCAAGGTACATTGCACAAAAACTGGAGCTATCTGGCAAAGCTAGATCCTCAAGAAGCAATGCATCTTTACGTCTGAAACCACAGAAATGTAAGAAGAAGAAAACCTACCACCGGGCCTTCTCTGGTGCTGCCCCAAGAATTTGGAATTCCCTTCCTTCTGAAATCCGAGTTAATCCATCATTGGCATCTTTCAAAGCACAAGTAAAACTGTTATTGATGAACAAATACCTACCCTAGTTCATAGGTCCTTGTCGCATCAACCGTGACTATTCTTACGGGCTATACTTGCGCTATGTTGCGCGACACCTTAGTTTGTTATGTATATTTATGTTTATTTTGAGTCCTGAGGTAGTTCCTCACCCCATCCTCATACCACCAGTACATGTACTTTTAATTTTGACTGATATTATTGTTTATCACTGTCTGTTTTGCTTACCTCTTGCATCCTGTTCATGTGTAAAGCGCTCTGATACCCTCGTGGGTCATGTTCGCGCTATATAAAACGCTAAATAAATAAATAAGACACATCAAAATTTAAATGTCTGTAAATAAACTGTACAGATATTTCAGAATATACCAGAATTAGAAACACACAAAAGGTGCTGCTTGCAATAAGTCTAACCAATGGCAATAACTCAGGGTAGCACTCCAATCCAATTGTTCTTTTGCTCACCATGCCACCTCAGTTTGGACCCAGCCATATGCAAATCAGTCTTGACTCTGTTCCTCATGGGAGCAGTCCAGCCCAAACTGCCAGGCCATGTCTTCCCTAACCCAGAACACAAGCAACCCAGGACCGGTTTCACCCTAGTTATGGGCACATCAGCCAGGTTCAGCTTGGTTCCAGTGACACAGTGAGCATGGGACTCACGTCTGGGCATACCCATGCCACTTTGGGCGGTACACGAAAACACACAAAAGTGGTTAGACTTATTGCAAGCAGCCTCATCACCTAGTTGTGACATTCCTGAAAGGCCTGGCTAAGGTATAGAATCAACAGAGTTCATATGGAGCAGAGCACAACTTCAGTCAGCATGGTCAGGCCATGCAGCGTGGCACAGTTGGGTGCAGGCAATGGGTATACTAACTACTAGGCTAACTACTTGTGAAGTGAAAACATTTGCTTCCTTTCTGAAAACGCACCATTTATCAGAGTGCCTAAAATACTCCCATGTCTTTTTTAGTGCCCCATGCAATACAAGACAGGAGCACACAGCTTATATCAGCTTCAAATCCTGTAATCACACCCGAGCCAGCCCGCCCGCCCGCCTGACCTCTGGTGCTGTTAAGCAGATCTTACTGTCAGTTCCAGCAGGGCAGGACAGAGGTTGGGAGAAGCTCCGCAGTAAGCATCACTCCTGGCTCAGGCGACCCAGTGCTGCTGCTGTCTGTTGCATCAAAGCCAATGCCGGTTAAGCTATTTACGTTTTTGCCACTGGTTTACATTTTTCGGCATTAAATAAATAAATAAATGTTTCTTGAAATAAAACGTGGCAAACCTGCTACACACTGCATGCCTGTGCTGGGGCTACAGCAAAAAAATCTTCGATATATTAAGTGTGTGTCAGTACCTGCAGCCCAAAGGGCTATGCGCGACCGAACTGTAAATAAAATACATTTACTAATGTTTGACATTTGGGACAACCGAAATTTTTTCAGGCGAGGTTGGTAATATCCCATTGCCCATTATCAGTCCCTCTCCACAGACAACACTCCATGCAGGTTCGTATCCTCGCACAGCACTGACACAATGAGGCTGCGGGTGCCAGCAGCCCCACTCACTCGGTCTACGGTTGGCGTATCGTAACATAGAAACAAAGTTTTGCCGCCAGTTGTCAGGTCAATTGGCCGATAATCCAATAACTGATTTCTTAATATTGTGGACACACTGACAGTCCCATGTGCGATAAAACACACCATGTCGCCACCCCGGAATGGATTATCACTCTTACTATGTGCAGCTATGGTAAGTGATTCCCATTGTTGGATTAATAATTCTGCTTTCCTGAGACTTAAGCCTGCTTATACTGCTTGCGGGCTTCGGCCACGGCTGAAGAATTCTTTGGGTCAGCCTTAAGGGTAGGTCGCAGCTGGCGGTTAGCAAGAGAACACTCCTGGTTAAACCATCGTGGTCTACTGGGGGGGTTCAGGAATCGGAACCATAAGCTCTTTTTTGATTTTGTCGCAAAGATGGACAAAAGCGACAGCTGCAGGGTTAGCAGTGTCAGCCTCAGTGAGGCAGGCCTGTACCAGAGGAAGATTTTCAGTGATCTCTTTCTGAAATAAACACTCAGGTGCTACGGATCTCCATTTCAATCTTCGTCCATCCAGAGAGGGATCAAGGTGACAAGCCCAAATCTCCTTGTTAAACTTTGGCTTAGGGCTAGCACAAAAAAGCGTTTCGATGGGATTGTGATCGCTATAACTAGAGGGGATCACATTACCATATAACAGAGAGTCTACAAGGTCGGAGGATATGAATATGTAATCCATTGTGGATTTCTGGCCTCGCCCTTTAAAGATAGGAAGTATTTTAGCCTCACTATATGTAATATCCATGACATTAACTAAGTCATGGGCGGCCAAAAAAGGGACCAGCTCACGTCCCCTTGTATTAAGGTTATTGGCAGCAACAGTGCCCTCCATAAAATTAAGATGAAGGTTCCTTGTATGGGAATCATAAGAAGGTGCTTGGCAAAGTCTTACATTAAAATCTCCCCCTATACAAAAGCCCTGATTGATCGCTACCTGCGAAGACTTTCTGAAAAGAGGAGATATGCTCAAATAGGGAGATAAAATTGGTGTTGGGCACGCTTGTGAAGTTGTTATTACAACAATTAGTTAAGTATAACGTCCAACCTCTTTTATACCTTATCGTTAAAACGTTGGCATCAACTATCTTTAGGGCTTTTACACTACCACCTGCCTTAATGTTAACCCAGGTCGCCAACCCCCCTATCGCATGGCCAGACCTTGATGGAGATGCTGGATTGTGAAAGCAAACAAAACTAGTCAGGATTGGGAGACCCATTTCACTAAAATGTATGCCCAGGACAGTCCAGATACTGTCATTTTGCCCGACCCCAACTTTACTTCAGTCCAATTGTCCCTGGAAGAGGTAGAGGAGGCACTGTAGCAGAGTGTTGGGGGCAAGGCACCTGGTCCTGATGGGGTACCTATCGACCTCTTGAAGCACAACCCGGGCTTTTGGGCGCCGTTATTGTTGAATGTTTTTAATAGTTTTGCCTTTGCCCCTATTCCCTCATCATGGTCGACATCCATTATAGTACCTATTTTTAAAAAGGGGGACCGTTCTCAGCCCAGCTGTTATAGACCTATCTCATTAATCGACACCACCTTAAAGATTTTGGGTAGGGTCCTATATAACCGCATAAATGATTGGGTCAAAGAGAAATTAGTACTTCACCCTAGTCAGTATGGTTTTAGACCTAATGAGGGCACTATAGAGCAGTACCTTAACCTCAAGTTAATTATAGGGAAGTACACTATGGCTAAAAAGTCTCCCGTGTACCTGGCCTTTATGGATCTATCAACAGTGTTTGATAGTGTTAATCGCTTCAAATCTGTGGTCCATTTTAATTTCCCTTGGTCTGGATGAAGCACTCGTGCACTTTCTAGCATACTTACATAGAGGTATGAAAGCAAGAATAAGAATTATCACAAATGGTGAAGTGTCAGAAGATGTTAACATTTTGAGAGATGTGAGACAAGGTTGTGTTTTAGCTCCACTTTTATTTATCTTATACATCAATGACCTTCAATCTCTTTTAACTACTATCACCCATGATGTTCCCAAAATTCAGAGCTCTCTTTTACCTGCATTGTTGTATGCCGATGTCTCCCTGATAATGGTTCGCACCCCAAAGGCCCTCTCTCTTTTAGTGAGTGGCTTTTTAAAATTTATGGCATCACTAGATCTGCGAACGAATTTTAATAAATCTTTTATTATGTCTTGCGGTTCCCAAAAATATAACACACCATCCCTGAAAGTAGGTGATTGCAGTTTACTCTGCACAAACACCTTCACTTATTTAGGCATGACCTTCAGTGATAGCGGTTCCTGGAAAGCGCACATAGCAAATAGCGGGAGCAAACTTTCCAGAGCAATAGGCTTGCTATTTAGTTTACCCAGCCCCAGGAAAGGGAGTGATTTAGTTCCTTTACTCCAGATCTATAGATCACATTGTCTTCTGATCACCACCTATGCGGCTGAAGTCTGGGGAATCGAGAATTGTCATCAAATCGAACTCAAAGAGCACTGATTCTGCAGGAAGATCCTGGGAGCGCCGATCTCTAGCTCAAGCTTCAAATGCCATAGTGAATTAGGTATCCCTTCTGTCAAGGATTATATTAGTGCCCGCCCACTGCTTTTCTGTCTTGCAAACTGGCAAAATACAGAGGGAGCCCTCACAAAAGACATTATAAAAGACTGCCTTTCCTGCGATAAAGGTAGAAAAATCCCATGGTTAAAATATATTGAATCCTGCTTGCACAAGATAGGCCCAATGGGCCCCCTTACCATTAATAAAAAACAATTGCAGGCCTGTTGGTTCAAACTTGCACATGCAGAGAGACTGAAGAGGGAGTCCGAAAAATCTAGAGTAACAGCCTATTTGAGTAGAAACCAGGGATGGCTGCTTCACCCCAAAGTTATCTGACCAGTTCCATGAACCATTGGGAACGTAGTTTGTTGTTTCGCCTTATGGAAGGTACAAAAAAATACCTGCTAAATTTCCAATTAGGCTTTCAGGCAAATGTAGATTCTTGCCCTTGCCGATGCAATAGGACGTCTGGCCAATCCACGCTACATTTTTTATTGTTTTGCGATTTTTACTCAATGTACACCAAAAGCATTTTGCTACCTCTAATTAAGAAGCTACACATTAATGATTTTAGAGAAGCTTATAATGCATTACTTCAACTGAATAATGAGGATATTTTTACTTGTGTTGGGCTGTTTCTGAAAGTCTCTGTGCGAGCACGGCAGTCCATGTCTGTTTTAGAAAGTATACTTTTTAGAGATTTTTAGATAGCTGTATTTAAAGTGATGCGTGCCATCTGAGAGGAACTTCTTACTTTTATCTACCAGCTAATTTCTCTGTGAATGTAGCTCCAGGGTTGGATATGTTCCCAAGGCATGCGTTTAGGTTTTTAATAGCTATACTTAAATTTTTACTATGTATATTGTGTTGTTTTTATTATGTACTTTTATGGTTTAAATGTATAAACTGAAGAAAGAAAGAAAGAATTAAAGAAAGAAAGGATCATCACTCAGCTTGGGCAGGCGCACTGCCTGGTGCTCAGAGGGAAAATCACTCTCTGGAAGATGTTGTCAGAGAGCGGTTGGATGTCATATGGTACCTGAGGCCGCCGTGGCCGGGCTGAGTGAGGCCGGATCTTGCTGCCAATTGTGTTTAGTACGCAGTATTTGTTAGTGAAGAAACTGTGAGACTGACGGCAGCGCTGTTTGCAGGCTCAGAGTGGTATAGCACTCTGTCAGCAGTGTGCGCCTCACTCTACTAATACAGCTGCTCCTACATCATGGCTTGTGCCTTTGCAGCTCTGGTGGTGTCAGGGGGCTATAAATGCGTGACTAAATACTTTTGTACGGTAATGCGGACCGCCACACTAAAATGCGATAGTCTAACCCCTGAAGTGTGGTACTTGGCAGGGCTGCCACTAATACCACCCCTAAAATCCTCCTGGTCAGTTGGCCCCTGCGATCTCTGGACCACACCATCTGCCCGTAAAGCCAGAGAGCGCTTAAGGTTTCAGTCTGGTTTCAGTTAAAAATAACATGTTATGGTTTGAATCGCCTAATAAGTCAAAAACCTCCTTACAGTGTTTGAGGGATGACTGTAGACCGATTGCGGAGTGGTGTAGTGCCAAGGGGGATCCTTCCCTAGTACAAGCTATGTTCTGGGAAAAACTGACCGCATTTCTGACGTCTGGCTCATCCAGGCACGAGCAGACGGGCTTGCCCTTGGTGTGCTGCTGCAGACGCCTTCTGCATGCTCCTGCCACGCAGAAACCCAGCTGTGCTTAATTTATGCTTTTCTGTGTCGCTGCACATGCTCAGGTGGTGTCTGGAAAGTGGGTTGTAGATCAACGCTGTGTAGCCAGACTGGAAACCGGAAGCCTGGAGATGAGAGAGAGAGAGAGTGCAAAATGCCACAGGGTCTAGGACAGGGGTCTCCAACAAGTAGCTCGTGAGCTACTGGTAACTCGCAGGCACCCTCAAAGTAGCTCTTGGCGGTGAATCCAAGACAAGTATCTCAGCCAGAGCTGCGGGCGGTATCTGAAAGAGACACGTTAGTGACAGATTCCTTACCTTAGAATATCCCCAGGCGTCAGGCTGGATCCGGAAAGTTTTCCGTAGCAGTACCCTTGCTCGTCGGTAGGCGGCATCGTGCGGCTCCGCGTCCGTCGTCGGGATCACCGGGATGACGTCGCGGCCAGTACTTAGACGCCGCCCATGCGTGCTGATGTCAGTTCTTTCTTTTTCCGCGCCAGTAAGCGCAGATCCGGAGAGAGTAGTGCCCCAGTCATTTTTTGACTGAACTTTTTGTGACTTTTTGTCACTGTTTTCTCGAGTTGTTCGACTCCAACGGTGTCAGGAGGGATGCCCGGCTTCAAGCCATGCGACGCCTGTGGTCGGATGATGTCGATCACGGACCCGCATCGAGACGGTCTCTACTGCCTCGGGCGCGACCACGACCCCAAGTCGTACCCTGACTGCCGGGCCTTGCATCCGAAGGCTTTGCGAGAGCGGTCTCGAAAGCTCCTCGAGGTCCGGCAGTCGGCTCCGCGCCAATCCAAGCCCCAGTCACGAGAGAGGTCGAGGGGCCGGTCGCGGAGTCCTCATCGTTCTTCGGGGTCCAAGTCTTCGCACTCCTCCAGTAAGTCGAAGCATAAGAAGTCGAAAAAGCGTCATCGCTCAACGACTTCCCCTCGCCGGTCGCTCGACTCGGCGCAGGGTCCCAACGGCACCGTCCCCGCGGCTCCGGGAGTGCCTGTGGAGCCGCCGCCGCATTACCCGCCCTTCCGGGGTTCGGCGGCGACTCCGGCCGAAATACAGGAGTTCCTGTCGGCCATGGCCCGCCTCTTCGGGCCTAAAGGTCCCCCCGGTGCGCCTTTGGGCCCCCCGGGCCCTGGTGGGGTTCTTCCTGCGGCTCCGCCGACGACTCCGGTCCCGGCGCCGCCTGCAACACCAGCCCCGGCCCCGGCCTCGGCTCCGGTGCTGCCACAACCCCCGTCGACGCCGTTGACCTAACGACACCTCCACCGGCGTCGATTTCACCGGTGCCGTTCATGACGCTGCCCGGGGCTCCGGCCGGCGGCGTCCCCAGGTTCTCTCCGGATCCGGACTCGGTGCAGGACCGACGTCGATCGACGCCGGCTCCGGCACCGCTGAGACCTTGGGTCCCGAATGTCCCTCCTCCTTACATTGACCCTGATTTGGAGGACGAAGAGACCTGGGAGGGGTCTGAGGACCCTCTCCCTGCCCAATGTGAGTATGATCAGGACTGGGCTGAGAAACTTGGGGATGCCAGTGGTCTGGACACCTCTCCTGACATTGGCATGCTGTCTCCTCCTTCCGTGGCAACGGAGGAGGGAGCTAACTTTGCTACGGTGTTGCGTAGGGTAGCTGAGGTCCTGCACCTCCAGTTACCTACAGTGGCTGTCAGGACTAACATGCTGACGGAAGTGCTTCAGCCGGCGGCTACCTCCTCGGAGCCACTGCTGCCGTTCAATGATGCACTTTCGGACGTTCTTTTGGGCACCTGGTCCAAGCCCACCACAGGGGCTCCTGTGGATAGGAACGTAGCCCGACGCCATCGCCCTGCTCCGGGCAACCCCCTGTTCCTTTCCCAACACCCCACCCCGAGAGCTTGGTTGTCCAAGCCTCTGCCTCTAAAGCGCCTTCCCTACCGCTCCCCCGGATAGGGAATCCAAAAAACTGGACCAATTTGGGAAGAATGTTTTTCCTTCCACCAGTGCTGGCTTGAGGTCTGTCAACACCACTTGCCTCTTGGGCCGATATACCCACTGTCCTGCCCCAGTGTCCTGAGGAGGCCCAGGCACTGCTTTCCCGCGCCATTGCGGAAGGAAGAGATGCGGCAAAATATACCATCCGATGTGGCCTAAATACCGCCGACTCGCTAGGCAGATCGCTTGCGACGACAGTGGCGCTGCGCCGTCACGCCTGGCTGAGGACCACTGGTTTCTCGGGCGATGTCCAGAACACACTTATGGACATGCCCTTTGATGGTGTCGGCCTTTTCGGCAACAAGGCAGACCATGCGCTGGAGCGCTTTAAGGACTCGCGGGCTACAGCCAAGTCCCTGGGCCTTTCTGCTGTGCGCCCTCCGCAACAGTCTACTTTTCGCCCCTTTCGTGGCCACGGAAGGGGCGCCCCGTCACGTCCGCTGCCCAGCCACCGGCCCGGCAAGCAAGCGTCTTCGCGTGGCCGTGGCTCCCGCCGAGGCGGGTCGGGTAACCAGCGTGCGGGTCAGGCCACCACCTCCGCCCCGTCCGCGGCCTCCAAGCCCTCCTAGTCCATCCTTTCAGGTCCTCAGCACGCCAGTAGGGGGCAGGGTCCGCCATCACCTTCACCACTGGCGTGCCATCACATCGGACAAGTGGGTCTTGGACATTGTCCGAAGGGGCTACTCCCTCCCCTTCGAGACTACCCCCCCAGCCATGCCACCTCAATGCCACCGCATGTCGGGGGATCATTTGGTGCTTCTTCAAAAGGAAGTTGCGGCCCTCTTGGCCAAGGGGGCCATCGAGCGCGTTCCGACCCCAGAAGTAGGGCGTGGTTGTTACTCCCACTACTTTCTGGTGCCCAAAAGGACAAGGAGGACATGCGTCCTATCTTGGACCTCCGGAACGTCAATCGCTTCCTCCGGAAGGAGAAGTTCAAGATGCTCACCCTAGCTCGGGTCTTGACTGCCCTCGACCCTGGAGACTGGATGGTAGCGTTGGACTTGCAGGACGCATATTTTCACATCCTCGTCCTGCCGGCCCACCGGCGTTACCTGCGGTTCACGGTAGGCCTCGAGCATTTTCAGTTCACCGTGCTCCCTTTGGCCTTACCAGCGCCCCTCGGGTGTTCACGAAAGTGATGGCGGTGGTCGCAGCTCATCTGCGCCGGGCAGGGGTTCTAGTCTTCCCCTACCTCGACGACTGGTTGCTGAAGGCGGGCTCGTCCCAGGCAGTCGTCTCCCACCTCCAGACTACGGCCGAACTCCTGCACTCGCTGGGGTTCTCCATCAACGTGCCGAAGTCGCACCCGATTCCTTCTCCACAGCTCCTTTTCATCGGAGCAGTTCTGGACACAACGCAGTTTCGGGCCTATCCTCCCGAACGGCGAGTCCGGGATATTCAGGCTAGGATTCCGATCTTTCAGCCTCTATCCTGGGTTTCGGTACGGATGACCCTGAGGCTGCTGGGCCTCATGGCCGCCTGCATCCTGCTGGTCGATCATGCCAGATGGCATATGCGGGCTCTGCAGTGGGACCTGAAGTTCCAGTGGGCGCAGCATCAGGGGAACCTGTCCGATTACGTCCAGATCTCGGAGGGGACTGCAAGACAGTTGCAGTGGTGGCTCTCGAACCGGCAATGGGTCATGGGCAGATCCCTCTCCCTTCCCCAGCCAGAGCACACAGTTGTGACGGACGCGTCCCTTCTGGGATGGGGCGGTCACATGGGAGAGGCGGAGATCAGAGGCCTCTGGTCTCCGGCGGAGTCCCGGCTCCATATCAACCTTCTGGAGCTCCGGGCAATCCGACTTGCACTGAAGGCATTCCTTCCCTCTGTCAAAGGGAAGGTAGTGCAGGTGTTCGCAGACAACACCACCGCCATGTGGTACTGCAACAAACAAGGCGGGGTGGGGTCGTGGACCCTATGTCAGGAGGCTCTGCGTCTCTGGACATGGCTGGAACATCAGGGCATATTCCTGATGGTTCAACACCTGGCAGGTTCCCTGAACGCCAGGGCGGACGAACTCAGCCGCAGGTGCATGATGGATCACAAATGGCGTCTTCACTCGGAGGTGGCGCAAGGACTCTTTCTACAGTGGGGAGAGCCTTGGTTAGATCTATTCGCCTCCGAAGAGAACGCGCAATGTCATCAGTTCTGCGCGTTGGAATTTCCAAGGCGGCACTCGCTCGGCGACGCTTTTCGTCGCGAGTGGAGTTGCGGTCTGTTGTACGCATTTCCGCCTATACCACTTCTACCCAGAGTGTTGAAGAAGATTCGGCGCGACCGGGCCCAAGTCATTCTTGTGGCTCCGGACTGGGCTCGAAGAGTTTGGTATCCCGAGCAACTCAGTATGAGCGTCGATCCCCGATCCGTCTGCCTCTTCGGGAGGATCTTCTGTCGCAGCAGCAGGGGACGGTCCTCCACCCGAACCTGTCCAGTCTCCACCTCCTTGCGTGGAGATTGAGCGGCGGCAGTTGATTCTGGCAGCCAGGCGTCCCTCCACTAAGGTGGTATACGCCTGCAGGTGGAACAAGTTTGTGGCATGGTGCACAGCAAAGGCTGTGAATCCCCTTTCTGCCCCTCTTTCTGAGGTTCTTCTGTTCCTTCTTTCTCTGGCCCAACAGGGTTCTGCCCTGGGTACCATCAAGGGCTATCTTTGTGCAATCTCGGCCTTCCTCAGGCTTCCTGATCAGCCCTCCCTTTTCAAGTCCCCTGTTGTTAACAGGTTTCTTAAAGGCATTACACACCTCTTCCCTCCTGTTCCGTTTGTGATGCCTCAGTGGGACTTGAACTTGGTTCTTACCTTTTAATGTGCGCTCCCTTTGAGCCTCTACATAACTCTCCTCTTCGTCTTCTCACTCTGAAGACAGCTTTTCTGGTGGCCATCACCTCCGCTCGGCGGGTGAGTGAGCTCCAGGCTCTTTCGTGCAAACCCCCCTTTCTCTGTCTGTCCATCCAGACAAGGTTGTTCTTCGGACGCGTCCGTCCTTCTTGCCAAAGGTGGTTACTGCCTTCCACATTGGGCAGACCATCACTTTGCCCACCTTCTTTCCGCCTCCGCATCCTTCCAGAGAGGAAGAGAGGCTCCACCGTCTGGACCCAAAACGTGCGCTTTCCTTTTACCTCAACCGCACACAACAGTTCCGGGTGGATGACCAGCTCTTTGTTGGCTACGTGGGCACCAAAAAGGTCGGGCGGTACACAAGAGGACCATCTCCCGCTGGGTAATCTTGTGTATCAAAGCCTGCTATTCTTTGGCTAAGAAGGAGCCCCCTGTTGGGCTACGTGCCCATTCTACCAGAGCAACAGCTGCTACCACGGCTTTAGGCCGCGGTGTTCCGCTACAGGATATATGTCAGGCAGCTACGTGGGCCTCGCTGCACACGTTTACCAAGCATTACTGCCTTGACAGCCAGGTCCGGAGGGACGGCTTCTTTGGCCGCTCTGTCCTCCGGGACTTCCTTGTCTGAATCTGTTCGCAGACCCACCACCGGGGTTGGTATTGCTGGGGTATCTATTCTAAGGTAAGGAATCTGTCACTAATGTGTCTCTTTCAGATTCACAAGTTACTAACTTGTGTAACGATATATCTGTAAGAGACAGTAGTTAGTGACAGATTCCTTACCGCCCCACCCATCCTCCCCGTTCTGTGAACTGATTTCTAGGGTTAAGGACATCCCTTTCAGGGCCCTAGTATTTTTTCAGACACTAATGTCAGCTTCTTGCATGGCTCTGCGTTCCTGGTGCGGAAAGTCGTGTACAGAACTGACGTCAGCGCGCATGGGCGGCGTCTAAGTACTGGCCGCGACGTCATCCCGGCGATCCCGACGACGGACGCGGAGCCGCACGACGCCGCCTACCGACGCGCAAGGGTACTGCTACGCAAAACTTTCCGGATGCAGCCTGACGCCTGGGGATATTCTAAGGTAAGGAATCTGTCACTAACTACTGTCTCTTACAGATATATCGTTACACAAGTTAGTAACTTGTGCTTCAGCTCTCAGTGAGAAATGGGAGTTTGTGAAAATCGCCATCATTGAAGGGATTACTATTCTGCTCCTGTTCCGACAGGCTCACAGAGCCTGTCGGAAGAGGAGCGGAATCCCCTTGAGGTTAGGTTGTCGGGTGGAGAGCCTCCCCGCCCGACATCCAAGTCAGGCCCACTGTGTCTGCCTATCGGTCTGCCACATGACCATCTATTTCCCCTCTCAGTCTAGCTAACTTGTAAGGAGTCTGGTCATGTTGTAGATTCTGTTCTGTCAGTCGCATTGTGTGTGAAAAATGGACCATGAAATAAGAGTGCCAACAGTAGCAGTAACCATTGCTGACCTCCAAAGTGTGGTAGTACAGGAGTCATAGTGAAAATGTGTTAGTTATTTGTATGATCAGCATAACAGCTGAGGAGAGGAGGGTATACATCCGGCGGGGAGACCATTAAGAGCCTCATGTGCATTAATCTTTGTATGTGTATGGATGTGTACACATTTATGCGTGTGGCTTCTTGACATTGTTCCCTTCTCTAATAAACAGTGTTGCTCCCTGGAAGCTATGCCTGGTGTCAAGGACCGTCAGAACTATATGCTACCTTCCTACCCCATCATAAGGGGTTCATTTCTAGCACAGCTGTGTCCGTTCATGGCATAATTGTGCCAGTGGTATAGTAATGGTCATCCTTGACTATTTTAGGCATCCCTGGTCTAGTTGTGGAGTACTGCAAGCCATCATTGACATATTAAGAGCATGTTTGGAATATTTTTAGCCATCCCTGTCCTAATGGTAGCAACCCCATCCATAATAATGGCCATGACTGATATATGGTAGACACAATGGTGGCTCTGGTACAATGGTGGGCATTGTTGGCATTTTACAGGCATCCTCGGTGTTTTAGTCAGAAACCATAGCCTATTATTGTAATGCCTGTTCATTTGAAGCAGAAACTATCCTTGTAAGGGATCTGTATTTGGGGACTGTGCATTTCCTAAAACAGAAAACTGATATTTTAAAGGCAAAATTATGGTTTTTGGAAGAGGTTTTTCTTCTGGAAAATTGAATTGTTTTTACCCAAAATGGCAAGCGGTATTTGACTGAAAAATCTATGTATTTTTAAAACCAATATGCTGATGAAGACAAAAGGTTGCAATTCCTAAACACATTTAAAGTTGATAGTTGAAGTGATAAGTCAAGCTGAGTTGGGGAGACATATTGTTATGGTTTAGTTATGTCATTTGTGCCAGAGGGAGCATGATGCTTTGGCTTACTTCATTTCACTGGTGGAGGCATTTAATATTGTTAAGCATTTTAACGGCAGTTCTGCTAGTAACCCTTCCAGAAATGCTTGGTAGTCACTACTGATAATCCTGCTTAGGATGGTCATAGTGTAATGTTAACAAGTGGTCACTATTTTACAGTGATAACATTTGTTAATAGCTCAGGAGGACTTTCCTCCAGCAGAAGTAGCTCTCACTAGAGAAAAGGTTGGAGACCTGTGGTCTAGGATAAACAAAAATGTAGACGCAAGCAACTTAAAAAGTTCAACATCTAAGATCTGTTAACACCACTGAATATGTGTTAGTAGAATATCGTTTACGTTTGGTGATGCCAGTAACAAAAATGTGGTGAGATAAACCAGTTTAATCTCTCCAAAACAGCTAAGAATAAAACCACAGTAATAGGTGGGCCGTTGGATAGAATCAGTACGATTAAAGACTAAAAGAAAATGAAGCAATCACCATTCAGCATTAAATAAATATTGCAAAGGGAGTGAGTTGATTACAAATAAGTATTTAGTTCATCATTCAAAATCTTTATTTCGCTTCATTTCTGTAGCATAAAAAGTACATACACAAGGACAGCATAATAAAATATACAGTATATTCATAATCGTTCATAAAACATATTCCAATAGTTAATTACATTTGTTCTCTGGAATCAAATAGCCCAGTTGCTTTTAAAGATTCTTGCAAGAATTAATTGTCAATTGATAAGGAAATAAATTAACCTAATCGATAAAACAATATTACCCCTAAGGTACTTGATCAATAATAATCACATACAAAATGATCTAAAGGACATCATAATAAATTAAGTGCAACCGCTAAAAAGTACCATTGTAAGGTTTTCATGATGTCCTAAATTGATTATCACAAACCATCCTGGCTGCTACTCCGCTTTTTCCTCATGGCAATGCAGATTGTCTGATTCTCAGGCATGCCCAAAGATACAATAAATAAAAATTTTAAAATTAGACCACATTCTGTTTCCCCTTTAAAGCGGTTGAAGAAAATGAGGTCAGAGTTAACAAAGACACCAAGTAGGAGGATTATACCTTAGTGCTGCTGATTCCGAAGGAAGGAACATCCTTGTACTATTGCGCTATTGCGCTGCTGGCTCACCAGCAGCTTCTAGTATTGGCTCCTGGTTGTGCACCATTGTAATTGTAATTATATAGTGCTTACTACCCCTGATGAGGCATCGAAGTGCTTTTTCGGCGAGTAGCACACTACTCCGGAACCCCAAAAGGATTAGTGGTGAATTAGTATAGGGAAATGTGAAATTAATTTGAGCGGTGGACATGTCAGTCTGTTATTTGGATTGGAAAAGGATAGTGAAGGGGTAGAAGAGTGAAGGGTTTGCATTTATATAGCGCTTACTACCCCTGATGAGATGTTGAAGCGCTTTTCGGCGGGGGGCACGCTACTCCCGAACCCAAACAGGATTAGTGGGGAATTAGTATAGGGAAGAATTAGTATAGGGAAATATGAAACAAATTTGAGCAGTGGACATGTTAATCTGTTATTTGGATTTAAAAGAAATAGTGGAGGGATAGAAAAGGGAAGGGTCTAGAAAGTTTTTTGTTTTTTTTGGAGTTCATAGCAGTAGGAGGAGGTTTGGGATGAGTAAAGGGGAGGTGAAGTGGGAAGAGTCAGAGGGAAGGGTTTAGAAAGGCTTGTTTGGGAGATCTGAATAATAAAAGGTATGAGATGATGCAAGGAGGGGTAGAGGATGGAAGAGTCTAGAAAGGGTTATTTTGGGGATCATAGTAGTAGAATGGGGTTTGGGATGAGTGAGAGAGTGGAGTTAGAGGATATATTGAGAGAGGTATAGGGTGAGAAATAGAGCAGTGCCTTTGAAAGAGTAGTAGAATGAGGTTTGAGATGAGTCAGAGAGTTGAGGTAGAGGATATATTGCGAGAGGTATAGGGTGAGATATAGGGTAGTGCATTGGAGATGCCGAATTAGAAGCAAAGTAATAAATATAAAGACACATAAGTACATGAAAGGTATATATGTATAAGGAAGGTAATATATGTAGATTAAGTTGTATTTAATAAACTCAGATTTTCAAGTGTTGCTGTACTTTAAGTTACATTTTTTTGTTGTAATTCCATAGTGAAACAATTGTAGATAAATAGTTGTGATAAAAGATTTACTTATTTATGCAGTCACCTATATACATGTTAAACATACAATAATATAACTATAAGTAATATGTACGTGTTAAGCAGAACTAACAAATATCTATATATTTAAAACATAATTATTATACACGTTTATACTAAACAATACACATATGTAGGTACGCATCTATTGTCCAAATAAATGCTCATATACAGAGGGATATGCTGTATATTTATGTTTGTGTATGGTGGTTATGTGGGAAAGAGCCAGCTCTTGAGTAGTTTCTGAAGATAAGGTAGTTATCTGTGGATCTTATGTTTGAGGGTAAAAAGTTCCATAATTTGGCTACTTGAACAGAGAAGGATGTGCCACCTGTTTTTTTTCTTGTATGGTGGGATTTTGAGGCGAGGTGCCAATCTAGAGCGGAGGTTCTTTTGTTGAATGTATTTGGTGATTTTATTCCTGATGAAGAGCAGTCCTGTTCCATGTATCGCTTTGTGGGTGATACAAAGCGGCTTGAATGTGGATCTTCTGGCAACCGGTAACCAATGGGCTTTCAAGGCAGGGGAGGTGTGGGCTTGTGGCTTTATATGTAAGAGTAGTCTGGCCGCAGAGTTCTGAATCCGTTGTAGTCTTTTCATAGTTGATAAAGGTGATCTGTGGTAGAGGCTATTGGCATAATCAAGTTTAGACAGAACAAGAGAGATAGTAGCCTGGACCTTTTGTGGAAATCCTAGGTGGGGGAAGATGAGTCGCAGAGTTTTTATAGTAATGAAGCTTAATCTTGCTAGTTTGTCCACTTGGGCATTCATTGGAGTCCATGGTAATTCCGAGGTTTCTTACCTCCTTAGATACTTCCCAGATCGTCAGTCGAGGCCACGAGTGGGTCATAATTTTTCCAATCACCACGTGAGTATTTCCGTTCTAGATGTATTCAATTTGAGGTGGCTCCATGTCATCCACTTATCAATGGCTCTGTGGCAAAATTGTGAGTTTCCAATGCCTTTGGGGCTCTCCAATCTAAGGAGTATTTGTGTGTCATCTGCATAGTTAAAACATGTGAGGTGAAATTCATTCATCAGTGCTGGTAATGACTTCATGTAGATGTTGAAAAGCATGGCAGGGATGATAGAGCCTTGAGGGACCCCTGCTTTTGTGAAGTACGGTTTGGAAGAGCAAGGGGGGGGGGTATGGATGACATTAGTTTTGTTGTGAAGGTAGGATGTGATCTGGTCGAGAGCAGTCCCCTCTATGCCGGCTTCGTAGAGTCTTTGTATTAGACTCAGTGTCATGGTCAACCATGTCAAAGGCAGCTGAGAGGTCCAAGAGAAGTAGTGCAGCAACCCTGTTCCGGTCAACAGTGTTCTTAAGGTCATCCCAGATGGCAACGAGGGCAGATTCTGTGCCTCGTCCTGGACGGAATCCTGTTTGGAAGTCTGAAAGTATGGAATTATCTTCAAGGAATTGTGGCATCTGGGCGAATGCTGCTCTTTCTATCAGTTTGCCTAGGAAAGGTCCATTTGTATTCGGTCTGTAGTTGTCGGGGTTAAGCCGGTCCAGGTTTGTTTTCTTCAGTAATGGGCATATGTATGACTTTTTGATGACCATTGATGCTGGGCTAAACAAGGGCATCTAGTAACAGCTCATGCTGTTGCATACACCCTTTCTGCATACTCTACATGGTGATTTTGTAAAGTAGTTCAACATTTTGCAGAAAAAATTCGAGTTTTTTTATGTTATAATTTTCAGCAGTTCTGTGAATGTACCCCACCACGCTACTAACAAAGTGAGTGAGAAGGATCCCAGTTTCACTATTGCAGGACACTTAAACACGAATGGAAGCAGCAACACAGGGCAAAATCTGAAAACTGTCTCTTTACCCCTATATTCTTTTTAAGAAATAGTTGCCTTTCTTTTAAATGTACTAGCAGCATGTTCTTCTTTTCTGTCAGCTTTGTAAACCAACCATTCGAAGGAAACTTCGTACCCTGCTGGATGCGTTATGCAGTGAGGCATTGTCAGCAGGAAACCGTTATAAAAGGGTTAGAGGGGGAAGACTTACCGGAAATCAGATGCTGGTCCCCACACTCCGCGGCACCTGTAATAGAAACAAATAACAGAGTTTTACTTTCTCAGGAAATAGAAGAGAAGAAGGACATGGAAAGAGAAGGACAGTAAAACCTACAAAAAGGGACAGCAACATAAAGAAATGACTATTACTACGGAGAGACAGGAAGTGAGGAAAAAGGGAAGAAGGTGAAGGGACACTGTCAAGCGAGGTGGAAAAACGCAAAAGGAGATACCGGACTCGGCACTTTGAAACCGAGAATTTTGAGAAAGCCAGAGGACCAGACGCAGAAACTGGACAGCAGCCAGTCGAAACTGACCACGCGGGACAGCTGACAACGCAATTCCCGAGGACCGAGACGCCGCAAGCAGAAGGTCGGAAATATCTACAGAACCCCGCCGGTTGAACGCCATCACCCTTCACGCGCAGGTGTGTGCGTGGGTTTGAACCTGGATGGGGAAGGGAAAACAAGACTTGCCTTTTCCACATATCGAAAGGATATCCTGGCCTGAGAAAGGAGTTTGGGTGACAGCTTAACCGATACATTGAAAATGAGACTCTGTTGAAAACTGTGTTAAGTTTGAGAGGATTTGATTACCTTTATTATATTTTGTGTACAATAATTTCATGAAATGTGCTTGTAGTTTCATAAATCTTTGATTAACAGTTGTACTGCTTGGGGGGGCGTGGCTAGCCGCCTAAGATGGTGGACGCAATCTGGTGAGGCTCCGGACCCGGGGGGGACTATCCTGAAGACTCACCGAGCTGCAAGTCTCCCATACCGCCTAACAGAACCTGGGCACTGATGATCACGGACCGGGAGGGCTAATGCAGAGGAGCTGCGGCAATACACTGATCAGCGGCGATTGGCTGGGAGGGCGAGGCGAGCGGCCTACCTGCGACGATCGGCTGGGGCTGGCGTGCTGCCCTTGCTTGCTCCTGGAGGTCGGAGCGCCCGGCGACCCTGTCGACGACGGCGGCTGTCCCTGAATAGGCAGAGGGCCATGCCAGGGGCACGAATCTGCTGAGTGCGGACCTGCGGCACCGGGACAGCATCGGTGGGACTGCACGGCACACGGAGCGTCGCACCACACAACGACGGTGAGAGCGGACGGCTTGCGGCGGGGGTTGGGCCGAGTGCGGGGCGTCTTTCCCCCCTCCCCCCCTCCCTTTCAACGACACGGACGCAGATAAAGAGAGCGGCCGGATAGCCGGGGCACGGGCGCTCACTGGCCGATCACGGAGGGACTGAGGGCATGGCGTGGGAGGCGGTGCCCGGCTAGGTGAACGGATCCTGCCTGAGTGGAGCGCTGCCGGCCCCCACTGTCCTCACCGCGCTGTAGAGACGCCGAGAGAGGTATTGTCGTACGCCCCGGCGTGGGGGATCAACAGCCAGTGAGGGGCCCCCCTCATACATATAAGTGAAGATAACGGGCCCCCTGCGACTGGCCCCTCTGGAGGACGGTGGATGTCAGTGCGCAGCAGCAGCGGAGCGGGAAATTGGCTGTGGACAGTAAAATGTACCAGAGTATAACACACTGCACTGTGTAACTGATAATTACGTGAAGCACAGAACTGGAATCTGCCAACGCCTTGGGGGGGGTGCCGGTTGGGGGGGGCACAGTGAGAATCAGCGCGGTGGCGGAGTCCCGCTGTGAAGGCCGTGGAGCGGTGACACAACATCAACCCCCCCCCCTCCTGCTCCCCTTAAGCCCCCCCCCCTCCACCACCCCAGCCCTAATTCGTAATACCTACCTAGGACAGTGTCTGGGGTTATCATCGGGTTGTGAGGCACCTCGACCCATTATTACACTTGCTGGTGCACGAGCTCAGAGGCGACGTTTCAGAGCTATTTGCGGTGACCTGGCAGGGCGGCTTTCCCCGCATGGTGGGTTGGTGCTACTGAGCCTGCACGGCGTTGGGGGAGCGACAGAGTCCCTGTATAGTCGCTTGGTACACCGAAACAGCGACTGGCTGGCAACCACGATGGGTAGACTTAAAGGAAAGGTGTTGGACAGCGGCCTGAATGCGGGTGGCCCCTCTGGGGTGCCCGAAACCAATGCTAGAGACCTATCGCCGAGTGCTTCAGTCACTGGAATAGCCGAGACCCCCTCGGACAAATTAGACCTGATACTCAAAGAAGTCCGAGACTCTAGGAAATTAATGGAACAACAGATCGGAGCCCTTACAAACGGCCTTACCCTCCTGAGAGCAGATCACGGGAAACTCGCTGACTCAGTACGCGAGCACAAGAAGGCCCTGACTAGCATAGACCCCCAGCTCTCTGAGCATGCTACGCAAATAAAACAACTGCAACACCAAGTAAACGGTCTCCAGGACCGTATTGAAGACGTGGAAGGCCGGAATCGCCGGAACAACATACGAGTCATTGGGCTTCCGGAACGCAGCGAAGGCGCTAAACCTGCGGACTTCATGGAAGCTTGGTTCCGAGAATATGTAGCTCCAGACGGCTTATCTCCATATTTCTGCGTGGAGAGAGCGCACCGGATTCCGACTGGGGCGCCAAGGACCGGAGCGCCGCCCCGCCCCCTGATCGTCAAAATACTAAACTATAGAGATCGAGATGTGCTTTTACAAAAAGCAAGAGAAAAAACGCAAATCCAATTCGAAAATCAGCGGATCTCTCTCTACCCAGATTACACCATAATGGTTCAGCGCCAACGGACCTCCTTTCAAGCCGTCAAGAAAAAGTTACGGGTAGCTCAGCTTAAATATGCTCTACTATTCCCAGCCAGACTAAAAATTATACACGACAGGAAAACCTACTTCTTCGGCAGCCCTGATGATGTGGAAGAATGGCTCGAGGTGATGGGCCTGGAACAGAGTCAGGATAAATCATCAGGCTCAGGAAGACGAAGTCCGGTAAAGACTCAACAACCGCGGACCCGTGGTACTGGTCGTGGCCTGAGGAACCTTACAAAAATTGGCCCGACTCAAGCTCAAAGGGTGGAAGGCAGGGCGGAGGCGCTGGCGGCGGCTGGATCATTTCGTGAGGATAATTCCAAGATGGTGACGGACTCAGAGGACAGCACGATTCAATCCGACTCGGACCGCAGCATCACTCTGTTTCCCTCAGTAACGCCCCAGACTGTGGATGATTTACTTGATAATTGATTGTAAAGAGTTGACTTCTCGCACTATATACATGCACCGGCTGGGACAATTCAGCTGCACGAATGCTACACTAAGTCAACCAGTATCCCTTTCTAATGTAATTGGTGCACTAACAATTGTGTTGTATTTCTAAGTGCTACAATATGCTATGCAATGCTATACCTTAATTTTAGCTGTGTTTATGGGTAAACATTGCACATAACACCTACTACGGACTCTTAGATACTATCAAGTGTTCTCGTTACATACGGGGCATGGCCATATTTTAATGCATAAGGCGATTCTCTCCGTGATCTGTTTAGATAAATATGTTAAACTTTCCCCCGGGCTCTCTGTAGAGCTACCGGAGCACAGCAGCCAAGCAGAGTGTAGTATGGTTGGCAGCTTTAACGCCCCCAAAGCGAATGCACAGTTTTAAGGAATTTGTATGTTATGGTTATTTGTTTGGCACAGCAACGTTTAAGGGCTGCGCCGAGTATGTTTAGTTCTAAAGGGGAAGGGAATTCCTGGTCTGTGTTCATACATTGGCTCCAAATTGTACGGAGCATAGTTCATAATATATACCCATGCTTTGCAATAAAGCCACCGTAGGATCCTATAACTTGCTGACCTGGAATGTGCGAGGGCTTGGGGCAGTACATAAGCGGCACCGAGTCCATGCTTACCTCCTTAGGCGGAAGGCACACATTGTCTTTCTCCAGGAATCGCACCTGATGGAGTTAGAGGCAATGAAGACCCGTAAAAAATGGAGGGGCCACGTATTTACTACTGACTATTCGGCCTTTGCTAGAGGGGCGACCATATGGATCCGCCATGGGGTTCCGTTTCTGGAATTAGAGCGTCGTACAGACGATCAGGGCCGATACATTCTGTTAAGGGGCACACTAGATGGCCTGCCCATAGTCTTAGGAAGTATCTACGCCCCGAATTATGATCAGGACAAATTCTTTCAAAGCCTAGGCAGAGCCCTGGTGGGGTGGGACACTATTCCATGGATCCTGGGAGGCGATTGCAATGCTGTCCTTGATGTAGACCTAGATAGATCCCATCCCCCACTACATAGCGCCGGTGCCCGCAAACAGGCTGAGCTTCTAAACTCATGGATACAGGGCTGGAGGCTTCAGGATGCATGGCGCAGGTTGCATCCCACCCATAAGGAATACTCTTTTTATTCCCCGGTTCACCAGCTCCACACCAGAATTGATAGGTTCCTCTGCTCCCACAACATTGTCACACATATACAACAGTCCACCTACCTGGCCAAAACCTTCTCGGATCATAACCCCCTGGAACTTACACTAACGTGGGGTAGAGTCCCAACCCCAGTCCCGATCTGGAAATTATGGCCCCAACTCTTGGAGGATGCACCATTCCGGGCCACGATATCTACCACCATCAACAATTATCTAACTGAAAACTGGAACACAGCCTCCTCCAACCTTGTAGATTGGGATGCGCTTAAGGTGGTGGTGCGGGGTTCTGCAATCGGTGCCACGGTAGGGGCTAGACAAGAGGCGCATAAACGCCTTATAGATGTAGAAACTCTGCTGACGGATCTAGAACAAGCCGCGGTGACAGACCCAGACAAACGGGAACCCCTACGTGAGGCTCGCATTAAACATGCGGAGACCCTAGAAACCCTCCGACTTCTAGACCACCGGGCTTACACTCAGCGGAAACACACTGAGGCCGATAAGTCTGGTACACTACTGGCCCGGTTACTGAGGGACAGCCCAGAAGCGCCTCTAATCACTAGTGTACGCTCACCTCAACAGGGCCTAGTTTACACTCAACTGGAAATTAATGAGGCATTCTGTACTTACCTTAGTGACTTATACGCGGCACCCGCGCACACTAATGATGGACTAATGGACGATTTCTTAAAAGACCTGGTAATCCCAGCAATCACGGAGGATGCACGAAAAGGCCTCTCAGGACCAATTACCCAACATGAAATAAGAATTGCAATCAAAGGGTTAAACCGTAACAAAGCCCCTGGTCTAGACGGCCTGCCCATTGAATTCTATGCCACATATTCAGATATCCTAGTCCCGAAATTGGAGGAACTCTATTAAACGGCGTGGGACACCGGCCACTTGCCCCAATCCACTTTGCAAGCACTAGTAGTGTCACTCCTCAAGCCGGGACGAGAAGGAACCGATTTATCTAATTACAGACCCCTGTCATTATTAGCAACCGAATATAAAATCCTAAGTAAGGCCCTCGCTAACCGATTATTACCTGCCCTTACCACCCTCATACATAGAGACCAATGCGGGTTTCTCCCTGCACGCAGCACTTCCCTAAACACTAGGAGACTTCATCATATCATGATGGCCACCCCTGCAGAATACGATAATGCGGGATGCTTGGCGCTGGACCTGCGTCAGGCCTTTGATTCCATAACATGGGGATACATGTTTGCGGCCCTACAGCGCTTTGGCCTCCCCCCGGATTATCTCCAATGGGTACGTTTACTATACATTAATCCCACTGCTAGGGCACGTACTGGGAGCCATATCTCCCGCGAATATACTATACATAGAGGCACACGGCAGGGGTGCCCACTTTCCCCCTCCTATTTGTTCTAGCATTGGAGCCGCTCGCCATAGCCATAAGACAGGCGTCAGAACTCCTGGGGATTACAATAAGCGACACCACACACTTAATCTCAATATATGCGGATGACATCCTAATATACCTGCGAGATTTGACGGCGAGGGCCGAACCCCTTCCTGATATTTTCTCCTCTTTTGAGAGAATATCGGGTCTAGCTATTAACGCAGGGAAATCTAATGCCTTTTATTTCCGGGAAGGACTGCGCCCAGATGTGTTCCACTTCGGCGCATACCCGCTACCCGTAGCACATAATACATTCAAATATTTAGGAATTCACATATATAGGACGCAGGTGGACCAACTGGAGGGTAATCTCATGAAGGCCATTTCTAATCTACGCTCCAGCATTTCTTTCTGGACATCTTTGCCATTATCAGTAATGGGGCGGATTGCCATCTCTAAAATGGTAATGTTACCTCGCCTACTATACTTCTTTGTTAATTTGCCCCTGTTGGTGCCACAATCAACCTTTCGCATTATTGATGCGCTCCTGCTGGAGCTTATTTGGGGGAAGGGAAGAAGGAGGGTTAGCCTTAGAAAGATGCAACTAGCGTCGCATAGGGGCGGGTTAGGGGTTCCCGATTTCCGAGCATATTACTATGCATGTCAGCTCCAATGGCTGTCTTACTGGACGGCAGGTAGGAACCTACAGGAAATAGGATATACCGCTCGTGACCTGGAACGCGGAACACTGCACAACCTATTGCTCCCTAAAACAAAAATACCCTCGGAGGGACCCCCATTATTAAAAACAGCACTACACTGTTGGAAAAAGGCCCTGCACTATACTTCCGGCATGATTCCGTACGCGAGCAATATCCCATTACTAGGAATACCAATCGCCGGGGGTAGGCTCACGATGAACAGACTGCATGACTGGGTGGAGGCTGGCGTGGAGGAGGTTGGATCCTTGTTTGGGGATGGCACCCTCTTAGATCATGACTCTTTTGTACGGGTTACTGGTGCACCAGACCGCCTTTATTTGTTACATGCAGCGGTAGCACACTACATTAGGACGACATGGGCGCCTCAACGAAATGAACCTCCACGACACGAATTAGTCCATCTACTTTATTATATGGGGCGGGGTGGCCACCTGGTCCACTGGCTATATACAGGCATCCGAGCACAAGCTTCCATAGCTCTTACAGACCTCCGCACGAAATGGGCTGAGACCACTGACACGGAACTCACGGATAAAGCATGGGAGAATATATTAGAACACCCTAAACGGGTCTCCCGTAATGTCAGACTTAAATTTATTCAAAACATGGTTCTCCATAGATCTTACTTAACCCCGAAGAGAATACGGCGCATGTTCCCTGAAGCCCAAAACTACTGTCCAAGATGTAAGGAGGAGGAGGCGGGCTTCATACATATGATATGGGCATGCCCCCATCTTCGAGATTATTGGAGAAAGATCAAGACTATCCTTGGGGAGATTACACACCTCACAATTACAGACAATATATTGGAATGTCTATTGGGTCTGCGCAAGCGTACTAGTGCCATGAAGGTTCAATTACGTTTCCTGGACCTTGCATTCATTTTGGCCATTAGAGCAATTACAATGCGATGGAAATCCCCTAGGAGCCCTTCACCACAAGTATGGAGGGACGAGGTAGCTCAGTGGGGCAGCGCCGAAAGCGCGGCACTCAGGCGCAAAGAAGCGCGAGGGCTACGAAAACACCCCATTGCTATGGAATGGGACATCATGCTAGAAGAACTCAAACGACTAGATCTCCTACCCAGACATGTTAATCCTACCCCATGAACAAGCCTGACAAAAAGAGTATATAAACACCAAACACCCACACAGACTTTATTGATTAGGCTATGCACACCAGCGGCAATGGTGGCGCAGAGATGGCAGATTAGGTGTACCAGGAAGGACAGGTGGTGAAAGACGGGCAGACCAGGAAGTGGGTGGGGGGGGGAGGGAGACGGTTCAGTTTGCAACATAAAATTTAACGTACAAAATGCAATTTCTTCCTGTGATTATATTATATATTGTACATTGTGGTTATTTCCAATATCTACCACATGTAATGACTGTATGATGATATACTGCATGATGTGAAGTGATTCAAAGTCTTTGTAAAGTTGTTATCGGTAAAGATGGGATAACAAACAACAAAAACAAAAATACCATAAGTACTCGACAGGATATATTGCATTCACATTGTGGTTGTCAATAAAGTTTGTTTTTAAAAAAAACAGTTGTACTGCTTTTTTAATGGCTTTTGAGCGATAAACGGGTACGTGCAGGATAATCCCAGGCAAGATAGCCAGAAAGGAGGAACTCTGAGAAAGGGATAACGAAGGTCTCAAAGAAGTGAACGAAAACACGACTAGGAAAGAATAAGCGGAAGCGAAACAGGCAATAGAGAGCAAGTAGGATAAAAGATTTTCTAGCTATTGCGTCAAGAATTTTCAATTCTATTAAGGACACGAGGCGAGGATTATGCTTCTTTTTCTTTACTTAGAAAACACAGCAGCCAATGAAACTTTAAACTACATAACCCATGAACCCTCACAGCTCCTTCTCTCCACCAATCACAGGGGTCATGCCTGAGTATAAATGTTTATAAACCCTTATTCCTTCCTCTTTCTTTGCGAAAAAACAACTCAAGTCCTTAAAACCTTGAACCAGCAGGAGCGTAAATTGAACAGCCACAGGACCACTCCACGGCCAGCTCCAACAGGCAAAGATGAACATCCTTCGCAACGAACAAATACAGCGTCAGCCGCACAGCCAAACGCTTCAACTCGTATTGACATCCATGCCTGAAAAGAAAAGAAAAGCCGTAATATCCCACCTCGATGTGCTCTTTCACAAATACGGGGGGTGGGGGTGGGGGGAATCATGCAATAATCACAGTAAAACATACTGCTATAACATCATAAGTAGATACGCATCAGCCTGAACGTGAAACTACCAAATAACAGTATGTCAATGTACAATTTCCTAGGGCGGAATAATCCTCGCCTCTGTGTCCCTAATAGAATTGAAAATTCTTGACGCAATACTAGAATTCTTTTTATTCTGTGTCCGGAACGAAGGCTTCGGATTATGTTAGTTTAAAGTTGAGCCATCACATTAGATGCGCCATCTATAATTGGCTTATGATAGAAGACTTTAAAAGTCAAATCAGAAGACCAATGCGCCGCAGACATAATGTCCTCTAATCGAGAACCAGTGGTAAAAGCTTTAGAGGCCATAGCCCCCCGCATGGAAGGAGCTCTGAAAAGGGAGACATCAATTCCAGCTTTAGACAACAGCCATTTAACCCAACGGTCCAATGTAGCCTAAAAGACAGGCGGAAAGGTTTCTGCAAAGAAATAAACAATTATCCTGTAGCATACTTTCGCAATTCATGCGTAGTCTTCATAACACTTTATAGACATTTAACAACACACAATTTCTGGTGATGTGGAAAAGCAGGATAACTTACACATCTGGAATTTGTTTTGGTATGTCTAGAAATTGTGAAAGACACCCCCGAAGGAGTAAATACTCTACCTGCCAAATCCAAGGTCCTCACATCCGAGACCTGTCGACAGGAAATAAGACATAAAAGGAGAGTGAGTTTTGCTGACAATTGTTTGCGCGAAATACTCTCGTAGTCAGGCCAATGTCTGATGAAACGTAACGCTACGTCCACATCCCACACCGTGGAATATTTTGGTTGAGGTGGACAAACCAACTTGATACCTCTCAACAGTTTACAGACCAGTGGATGTTCACCTACCTGTTTACCATCCAGATGTGGATGACCTGCTGAGATAACTGAACGTAAATTGTTCACCGTCCTATGAGCCAGACCCTGGCTAGCAATATTTGACAGAAAATTCACAATCATATGGATGCCGGATCCCATAGGATCCACACTCCATTCACTACACCAACAAATTGATATACGCCAAGCTTAGGCTTTCCTGTTTTCAGTTTCTATTTTTGGTAAATTCTGGTGGGGTTTTTTCAGTTTTTTCAATACCTTAAAAAGACAGTGGTTATCAGTGGATACACATTTTTGCGCCATTAAAAACAACAGAAACAGTGTTTTTCCGGTGTTTATGAAATGTTTTGCTTTTAATTATTGCTTGTTTTCTGCACTGATACTGCATTTGTATAGATAGCGTGTACAGGGTATATGAGGTCCAAATACATTTTTACAAATCAAACTTATTGTAGTACACAATACAATACTTCTTTAGTGAGTCTTTGGTCATGCGCGCTCGCTCTTTCCTTCCTATGTAAATGTTTATCTGTGAAAAGGCCCTCTCAACATTGGCGCTTGATATGGGCAACGCCAAAACAGCCAGTACACAATTTGCTAACTCTGGCCAATGACATAGCTTTCCATGCCAATACTGGTGCACTTGAAGATTGGGATTCTCTAGGACATGTTCTGCAACATATGCTTGAATTTGGAACATATGCTCTCAGTTATTGAAGCGGTCAAAAATGAAGCAGTTCTTTTCAAAGTCTGGAGAAAATTCAGAAGGGATCTAGAACTTGTGCAGAGTACTTAAGTGAGGCTTCATTAACTTCAAATGCCATGGTTGGTGAAGGGACATTTGTATGCATCATTGCAAGCCATTTCCCATAGACTGTAAAATTTTGTTCCTCAACATTTCTTTGCTTACCAAGTGGCAAGAATTCTAACATGGAGCATGTTGCAGTGCGAAAGTCACTAAAAGTGTCGACCAGCCTACTCTCAAGGAGATGTTTCACATCTACACCAATTACGCTGAACACTTGGTAGACAAGGGTGTTTTCAGACTCTAGTATTTTGATTATGTCCACCTCAGCAGTCCTGTTTTCCTGTAAAAACCTAAGCATGCAGTAGACTGTACCTGTTTCACATCACTATCAATATGCGACCAAAGATCATCACATTTCTTGCCTTTGGCATCATCAAGAAGCAAAAATTCCGTAAACGGTCGCCACATGGATAATATGGCATTCACAGCCTCTAGGCCTGAGAACCACCGGCTAAATGACACAGTTAGGATGACTCTTTCTTTGATGCCACACAAAGCACAAAAGGAGAAATATTTGCATTTTAGTTCCCGGGCATAACAAAACATTGCATCAGAATAGACTACAAAGTCAATAGCCTTCTTCATTAACTCTGAAGATTGTAAAGATGCTTTCAGCATACCATCTAGCAAATGAAAAGGATCTCTTACAGGGAAGCACTTCAGCTCAGGTAGCAATTTTGACAGGACATCATACAACTTTTTCATATACATAGCTGAATTACTGCAAATACAAACAATATCACTCCAATCTTTACTAAACTTGGTAGGAACTTTTTTCAGCAGCATTCCAAGTGACACTGTGTTCCATGTTTCCCAAAGTCTGGTGTCATGTTTTCACCACTATCTCAGATGCTTGGTGACAACATTCTTTTCACATATACCTGTCACCACACCTTGCATTGAATATTTAAAGCCTGGGGTGTTTGGTAATTCACCTACAGTCAATATTGACTTACTATAAAAGGAGGCTGATGTATCAAAGGATTTCACCTATTCTCTGTCTGTGGGTAAATGTGATGGTACATATTGGGAAAGATTCTCATGAAACCAGCCATTTTACCCATCAGTGAAATCAAATGTAGCCAAAATATTGAATATGATTTTGATATTTCCTGATTCTCCACAATTTATAAAATAACTAAATAAGACCTAAAACATGCTTCTAAACACTGCATCTTTAGACCAAAGACCACAAAACTGAAAAAAGCAGAAGAAGAGACAATATTTTAGTGACATCCCTAAACAACAAAACTCAAGCAGAATAATGTTAGCCCAGTCTTTCTTGCTGCTGCCAAAGTTACATCGTATTGGCCCCTTCAGGAAGAAATAAAAATGACTCTTTCACTCATCTTTCCTTTCTTTGAATGGCACTTAGTTTGTGGTTGCTAAGGTGTTTTTTCAGTGTTTATATGTTTACACCAGTGATGGCTATTTTCCTTTTGGTGGGGTTTTATCAGTTATTATAGGTTTAAACCTAAAACCAGATAGCCTAGCCAAGCTGCTTCATAGCGTTTGTGTGTAGAGGGAGCCCAAGATTGTGACAGGAACAATGCGTCCTGCGAAACTCCTGGCACTTGCCAGTATCGCCTGAAAGTCTCCAGGCCATGGGGGACAATAGCCCCTGGGTCACCAACGGGTGCGGTAAGCCCATCGGATCCGAGAGAAGATCCGGGAAAGAGAGAAGACGCACCGGAGGTGCACAGGACAGATACAGGGCCACTGGGAACCACAACTGTGCCTTCCAACAAGGGCTTATCGGGACCAATTCTGCCACTTGTCGACTCACCTGCGCAAGTACCCTCTGACCATGGCGAACGAGAGAAATTAATAAAGCAGACCCGTCGACCCAAGACTGGAGAAAGGCATCTGAACTGATCGCTTGCAGATCTGGTCTCCAACTGTAAAACGGGAAGTTGCGCATTTAGGAGGAACGCAAATAGATTGATTGTACAAAGACCCCACCGCAAATTCAGAAGTTGAAAGATCCTGGGGTGAATCCTCTAGTCTCTGGAGTCGCGGAGGAATAGAGAGGTCCAGTCCGCTACCACATTGCACCTGCACGGAATATATTCCGCCATCACAGATATGTGATGTTGGAGGCAGTAATGGCAGTAATGTCAAAAATCCTTGCCACTCTCCACTAGGAGGCGAGATCTCGTCCCACCCAATCGATTGGTCTATTGGACTGCCGATACATTGTTCATTCTCAACAGAATGCAACAACTCTGTTTGCGCAGAGATAAGGTACAATTTGCAAAAGAACCCACCAGGAGCTCCAGACAAGTAGTTCCTCCGGGGACCACCTGCCCCCGTCTCCACAGAGCTGCAACGGGCTCCCCAGCTCCACCGACTGGCATCGGACTCTATTATCACTTCCGGAACCGAAGCAAAGATGGCTTTGCCGTTCCTGGCGTCCATATGCTCCAACCACCAGGACATCTCCGTCCGGGCTTCCTCTGACAGAACAATCTGTTCCGAGTAAGCCAGACCTCTGCAAAGGTGTATTATCTTTAAATGCTGAAGGGCCCGATAATGAAGGGGGCCTGGAAATATCGCCTGAATGGAAGTTGCCAAAAGTCCTACCAGGCGAGCCAAGATCCTCAGCGATATAGTCGGAGAGGCAAGAGTTTTCCTCAACTCCTCCTTGATGGAAACTTTCTTTTTTAATGGGAGCAAAAGCTCAGCCAGGATGGAATCTACCTGAAACCCCAGAAACTCCATTGTCTGAGAGGGAATCATAATCGACTTTTCCGAGTTGTTTACGAACCCCAGATCCTGCATGAGCGGAGTCATCCAAGAGAGATTAAGAGAGACAAAGTCCTTGCCCTGTGCCATTATCAGAATGGCGTCTAAGTATATGATCAGTGGAACCCCCCGCTCCCGAAGGTATTGGACCAATGGTTGAAGCAGCTTGGTGAAGCACCAAGGAGCTGAAGACAGGCCGAATGGCATGGCGGTAAACTCGAACCACTGATGACACCACTGAAACTGAAGGAATCTGCAGTAGCGGACAAAACTAGGAACCGCTAGATAAGCTTCCTTGAGGTCAAGACGAACCATCCAGTCTCCCTCTTACAAGAGATCTCGCAACATGTGTATGCTTTTCCATCTTGAAATGGTGATACACGATCCACTAATTGAATTCTTTGAGATTCAGAACTAAACTGAAACCCTGATCTTTTTCCTGCACCAAAAATATTGTTCTGACGAAACCATCAGAGTGAGGGGTCGATTCCGTTAATGCCCCTTTCTGCACTAGAGAAGACACTTCGTTGTCTATGAAATTGCTCTCTGTTTGGGAAAAATGGAGAGGAGCCGGTCGGTTCCCTTGGTGAGGGGAGGAGTAAAACTCCAGTTGGAAACCATGTACAGTCTGCAACACCCACGGATCCCGAGTAAGAACCTTCCAATTGTGTAGGAATAACCTTATCCTTCCCCTCCACCATAATGTCAGAGAATGGAAAAGGTGGTATCGCTGGCGGTATTTCCTCCCTTGTGACCTCCTCGTTAGGCATGACCCCAGCCGCCTCTATTGCGGGTAGGGTAGAAGTTGGAATGTGGAGCGCCACCCCTTCCTCTGGGTGCATTTCCTCGTGAAGTCTGGTAGAACCCTCGGCCAAGCACCCGACCTCGGAATCGCCCAACCCTGACAAAAAGGCCACTATTGAAAACTTTCTTCAAAGAGGACTGGGCTTTATCCAGGGCAGAAAAGGTGGACACTTATTTGCCCAGATCCTTTACAAACTTGTCTCCAAAGAGTAAGCCGTTGGCTAGGGTGCTTGCATCCGTAGAGGCCAAATCTGCTAGTTGAGGATCAATCCTAATGAGGAAGGATTTGCGCCTTTCAGTAGATAAGTCGCAGTTAGCGTTGCCCAAGAAATGGAGTGCTCTTTGCACCCATTCAAGATTCTCATTAGGGTCAAGGTGAGAATTGGCATCTTTAGCTTGTACGGCTAAATCTAGTATTTTGGTGAGGGACCCAGAAACATCCAACTGTTTATCCTGGCACCGCGCCAGGCCCTGTCTAGCCCTTTTTTAGGATCCTTCGCAAATTTCTTCAGAGTAGCCATATTGGGATCTAGCTCAGGGGTCTCAGTCACTTTGTCCAAAAGAGAGGGTTGGGGACATTCGGACCTTAAAGTATTGCGCACCTCACGCTCAAAACCCTGACGTGTATCATCTTGCACATAGTGTGCGACTTCCATGCAGGGCACCCATTCAGTGGACCTGGGATGTATATTTCTAGGATCAAAAAGGAAATTCTTGTTGGTCGGAACCTCTAACATAACATGATGGGTCTTGCGTTTGCTCATTCCGGTCGTCCTCTGAGTCAGAAGAGGGAGGAGAAGATGGTGAGGACAATCTGCCACCCAGGGGGTGGAGATCGTGGAGGCACCCAATTTGCCTGGTGAAACAGAACTCCCATAGCCATGGTCTCGAAGGACCGAATACTCCATCTGCGACAACACCTCTGCAGAGGAGGAACCCTTAGAAGCAGTATCACAGGCGAAGCCCGGTTCATTCAAATTCAAGCTCTGCGCAGAGGAATCCCCTGAAGGACCTCACAACACACCTCTACCTTAACGTGCCAATGGCTGAGTAAAGGGTTGCAAAGCCTTAATTAAAGCATGATTCATTGAGTCCTGCAGATGCGAATCCAATGCCTCTACCAGCTGCTCTTCCATGTGGTGATCATAGGGGAATTCTTCATACTCCACATAATCCTCGCCCTCCTCGGTGTAGTATGCCATCCTGAGAACTGGAGGGGTGGAAGATATTCAGGGGGAGAGTATGCCCAAGGGTGAAATTGAGGTCTCGTGAGACTCACAGGGCAAGGAGCCCAAGCCAGCAAATTCTTTTAATTCAATATATATTACAGCCAAAGACATATCCATTATAATGTGGAGGGAGCCACCCCAAACTCTCCTAGGGTAAAGACCTTCGCCGTTTTTGCGCCCGTCGGGTGTACAGAAGGGACAGGGAGGCACCGACTCAGACACATTCCCTTTGTGCAAGCGAAGCGTGCTTGTCCCAGCTCCCGCTCCACCGCTGGCCAGGCAATTGGGAGATTACTCCCCGTGAGCACTCAATCGCCCTAAAACAAATACCAAGTCTAAATAAGTTGCGCATGCAATCAATAAACACACAAATATAGCGTGTGTAAAAGCAATGAAGAGTACACTTAACACAGCTGCTGCAGCAGCAAAGAAAGAGGAAGGACCAAGGTTCTGTGGACATTTATACTCAGCCATGACCCCTGTGACGGGTGGAGAGAAGGAGCTGTGAGGGCTCGAGGGTTATGTAGTTTAAAGTTTGATTGGCTGCTGTTTTTTCTAAGTAAAGAAAGAGAAGCATAATCCAAAGCCTCTGTACCTGACATAGAATAACATAAAGATTTGCGGAAAGGAAATGCCTTAACATAGGAATACTTACCCCTCCTTTCTTCTTTCCCAGGTGTAAGAAGGTAGGATCTGTTTTCATGGTTCCCCCCACTTTTTGCCTGGTATCAGTGTGTTTTTGACCTAGTCTGCTGGGATCCTGCTAATCAGGACCCCAGCAACTGTGCTCTCTCCCCTAAATTGGATCTGGTGAGTACTTTGGTACCCCCATAATTGGCTACTGGTGTACCATTACAAGTCCCTAGTAGATGGTACTGAGGTACCCAGGGCATAGGTACACCAGGGGTCCCCCATGGGCTGAAGCATGTATTGTGCCACCCATGGGAGTCCACTTAAACTGTGACTCTGGGCCTGCCATTGCAACCTGTATGAGTTGGTGCTTGCACCTCACACGACAGATATAAGTTTCCTTATATCTGAAGTCACTGCACTTAAAACCTATAAGTCACTCCTATGGCAGGCTCTTCAGTCCTGAGGGCAGGATACTTGGGTACAAGTGTGAGGGTGACCCTGCATGAGCAGGACACCCCTATGAACCCCGAAGTCGCTTCTCCAGGCTTTGTATGTGCGGTCAGCCATTTTAAGACATATAGTGGACATCAGTCATTATTAGATGTCTAACTATATAATGGCTGCACCAAACCCGCTATCAAACATGTTGGAATCATACCCCAACACCGATTCCAGAGTTGGAAGAATGATCCCATGTGCTGGGGAGGAGGGGCTTAGGGGACCCCCCTGTACTCCAGGTGACAGCCTTTCGGGGTCTGCAAGCAGGCTAGTGCTGCTGCTGACCACAGGCACTATTCTGCCCTCCTGCTGCTGAGCAAACTCGAGCAGGGGGAGGTAGAACAATAGGTTTCCTGTCGAAGGGAGGTGTGACCACCTCCGGACAGGAATTAGTGTATTGGGCTGGGGTGGGTGTACTTGCCAGCGCCATAAGACTGCTTTGAAGGGCACAGATGGTGCCCTCCTTGCATACTCTATTTTGAGCCAGTTCAGGAACTTTTGGGTCCCGCTCTGGCGCGAAACTGGACAAAGGACAAGGGAGTATCCTCCCTTCTGTCCAGCCCCTCCTCTGGGGGGGACCCCAAGTTGTCCCAACCCTTTCCTTAGGGTACTTAAGGGCTCCCCTGTGGGTGGGTCCTCAGATTCGTCGTGGGACCAGACTCAACCCTGAAACTACGTCACTCTTCAATCGTCTGGACAGTTGGACTTCGACTGGAACCGAGACTGCACCTAGTAAGACTCCTGCTGCTCCTGGTCTCACTGTTCTTCAAGTCTTCTGCATCGTCTGTGTCAGTGCTTCATCCAGGTTCTCCCAAAGACCTGTGGGCATCAAGGACACCCGAAGAAATCTCCCTTGGAGTGAAGAAGTCACTCCCCTGCATCTACAGGCACTGCAACAAAGCTAACCAGTCTGCTGCTCCTGATGTCCGACGGACATCCGGAGGCTCAGCAACACAGGTGGTGGTTCTGTGCTTTTGGAGGACAGTATTCCTTGTCGGGGCTGCTGGGACCGAACCCCTGTGCACCGCATCGACTTGCCGTTGCCAAGGCTTGTTGGCTCTGCACTACAGAGATCTTCGGGCTATAAGAAGCTCCATCCTCCAGCACCTCACTTCCTGAAGAACAGAGTCCTTCCTGCATCTCCTGCATCATGGGCCTCCGAATTTGGTGAGCTGCTTAAGGTCCTCTTGCGACTCCTGTGCCTCCGGCCTGTGAGTCCTCTCGAGGGTCTTCCTTTGCTACAGTGGGCTCCCCTGCTTGCTAGGGGCCTGCTCTGACTCTCCTGCACTTGGTGAGTCTGTTGGACTTTGCTGGTCCCAACGTTTGCTCCTTTTCGTTCTCCACACCAGTTGCGGCTACCAAGGCTTTTTGGTGCTCCAGCCTGACACCAACCACCTAGATACCGACATCCGACGTGGGACAGCCCATGCACAGCTCCTGGTCTTCCTCAGCATCACCTGGTCCTCTCAGCTGCAGTGACAAGGTCACCCTTGTCTCTTCAGAACCTCTCGACATCGGTGGGCATTGTGCTTCCATACCTCCTGGTCACCTCTGAGTGGCATAGACTCTGTCCCCTCTGCATGCAGGTTCTTCACTTCACGAATCCACCCTTGGATTCCACCGGACTCCTTCACAGTCTTCTCCAGAGGCATCTTCTTTAAAGTCTCCCATTGTCATCTACCGCAGCTTCCGACGTCACTTCACCCCTATGCACCCAGCTTCCCTTGTGCAGGTAATCTAGTTCCTGGGGCATCCACGGGTGGGTGGCTCTCCAACCTTCTGTCTTCCAAAGGTTTTCTTTGGGGTCCTCTGGTAAGGGTCCTTCAGTAAAGCTGCAACCGCAACTTTTTCGTTTACTTCCATTGGGCATGCAGCTGTGATTCCACTCTGCACACAGCCTCCGTGGGGATCCTGGGTACTTACCTTGGGTGGTTCCTTGTGTCCCCAGCTCCTCTGAGTCCTCTGGTCCAAGTCCCATTCTCCTTTGCAGTTCGCATTCCACTTTCTTAATATATGGTTTGGTCTTCCCCTGGAGACCAGTGTATATTTGTGCTACTTACCTGATTATTTCAAAGTATTCTTGTGTATTGTGTTGATATCTCCAGGTAGGAGGTATACCAATGTGTTAGTGATTGGGTTGTGTAATAAATAAACTTATTTTTATATAAACACTGTGTGGTTCTTTTTAATTTAACTTACACTATTGATTAAAGTTGGTAAAACAAGCTGCTTTACACTCCTTCAAGATAAGCCCGAAGGCTGCTCTCCACAGCTACCACTTTGAGAGCTTTCTATGGTTATCTAAGGCCACTAAAATCACCATAAGGGTTTGTCTGGATTAGTGCAAGGAGCATGACTTGAATAAGTGTGCACGATATATGCTAAGCCAGCCTCCTACACCAGGGTACCGCCGGGGAGGAACAAAAGCTGTAAATAAAGGAGAGAATACATTCAATCAACAAGGGACATAGCCACTCCTACATTTACAAGAGACCTCATTAAAACTTATATTATTAACGTTCAACAAAAAACAGCAATACCAATAAAAGACTTCATAAGCATGGTGCAACTGAAGTTTTTGTGGAATTTGTTATCCCGCTCATGTAATATGACAGGCATCTGCAAGCTCTAACATGCCAATGTCATTGAGCATGTTGTGCACCCTCCGCTTGAAAAACTATGAATCAGTCATTGAAAAGAAAATTGCCTAAAATAGGACTTTGACTGTTATTTAGGCATATGTAAAGAGGGCGGGGCGGGGTTGCAAGAGTAACATCAATCACCTGCATCTTGCAACACGCAGCAGACATCCAGGTTTAAATGAATGTATACATTTAATGAAACAGATCATTTTTTTCTGGAAAAGTGGAGGATCATTAGGTGAAAATCCACGTTGCACTTTCCTTTCCCCATGTACGTTTATTTCAAAAGGAATGGTTGTTCTATTAAGATAAGGTTACAGTAAATGTTTCATTTAAAACATGCTAAAGAAATACAGCATATTTCCTAAAGCAAAGTTGCATTAAATTGTTGATGCTTTCCAATGACTGACGGTAATGGAATAACATTTCTAACATCATATGGTAGCTGGGATGTTGATGTGCAATATGACAATGCTTGAAGTAAACCAAAGAATTTATAGGGCCTTTACACCTCCCATTGTTTGCTTGCTTGCCTATTGGAATATAGTGATTATAGTCACATTTCTCCAAGGAAAAGATGTCAATTTTTTTAATTATAGCTTTTGTGAGATTAGTCATTACAGCTGCCCACCACGCTTTGCAATGACTAAAGAAATCTGACTACATGTCACCCGGGTCTACTGTTTTTTTAGGCTTTCTGTGTACCTAAACTTTTGTTTATTTTATTGTGTAATAGCACAGTTTCAATCTTCATTTCTGTTTCCGACTGGTAGCAATTGTTCTGGAGTGCGAAAGGGTCAGTCCTTTGTAAGATGCATTAGCTAGTCACTGGGACATTACTGCCAATATCTTGTGACTGTTTAAAAAATAGACAGGGGGTAGTGGTGGCACAGACAGTCGCACATCAGAAGAACAAAGAACTGTAAAGGTGGGCAGCGTGTTGGCAAATTCCAAGTATGAAAAAGAATTAGTTTAGGTGCCAATCAGGGTAACAGAAACACCCTACTACCTTGGGTGTTGATGCAAGGTTCTCCCAAAAGATTGCCGTGCTAAACTTTATACAGACAGATGTACCCCAGCACTCAACAATATTACTACAACATAGATTTTTTAAAATTGAAACACAAGATCTATGTATTCTATCGTTCGCTCAAATCACAGGATATGACAATATTTGGATTTGTACTGGGGTTCTCTCAAATTTAATAATCAGTGTCACATTTAGTCAATACATACTGTACATATATTCATACAAGAAAAAGATTTTTTCAAAAACATTTCATGTTTATACAGTTATTTTTTCAAGGTCCAGTTCTTGTTGCTGGAAGAACAGAATAGCACGGTGAAATAGAGACATGACAGCCGACACGTGTTTCGTTACATTTGTAACTTCTTCAAGGCTGCAATAATAGTAATGGCATTCATGAATAATTGATTTAAGGGACATTTAGTAAATACATATGAATCAATCCTGTACCGTTTTATACAAAGAAAGTAAAGGCGAAGGCCCAAGTGAAGAAAATCTCAGAGTGATGGGAGAGAGTACAAAAAAGCTGTAGCATTAGTGAGACGTGTGCATATCAATGGATGGGCCATTATATCATTCTCAATAGGGATGGTAGGACAGGTGGGAAAATAGGACATAATTGTAGTAAAATCTGGTAAGGAAAGGTAGATATACTCAGAAGGCAACATGCAGAGCAAGCAACACCCGAAAGTGAGTACTATTCATGGTAAAACGCAATTTTTTTAATAGAGCGTGCTGGAACCCAAGCCCAATATCATATGGTAAGGAGGGTTCTAACCTTAGCTACGTAAGGGGGCGATCCTCAAATGTTCATAGAGAATCCACCAATGTTGTGTCGTCTTTATAATGAAAAAGAGTAGCCAGGAAATAAGTCCTAAGACATAAAGGTAAATAGTTATATGTAGCCGGTATGTCCTTAATGACTAGTTAAGAGAAGATAAGGGCTGTTGTTAAAACTGTGTAATTGTCTTTTGTGCTTATAACTGTGGTCCTGCAGCCACAAATTAGCTAACTTGAAGTCTTTACTGCAGGGCCTATTGCGATAGTGAACCAGGTCCTTGAACTGTTCAAAATCGCTGCCCAAAAGGGTTCTAAAAGTTCCATGGAGTTGCATATAGGAAAATCTAAAACAATTACAGTCCACTCTATCTAGCAAGGGACATTCCTAAAAATCAATTCTAAAATGTTGTTTGAATTGTAGATATCCTTTTCTATTACTATCTTTGCCTTAAAATCCCAAAACCATACTCCATTTGAGTACGTTAAATTAGCCTGTCTGCCTCTGGTCATTTTATTCTGTTTTACATATATTAATTTATCCTGATTTTATTAGTTGAATTATTTTAGATGTGTAATTTTACATTTCATTCTTTTAAGTTATTTAGTTTTATTTGGGTACTTATGAAACAGAAACCCTAAATAACATCGTCCATATGTATGCAGTTACATCATACTCAGACATACAAGGTGGGGATTTTGTAAAATCCTATAGTTAGACTCCATTTTGAGATACGTTACTTTGCTATCATATAAGGAGACACGAGACTGCTCAAGTTACGTGATATCTTTGTTTCAAGGTTTGACAGATGTGCAGAATAAACATGTAGTTGGAGCAGATGTATTTTCATCATGCTGGTTTAGACGAGTTATGTCTCCAATTAATGGAAAGGCCTCCAGTGTAGACTAAACGTCAGCTGTCAACTCTATATAAACCCAGTGAATAGACCACTGAATTCAAGAGGCCTTTGCACCAGGTTATCACGAAAGGTCCTGCCAGACTGCTGCAGCATCTACTGTTATGCTGGGAGTCGAAACAGCGGTGAAAGGAGCTGAGCCCAGCTAATCGTATGTTTTCCTTGTGAGGAAACACACTCGCCCGTCTGAAGTCTGATAACCACAGCGGATGCACTGGGCCCTCTAGAGGTAAGTTAGCTACTCCATGTTCTCATAGTGTAGTACATAAAAGTAGTCTTTAGGTTGTAAAGCTGCTAGGTACATTTTAATTATTATATATGTTAATTTTATTTTCGCTGCTAGCAACATGCATAAGTGCTGTTTTAATTATATTCTGGGTGGTTATTACTAATGTACTAAGCAACAGGATCAGACTGTTGAAATAAAACACTTTAAATATATATGATGTCTTTTTATTAGTGCAATACTTGAGTGTGCTTTTCTAAAGAACAAAATTGGGTATGAATCACCATTGTGTCCCTGAACCCTTTACAGGACTGTTAGTAACCCCGAAAGCATGGACACCATACCAGGAGGTATGCTCAGTGGGTTGTGTGGGGCTAGAATAACCTGATCTCCCCTGCTCAAGGATGGTGCACTGAACTCAGTCCAGGCACTTGTAAGTAGGGAAGCTAAAACTTGTAGGCCTGCGCTAGGACATGCAACACTTCCTAACTGATTAAATATTTGAAAGCTGAGGAGACTGAAGCAGCCCTGGAGTAAAGATTTAGGTGTATAACGGAATCTAAAAAATTGAAAGAAGGAAGCCTGTTTTTATAAACATCACACTCTCGAAAGGAGCCAACTTGGGAGTGCGAGGAATACGCATAATGCTTGGGATTTCAGGAATACTGAGATATTAGGCCATGATTTTGCCTGGGGAATTGTCAAACAGCTTATTCCCACTACAAGAGGATAATAACTTAAAGTGTAGGGGGAAAAGGAGAGCAGAGAGTTTAGCTTATCCATTATTGGGTCTTTCATAGATTCACATGCTTGAATAATTCCCCGTTGTCGAAGTGTGAGTCCCAGGGTGTCATAGTAAAGCAATATGTATACCTATCATAGGCTATAATGGCAATAGGCCATCCGCTTAATAGCCTGGATATTTACTTGGTGCTCAGGATCTATTTTGTGGATTGCGTTTTGAGGTCATTTTTACTTCATTATTGGAAGAGTATAGTGGCCTCTTCCGGCTCTTAGAGCACCACTGTATACAAGCTATTTTGGACAATGGAACACATGGCTTTTTGCAGTCTTTACCCTGTTTTGTATATATATTGTACTTCTACAATGGCTGACCCTAAAGGCCTTTTCCGACCCTGCAAGGCCTGTGGGACAAAAAGACTACATGTGGATGACCCACATAAGGCTTGTCTTTAATGCCACTACCCTCAACATAACGTAAAGGAATGTAAAATTTGTTGTACCTTTTCCTCCAAGACTTTGAGGGATGGCCCCAAAAGTCAAAAACTCAGACATCTTCTGAGGAGGATAGCGATGCCTCTTCAAGATCTCGCAAAAGATCAAGATCACAGGCTGAGACCTCTGAGAAGAGCTGAAAGTCGCTTAATACATCCCATAAGGACACAAAAAAGGAGAAACAGGAACAATGCTCCTCAGAAACAGCATTGTCCGAGCCAACTGCGCCTTCTACAAAGGCTAAAGAACGCCCTCATTCTTCTTCCTCTTCAGATCCATCGACGATGAGGCATAAATCCTCTCTCACAGCCCCATCAGCGGTTCCACCACTGTCGACTACGACAGTGACTTCTGTCTCATTGTTGAGACCATTGGCAAAGACAATGACGACTGCAGCCATAGACACTCCCATCCTGTCGACGAGGATTGCAGCGTCCACAAAGACTTCATCGATGACCCGTCGCGAAACAACCGTTGACAATGACCCCATCACATTTGAGGATTCCGTCAACCATGACTCCGTCAAGCAGTGGTTCCGACGACGGCGAGTCCATCTACGAAAGCACAATGTCCACAACAATATCAAAGCAGGAAACATATATTGCGCTGACCACAACACCGTCGACGAGACTTAGAATCACTAAAATATCAAAGACCTCTTTTGCGGCCTGAGGATACTCCACCCAGCAAGGTGTCCCCTCTGCCTCAAAGTCAACTACTGGACCTAGAGGAGTCTGATGATGATTATGATGGCCCTTCAGAACAGGGCATAGCCCGTCAGAGCTCCAGGTCAAGTACCAGGAAGAAGACGACTTTGAAGACAAAGGGCATTACTATCTGGGCTATTGGCCTCCTCTTCAGAGGCATTATGAGGAGTTCAGGTTCTATTCTGATCCTCCACTCAGACAGGACGTTTTCTTGATCCTCCTGCAGAACAACCTGTTGTTCCACCACAAACTGCTTCTCCACAAGCTCCACCAATTCCTCCACCTGTCACTCCTAGGATAATGCCGGTTTCTCCTATTGCACTACCACTAAGGGATGATCCATCGTCATCTGATGACAGAGAAGAAGGTGAAATTCCCAAACCTCAGCCCCCACCAGATGACATCACCACCTCCTCAGCACCTGTCGACTCGCCTCCAGAAGACATCAGAGGTTTTCATAACTTAATGGATAGGGCAGCGACACAATTCCACCTCCCTGTTTCTGTCAAACAATCCGACTGTTTCCTCTATGACTTTAAGGAACAAACAAGGAAGTCAGTTCGCTCTATACCTATTATAGACTACATCAGGGAAGAAGGTGTGAAAATAACGAGGGACCCTGCTACAGTGGCGGCTGTCCTGCCTTGTATTGATAAAAAGTATAGGGCTCAAGAGGATTCCCCTGCATGCCTGACAGGACACCCCAAACCGAATTCTGTAATATCCCAAGCGGTGCTCCAAAAACCCATCTGCACCTATATCAGTGCCACCAGACAAAGGACAATGTTATAACATAGGCAAAAGGTTCTCCTCCATGTCGGCCATCACCGTTATTGCGGCCAACACCCTGGCTAAATTGGGCCGCTATGAGCTTCAAATGTGGTCGGGTATTGGTTCCCTCATCGACCTAATGCCAGAAGATAAAAGATCTGAGGCCAAGAAAATATTACTGGAACGCGAGCATACCTCCGCAGAGGTAATAGACTGCGCCATGGACATTGCCTCTACTGGCTTCTGCCAGCTAGCAGGCGCAGCAGTTTTAAGACGCCAAGGATGGCTTAAGGCAACATCATTTAGGCCTGGAGTTCAGTCTAAGATCCTTAATATGGCCTTTGATGGGGACACACTATTCGGCAAGCATATCGATGATGCCCTCAAGACTGATACTGACACAGCCAAGTCTCTCTGCACCCTCCAGTACAGGAAGTTGCCCTATTGGAGGGAACAGATTCAGGTTTCTCAAGATACATGGGTGGTTATCAGCGCTCCCAATCATATCAGACCTACCAGCCCCAATTTCGACCTGCCTATCAGCTACAGGCATATCATCAACCATCCACAGCAGGTTATGCAAGACCGGGTCCCTGCAGAAAGCCACCACCCCAGAGCCAGGATACAGGCTGCAAGCAGTGACCTCAACCAAGTACTAGCTACATCACCTCTGTCGCACCCTGTAGGTGCGAACATCTCCAACTTCCTGCATCAATGGAGAAACATCACGTTGGACAATGGCCATACCCTGGAGTTTACAGAAAGACCACCAAACACTCCGCCAATTTTCAGTTATTAAAAATGGAGGCCCTCATAATTCTTGCCAAAGGAGCAATAGAGAAGGTTTCGGTTGCTTAGAAAGGAAAGTGATTCTACTCTTGTGTTTTTCCTCATATGCAAGAAAACAGGGCAATGGAGACCCATTCTGGACTTCAGAAACCTGAACTAATTTCTCTGCAACCAATCCTTTTGAATGATCACGCTCTCCGACATTCTCCACCTCCTAAACAGTGGAGACTTCATGACCTCTCTAGACCTGGAAGAGGCATATTTCCATATCCCCTTTCATAGCAAATACCGCAGATATCTCCGCTTCACTGTAGCTGATACCCATTGCCAAATCTGTGTTCTCCCATTCGGACTCAAGTCAGCCCCTCACATATTTAGCAAGTGTTTGGCTCCGGGAGCAGCCGCTCTCAGGAAACAAGGTCATCAGGTATTCCCTTACCTAGAAGACTGATACTAAAATCTGCAGCTTCAAGTCAGGCTGCCAGAGCTACCAAACCCTGCCTGTCACTATTTCTCAAACTGTATCACACCGTCAGTCAACGAAAATCTTCAACTACTCGCAGTCAAACGATGCAGTTTCTAGGAGCCGACCTGGATACTATCCAGAACAAAGCCTTCCTCTCCCAGGAAAGACCAAGGTGGCTAGCAGACGTGGCTCACAAAATCTCAAGAAAAAAGTATTTTTCAGTGAGGCTGTTCCAAGTCGCTACTGGGAATGATTTATTCCGCAATCAATCTACTTCCACTGGCACGCCTCAAAATGAGGCTGTTACAGGAAGAGCTGCAACCCCAATAGATTCAATCAGAAGACTCCTTCGAGGACTTCATAATTATAACCCCAAGGATGATAGAAACTCTAACATGGTGGTCTCAGATCTCTCATCTCTCAAGGTCTCACGTTCCTGCCATTGGTACCCGATTTTATAATCACACGGATGCTTCATTAGAAGGTTGGGGCAGCCACTTGCAGGACCTACAGATCCAAGGAAAGTGGTCGGCATGGCAGAAATGTATGCACATCAACAGAGCTGAAAGCCATCTTTCTTACCCTGCAGGCATTTTTCCCACAAATCGCAGGAGCCTCGGTGCTGGTCTATACCGACAATACGACCAGCATGTATTATATCACCAAACAAGGAGGTAGCAAATCTCTCACGCTGTCTCACAAAGCCCAAGAGCTTTGGAGTTTGCTCATGACCCACAAGATATTCCTGAATGCCGAGCACGTGTCCGGAGTGCACAACTCCTTAGCGGACACTCTCAGCAGAGCCAAAAACAGTTGGCACTAGTGGGAGCTGGATCTACTGCAACTGAACAGAATATTCTTGCTGTGGGGAAAACCAGCATTGGATCTCTTCTTGACAAACAGCAACACCAAATGCAGTTCTATGACAGTTGATATCCCCTCCCAGGGTCGTAGGGGAATGCCCTTTCGATGGTCCGGGATTTTTTGCTGATGCTTTTCCCCTGTTCCCGCTAATTCCAAAGGTTCTCAGCAAAATGAAAACGGAACACTGTCGCCTCATCTTGATCGCTCCCAAGTGGCCCAGGCAGCACTGGTTTACGGAGCTCCTCCTTCTGTCGGAGACCAGTCCCATCCACCTACCAACACCACGGACACCATTGATAAAGAATCAGGGCCAGATTTTACATCTGGAGCCAGCCTCTCTCTACTTAAACGCATGCCTTCTGAGTTCTATGAGTTTTTAGACTTAAACATCACTCAGGAATGTAGAGATATATTATCCAGAGGTCAAGTGGAGGACACCAATAAAACATACAAGTTGAAATGGAAAAGATTCTGTTTATGGTGTCGCCAGAGTAATTTACACCCGTTAGAAGCATCTCCGGAACAGATCCTGCCTTATCTCCTCTCATTGGATAAATCAGGTCTCGTGCACCCATCAGGCAAAGTTCACCTTGCGGCTTTTTCACGATACAGGCGATCAGCACAATATTTCTCTCTCTGTTCTACTAGAGTGATAAGACTGTTTATGAAAGGTCTATTCAGGGCTTTCCCACCAGTGCGAGCTCCTCCCCCAGAATGGCACCTGATTGTGGTACTCTCGCAATTCATGAAACAGCCTTTCGAACCCATTCGCCAAACGTTGTTAAAATTCCTCATGTGGATGGTTACTCTCCACAAGGAGAGTCAGCGAAATACAGGCTTTTACAATGCAAGAGCCTTTTCTGCGTTTCACTGAAGAGTTCGTACTTCTCAGAACAAACTCAAAAAATGTATTTCTAAGATTCCTACTCAAGTTCATCTCAATGAACCCATCATACGGCGGACTTTTTTCCCTAATCCGGTATCACCGGCCCAAATGTTGCTTCATACATTGGACATTAAGCGATGTCTTAAATTCTATCACCACTGTACAAAGAACATTCGCAAAACAGATCAACTGTTAGTGCCTTATAATCAGGGATGACAGGCCCTCCCAGGGATGGTGGCCTGCTGGGCTCAGCAGACCACGATGTCTGGGACTGCTTTTAAATAAAGCAGCTTTTTTTAAAAAAATGCAGCCCGTTTTCCTTAAAGGAAAACTGGATGCATTTTTTAAAAAAATGAAACATTTTTGTTTAATTTTTTAAGGGCAGGTAGTGGTCCCTGGGACCATTGCCTACCCTTAAAAAATATTTTCAGAGCCTGTCACAAAAGGGAAGGGGTCCCCTGGGGACCCCTTCCCATTTGCAACTCCATTACCACCCTCTTGAAGAGGGTGGTAATTTGTGAGTGTTTTGCGACCGCAATTGCGGTTGCAAAACATTTGTACATGGCTTTGCGGTCGCTATTTGGAAGGGAACGCCTCTTCCTAATAGCGAGTCGCAAAACCTATTTAGCGAGTCGCAAATAATTTGCGACTCGCTAAATAGGCTTTGTACATGGCCCATGAGGTTTTTGCATGCGCAAACGGGTCGCAAACCCGTTTGGGCATCCAAAAACAGGTCGTACATCTGGCCCTATATGCTGAATCAATAGAAGCAATAACAAGTTGAACGTTCACTCTCAAACATAAATTGTCCTTTAAGGAAAACATTATTTAGTTGATTGAGAGAGAGCAAAGAAACATGATGGATCTTAGCACAAACGTGGTCTACTATGCAGTACTTAGTCCTGATTCTTTCTCGGGGTGATAGGTTTTTATTTTCTAGTTCATTTTCCAGGGTTATGGGAAGTTTGGTTTGTATAGATGCTTTATTTGTGTTGTAAGAAAAGGGCTGCATAATCTGTTTTTGTGCTAGTCCCTTTTTATAAGAAATTTGATGCTGTGTAAATTAGCCATGCAGAAGCTTGACCGAATATAAAATTATTGTAAACATTACCTGTATGCAGGCGACATTTATTCAGATGATCTATTGACTGAAGGCTGGGTGAGGAAACTGTTTGGGCTGAAAATGCCAAACGTATAGCAGCAGCTCAGTACCATTTGTACTCAGACACATTCTCACAGTTCTCTTAGCTAGGTTTGTAAAGTGCCACCAGGTTAGGTTTGCCAGTTTATTGTTTCTGAGTGATGCTTCTAACCCCAGATTCTTCATCATTAGAATATCCTCATGCTCCAGACTGAATCCAGAGAATTTGACAGCATTGCTCCAGTGTGCTGATAGGTGGTGCCATGTGTCTCCGATGTGACTTCCTACTGCCCTGGAAGTGACAGAATAGAACAGGTTATAAGCGCCACCAACACACGCTAAAATCAGTTCCTTTCTTCTCACACCCTTTAACTCGGATCCAAAGCTCCACTCGCAGCATTGTCTGCTTTCCAACAGCTTCAAAATCATCTCAGACAGTGTGCCAAGGAGGTGTCTCCCTTAAACACGACATTGTTCAAATGGGGCCACGATTACAGGAAGCAGATGTCAGCCACGGACCCACATATGTGCATCTGGTACTAGGGCTTCGGTTGCGACTCAAAGTTGTGTGATAAATATGCCCTTATCCATCCGAAGTTGAATCGGCAAGCCAGACTCTGTTGCCGAACACAGGAAAAGGTTGCAGTTGACCCAGAAGTGCCACTCTAAATTGTAGGACCCCTTGCAGTCTCGTTCACAGAGTTGGTCCAGCGAAAATTCACATTGTTGCTCGAAGTCTTCAGGTGAGTTATAGTAAAAAAACGCAAGAAAGCTTAGTGGGAAACCAACACTCGAAATCAGGCGCAAGGGCATCAGTCGAAAGATCACACCACACACGCATCTTCAAACTCTGATTGGGTCCCGACGTGCCCCACATTTCCCATGCCCATCATCAACCCCAGAACAGATAGTGACCTTATAGAAATCTATGCTACAGCTATTTTATATGCTTCTGGCTCCCACTGGCATGTCTTCGGGCCCCATGGAACCACCTAGGGTGACCAACTGGCATGGGTGCAAATTCAGGACGGTGAGTGTAAAAGTTCAGGACAAAATTCAGGACAGGTCAAAATTCAGGACAAAAAGTAAGTTTTACAGATACATCAGAAGAGGTCGCACAATAGTATATAAGGAAGTAAATAGACAACCACTTAAGTACAAGTGAAAAGAAGTTTATATTAGGTTGAGACAATTGTGCACTTCATGGTTTTTCAGTATGCATGCAGTTTTGAGCAAATGTGCAGGTCTTTTTGTGGTAACAAAACCGCCCCCCTCCCCACACCTTTCCAGCCTCCCAGGGAAACGCCCGATGCCCGGTCCGGCCATGCTATCACCCTCCAATGGTGACCCTCCTCTTCACATAGGCCCTCTCTCATGTGTATTTAATTTCTTTTATAGTGCTACTCATCCCAAGTAGGTAGGACAGGGTGCCGGAGTGTGTTACATCACACACATATTAAATAGAGACAATGACTCATATAAATGTGAAAGTCAATCTATTGGAAATGTACTTAAGATAATGTGGGTTACAAGGTGTAATCATTCTTAATTCCACCAGTCGGTCTTTCACCATTCATTCTGTCCTTCCATCTGTGAGCCCATCCATATCAATATTCAACCATTTGCAAACCTATCCATCATCTAGCCTTCCATCCATCCATCATTCCACTCATCCATCCACCCTTTCACTCATCCATCCCTCCATTCATCTTTTCACCTTATCCATCCGTACACTCATCCATCCACTCTTCCACTCATCCATCCATTCACTCATCCATCCAGCCATCTACCCTTTCACGCATCCAGCCATCCTTTCACTTACTCATTCATCCACCCAATCACTCATCCTTCCCCCGATCCACCCTTTCAGTCATCCATCCATCCTCCCTTTCTCTCTCCATCCCTCTTTCATTTAGCCATCCATCCTTCCATCCATCTACTCATCCATTCATGAATCCATCCATTGACCCTATCACTCATCCATCCTTTCACTCATCCATCCATCCTTTCTCTCATCCATCCACCCTTTCACTCCTTCACTCATCCATTCATCCTTTCTCTCACCCACCCACCCTTTCACTCCTTCACTCACCCATCCATCCTTTCTCTCAGCCATCCACCCTTTCACTCCTTCACTCATCTATCCACCCTCCCTTTCACTCATCCAGCCTTACATCCACCCTTTCACTCATCCATCCATTCACCCTTTCACTTATCAATTCATCAATCCATCCATCAGTTCACTCATCCATCCACCCATTCACTCGCCTGTCATCCACCCTTTCACTCATCCATCCTTTTACCCATCCATCTACCCTTCCACCCATACATCCATCTATTTACCTTTTCTCTCATCCATCCTTCCACCCACTCATCCGTCCATCCTTTCTCTCATTATCCATCCATTCACCCTTTCATTCATCCACTGATCCTTTCACTAATCCATCCAGCCATTCACCCATTCCTTCACTTACTTACTCACCCAACAACATCTACGTTTCTGAACTGGCCCCATTGATCCGTGAATTTGGATTTAGTTTGACGTCATACGCTGATGATACTCAGATTGTGGTAGCTGCATACAAACATCAAACCTCTCCCATCCAGCAGTTTCAAAACTGTATGGGTACAATCAACAAATGGATGAGTGCACATTGCCTCAAACTCAATTCTGGAAAAACCGAGGTCTTGATCTTTGGTAATATGCAGCCAACCTGGGGTAATCTGTGGTGGCCGGCAGAGATGGGTACACCTCCCATACCAGCAGCTAAAGTTAAGAATCTAGGTGTTTGGATTGACAATAAACTAACACTTTGTCAGCAGACCAACACCATCGTCTCGGCCTCCTATTTTCTTATAAAGAAAATAAGGAAGATACTTTCGTACATCCCTGTGGATACCAGAAAAACTGTAGTTACCTCTCTTATTCAGTCCAAGTTGGACTACTGTAATGGGCTATATTTGAATGTGCAGAAGCAGTGTTTAAAGAAGCTTCAGATGGTCCAAAATTCAGCTGCTCGTCTTTGCTTAACATCCCCAGGCATATAACGGTATCTAAGGAAATCCGCAATTTGCACTGGCTCCCTGTTTCCCAGCGTATTAAGTTTAAGGCTCTGTGTCTTGCCTACAAAGCTTTGAATTGTGCAGGTCCTTCTTTTCTCCAGAATCTCTTTGTATGGTACAAACCTACCAGACACTTACGTTCGGAGGGGGCTAGACTTCTTACAGTCCCCAGAATCCGCACGGCGCATTGGGGTGGCCGTAGCTTTCACTATGGCACCTCCAAACTCTGGAACACCCTTCCAATGGAACTCAGGAATGCTAGCTCCTTAGTGAGTTTTAGGAAAAAGTTAAAGACCTGGTTATTTCAGGTCTAGACGCTAAATGTGCTCACTGTGGTCCTCAGCGCCAAGACACCTCCGGGTATTCGTGCGCTTTTATAAATTTCATTAACATTAACATTAACCCACTTTTCACATAAATTTTGAGCTGAGCCTTTGTCTGCAGAGTTGCAGACAGAAAAGGCCTATCAAGGACTTCATCCCTGCGGTAGTTCTAAAAGCAAGGGGTGGGGCGGGGGAGGGTTCACTATGCCCCTGTACATAGACAGTCCTTAAAAGTGGAAGTCATGAGTCATGCATGATGCACAGGGCCACTGTGACATGGTGTTGTTTCCAGGGCTTTAATGGGGATGAAAAAACTGGGGGGTCTCTCCCAAGGGGGTGTTCGATGTAATTAGGGACGTGGCTTAAAACACCTAAGCTAACAATCTGTGCTTAGCATAGTGTGCCTCCCGACTGGTAATTTGCTGCTTCTGTCATTGCATCCAGATATATAACACAACAAGTAGTGTTACACCTACAAGCCAGAACTATTGGCTTTGTCAATGGTTGCTAGTTGCATAAAATAAAAAAAGCAGCAACCATGGCTTTGTTGAATATAACATTGAAAATGCGTCAGTTTTAAAATGATGAGACAGTGAAAGACCCATAGCCCTTTTTTTTAAACTTGTTTCACCACCTTTTCATGAACTGGATTCTCACCTAGCAGCATGGGCGTTTTTGTTCATTTCTTCCACCTGACTGAATGTCCTGCCCTGGACCGAGGCGGGAGGAGGCCCACCACATGCAGTAAGAGCACAGACTGGCCCATTATCATTCTGTATGTGGCAATCAGCCGCAGACAGAATGACAATGGGCGGGGTGGGGCTGCTCTTGTGCTCAGAGGAGTGCGAGGTGGCCCCATCAGGGAGCTGAGGCTTCTGGCAGGGGAACAGTGATGTTTCCCAATGCCCATAATTATGGACAAAAGGCATCCGTAAAAGGGATCGTCACGGACAACGGACGTGAGATCCAAATTACGGACGGTCCGTGAAATTTACGTACGGTTGGTCACCCTAGAACCACCAGGGGCTCTAGACTTGCGTGGAGACTGATTCCAGGGGGAGGGGCGGGGTGGTTGGTTCCTAGGCCTGTACATGCACAGATGCAGACTTCGACCACAGCTCCTTCCATCCATCCATCATTCCACTCATCCATCCCTCCATCCACCCTTTCACTCATCCATCCCTCCATTCATCCTTTCACCTTATCCATCCGTACACTCATCCATCCACTCTTCCACTCATCCATCCATCCACTCATCCATCCAGCCATCTACCCTTTCACGCATCCAGCCATCCTTTCACTTACTCATTCATCCACCCAGTCACATCCTTCCCCCGATCCACCCTTTCAGTCATCCATCCATCCTCCCTTTCTCTCACCATCCCTTTCATTTAGCCATCCATCCTTCCATCCACCCATCCATATACTCATCCATTCATGAATCCATCCATTGACCCTATCACTCATCCATCCTTTCACTCATCCATCCATCCCTTCTCTCATCCATCCACCCTTTCACTCCTTCACTCATCCATCCATCCTTTCTCTCATCCATCCACCCTTTTGCTCCTTCACTCACCCATCCATCCTTTCTCTCATCCATCCACCCTTTCACTCCTTTACTCATCTATCCACCCTTCTGTCCATCCACCCTCCCTTTCACTCACTCATCCAGCCTTACATCCACCCTTTCACTCATCCATCCATTCACCCTTTCACTTATCAATCCATCAATCAGTTCACTCATCCATCCACCCATTTACTCGCCTGTCATCCACCCTTTCACTCATCCATCCATCCTTTTACCCGTCCATCTACCCTTCCACCCATACATCCATCTATTTACCTTTTCTCTCATCCATCCTTCCACCCACTCATCCGTCCATCCTTTCTCTCATTATCCATCCATTCACCCTTTCATTCATCCACTCATCCTTTCACTAATCCATCCATCCATCCAGCCATTCACCCAGTCCTTCACTTACTTACTCACCCACTTTTCACATTAATTTTGAGCTGAGCCTTTGTCTGCAGAATTGCAAACAGAAAAGGCCTATCAAGGACTTCACCCCTGCGGTAGTTCCTAAAGCAAGGGGTGGGGCGGGGGAGGGTTCACTAAACCCCTGTACAGAGACCATCCGTAAAAGTAGAAGTCATGAGTCATGCATGATGCACAGGGCCACTGTGACATGCTGTTGTTTCCAGGGCTTTAAGGGGGATGAAAAAACTGGGGGGGTCTCTCCAAAGGGGGTGTTCGATGTAATTAGGGACGTGGCTTAAAACACCTAAGCTAAAAATCTGTGCTTAGCATAGTGTGCCTCCCGACTGGTAATTTGCTGCTTCTGTCATTGCATCCAGATATATAACACAAGTAGTGTTACACCTACAAGCCAGAACTATTGGCTTTGTCAATGGTTGCTAGTTGCATAAAATAAAAAAAGCAGCAACCATGGCTTTGTTGAATATAACATTGAAAATGCGTCAGTTTTAAAATGATAAGACAGTGAAAGACCCATAACCCTTTTTTTTAAACTTGTTTCACCACCTTTTCATGAACTGGATTCTCACCTAGCAGCATGGGCGTTTTTGTTCATTTCTTCCACAGACTGGCCCATTATCATTCTGTATGTGGCAATCAGCCGCAGACAGAATGACAATGGGTGGGGTGGGGCTGCTCTTGTGCTCAGAGGAGTGCGAGGTGGCCCCATCAGGGAGCTGAGGCTTCTGGCAGGGGAACAGTGATGTTTCCCAATGCCCATAATTATGAACAAAAGGCGTCCGTAAAAGGGATCGTCAAGGACAACGGACGTGAGATCCAAATTACGGACGGTCCGTGAAATGTACGTACGGTTGGTCACCCTAGAACCACCAGGGGCTCTAGACTTGCGTGGAGACTGATTCCGGGGGGGAGGGGCGGGGTATTTGGTTCCTAGGCCTGTACATGCACAGATGCAGACTTCGACCACAGGTCCTGTCCACGCTAGTTCAGTCCTTGCCAGCACTGGACTTGACTCTGACGCCAGTCTCTAACTCCAAACCATCATTGCCTCGCTTAAGGCCTATGTCATGCTGCAAGGTTGCAACCATACAATATGCAGCCATACTCTAATCCTCTGTCTGTGCCTCAAAATGAGAACAGAGTATGCAAAATGTACCTATAACACAGATGTTGATGATAAAGAGGCATACAATCTGCTCCCCACTCACTATGCTGCTGACGGGCTATACCTGGATTTCAGAATGCCGAGGGGCTGCATACATCTCCAGAGACTGAATTAGATTCGCCATGTGATGGATAAATTAAAAAAAATGCCTCTTTCTTAGCAGTTGTGTGAAGGGCAGAAGTGCTAAATTTAAGGTTGTCTGCTGTTGAACCCAAGGCATATTTCTTAACAGAGATTCATTCACCAAGTCAATCCTCTTCAGAGCCACTATTGCCATTCAGCAAGGCTTTTACAGCTGCTTTGTGTAAGGTGTGCTCAGGACCTTCATCCAGTCGACCTGTGGCCAGGTGACAGACTGGCCTCCGGTGAGCTGGACTTTTTTGACAAGGCATTCTACTCCTGAAAGTCTGGTGGTACAGTCGTTGACATGTAAAGTCCCAAGCAAAGGGTGGGCCAGCTGCAGTGGCCATTATTATTCTTGCAACCTCGCGACTTTTGACGAAGTCCATCTATGCTGGGCGCTATGAGAAATGTGTTGCTTGGTGAGCAGAGGGTCATACTGACCCTCTGCAGGCCAAACGTTTGTATGCATTATTGTTCGTTTTATCTTTGGCCGAGCAACATCTTCCATTGGACACAGTTAAGCATAATCTGTCAGCTCCCTTGACCTTTCTTTGTTTACCTGATCAACCCTCTAAATTGAAATTACTTATTGTGATGCCTTTTGTCAAAGGTCTGAGTCGCATGTTTCTGCCGAAGCCGTTCATCATGCCACAAAGGGACTTGAACTGAGCAGGGCTGGACTAACCGTAGCGGGCACAGGGCGTTTCCCTGGTGGGCTGGAAGGGTGGGGGCCGGTTTTGCGGCCATGGGGGCTGGTTTTGCATCAGTGCTGCAATATCGGCCCCTGTAACAAAATAAAAGCGGCAGCGGTGCTCGCAACTAGAGCTTCTCAATGCCACAACCCCCCGGGCTGATTTCTCTTCCCAGTCCGGCCGTGGAACTGAGTGTTAACGTTTCCTATGTGCATGCCCTAAGAGTCAATTCACAGTTGCTCACTGTGACTACTCATGCTCAAAACATTTTTTCTGGTTGCCTTCACCTCTGCACACCACATAAATGCACTGCAAACTCTCTCAGTGCAACCGCCCTATATCACCACTTTCCTGGACAAATTAGTTCAGAGGACACAGGCAGCCTTCTTACCTAAAGTTGTGACACTTTTTCACACTGGTCAGTCTGTCACTCTAGCAAAGTGTTTTGCTTCACCTCTCCCTTTAAAAACCGAGAGACTGAATTGGCTCAACTCTAAATGGGCGTAGACTTTTACACTGACTGTGCATTAAACCATTGTGCGAATAATCAGCTCTTTGTAGGATTCTCTGGAGCAAAGATATGGAAGGTTGTGCTGAAAAGAATCCTCATAAGATGGATTTTTTACACCGCCGTGTATGTTTCTTCCATTGCACGGAGTGCACAACATTTGTCATAGCAGGCCTTAGCCGACTATGCTGATTGATTGCCATATTTCTTGCAGATCTGTACACTGGAGACAAAATTGTAGGCAAACCAAAAATGCTTTAAGCAAATCAAAAAACTGTCTGTGTAATTTGCTCTCTCTCTCTCTCTCTCTTTCTCTCTCTCTCTCTCTCTTTCTCTCTCTCTCTCTCTCTCTCTCTCTCTATATATATATATATATATATATATATATATATATATATATATATTTATTTATTTATATCCTACTGGCGGTCGCCAGTAGGTAGTTAGAAGTAGGACCATGTTTCCATAGGAAAATCGTTTTTTGACTTGCCTATATCTTTGGCACTGGTTGATGAATCTTCATGAGATATTCTCAAAAAAGTGTGCTACTGATTTAAGTTGTGCATGGAAAGTTTCGGGTGATCTGTCAAGCGGGGACCAAGAAAAAGGGGAGGGGTCAAAAAAAGTGTGTTTCCCATGTTAATTCCCGTAGAGATTTTAGACACGACTACAGCCCGAACCGCTGGACGGAATCACACCAAATTTGGCAAAAAGGTAGCTTTTGGTCCAGAAAGCACCCTTTTTGTGTTATTTGCTGTAATTCCATTCAGTAGTTTTAGAGTTATTAAAAAAAACAAATTTGTTTATAGCTAACTATAACTGAGGCCCCTGCAATGCACTGCATATGACCTCACCTATTACATCACTCATGACATGATCAGTGATATCACTGATGACCGCTGGCAGCAGAGTTACTGTTTGCTCTCGCTTGGCGGGAGCTGTCTCAGCTCCCGCCAAGCGAAAGCATACTACTGTCTCCTGAGGGTTGTCACCTTGTGAGATAGAAAGTGCCGGCCCTGGGGGGTGGCGGTCTCCAGATCCATTAATGGATTCACAAGGGGGGCCATGCGGCCTCCTTCCTATAATAGGTATGGGCCGGCCCGGGGGAGGTGGTGGTCCCCCGGGCACTATATGGCCCCAGAGTGGGGCCACGCGCCCCCCTTTCACTTTTATATATTTCATAGGCCCCAGGAAGGTGGTGATGACATCATCCAGTGACTGTTTTCTAAAACTTACTGAGTGTTAAACATATATACTAAGATAAGTGGCTGTGTGAGTTTCTATATGGGTGAGTGAGTGTGTGTGTAAGTGGTGTATACAAGAGTGAGTGGGTATGCGAGAGACGGTGTGTCAGTGGGTGTATGAGTAAGTGAGTGGCTGTGTGAGTATCTGTATTGGTAAGTGAGTTGCTGTTTAATTGGGTGTAATGGTGAATAAGAGGATGCATGAGTGGCTGTATGGGTGATGGTGCAGGTGTGTCAGTGGCTGTAAATGGTGAATGAGAGAGTGCACGAGTGGCTGAATTGGTGACTGAGCAGGCACATTAATGTCTGTATGGGTGAGTGACAGGGTACATAAGTGACAATGGGTGCATGAATGGGTGTGTAAGTGGGTGTATGGGTGAGTGAGTGGGTGTGTGAGTAGTTGTATGGGTGAGTGAATGGGTGTGTGAGTGGCTGTATCAGTGAGTGAGTGTGAGAGAGGTTGTATGGGAGAGTATGTACTTGTCTCAGTGACTGTATAGATGAGTGAGTAGATGTGTTGGTATATCTATGAGTAAGTGAATAGATATGTGAGTAACTGTATGGGTGAGTGAATGGATGTGTGAGTGAATGTATGGGTGAGTGAATGTATGGGTGAGTGAGTAGGTATGTGAGTATTTGTATCGGTGACTGAGTATGAGAATGGATGTATGGGTGTATGAGTGGGTAAGTGTCTTTATATATGTATGACTGGATGTGTAAGTCACTGTATTGGTTAGTAAGTAGTTGCATGAGTGGCTGTATATGTGAGTTAGTGGTTGCGTTACTGGCTGTATGGGTGAGTTGATGTGTGAGTGCCTCTATGAATCAGTGAGTAGGTGTGTGTGTGGATGATGTCATCAGTGATTTCATTTGAGATGTCATGAGTGATGTCACTGACCATGTTATGAGTGATGTAATATGTGAGGTCATAAGCAGTGCATTGCGGGGGCATAAGTTATAGTTATTTAGCTCAGCTAACTATAACTGCTGAATTTCTCTGATTTTGTACAAGTGAAATGTCAGTCTAAGTACAACCTCCTTTTTTAAAATTCTATTTCCTAACTAGAACGTCCCTGTAACCTTTGTTTTTTCAGTGAATTTCTATGGTTTTTAACTAGTAGTCGCGTTTGTAGAGTGGTGGAGAAAGGGGGCAGGCCTCTGACCAGCTCTCACGAATCCCGCTTTGTCACACTTACTTGAGCTAACAGGAGGGCTTCTTGGCCCCTAAGGACCCGCAGCTTCCAAGAGGACTTCATCCTCCAACCAGTAGTGCTCCAGGAGGTGCGTTTGCAGAGTGGTGGAGAAAGGGGGTGTGGCCTCCGAAGACCTCTCAGCAATCCCGCTGTGTGGGACTTACTGGAGGTAACAGGAGTTCTTGTTGGCCCCCAAGGACCCTCAGCATCCAAGAGGACTTCATCACCCAACCAGCACTGCGTCAGGAGGCGCGTTTGCAGAGTAGTGGAGAAAGGGGGCAGGGCTTCCGGCAACTTGTCGGCCCTGCATTTGTTTCTTTTTTGACAGGGGGAGCCCACCCCCCAGGGCCTTTTTTTAATGGGGGAGGGGGGGGGGCGCGCGGCCCCCCTCCCGGGCTGATTTGGGCCCCGGGGACTCCATCCCACAGGGCCCGGCCTTTTTCTTTTTTTTAAAAACACTCCTGGCCAATTTCAGCCCCAAGGACCCCAACCGCGCCTCTTGCGGGAGCCGGCATTGCTTTTACACATAGAGAGCTGCTATCTTGCAGCTTCCTGTGTGTAAGAGCAAATTGTGCTCCACTTTGAGCAAGTGAGAGCAAGAATGCTCTTGCTTGCTCAGAGCGAACCATAGTTTGCTATGGCTTCTCCCGCCAAGCCATAGCAAACAGCTATGTCCCAGGGGCGGGCACCCCGAGACATAGCAAGAGCTGGCCCTGTGGGGAGGCGGTCCCCAGGGCCTTCTATGGCTCCCTTCTTCAATTTTGCCCGGAGGAGGTGGTGGTCCCTGGGGCTTGGGGGCAGGCCACAGGCCCCTGCATTACATTTTAGAAAAACCCCAGGGAGGTGGCGGTTCCCTGGGACTGCGGGCGGGATCCGCGCAGCTCCCAGGCATTCTTTAAACTTAAAACCCGGGAAGGTGGTGGCCCCCGGGGCTGGGGGGCGTCGAAGAGGCCCCAGTTGTTAAATAAATAACCCCGGTCAGAAGGAGGTCCCTGGGGCAGTAGGGGAGGCCATTTGTCAAAGAAACCCCAAGGAGGTGGTGGTCCCCCGGGCATCAATGAGCCCCAAGAGGGGGGCCGTGCGCCCACCCCTTTATTACAATGCCCCCGGGACCTTGCCCACCCGGGGGCCAATTAGAAATGAAGCGCAGAATGCTTTTTTTGGCCCTGCAGGGTCCTGTGGGACCACCAAGAGGCCTAGGGGGTCAGGGTATTTCTACCCTGCCCCTTTTCTTTTTTTAAACATTTTTTGTGGGACTCGGCTTCAAGCCGTATCCCAAGATGGCTGCCAACACTTCCTGGTTGAAGTGTTGGCAGCCAATCAAATTTCAGTAGGATCCACATGGCCAATGCAAGGACTCGCGTCCCCAGATATCTATATTTTTTAAACTTAAATATCTCTGAAACTACTGAACAGATTTACACCAAATCTAGCTTTATGCCAAATTTGATGTAATTCTGTTCAGTGGTTCGGGCTGTAGTCGTTTTCAAAAAATGAAAAATCCCCTTTGACATAAAATGAGGAAAATGTATTTCTGGACACCTCTCTTTTCTTGGCCCCTGCTTGACAGATCACCCCAAAACGTTCAAGACAGCAGCAATCTCGCTGTCTGGGACTTAGTGGAGGTAACAGAAGGGGTTCCTTGCCCCCAAGGAATCTCAACATCGAAGAGGACTTCATCCCCCAACCAGCACTGAGCCAGGAGGCACCTTTGCATATTAGTGGAGAAAGGGGGGGGCCCCCTCTGGCGACTTGCCGGTACCGCATTTGTTTCTTTTTTGACGGGAGGGCCACGCGGCCTTCCTCCCTGGGACAATTTCGGCCCCAGGGCCCCTATCCCCTGGGGCCCAGCCGTTTATTTTATTTTTTATTTAAATTAAAGGGAGGGGCCGAGTGGACCCCTCCCAGGCCGATTTAGGCCACGGGGACCCCATTGCCCGTGACCCCGGCCTTTTTCTTTTTGTAAAAAACACTCCCTGGCCGATTTTGACTTCAGGGACCCCATCCCCCGGGGCACAGCCTCTAATGTGGGTGCCCTGGTCCCACCCAGGGCACCCACTCACCAAAGGCCCCAGCGGTCCCTGCCAACTCCCCGCCTCTTATGGGAGCCGGCATTGCTTTTACAAATAGGGAGCTGCTAACATGCAGCTCCCTGTGTGTGAAAGCAAATTGTGCTCCGCTTTGAGCAAGCGAGAGCAAAATGCTCTCGCTTGCTCAAAGCGAAGCAGTTTGCTATGGCTTGGCAGGAGATGCAAAGCTCCCGCCAAGCCATAGCAAACAGCTATGTCCCGGGGTGGGCACCCGGGACATAGCAGGAGCCGGCCCTGGAGGTTGGCCGTCTCCAGGGCCATCTATGGCTCCCTTCTTCAATTTTTGCCCCGTGAAGGTGGTGGTCCTTGGGGCTGTGGGGATGGGCCACGCGCCCCCCCCCCCCACATTACATTTTAGAAAAGCCCCGGGGAGGTGGTGGTCCTCGGAGCTGGGGGGGTCGAAGAGGCCCCCCCATTGTTAAATAAATAACCCCGGGGAGAAGGTGGTACCTAGGACAGTGGGGGAGGCCATACGGGCCTCCCCTGCATTATTTGACAAAGAAGCCCCGGGGAGGTGGTGGTCCCCGTGGCATCAATGAGCCCCAGGAGGGGGCGTGCGCCCCCCTCCTTTATTACAATGCCCCCAGGACCTTGTCCACACGGGGGCCAATTAAAAACGAAGTGCAGAATGCTTTTTTTGGTCCTGCAGAATCCTGTGGGACCCCCCCTCCCGAGGGCTAGGGGGTCTGGGTATTTCTACCCTGCCCCCTTTTTTAAAAATGTTTTGTGGGACTCTACTTCAAGCCCAGTCCCAAGATTGCTGCAAACACTTCCTGGTTGAAGTGTTGGCAGCCAATCAAATTTCAGTAGGATCCGCGTGGCCAGATATCTATATTTTTTAAACTTAAATATTTCTGAAACTACTGAACAGATTTACACCAAATCACAAAAAGCACGCTTTCTAAACTAACATCTAGTTTTCTGCCAAATTTGGTATAATTCTGTTCAATGGTTCAGGCTGTAGTCGTGTAAAAAAAATGAAAAATCCCCTTTGACATAAAATGGGGGAAATGCATTTTGGGACACCCCTTTTTTCTTGGCCCCCGCTTGACGGATCACCCCAAACTTTCAACACAGGAGCCGAACCAAAAAGGCTACGCTTTTAGAAAGTTTCGTGAAGATTCGTCAAGCGATGCCAAAGTTATTGGCAAAACAAAAATGCTTTTTCTATGGAAACTTTGGTCCTAACTATAATTACCTACTGGTTATCGCCAGTAGGTAATATGTGTATATGGATTTTACTCTGTGCCAAGGTGAGGTGCTGCTAGCTGGTTGACGCTTGGTGCGAGTGAGGTGAAGGCACCACGTCACCAGGCTAACTCCTGCTGTGGTTGAACTGTTGTTACTGGCCCTTTAGTTGGCAAAGGTGCATCCTGCACCCCCTCGGAGGCTGTGAGGGATAGCGGCAAGAGAAGCTGTATTGTGATTTCCTTTCCGGACGGGCCCTACTCACTGGTGGGTTATACCAACATGGATGAGACACTCATAAAGAAAAGGGAAGCTGCGACTGCATTATTCAAAGAGTGACTCTGTTGAAACCGATATCATGACAACAGATAATGTGGGGCTGGAGGAACAATCACTTCAACAAAAACTGCAAATATTGGAGAAAATGTATAAGAAAGAAATTAGTAGATGGTGGGAGATTACATCATTGGATAATTACTTTGAGGTTGGCAGGTTCCCTGGAGGAGAAGAACGCGTCACCTGTATAAGTAACGTCCCCCTGGGCACAAGCTAATGACCACAGTATGTGTGGATATAAAACAGCTGTCAGAAATATTGATAACGAACAATGGATGAATCCAAACTGTGAGAAATGAACTATAATCTTTTTAATATATTTGGGTCATTGATATTCCAAAAGTCATATCGGTCCCATCAATGAAAAATATACCATGAAGCTTCAAATAAACATTTCAAAATCCCGATGCATTTCGGGCTGTCAAAGCCCTTCATCAGGGGCAAATGATCTGAAATAAAATCAGCAAAGGATACAATGAAAACAAACAGTCCGTCCAGCCGAAATATACTATACATGCTACAAGAACAAATACCAAACATCAAAGTATGATACCAGTGTCGAGTGCTGTGATAATGAGTGATAAAGTTTTGCGTGACAAAATATTAAAAAAGTGAAGCTAAGTGAATCAATCCTAATCGAAAACTGAGCCAAGTCAAAAGAAATGTGAAGTGGCGACGCTCGCGTGCAATACTAAAAAGTGAGAAGCAAACATATACCGAACAACGAGGATGCCAAAAGTGAAACAACAACGTGAAGACAAAGAACTTAAAAGAACGTCTCATGAGTTGAAAAACTTGTAAAGAGCCCAGTGCATAACAGTAGCAACCGTGTTGATGACACACAAACACCACGAGTGATCGAAAATAGGACTGATAAGGTGCTCACCCCAGACCAAGAATAGGACAGAGAAAACACTCACCGGTGGTCCATGAAGCTACCGCGTAAGAACGCGTTAATCAAAAGTGTAAAACGACCATGCAACGAGGATGAAATATATATGAAGAAGGACTCACAAATGAGCCAGTGTGTAGTGAAAGTGTGACGGCCATCTTGAAACATCCAAGAGGATGTATATTACAGTGCAAGTACTCATGCGAAACCCAAAATAAAAACGAAAAGAACACACAACGGTGCTCCTAGAAGCTGCCGCGTGAGAGCGCGTTGATCAAGAGTGTTAAACCAACCATGCAACGTGAATATAATGTGTATAAAAAGGACTCACAAACGAGCCGGTGTGTAATGAAAAATAGCGGCCATTTTGTAACGTCCAAGAGGACGTATACTACAATACAAGTGCTCAAGTCTTATGAGAATTGTTGGCGTACTTAAGCAGTGAACAAAAATAGAAAAAGGAAGATTGCGTATAAAATCATATGTCTGAGATGAAAAGTGCAGTGAAAAAATAAAATAAAAAATGAGTGCGAGCAACAAGCAGTGATGAAGTGTGACAGTCGAGGATCAGAATGGAAAGTAATGCGACCAATAAGAATGACATATAACCACGAACAAACGAAAATAATAAGGAAACAAAAAAGATAGTCATGAAGTATGTTAAGAAAACCAAATGTGTATAAAACATAAACAAAAAAATACCGTGAAAGAAACCAAAATAAGGTAACATGTAAAGAGGGTAAGATATTTCTAATCCCAAAGAGACCAGGGGGTTAATGTTGATCACCAGGTTGTTAGAATCTAAATTTTCTTCCCCTTCCCTCTCCTCCCGGTGGTTGGAGGAACTTTCGGGTCTGAGTTTTCCTTTTCTTTTTCTTTGGGACCGCCTGGGTCGTCTTTGTCTTGAGTGCCTTCCCCTAAAAAAGGAACATTGGAAACTTGAGGAATGTCAGTACTCGTAGAGGTTGACGGGGCAGTTGTACGTGTTGGTCTTGTTCTAGTATCACTGTCTGATGAGGAAGTTTCAGTCTCAGTGTTTTGAGTTTGTGGTCGATTTTGTCTACGTTTCGCATACAGAGAGAGAACTATTGGATCAAGGCTTTGAACTCTTTGAAACCTTTTGGTTTAAATGACAGAATGGAGTTTTCGTGTTATCTTTAACCCCCTGGTCTCTTTGGGATTAGAAATATCTTACCCTCTTTACATGTTACCTTATTTTGGTTTCTTTCACGGTATTTTTTTGTTTATGTTTTATACACATTTGGTTTTCTTAACATACTTCATGACTATCTTTTTTGTTTCCTTATTATTTTCGTTTGTTCGTGGTTATATGTCATTCTTATTGGTCGCATTACTTTCCATTCTGATCCTCGACTGTCACACTTCATCACTGCTTGTTGCTCGCACTCATTTTTTATTTTATTTTTTCACTGCACTTTTCATCTCAGACATATGATTTTATACGCAATCTTCCTTTTTCTATTTTTGTTCACTGCTTAAGTACGCCAACAATTCTCATAAGACTTGAGCACTTGTATTGTAGTATACGTCCTCTTGGACGTTACAAAATGGCCGCTATTTTTTCATTACACACCGGCTCGTTTGTGAGTCCTTTTTTTATACACATTATATTCACGTTGCATGGTTGGTTTAACACTCTTGATCAACGCGCTCTCACGCGGCAGCTTCTAGGAGCACCGTTGTGTGTTCTTTTCGTTTTTATTTTGGGTTTCGCATGAGTACTTGCACTGTAATATACATCCTCTTGGATGTTTCAAGATGGCCGTCACACTTTCACTACACACTGGCTCATTTGTGAGTCCTTCTTCATATATATTTCATCCTCGTTGCATGGTCGCTTTTACACTTTTGATTAACGCGTTCTTACGCGGTAGCTTCATGGACCACCGGTGAGTGTTTTCTCTGTCCTATTCTTGGTCTGGGGTGAGCACCTTATCAGTCCTATTTTCGATCACTCGTGGTGTTTGTGTGTCATCAACACGGTTGCTACTGTTATGCACTGGGCTCTTTACAAGTTTTTCAACTCATGAGACGTTCTTTTTAAGTTCTTCGTCTTCACGTTGTTGTTTCACTTTTGGCATCCTCGTTGTTCGGTATATGTTTGCTTCTCACTTTTTAGTATTGCACGCGAGCGTCGCCACTTCACATTTCTTTTGACTTGGCTCAGTTTTCGATTAGGATTGATTCACTTCGCTTCACTTTTTAATATTTTGTCACGCAAAACTTTATCACTCATTATCACAGCACTCGACACTGGTATCATACTTTGATGTTTGGTATTTGTTCTTGTAGCATGTATAGTATATTTCGGCTGGACGGACTGTTTGTTTTCATTGTATCCTTTGCTGATTTTATTTCAGATCATTTGCCCCTGATGAAGGGCTTTGACAGCCCGAAATGCATCGGGATTTTGAAATGTTTATTTGAAGCTTCATGGTATATTTTTCATTGATGGGACCGATATGACTTTTGGAATATCAATGACCCAAATATATTAAAAAGATTATAGTTCATTTCTCACAGTTTGGATTCATCCATTGTTCGTTATCAATATTTCTGACAGCTGTTTTATATCCACACATACTGTGGTCATTAGCTTGTGCCCAGGGGGACGTTACTTATACAGGTGACGCGGTTCTTCTCCTTGTCTTTACACCCTTGACCAGAGGGTGATACCCCAGGAGCACGCTACAACTGTTGAAAAATACACCTTGGTGTGCGCAGTCCTACACCATTTGTCATATCTTTAGGTTCCCTGGAGGCCCAAGTATTTTTATTGTAGCAACTCATGAAAAACCCAACCTTAAACTTCTAGAGGAATGGGCAGTGTTAATGGGGTCTTCATCCAAACACATGATGGAACTATTGGTTAAGTATGCTAAAATTGAATTGAAAGATATTTGTGATGAAATCAAATGATTAAATGGTGATTTGAATGGCGAAACTGATCAAGAACAGATCAATACATTTCGGAAAGAGATGACCAAAAGGCTAGAGGAATATAAGAATGAAATCAAATTGAAAAACGTTGGAAATTTTTAAGAGACAAAAAAGATTATTTGGAAGGCAGGGTGTCCATTTTAGCAATAAAAATTCTGATCAGATTTGGAGTGAACACAAAAACGTTATGACATAAAAACAGCATTATTTAATTACATCTGAATCCAGCTCGGAAGCACCTTCAGATGTGGATGATGTAGCAACAATTTCAGAGGGGCAGGTGCAGGCAATGCCGACTTTTTTTTACAAGAGTACGTTTTGATGAAGTGCAGTAGAACACGGACAGAGGCCCTAAAAGTGAAAGGAAAAGGAGGGGCCAAAGGAGGGGCAGAAAGTGGAGAAAAAGCAATAACACACTTTATGGGATAAAAACAAGGAAGTTTCACAAGAAATAATGGGTGAGAATAATGTTTTAACTGTGGTTAACTTATCGGATCATGTTTTGACACCTGTGGAACAATCTGTACTTGAATTAGGTTTATCCTTTTATCCTATGGCGAAGTATAATTATAGTGATGTTCGAATAGACCTCTTTCGCTTCATTAGAATGTTGAAGTTGAGAAGATACTTTAAACTGAAGGGGGCTGCTTGGCACTATTATTAACACGTGAGCCAACATTGGAGATGGATCAGGAGTTGTGCATCTGGGACATTGACACCTTTATTAATTTATATGAATTAGAAGGAACTGTAATTGAAGGTAGTGATCAAATAAGGGAATTGAATGAATTGTGTACACAAACTGATATGGCGCATGTGAACCCTTTTAAACAAAATCAACTTTTCTTCCTAATATAGGACATGACAACATTGAGGTTTTCCAGGACATGGTTACAAGGAACTTCCCTAAACTTCGCTCTAAGAAACACGTTTGGGAGAAGGACAATTTGACAAGAAAGCAGAGACAAGTCCTGAAATCATTGAGAAATGACACCAATATAGTGGTTAAGCCCTCAAGCAAGGGTGAGAATGTTGTTCATTGGGGCATTAGAAAATAAAGGGTGGAGGCCTTGAAGCAGTTAACTACAACTGGTTGTTATGAACCTGTTCCCTTAAGTGTACATAAGTAAACCACGTGGATTTTCCGTGCTATGTTGTTAAATTGCAGAGACTTAGGCCTGCTCAGTTTTGCTAAATATAAATTCCTGAGGGTGGATGATCCGGTTATTCCATGTTTATATCTGTTACCCCAAATCCATAAGAATATACAGGATCCCCCAGGGCGCCAGATTGTCTCTTAAAATTCTAGTCTTTTGAAAAATACTGCCATCTATCTTAGCTATTTTTATCTCCTGTAGTCGGAAGTTTGCCATCTTATTGCAAGGATACTGTTGATTTTCTTCGTAAGATCCATAATGTTCATTGGGAAAGTAGTTATTTCATGATTACTATTGCTGTTACTTCACTTTACACTTGTATTGATCACCAATTAGGCTTGGAAGCATTCAGACGCTGTCTGAAATCACAACCAGTGCACTTTTTGGAGCACAATGAAATGTTGTTAAGCATGATTAGGTTTTGCTTGAACAACAACTTGTTCTTATTTGATGGGCAACTTCATAGAAAATTGTCTGGAACAGCCATGGGCACCAACTTCGCCCCCAGCTACGCTAACATCTTCCTGGGCTGATGGGAGGAGCAGGTGGTCAACAAACATTTTGAGCTAAAGGATACTTCTATGGATCTGTTGTAGTGATGATCTTTTTGTCCTTTGGGATGGCAGTAAAAGTGAAGTAGAATAGTACCGTAGCGATATACAAAACAACAATTTGTAAGTGTCTTTTACAGCATGTATGAGTGATCGTCAAGTTGAATTTTTGGATATACACATTTCTGTGTTTGAGGGCAGAATTATCACTAACTTTTTCCATAAACACACACCAAGAAATAGTGTGCTCCATGGAACTAGTCATCACCCTAGTAACTGCAAGTGGAGAATCCCCTAAGGGGAGTCCTTAAGAGCTAAATGCAATTGCAGTACGGAAGTGGGTTTCCAGGAAGAACTGATACAAATGAAAGTTTCAGGCAAAGAGGTTATCCTGAAAAAATAATTTGCAGAGCAAAGAGTGTCATTAGTAACTGGACAAGATTGCCTTTTTCCCGTAATGAAACTAAAGTTGAGGAGGAGGAATTATCCGTTTTATTTGTACTTTTAACAAGGCTAGCATGAGATTGGTAGAAGAGTGAGCAAACATTAGCACTTAATACAGGCTGATCCCGTTTTGGGTCCTGAACTAACCCCTTATCCAATTATAACCTACTGCAAAGCTAGATCTCTAAAGGACACTTTAACTTCCTACTATTTGCAACGTAAGGTAGATGCATGCTGGTTAAAAGCTAGCAATGGGTTTTGCAAATGTGAGAAATCTAAGGTGTGCAAATTTAGTAAGAATTGTAAGACTTGTGTGTTACCTACGGGCAAACAGCAAGAGATACAGTAACATATTACCTGTTCTAATGACTTTTGTTTTTATGTTCTTGTATGTCCATGTAAGTGCTTATAATTAGGAAGTACCATTTTTCCGGTACATAAATGTGAGGATTTCGATGTATTATATGGTATGCTTGTGACCTTACTTTGTAATACACTTGCAAAAACTGTCTTGGGTCCAGTCAAGCTTGTTTGTAAAACCTTAACCTCAACCCTGGGTAGCTATGGCTCCGAGCAGCAAGGCTTAAACAAAGTAACTGGTGTAAAGCATTTAACAGCACCAAACAGAGAAATAAGAAAGCCGCACAACACAAAAGAAATCCGAAAATAATTTATAAAAAAATATAAAAATTTTATGAATTTTTAGAGTCCAAGATGAGCAAAATCCGCTGAAGGGTTCCGGCGGTACAGATTTTTAAAGAAAACTTAAATCTCAGTTTAAAATGAGCATTGGTAACTGTAAAGTTTGTAAACTTTTGAAAAGTAAGTAAGAGTTGAGATTGACTACTCTGGCCTGACTTGGGCGACCAAATCCGACAGGGAGAAGGTCTGTGGTGAGGGGCAAAAGGGAGTATTTGGACAGTTACCTTGCGTTTTCCAGTCCAGTTCCAAACTACAGCACGACCGTCATAGACTTCAATGGAGTGGTCCTGATGCAGCGGATGCAGGAAATAGAAGATGCTGTGGCTGCTGTGTGGTCGACGGAGGTGCCTTCACAGTTATGCTCTGGTCCACGGTGGGGCGAATTTGGCCACAGAAGTTGGGGTCCCTCAAAGTCATCTTTGAGACAACAGAAGACCAGCTGCGGCTGGGCTGCCGGTCTCAGTCCACAGTGGTCCTATCGATATCCTTTATTGGAGGCCAGTGTCCCTCTCACCCCCAGTCAAGCGATCTGGGTTGGATCCATCGCTCTTTTGCTCACTGTGTCACCCCAGTTTGGACTCAGCCATATGCAAATCATTCTTGACCCTGCTTCTCATCAAAACAGTCCCACCCGAACTGCCAGGTCAGGTCCTCCCTGGTCCGGAAACAACTGGTGGTGGGTGTCCCCCTTGGGCGACCAAGCTGGACTCGGATAACACTTCTAGGTCCGGCAGACTTGGGTGCATCTTTTGGCCGGCGAGGATCGGTCTCTTGGAGCGCCCTGCGGCAGTTGGCGGTGATTCTCCAGAAGTGGCTACTGACTTGCTGATTTGGGCTTTGATGACCCTAGTGCTGGTTCCAGGGGGTCCGCCGGCTGACCTTTGGAGTCACTTCTTTGGTCTGGGGCTTGGGAGCGACTTTTCTCCAAGCAAGGAGCCACAGGCACAGTCCTCTCTTCGCTAGCCCAAGGGGCAGCAGGTGCAGTCTAGCTGACAGTGCAGCCACTCTTTGCCAAGTCTGAAGATCAGCAGGGCAGTCCTTCAGTTCTTTCTCCCATTCTAGCATGATCTGAGGTTCAGGGTGCCGGGGGTGCAATATTTATGCCTAGAAAGTGCCCTTGGGGGATGGTGCGGTCATTAGCCAATGGGCTACAAGGTCCCCTCCCTCTCTGTGACTACTTCCCGACTATGTGTGGCATCTAGCAATCCCAGAGGGCACTATTCTGCCCCACACTCAAAAACCAGCAGCTTCAGACCAAAATGTGAGAGTGAACATGCAAAAAGAGGCATTTCCTTACAGTAAGTGCATCTTGTAACATATGAGAGCTGAAAGAACTTGTGATACTGCTTACCCAGTAGCGAAGCATTTTGATAAGGAGCATAACCTTAAACCTGATCTTATGCAATTTTTTGGTATTGACAGGGCTCTGCGCAATGACAGAGGAGGAAACCGTGAAAGGACTTTATGGCAGCTTGAATTCCGATACATCTCGGACTTTGATTCTAACTTTCCAAAGGGTCATAACATTGATGAGGAACTATCTGTCGTTTTATGATTGTAGAATTCTTTTTCTTATGACTTTGATTCTTGAGATATATGTATCGTCCTCAGCCCCGTTTTTGGTCGTAGCCTACCAGACAGCTCAGCCGACTGGTTTGCTAAAGACATCTTGGGGCCATTCAGAAAGTTGACCTAGGAATGCATTCTGCCCGTTGCTTACCATTGGCTGTGTGGTTTGTAGCTCACATTTTCTGGCTTTCTATTTGCTGCCTTTATTTGCTTTAGGCTGTCCAGCTCGAGTTTGTCCCTCCCATTGCCCAAACTTGTTTGCTTTATTCTTCCACATACTCGCTTTCTGTAAACAGGCCTTTAAATCTTGTTCTTAACTTATCACATTTGCTGTGCATTCAAAGACAGAGGTTAAATGTCAGTCTGTGTCTTCCCGGGAGCTTTGTGTTTATTTTTCTTTCTCTGACTTCAAAGTGAGAGGATTTATGTGACAATCATGCTGGCTACTGTGGGTCTGCTTGAAGAAGGCTGTACAGTATTTTTTATTTCTAGCACACAACAAAATTTAAATGTCTGTAAATTAACTGTGCTGACGATCAAATCAATACTGTGAGTGAGGACATTTCCACACATTATCGTTTGTGCACTGTATACTTTTATCAGTAGAATTCTATATGAGTGCAAATGTTATGTTCATCTCAACTGAAGTTGTGTTATCTGTAATGGCAGTACGCTACCATACCATACATACTCCACGTTACTCCACTCCACGACACTGCAATCTACTCTGCACCATTCCACACTACGCCACTCTACTCCACACTGCGTCACTGCACTCTTCTCTGCACCACTCCACGTTATGCCTCTCTATTCTACACCATTCTACTCTACTCTGTGTCAGTGCACTCTACCCCACACTACTCTCCTATGCACCACTGCACTCTTCACCACTGCACTCTACACCATATATAATTCTTTCTTTGTTCGGATGCAAACCCGTCCATAAAAGATACAATAATATAGTCATGCAATATAAAGGAAAACACAGCATAATATAAATGCATTACAAACCACTAAAACATCACCAGCGTTAAAACAGTGCAAATTAATAGGGCTCTAGGCATTTAAGCAATACGCGCCATTGCGCTAAAAATAACATCATGAGTGTAGACCATTCAGCGACCATTCAAATCTAGAGAGCCTGGATCTGTGAGCGGCCCACAGAAAGCTTATCAATGCACAAAGGATATAGGGATTTGGTAAATGCAGAAGGGTCACTTTGGCCTGCCTGAACTTCAAACTCCTTAACAGGGGCTGGAGGAATCGTTTTCTTGGCAAAGAGAACAATTTGCACAGTAAAACAAAGTGAAGCGTGTCCTGTGGAGATCTAAGATCGCAGCCACAAGGGCCTCTTTGGGTTGAGGGAAGAAATCCAGCCGGGGAAGCTAAAAGATGGTGAAGTTTGTTAAATTGAAAGCGTGTGATTAAAAATCTGTCATGAGCGCTGGTTAGTGCAAAGAGCTATGGTTCCATACCCAGCACAGACTTTAACATGACGTAGGACCTCACTGTGGGTTTACAGAGCTCAGTATTTTCACGATGTGCAGTGGAAAATTTATGGTGTAAGTCTTTTGTAATGTTAACATCCCCGGGGCTTAAAGTGTCATGGGCAAGGAAAATGTCTGGCCTGCCTAAAGCCCGAAAAGACTCCTTTACATATCGTAACCAGGGGATTTTATCACTAAGCTCCAAGGCCAAACAATCTGATAGGATCAGGCGGGTTAAACCCTTTTCCTCGCATGTCCATATCTTTATCCAGCACAGTAAGGGTTTAATTGAGATTTTATCCACCAGATATTCAACCCCTAGCTCCTCATGCACGGACCAGGCTGGCATGCCTTGGGGGACTCGCAGGATCCGGCGCAGAAACCTGTTTTCAGCCACCTGTAACCTGTGGGTGGGGACATACCCCCAGATTTCACTGGCGTATAAAATTTTTGCGATGCTTTTGGACTTGTACAGTTTCAAAATAACCTCCGGTGCCCATGAACCCAGTCTGCTGGCAAAACTGGTAATGGCCCCAACAGATTTGTTCAGCTCGCTCAGCTTCCCCTCTAAGAGGGGTCTCCACTGTAATCGGTCGTCAAATAACACTCCTAGGTAGGGAAAGGCCAGGACCTTAGCGAGAATATGGTGACCAACTTTGCACTCTACACCACTCCGCGCCTCTCCACTCTATACCACCTGTAGGAAGCTGGCTTTTTATGTGGTGGTGCCAATCTAGGGGCACACCATGCAAAACGTACAGGTGTCCCTTATTGGTTTACAGGGCTTAAATTAATAATCCCAAGTGCTCTATTTGTGTTAGTCTGGTCGAGCAGCTTAGGCTTATCAAAGGGTACTGTTGAGCATTTGTTGTACACACAGAGTCAATAAATGAGACAAACTCAAGAAGAAAATCAAAGACCAATTTAGGAAAATAACACAGATTTTTATATAATTTTAGACACCAAGATCATCAGAATCAGGTAAGTACTTTCGAAGTTATAGGTTTTTGTAGAAATAGAAAAATACAGTTGAATAATGTTTTTGAGGTATGAGCCTCGAACGCTGTAATGTTATCCTGCATAGATATATTTGCATATGTTTTTGGAGGATGCCTTCTAGGACATAAGGTGCTTAGGGGTCAAGGTCCAAGAAACCGCCATCAGTTTGGTTTTATCTACCCTAAAATGTCCGGGTGCAGAGGTGCTGGTCACGTTGGTAGCCTGGAGCGCTACGCGTTAATGTCTATGGAAGAAGTACCTGCAAAAGAAAGACTGCAAATGGGGACTTGAGGTCTCTGGAGCACAGGGACACAGTCGACTTATGTGAACCTGGACTGAGGGACTGGGGGGCAGAGGTGTTTTGTCCTGCAGGTCGCTGTAGATAGAGGCTCTCACTTGGCTTTGGTGACCTGGAGAGAGAAAACGGGGTAGCAGGGCCACTCTCGACGAAGGCCTTGTGGATCCTGAAGTCCCTCGACTGCAGGTTGGTGTCGGTGGTGACTGGACTGGACACGCAACAAGTCTTGGTAGCTACAAGGTCTCCTGTACCCAGGGCATTGGTGCTGAGAGGTTTCTGGAGGGGACAGCATCTTGAGATTTGGTGAAAGAGACGGGGCTGACCTCTTCGACTCACAACAACCTCTTTCTGGCGAGCTGCTCCCTCAGTGGGCCCAATGGCAGCAAGACAAAGTACCGGGTCGATGCTGTCAGTGCCTGCAGATGCAGGGGATAGCTCCTCCACCCCAAGGGAGATGCTGCTTGGTTGTTGAAGGGGAGAACAGTCGTCCTAGGTTTGGGGAGGCTGTTCAGCTTCTGGAAGAGTCGGTCTTGGTGATAGTCGCGGTGCAAGCAGCAAGGCAGGGTTTGGCGCCAATCTCAGAGCAGGACCTCTGTTTTTACAACCTCAGCTCTTCTTTGTCCTTCCTTCGGCTTCCAGTAGACAAATCTGAGTTCCTGGTGTCACGGAGACCCCTAAATGCTGAATTTAGGGGCAAACGTTTAGGGGAGTGTAGGGTAGTAGCCAATGGGCTACTTACCCTTGAGTGACTTCACCCCCTATATTACCACTTCCTGTGGAGAGTGGGCATAATCATGACCAAGAGTTCCCAGTTTCACCAAATCCAAGATGGTGAAACTCTTTCTCGACTATCCACTTCAGGTGACCCACCTTAGGGGCGTGCCTAGCCTGAAAGTGTGACACGCCTTCTGACTATCTAATTTTCCTGTTGGCTCTGGGGCCAAATGGGCTTCATGGCAGGGGGTCGCATTCCCCAGGTCTGGGGGAAGCCAGGGTGGCATATCAAAGGCAGCAGAGGCTTTGAAGCCTCTGGCCTCGATATGCTAAAACACTGCCATTCTGCTGTAGGAGGTGTTACTACCTTCCTCCGGAGCAGGCATTGTTTCTGGCCTCTGAAAGCGTGGGTTCTCAACTAAAGGGGGTAAGAACCATGTCTGTGGTGACAGGCTGGACGATACTAGTCAGCCAGCACAGTAGAGGACTAGTAGGTTTTCAAGGGACACCTCTAAGATGCCCTCTGGGTGCATGTCCCAATAAATCTGATACTGGCATCAGTATAGATTTATTGAGACGAGGTGTTTTATACTAAACACCATTACTTTTAGTGCAACCATTATGTAGCTGGGTAACTCATAATCACCAGTGCCCAGTACATACTTTTAACATAGCTGCCTGATCACTTGCAATGCCTTAGTAATGGTACAGGGCTTGGTACTAGGCATGCCCTCACTAGTCTTTTAATGCACCCTGCCTTAGGGCTCTGAGGCCTGCTGTAGGGGTGACTTACATATAAGACATGCAGCGTATTTGGGCATTGCACACAGGCAGTGTGCAATGTCGTGTTGTCAGAAGGGCTTTCACACATCCTGCAGTGGTAGTCTGCATGCAGTTTTTGTGGGGGTCCCTTTGGGTGGCATAATACATGCTGCAGCCCATAGGGACCCTCTTCAGTACCCATGCCCTGGATACTATCTACCAGGGACTTACAAGGATGCTTAAAGTCCTTGCCAATTAGGTTACAATTGAACACATGTTGCAACGTTTAGGGAAAGAGCACTGGCACTGGGGCTAGTTTAGCAGGAATCCAGTGCACATTGAGTCTAGAATATCAGTACCAGTAGGCAAAAAGTGGGGGCGACCATTTCAAAAAGGGCACTTTCCTACACGCCCCCCCAACGAAAGGGAATAAGAGTAACCTTTCCAAAGAGAGTCTTCATTGTCTAAGTGGAAGAACCTCGAAAGACCATCTGCATTGGCAGGGTCAGTCCCAGGTCTGTGTTCCACTGTAAAGTCCATTCCCTGTAGGGATATGGACCACCTCAACAGTTTGGGATTTTCCATTTTCATTTGCATCAGCCATATGAGAGGCATGTGGTCAGTTTGTATAAGGAAGTGAGTACCAAACAGGTATGGTCTCAGCTTCTTCAGGGACCAAACCACAGCAAACACTTCCCTCTCAATGGCACCTCAACGATGTTTCCTGGGGAGTAACCTCCTGCTAATAAAAGCAACAGGCTGGTCCTAGCCATCAACATTGGTCTGGGATAGAACTTCCCCTGTCCCATGCTCAGAGGCATCTGTCTGCACAATGAACTGCTTTGTATAATCTGGAGCTTTTAGAATGGATTCTGAGCACATTGCTTCCTTCAGTGTGTCAAAAGCCTTTTGACAGCTCGCTGTCCAGTTTTCTTTCTTGCGTTGTTTCTTGGAGGTCAGTTCTGTGAGGGGTGCCACAATAGTACCATACCCCTTCACAAAGATCCTGTAGTACCCAGTCAAGCCAAGGAATGCACTGACTTGAGTCTGGGTGGTTGGAACCTACTAAACAAGAATAGTCTGGATCTTGGGTTGTAAGTGCTGAGCTTGTACAACTGAGCCTAGCCCTATCTGCCACTTGCTTGCCTTGATAGTGAGTGCTGCCTTCTGCATGGCCTCAAGTACCTTTCCCAGGTGGTTCAGGTGATCCTGCCAAGTGGAGCTATAGACAGCAATATCGTCAAGATATGCTGCGCTAAAAGACTCCAGCCTAGCATTGACTTTATCAGCGTTTGGAAGGTTGCAGGGGCATTCTTTCAACCAAATGGCAACACAGTAAACTGGTAATGCATATCTGGGGTGGAGAATGCTGAATTCTCTTTGGCTCCTGGAGTGAGTCCAATTTGCTAGTACCCTGATGTCAAATCAAAAGTACTGAGAAACTTGGCTGCACCCAACCTGTCAATCAGTTCATCAGCTCTTGGAATAGGGTGTGCATCCATCTTAGTGACTGCATTGAGTCCTCTATAGTCCACACAAAACCTCAGCTCTGCTTCACCACTCTGGACTAAGACCACTAAGCTGGCCCAGGGACTTTCAGAGGGCTCAATCACCCCTAACTCCAGCATCTTGCTGACTTCAGCTCTGATGCTTTCTTTAACTATTTTGTTTTTGACAGGTAGGCTTTACCCAGTGTCCACATCATGTGTACACCAGGTTGTCTGACCAGGTGTTAAAGAAAAGAGCTCAGCATACTGCCTTAGGACTTGCCTGCAGTCAGTTTACTGTTGGGCAGTGAGGGTGTCTGAAAAGACAATTAATTCAACAGACCCATCTTTTGAGTTGTTGGAGAGGAGGTCAGGGAGAGCTTCACTCTCTTCTTCCTGATTCTCATCAGTGACCATCAGCATGGTCACATCAGCCCTGTCATGAAAAGGTTTTAGGTTATTTACATGGATGACCTTGTGGGGGCTCCTGCAAGTGCCTAGGTCTACCTGGTAGGTGACCTCACCTTTCTTTTCTTTCTAGGATAGGATAGGGACCACTCCATTTGTCCTGGAGGGCCCTGGGTGCCACAGGCAGCTCCAAAACCCACACCTTCTGTCTTGGCTGGAACTCAGTCAGTGCAGCCTTTTGGTCAAACCGTTGCTTCTGGAGCTCCTGGTTTGCCTCAATGTTTTTGTTTGGTTTCTCCATGTACTTAGCCATCCTGGAATGAAGGCCAACCACATAATCCACAATGTCAAGTGTCAGCTCTTTGAGAGGCTTCTCCCAGCCTTCCCTTACTAGACTCAGTTGTCCCCTAACAGGATGGCCAAACAGAAGCTCAAAGGGACTAAAGCCCACTCCTTTCTGTGGCACCTCTCTGTAGGTGAAACGCAGGCATGGCAAAAGGACATCCCATCTCCTTTTGAGTTTGTCATACCTTTCATGGTCTTGTTGAATCTCTCAACCAGACCATTGGTTTGTGGGTGATATGAGGTAGTGAACTTGTAAGTCACACCACATTCATTCCACATGGCTTTCAGGTAAGCAGACATGAAGTTACTACCTCTATCTGAAACCACCTCCTTAGGCATCCCCACTCTTATAAAAATACTTAAGAGGGCCCTGACAACTGCAGGAACAGTGACTGTCCTAAGGGGAATTGCTGCAGGATACCTACTGGCATGATCCACTACCACCAGTATAAATCTGTTTCCTGATGCTGTTTGAGGGTCAAGGAGACCAACAATGTCAATCCCTACCCTTTCAAAGGGAACCCCAACCACTGGTAGTGAAATTAAGGGGGGCTTTGGTTTGCTACCTGTCTTGCCACTGTCTTGGCAGGTAACACAGGAGTTACAAAACGTACTCCTTCACTTTCTGGGACATACCTGGCCAGTAGAAGTGGGTGACTAATCTACTCCAAGTCTTAGTCTGGCCAAGATGCCCAGCTAGGGAAATGTCGTGTGCTAAGGTGAGTAAGAACTCTCTGTACTGCTGAGGCACTACCATTCGCCTAGTGGCACCAGGTTTGGGGTCTCTGACCACCGTATACAGGAGTCTCTCCTCCCAGTGGGTTCTGTGGGAGCCACTGACATCTCCCTTTTCCTGGCCAGCAGCTTGCTGCAAAGGCTCTCAAGAGTGGGACAGGTCCTTTGTCCCTGGCAAAGATCTTCCCTAGAGGGTCCCCCAGGGCATAGGAGCTCTGCTGTGTAAGGCCCTAGTTCCCAGGGCTCAGTTTCCTCAAGAGCTTCTCGCTGATGAGAGGGAACCTGAGCTTGTGTATCCTCAGAATTTGGTTTCCTAGCCTTCTTCCCTTTTATCTTGGAGGATTGGCCCATTTTTCCAGGCTCCAATACTTCTTTTTCACCCTGGTCCTTACTTTGTGCTCTTGTTTTTACACGCACCCATTCAGGTATTCCCAGCATGACTGCATGGGTTCTCATCTCTACCCCAGTCCATGCTGAGGTCTCCAGATCATTACCTAGCAGACATTCTACTGGAATTGCAGAGGACACAACCACCTACTTTTGGCCAGTAACCCCTCCCCATACCTAGGTCACCGTAGCCATGGGATGGACCTTGACAATGGTATCAGCATTGATAACTGGATATGCCTGTTCATTTAAGTACTGTTCTGAAGATATCAGTTTTTCAGTCACCCATTGATATGTGGCTTGTAGGAGAGTAGGATCTGCCTCTTATGGTTACCCCCACTTTTTGCTGAGGTATCACTGTTTTTCGACTTTAGTCTGGCTGGGGCCCTGCTATTCAGGACCCCAGCCTAGCTGCTTCCTCTCTAAATTGATTCCCTGTACTTTAGGTACATCACAGATTGGATTCTGGAGTGCCCTTATAAGTCCCTAGTATATGGTATACTATGTACCCAGGGCATAGGTAGCTTCAGAGGCCTACCAGGGGCTGAAGCATGTATTGTGCCACCCCTGGAAGGCCATCCAAAATGACACCACAGGACTGCTACTGCAGCCTGGGTAAGGTGGTGCATGCACCCCTTGCAGAGATATAGGTTCACTATATCTCACCTAACACTGCACATAGAAACCTATCAGTCACCCCTATGTCAGGCCTTATCAATCCTGAAGGCAGGGTGCTTGGTTATATGTGAGAGGGTGCCCATGCATGAGCAGAGCCCCTCTGCAGCCCTCGGAATCTCCTATCCGGGGTTGTCTGTGGTGCAGCCTGACCATATACTCTTAAGTGCATTATATCTAAACGGTAAATGCTAACTTTGGGATGGCTGCACGGAAACATGTCGTGTTTGGTGTCAAACACCTTGGAATCATACCCCCACACCAGGGAGTATGATCCCACCCTTGTAGAGGGAGAGACATGACAGCACCGGCATACCCGGTACCAACTAAACAGAGCCTGGCATCACAAAATGGAGGCTGCAGCCACAGACACGAGTCTGGCCTCCTGCTGCTGACCGAAACTCCAGCAGGGGAGGCCTGGACAATAGGTTTCCTGTCTCAGGGAGGTGTTACCACCTCCCAGACAGGCCTTAGTGGATTAGGGCTGGGTGGTGCTCTCTCTGAGTGCTTTGAAGTCCTGCACTGGGGGCACATTTGGTGTCCTCGTGCATACCCCAGTTCAAACCGGTTGCAGGGGCTGCCAGCCCCTGCTCTGGCGCGAAACTGGACAAAGGAAATGGGTGTAGCCACCCCTCTTTCCAAACCCTCCCATAGGTGGGTCCCCAGAGTTAGTCCAACCCCCTTTCTTAGTATAAGTAAGGGAACCCTGGCAACAGGACTTTAGATATCCCTGGACGAAACTCTGAAGCTGAATCCTGGACCTTCGACGCTCTACATTAAGATTAGAGGATTGAAGAATCTCCCTTGGGGTCAAGGAGTGACTCCCCTGCTTGGCAGGCACCAACGAAGCATCTGTCCGGTCTGCAGTGCTGAAGCTCCCGCCGGACGCCGAAGTCTTTGCATCACCAGAGGTGGATTTCCAGACTTCCCCGAGGCTGCCCTGAGTCCCCAGCAAAGCTGAGGCCCGTAGCTGTCGTGGGTAACGTGGGACCGTGACCCCTGGACACCGAGCACATTTGCAAGTGCATCAACTTCCTGACATCTCTCGAGCTGTGCTTTGGGTTCCAAGTAGCCCCAGCCCCGAGCACCAACTGCAGCAAAGATCACTGGCCTACACTTCACAAGTGTCCCGTGGGCCAGCTCCAAGTGCGACCGCTCGAGGCTCCTTCGCGATCTCTAGTTCGTTGGCTAGTGGGTCCCCACGAAGGCAACTCTTCAATTCCTTGGGCTTTTCTGGTTGCTCCAGACTTGCCCTGACTTACCCTCGCTGGGTGAGTCCCACAGACCTTGCTGGTCTGGACCGCAGCCTTTTCTTCACTTCCCCGTGACTTGCCGTTGCCAAGGCTTGTTGGGTCCTATCTGGTCGCCGACACCGCAGCACTCGACAGACTTCGTGGGACAGCTCGATTCCAGCTCCTGGTCGTCGTCGACGCCTCCTGGACCTCGTGGCTGAAGAGTCAAGGCACCCGTCAACTCACCTGAAGCACCCGACATCTGAGGGCATTCGACTATCGTGCCCCTGGTCACTGGCTAGTGACCCAGACTCTGTCCCCTCTGCTTTCAGGGCTTCCTCTTCATCGATCCAGGCTTGGATCGCTCCGGACACTCTTCTTCTTCACGGCAGCAGCACTTTCCAAGAGGTCACCATTGAAAACGACGACGATTCCCGACACCTTTTTACACGTATGCACCCGGCTTCCCTGGGTGAGGTAACTCGAGTATTTCGGTACTCACGTGGGTGTGGGCCCTAGAAACTCTTAAGTTTTAAGGGGTTAACTGGAAGTCCTCTCCGAAGTGTCCTTTTTCTTTAAAAATCTAACCACGACTTTCCCCATAGAAGTCAACGGCGGCTTGCGGCTGTGTTCTCACACTGCACGCGTCCCCCGTGGGTCCCCTGTGTCACTACCTTGGGTGGTTCCTTGGGGTCCAAGCACTTCTACAAGCTCTAGGCCTTGTGTCTAGCTCAGTCGTGGTTCTTATAACACTATTTTAGTATATGGTTTGGTACGCCCCTAGGGCTCAAACGTGTATTGTGCTAAATACTGCTGATATTTGACTTGTAACTTATGTACTTGAACTCTAGCCTCATAAAGAGACTAGAGGGGTGTGTTTAAGACTAAATACATATATTTTATATATATACCTGGTGTGGTCCTCTTTCATTTGGTCACGCAAGAGATTATAGACTGGTAAAACAAGCTGCTTTACATTCCTCCAAGACTTAGCCTGAAGGCTGCTCTCCATAGCTACCACTAGGATAGCTTTCACATAAGGTTGTCTTTAACCTATCATCCATAAGGGGTTGTTTGGACTGGTGCAAGGTGCCCACTAGAACTAGTGGACAGCATATGCCAGGCCAACTTCTCACATGGCTTTTGTCTGTATTTCTCCAGGTCACTGGGCCAGACAGCCAGGGTAGCCATATCCACCCCTCCCTCTGAGATTATGGTAGCTTCAGTGTGTTCTCTGACCTGGTCAGGGCACACCAAGGTTCACATCTAGAGACTAAGAACCTCTGAAGGTGTTTGACTAATGGAAACCTTTTTAGGGCAGGAAGAATCCTCAGTTCGGTGACCATTCTGCTTACAGAGATGGCACCCAGCCTTTTTGGGATCCCAGTTCTTATCTTGGTACCCACTATTTGATGGGGAAGGGTCTCTGGGCCCACCCTCCTGAACAGGTGTTTGGGGTCCTTTAGAAGACTCTTTGGGGTTTTCCCCTTTGTGTCCCACATCTTTCCCTGGGGGTGGGGGGGGGGAGCAGTAGCCCCTTTCCTTTGGTCACCCCCACTGTGGGTCTTTCTGAATACCCTTGTTTTGACCCAGTGGTCAGCCTTTTTCCCCAGCTCTTGCGGAGAGTCTAACCCTAAGTCCAGTAGGTAGTGATGCAGTTTTGCAGATGTACTTTTACTTAACAGATGCTCTTTCATTATCAAATTATAGAGACCTTCATAATCTTGCACCTTTTGCCTTTTAACCAGCCTCCTAGTGTTTTGACTGAGAAGTCAACAAAATCTACCCACTTCATATATAGTGTGCTGAGTTGTGGAGAGCTGTCTTTTTGCTTCCTCCCATAGGTGGTCTTTGTATTCCTTTTGTGAGTCTCTCTGAACTTAGGGCCCGATTGCGATGCCAGTCGTGGCGGAAGCAGGACCGCCCGACTAGAAGTCGGCGGCCCCGCTGCCCGCATTACGATGCAACCGCGTTCACGGCGGTCGCAATGTGTATATTTTGCATTGCGGCGTGTGCTGCGAGCTACAGGACATGCCGCAATACAAATTATAAACATGTAAAACATCCCTGCACTATGTGGCAGGCACCATGTGGTGCCTGCCACATGGTGCAGGGATGTTTAGGGGGGCACCTATGGGGGGCCAGGCCCCATAGCGGAGGGCCCGGGCGGAAGAGGGCCCTGCTAGGGGCCACCAAAGTCACTTTACGCCTGCCTTTTCATGGCGTGTGAACCGCCATGAAAGGGCAGGAGGAAAGGGACATCCTAATCCATACGCCGGTGCCTGAGCAGGCACCGCTGTCTTTGCAGGGAATAGGAGTCCAACCGCCGCCCTGACGGGATCCTTGATCCTGTTGAACGCTGCGGTCTCCCCCCCCGACAGCCGAGCTCCGACCGCCTGCATCCTAATGTGGCGGTCGGATCCAATGGGTTGTATGGCGGTGGGACCACCACGTACGGCCTGACGGTGGCGGTCCCACCGCCGTCATAATCTGGCCCTTAATCCTGTACTCCTCAGTGGGTAGTCCAAACCCCTCAATCAGGGTATCCTTCATGAGGTCATAGGACTCAGCATCTTCCTCTTCCAGTGTCAGGAGCCTATTCCTGCACTTTCCTGAGACCAACTCCCACAGTAGAGAGCCCCAGTGTCTCTGGTACAATCTCATAATTTTACAAGTCCTCTCAAGGGCTGTAAACCACTTTGTGATATCATCACCCTCAACATATTTGGAGACAATCCTTTGGGGATTTTGGGATCAAAAGTGTACCCTTTCTCTCTATTTTGTTGCTGCCACCACCTATGGGTGCTAGACCCTCTCTTTCCATAGCCAGGATTTTGGCTTCTAGGGCTGCTCTTCTGGCTAGTCTCTGAAGGAGTACTTCCTCTTCCACTAGTTTTTCTCCATGTCCTGATTTGCCTAACCTACCCCCAATATTGGAAGGTACTCGAGGTACAGTTTTCGGGTAGATATGAGGGGGTACCTCATCACCTACTCTAGTTAGGTTAGGGGGATTGCTCCCGGGAGTACTGTCACCAGACACATATTTACTGTCCACCTCCTCATTTAGAGGGATTCAGGATCTTCTGTGAAATGTGTTGCAAAACAATCTGCAAGGAGCTCCTGGAGCTGTGTTTTTTTAGGGTTTGAGCCAGTTTTGATTTTGCTGGCTGTACAGAGGTTCCTTAACTGCTTCACAACGAGATGCAGATACAGAGTCAGGTTGAGTTCCTGGACTATCTCCTCTGGCCCAGACATTTTTTTAAACTTTATTTTCAGATTTTTCTCATCAACTTAATCAACTGGCAGTTTGAATGCAAGGGGCCAGGCATTTTTAGTACAGTTGAGACCTTTTTAGAAAACCGACAAAAAAAATTCTAAAAGACTTTTAAGGCCTAACTTACTATTACACTTTTTAAATGTCTAAAGCAATGGACTGGGGGACTGAACACAAGGCCCTTACAGTTCAGAATAGAACATTTTGAAAAAATCGAAAGTCAAATAAATTTTCAAAAATATTTTTGACTAAAGTTAATTGTGGATTTCTTTGTGGAATCACCTATTGACCAAATGGTATCAGCAAATGCAAAGTCTTGTACCCCACCGCTAACCACAAATGTAGGAAGCTGGCTTTTTATGTGGTGGTGCCAATGTAAGGGCACACCATGCAAAAAGTACAGATGACCCTTATTGGTTTACAGGGCTGAAATTAATAATCCCAAGTGCTCTATTTGTGGTAGTGTGGCCAAGCAGCTTCGGCTTATCAGAGGGTAGTGTTAAGCATTTGTTGTACACACAGTGTCAATAAATGAGACACACATTCAAGAAGAGAATCCGAGTCCAATTTAGAAAAATAACATAGATTTTATTATATAATTTTAAACACCAAGATCTTTGGAATCAGGTAAGTACTTTCGAAGTTATAGGTTTTTGTAGAAATAGAAAAATACAGTAGAATAACGGTTTTGAGGTATGAGCCTCGAACGCTGTAATGTTATCCTATGAGAGAAACATACACTACATAGATATATTTGCAAATGTCTTTGGGGGATGCCTTCTAGGAATTAAGATGCTTAGGGGCCAAAGTCCAAGAAATCACCAGCAGTTCGGTTTTACCTGCCCTGGTGTGTTCGGGTGCAGAGCTGATGGTCATGTTGGTAGCCTTGAGCGCTACGCGTTAAAGTCTATGTAAGAAGTACCTGCAAAAGAAAGGCTGCAAGTGGGGATTTGGGGACAAGTCTGGCAGAACCCAAAGGAGGGCTCGGCTCTTGAGGGTCTCTGTAGCACAGGGACATAGTCGGCTTAACTGAACCTGGGCTGGGAGACTCGGGTGCTGAGGTGTTTTGTCCGGCAGGTTGCTGTAGTTAGAGGCTCTCACTTGGCGTTGGTGACCTGGAGAGCGCGAGAAAACAGGGCAGCAAGGCCACTCTCGACAAAGGCATTGTTGATCCTAAAGTCCCTCGATGGCAGGTCGGTGTTAGTGGTGTCCGGACTGCACACGTTCAAACCTTGGTAGATGCAAGGGCTCTGGTACCCATGGTATTGGTGCTGAGAGGCTCCTGGAGGGGTCAGCATCTCAAGACTTGGTGAATGCGACTGGGTTGACCTCTTGGAGTCAGGACAACCTCTTCTTGGCGAGTTGCTCCCTCGATGGGCCCGATGGCCAGCAAGACGAAGTACTGGGTCGATGCAGTCAGTGCCTGTAGATGCAGGGGGATGGCTCCTCCACCCCAAGGGAGATGCTGGTTGATTGTTGAAGGGAGGAACAGTCCTTCAGGGGTTGGGGAGGCTGTTGAGCTTCTAGATGAGTCGGTCTTTGTGATTGTCCCAGTGAGAGCTGCCAGACAGGATTTGGCACCAATCTCGGTGCAGTACCTCTGTTCTCACGACCTCAACTCTTCTTTGTCCTTCCTTTGGTTTCCAGTAGATAAGTCTGAGTTCGTGGTGTCAGGGGGACCCCTAAATACTGAATTTAGGGGCATTTAGGGGAGTGTAGGGTAGTAGCCAATGGGCTGATTACCCCTGGGGTGACTACACCCCCTATATGACCATTTCCTGTGGAGTGGGCATAATCATGACCCAGAGTTCCTAGTTTCACCAAATCCAAGATGGTGAACCCCTTTCTCGACTGTCCACTTCAGTTGACCCACCTTAGGGGTGTGCTTAGCCTGAAAGTGTGTGACACGCCTTCTATCTAATTGTCCCGTCTGCTGTGCTGCCAAATGGGCCTCAGGGCAGGGGTGGCGTTCCCCAGGTCTGGGGAAAACCAGGGTCACATATCAAAGGCGGCAGAGACTTTGAAGCCTCTGGCCTTAATATGCTAAATCGTTAGCATCTTGCTGGAGGAGGTGCTGCTACCTTCCTCCGGAACAGCAACCATTGTTTCTGGCCTTTGAGAGTACAAGCTCTCACCTATAGGCGGGGTCAGAAACATGTCTGTTTTGACAGGCTGGACGATACCAGTAAGCCAGCACACTAGAGGACTAATAGGTTTTCAGAGGGCACCTCTAAGGTGCCCTCTGGGTGCATGTCCCAATAAATCTGATACTGGTATCAGTATAGTTTTATTGAGTCGAGGTGTTTGATACCAAACACCAGTACTTTCGGTGCAACCATTATGTAGCTGAGTAACTCATAATGACCAGTGCCCAGTACATTATTTTAACATGGCTGCCTGATCACTTGCAGTGCCTTAGTGATGGTACCAGGCATCACTGTGGCATACCTGCTCATGCAGATATGCCCTCAAGTCTTATAATGCACCCTGCCTTAGGGCTCTAAGGCCTGCTGTAGGGGTGACTTACATATAAGACATACAGTGCATTTGGGCATGGCACACAGGGAATGTGCAATGTTTTGTTTTTAGAAGGGCTTACGTCCTTTCATGCATCCTGCAGTGGCAGTCTGCGTGCAGTTTTTGTGGGGGTCCCTTTGGGTGGCATAATCCATGCTGCAGCCCATAGGGACCCTCTTTAGAACTCACGCCCTGGGTACCATAGGTACCATTTACCAGGGACTTACAAGGGTGCTAAAGTCTTTGCCAGTTGTGCTACAATTGAACACATGTTGCAGTTTTTAGGCAAGGAGCACTGGTGCCTGTTTGCAGGACCCCAGTTCACATCCAGTGAAGAACATCAGTGCCAGTGGGCAAAAAGTGGGGCGACCATGTCATCACTGCACTCTACTCTTACGCCACTTCACCCGGCGCCACTGCACTCAGCACCACACCACTCTGCACAACTGCACTCTATGCCAATACACTCTACTCAACACAAATTCCCTCTACGCCAATTCACTCTGCACCACTGCACTCTATGGAACTATACTGTACACCACTGCACTGTATGCCATCTGTCAGTGCACTTCACGCCACTCTATTCTACTCTGCGTCACTGCACTCTACCGCACTCGTTCTACTCTGCACCACTGCTCTCCAAGCCACTCTACTCTGCGCCACTACACTATGCAACACAACACTCTGTGCCACTATACTTTATGCCACTCTGTGCCACTGAACTCTGTATTGCTTCACTCTGCGCCAGTCCACTCTAAGCCACTTTAATCTACACTGCACTCTGACACTCTACACTATTCCACTGCACTCTACGCCACTTCACTCTACTTTATGCCACTGCAGTCTACGCCACTCTATTCCGCTCTGTGTCACTCCACACCACGCCACTGTACTCTATGTGACTACACTGTACGCACTGCACTCTATGCCAATCTACTCTGTACCACTGCAATGTATGCCACTATACTCTACTCTATGCCACTGCACTCTGCGCCACTCAACTCTACACCATTGCACTCTGTCACTTCACTCTGCACCACTGTACGTCACTGCACTCTACACCAATGCACTCTGTACCACTCTACTCTACACCACTGCACTCTACGACACTCTACTCTGCAGCATTGCACTCTCTGCCACTGTACTCTGCGCCACTGTACTCTGCGCCACTCTGTGCCACTTTACTGTACTCTGCACCACTCTACTACACTCTATGCCAATGCACTCTATGCCACTCTAACCTACTGTGCACCACTGCACTCTATGCCACTTTACTCTACGCCTCTTCTACTCTGCACCACTCTACTCTATGCCAGTGCACTCTACCCCCACTCTACTATGCATCACTGCACTCTTCGCCACTGCAATCTTCGCCACTCCACTCTGCATCACTTCATTCTACGCCACTCCACGCTGCACTCTACGCCAATGTACTTTATGCCACTAGTCTATACCACTCCACTCTACCCTGCACCACTCCACTCTACACCACTCCATTCTTCTCTGAAGCAATCTAATCTATGCTACTGCACTCTAGGCCACTCCACTCTCTGCCACTGCAATCAACGCTGTGTCACACTACTCAGATCACTCTATGTCACTGCGCTATACCTTGCACCACTATACTCTACCCTGCACCACACCACCCTACTCTGAAACAATCTACGCCACTGCACTTTACGCCGCTCTACCCCACTCTATGCTATGCCACTGTACTCTAAGCCAATGCACTCTACGCCACTTTACTCAAATCCAGTGCGCTCTACACCACTGCACTCTACGCCAGTCTACTCGGCACAACTTTACTTTATGCCACTTCACTGTAGGCCACTCTACTACGCTCTACGACACTCCAATTTAGACACTCCACTCTAGATGCTCCACTCTGCGATTCTCTACTCCATCAAACTCTGCCCCACTGGCACTCTACTACACTCTATGCCACTCTACTCTGTATAGATCTCTACTCCACTCTGTCATTCTATGACACTACTCCACTCTACAATGCTCTATGCAACTACTCTATGCCACTCCTTGCCACTTTACTCCACTCTGTTCTGACACACTACTCCGCTCTATGCCACTCTACTCCGCTCTATGCCACTCTACTCTACAACACTTTACTCCACTCTACGCAACCTCCTTTACGCCATTCCACTCTGCTCTACACCAAAACACTCTATGCCTTTCCACTCTATGACACTCTACTCCCTACACGACACTCCACAAAACTGTACGCTACTTCATGACACTCCATTTTATGACACTCCACTCCACTTTACGACACTCCACTCCATGCCGCTCTCCTTTACCCCACTAACATTTAGCGATGCTGAACAGCAGCCACTTTGGAGTACAACATTGCTAAAACATATTGGCAAATTGGCATAGGCGAGACCTATTGGCTTTGCCAATGCTTGTTGTGTTTGTTGCCATTTCAAGACAATTCAGATTACTTTAGATAAAATTGACGTATGACTTTTTAATGATTACAACTGATCAATTGGTCGTTATTACCCCTATTTTTGTTTCACTTGGACACCCTTTGTTTGTTTTTTGTTCTTTTCTTGTTATATGTGACATGCATTTTGTTCGGTATGCCCACTGGGGTGTCACTTGAGTTGATATGTGTTATGCCCCTGGGACGTTTCTAAGCTCTTTCACTCTGGTGTGTGAACTCTCTTGTGAAAAGATAGCTTTATGTCCAAGCTGACATGTGAGAATGAATTTTGCATGATCGGGATAACATAGTATGTCTTCTTGAATTATGATCTACATTGTTTCCTATGTGGAGAAGCTTTACATTCATGTACAGGACATAAAACGGTATTAGTATTTTTATTTTTTATCTCTGTTTGTATAACCCCATGATCTTTTCATTTTGTTCGATTTGAATTATTATCATATATTATTTGCTTTTCGAAAGGGCACATTGCTATTGTATTATTTGTTTTGATGTTGCATATATTACGAGAGACCAAACCACGCTGAGTAAGTCTTCATTTTTGATGATTTGATGGTGTTTAGTTTTGTGAGGCGGTGGGGCACTGTTTTGAGAAAGGCGTCTTCTTGCCGAAACTGGCTACAGTTTCTATTATATTAAACGCATTTGTTATAACAATATACTTCGAGTGCCCTTGTGTTTCCTGTACGTGGGAACGAGTGGACTTTATATGTGTGTGTGTGTATGTACATATGTACATGTGTAATGTAATCTTTACACATTGGACATCTAGAACCTGGCCTTGGATAGCAGGTGTCTGCTAATCAGATCCTCTGCCCCAAAAAAATAAATTTCTTTGAATTGCCACATTGGACACTGTGCGGTTGTACAACATATTTGTCATTATTATAGCTGACTGACTGACCAGCGTTGATGTGTAGAATAGAATGCAAGATTGAATGAAGGAGGGGGCCACGTGCATCTAAACAAGGCAACTGCTTAAAAACTCATGTTTGTCTAAGAGGCTGCAGGACCTGTGTTGTGAAAGAGTGATATAGGAAAAAAACTGTTTCTCTAACCGTTTTTAGGTAAAATCTAAAAACTGCGAACAGCAAATTTGTAGTGTTTAGTTAAATGATTATGCCACAATGCATCGAAATATTACATTTTCCTTGTCTGTATTTTTGCGTATCTTTTGTATTTTGTCATATTTCTAACTGGAACACCGCAATAGCCTAATGTAATTTATTTCACTAAATCACCCCCGCCATGTCTCATTCCCGCACCTAAATTCCCATAGAGGCTATACTAGCTAACTGTCGGGGTTCAGAGGCCTTCTGGAAGAAAGGGCTACAGAGAAGAACAATATAAGGCCTCTTTTTTTAGATGATTCATCTTCAGACCTAGATGCAAGGAGATTTTCTTTGTTTCTTGGTATGCAGAGGGTAGGAGAGAAAACACCACCCCTCTGACATCTTTCATTTATGTAGTGCACTGGACTCTGAAATCTGTTGCAGCAAAATATACACATGGAACAGGAACTGCGTCACTTTGCTGATCATATAGGAAGTGGACATAGAAACTGAAGAACTTTAGTGTGATTTGCTCTAGAGTTGCCTACATTCGTACACTGGGTTGGGCTTTTTAAAACCTCTGTCGTTTCAATCACATATTGAGAACTGCTTGGTGCATTTGTTAACAAGACTTGTCCGCATGCTGCTCTGAAGGATTCTTGCGTCCCTGATTATTGGAAAGAGTGTCTTCTGGTTTGGACTCTATTATTTGGAACCAGAACCTTTCTCCAGGACTAGTAATTCCGATCCCCCAAGAACAGTGTAGTCGAGTTCCTGTCAGAAAGCTTGGTTGCCCTGTGAAACAGCTTACCTGTAGAGTACAGAAGGTCTCAAACACTGAGGAATGTGACTAACATGAAGAAAAAATAATAGTCATTTCGAAGTTGACATCTCTTCAACCTGCATATATGAAATGGCTTTCTTGTTTGTGGGGAAGAAGGAGGTCCCGTTTGCCCAGGGACTTTGAGCTGCTGCAGAAAAAGTCAGTAAGCAATAGAGATCTTGTAATCGATAATCTGGACACTTTTACTTTTTACTAAAAACTCAGACTGCATATATACAGTTTTAGTGTTTGACCTTGGAGCCCAGCACTGATGTAGACCTAAATATGAATTCTATGTCCGGACCGGAGGCGAGGATTATGCTCTACTTTCTTTTTTTCCTTTCCTGCAGCTTTCAACGAAATAACTCAAAAACTGTCTTTCCCATGGTGCACAGTGAGAAAAGCTGAACAACAATATACCAGGATGTCCACAAAGGCAGAAGCCCATTGGATAGCTTCCTCTTTCTTTTCCTGCCTGCCGCAGTTAAGTACACTTTTTCTTACTGCTCTTCTATCGTGTTTATACTGTTCAAATATTGTCTTTTACTGCGGTTTGTGGTGTTAATATGGGCGCTGATTGCGCCCCACCTTAATTATGGGCCCCTGAAGTGTTTTTCATCGCTCAACTCGTGGTGCCCTGTGAAGCCTCGAGCTGCGCCAGTGCGATAGGCAAAGAGGTTACTAGAGGGCGTACGACACTAGTGCGCATCTTGTTGGCCCGCGAAGGCGCGCTGCCATCAGTTCAGTTACATCTGACAGGTCAGCGCCCCTGCGGAGTCCAAGCCTGCTCAAGCCACCTGGATGCCCATACTCCCTTGCCTCACGGACCGGTGCTTTCACTAACAGCCTGACGCCTGCATGTGAACGAGTCTGTAAATCCTCCTTTAGCCATTCCCGGTCGGCGCCTGTAACGTGCTTTGCCAACATACTCTCAGAACCCCTACCCCATCCTTCCTGGTTGACAAGGGCAGGGCCTAAAACACACAATTGATGGACGGAATGCAGAACAAATCAAAACATTCACCCCAGTCAAGAGATCTGGGTTAAATCCATCATTCTTTTGCTCACCATGCCACCCCAGTTTAGGCCTGGCCATATGCAAATCAGTCTTGACCCTGTAGCTTGAGTCCATCAACTGTTGTTTTTGCATTTGTCACCCAGAGTGGGACGGGTATGCCCAGACGTGGGTCCCGTGCTCTCCATGCCACTGGAATCAAGCTATCCTGGCTGAAGAGGGGTGAAACCCCGAAACCGGTCCTAGGATGCTTGTTTCCAGTCCAGGGAGGACCTGGCTTGGCAGTTCGGGCTGGACTGTTCCCATGAGGCACATGGTCAAGACTGATTTGCATATGGCTGGGTTCAAACTGGAATGGCATGGTGAGCAAAAAAACGATGGATTTAGGCCCAGATCTCTGTACTGGGGTAAATGTATGACATTGTTCTGCATTCTGTCCATCAACTGTTGTTTTTGCAAAGGGCAGGGCCTAGGCATTTTCGGACACCCGGTGAAGGTAGGGTGCGTCAGGCCAGGGCAGAAGCCCGTTTTACCTCACACGCTCAGCGTGGCCACATCCTAAACTGTTTCAGTTGCCAAAAGTTGAAGTCTCAGGCTGCCTAAACCTGCTCCCTATTGTGGCATTGACAACATATCAAGATCAGGCTTCTCAAAGCTATTTCCAGTTGTGGTGTTTACCCCAGCCTGCCAGGCTGCTAAGCGTGCATTGCAGGTCCATTTGCCCATTGCATTTACATACAAACTCAGGAGGCTCATGGAGGAAGACTACACAGAGGAGGAGTCCTTACAAGTCCTCCATCTAGATGACGACTTCTGCGAGGCAGTGGATGCCTCCATCCACTAGGCAGTGGCAGCGGCCATGGGACCCTTTAAATGCTGCATTATGGAAATGGCCTATGCTTACCAGAACCCCCATTCTAACCTGGCACCCACCTTGTCCATTAAACGTGCCTCTAAGCTCAGAAATGATTCTGGTATAGATTTGGGGGCTTTTGAACGCCTCAAAAAGGCTGTCCTGGCTCGCTCTGGCACACACAACGCCATAGCAGACATGGCCGACTGTTCCACCCCCCCCCCCTCCAAATCATGGATGCGGAGGAAGATGACGCCCATGGCGATTCAAGAGACGAGGCCAGCCCTTCCCAGCCATGGTGCCCCTCATTGGTCCCTGAGGATCTCTTGCACACCCGCTCAGCGGGGTGGACCCCTTCGAGTAGGATTTCCAAATTTGTCGCAGGGTGCCTTAGAAAGCCCCGAGATAAGAAAGTCTGAGCCTGCCTTATGGCGGAATGCCCCGGCCCCTTCCTATCGGGTAAGGTGGCAGCAACCCCAGAAATTGCTTCAAGAGTGGCCACTTTCCTCCAGAAATATATTAGAGACCTAAAGAAGGGCATTGATAGGTCCTGGAAGTCCTGCCAGGATAGGCTATTAGACATCTGTGGTCCTATTCTAAGATTTTGGAGCTGGTGGAGGAGGCCAAGGCCTCAGGAAACCCCCTTTCCCCAAAGAGGATCTCAGGTTGGGTGCAGCGTGCTGTCGCCTTCTTAGGGAATGCAAATTACCGTCTCTCAACTGATATTTGTCACTCCCTCCTCTTGAAGGATGATCCCAAATTGGGGGTCTGGCCTCCTCCGAGGCAGGCACGGTGGCTCAAGGCAACTCTTCGGGGAGCCATTCATTACAGAGCTGAGCAAGTTCGTAGCCACCACTCACACAGAAGGGGTCCCCTGAAGTGAATAACAGACAGAGAGAACAGGGGAAATCAAAACTATAGTCATAACAACAATACTCTGCCTGTGTCCAAAGTCACAATGTGCTAATAGTCACTGATGCCGTACCACAGGCATGAAAAAACTGGCCTTCCAAAATATGGTACAAAAAACCATTGAGTACCAAAAATATCAAATTTATTAAATAATTTTACACTTTATATAAAAACATAGTGACAATGACACTACAATGATCCAAGCGCATCCTACATAACACACACATTAGTTCAAACAAGCAGACACATACTCACTCATACTCGTACATCCTCCAAAATGAGGGTTCCACATTTACAAAGTATCAAAATATACATATGAATTGGTCCCCCACCTGGTTTGGAGCAATTAATACTTGTAATGTCAACACATATGAAATGAATATGATCAATAACAAGATTAGTACATGAAATAAAAAATCAATTGACGATACAGTTCATGTTTTAAACTTCAGTTTCTTCTCAATGTATTGATAGTTGAAAGCGGGGGAAACCAAGAAACGTCCACAAGATGACAAGAAGAACTCCAGCGCCGACGCGCTTTTCGGTGTGTGACCCAAATGTGGGTCTCACCTTCTTCAGGGCGCAATAATCAGGTGCAAAACGTGGGAGGACGCGCCTGGAATAAATAACCAAAAGGATGGCGACTGAGACATCAACGTTTAAAGCATAAAAAATGGGCTCTGGGCCCAAATCTAATTCTGTAAAATTTTCGCTGAGACCTTGCCGGCATCCCGTAGCACCTCCGTATCGGCCGGAGGAGCTGAACGGGAATCTGAATCCGTTGCTCCTGTTACCTAGGATTACCATTTTGATTAATATGGACTATCAGTCGTGCCTATCCTGGGTTTTAATCTAGAGAGAATTGTGGGCCCGAATGAAGGATATCTGACTTTATGGACTCCACAGTTTTGTGAGTTCGGGTCTCGTTTTGGAGGACTTTGAGCCTACACCCTCCCGGCGTAGGGACTCAGCTGCCCTACAGAATTAGATTTGGGCCCAGAGCCCATTTTCTATGCTTTAAACGTTGATGTCTCAGGCGCCATCCTTTTGGTTATTTATTCCAGGCGCGTCCCCCCACGTTTTGCACCTGATTATTGCGCCCTGAAGAAGGTGAGACCCACATTTGGGTCACACACCGAAACGTGCGTCGGCGTTGGAGTTCTTCTTGTCATCTTGTGGACGTTTCTTGGTTTCCCCCGCTTTCAACTATCAATACATTGAGAAGAAACTGGAGTTTCGCCTTCCTCGAGACGAATGGATCCCTCGACCCCTCGCAGTCCGGGTTTCGGGCCAACCACAGCACCGAGACCGCCCTTATCGCAGCCACCGACGACATCAGAACCCTAACCGACAACGGGGAAACAGCAGCCCTCATCCTCTTGGACCTCTCCGCGGCGTTCGACACCGTCTGCCACCGCACCCTAGTGAAGCGCCTCAGCAACATCGGAATCCGAGAGAAAGCACTGGAATGGATCATCTCGTTCCTCGCCGGAAGAACCCAGAGAGTCCGCCTCCCCCGTTCAGATCCGAGGCCACCGAAGTCATCTGCGGCGTTCCACAAGGATCTTCACTCAGTCCAACCCTCTTCAACGTCTACATGAGCCCCCTCGCAGCCATCGCACGCCAACACAACCTCAACATCATCTCCTACGCCGACGACACCCAGCTGATCCTCTCCCTCACCAACGACCCCACCACCGCCAGAGCCAACCTACACGACGGGATGAGAGACGTCGCCGACTGGATGAGGAACAGCCACCTTAAACTGAACTCAGACAAGACGGAAGTCCTCATCCTGGGCTCATCACCCTCCGCCTGGGACGACTCTTGGTGGCCCCCGGCCCTGGGCACCGCGCCCAAACCAACGGACCACGCACGCAACCTGGGCTTCATCCTGGACTCCTCCCTGTCGATGACCAGACAAGTCAACGCCGTCTCATCTTCGTGCTTCAACACCCTGCGCATGCTCCGCAAGATCTTCAGATGGATCCCCACTGAAACCAGGAAGACCGTCACCCAGGCACTCGTCACCAGCCGACTGGACTATGGGAACACCCTCTACGCCGGAACCACAGCCAAACTTCAAAAAGACTCCAGCGCATCCAGAACGCCTCCGCACGACTCATCCTGGACATCCCCCGACACAGCCACATCACCGGACACCTGAAAGACCTGCACTGGCTCCCCGTCAGCAAGAGAATCACGTTCAGACTCCTCACCCACGCACACAAGGCCCTCCACGACCTGGGCCCCAAGTACCTCAACGACCGCATGACCTTCTACACGCCCACCCGCCAGCTACGATCAACCAGCCACGCCCTCGCCACCATACCACGCATCCGCAAAGCCACCGCCGGAGGAAGATCCTTCTCCTACCTGGCAGCCAAGACCTGGAACTCCCTCCCCACTCACCTTCGGCGAACCCAGGACCATCTCTCCTTCAGGAAGCAGCTCAAGACCTGGCTGTTCGAGCAGTAACTTACCCCCTCCCACAGCGCCTTGAGACCCTCCCGGGTGAGTAGCGCGCTCTATAAATGCCGTGATTGATTGATTGATTGATTGAGTTTAAAACATGAACTGTATCGTCAATTGATTTTTTATTTCATGTACTAATCTCGTTATTGATCATATTCATTTCATATGTGTTGACATTACAAGTATTAATTGCTCCACACCAGGTGGGGGACCAGTTCATATGTATATTTTGATACTTTGTAAATATGGAACCCTCATTTTGGAGGATGTACGAGTATGAGTGAGTATGTGTCTGCTTGTTTGAACGAATGTGTGTGTTATGTAAGATGCGCTTGGATCATTGTAGTGTCATTGTCACTATGTTTTTTATATAAAGTGTAAAATTATTTAATAAATTTGATATTTTTGGTACTCAATGGTTTTTTGTACCATATTTTGGAAGGCCAGTTTTTTCATGCCTGTGGTACGGCATCAGTGACTATTAGCACATTGTGACTTTGGACACAGGCAGAGTATTGTTGTTATGACTATAGTTTCAAGTTCGTAGCCACGTTCACCTCCTTAAATAAGGGGCAGGCCTCCATAAAGAAAATGTTTCATTCCCGAATTTTTGTTGGGGCCGGACGTGGCAGAGGGCGCTTGGCCGGCCGTTTTTACACCCGAGGCCCTAAGAGAGGATTCAAGAAGTCCCAAGACCTGTCTAAGCAAGGAGAGTTCTTCCAGACATGACAGGGTCACTGCGGCCACGGTTCCATAGGAGCCCTCCAGAGGGCAGTTTCCTTATTTCCCCAAATGAAGGTGGGAGGCCGGTTAGAGCGGTTCAAGCACAATTGGGGGCAAATTACTTCAGATACGTGGGTGCTTAAGACCATCAAGGGTTTTCATATAGAATTATACGGAACCGATTCAAGAGTCCCACCCTTGCCTGCTGGTTTTTGCAGAAGATCAGATCAACCTAATAGATCAGGAGGTGGCGGATCTGCTGCAAAACGTGCGATTTCCCTCACGTGCCTCCATCCATGAGGTTTCCTCAGCAACATTTGTTTGATGGACAAGGCAGATGGTGGTCAACGCCCGGTGATAAACCTGAGAGAGTGGCTGGTTTCCCGCCACTTCAAGATGGATGGTATCCATCTTCTGCGCGATCTCCTTTGACCCGACGACTGGATAGTACGTTTAGATTTGGAGGACGCGTACTTGGTGGTCCCCATTTTCCCCCCACACTGCAGTTTCCTTCAGTTCACATGGAGAGACCAAGCCTACAAGTATACAACCCTGCCTTTCGGTCTATCCTTAGCTCCCTGAAGGTTCACCTAGGTTCTCAAGCCGGAGGTGGAAACTTTAAGGGTTCGGGCCTTTGCCTCATAATTTACCGCAACGGTCTCCTTCTTTTGAGTCAATGCCCGTCGCGGCTGACGCAGCAGTTGCAGACAGCGGTCGACCTTCTGCAAAGTGTAGGGTTCGTGATCAACAAACAAAAATCTCTACTAGTGCTGTCCAAACAGACGACCTTCCTCGGTTTTGTCATAGACTCCTTGGCAAGTCGGGAAGATCCGCAGAGAGTTGAAGAGAATGTTGGTCAGACCCACTACATCACTACGGCATGTAGCTAGGGTGGTAGGTCTTCTGTCGTCCTCTATACAGGTAATTGTTCCAGGCCCTCTCCACTACAGAGCCCTGCAACGCCTCAAGGCTTTCCATCTCAGACGGGGGCCTTCAGTACTCAGAACAGGTACCTCTGATAGAAGAGGTGAAGGTGGAAATGAGATGGTGGTTGGTTCACATGGAGGTGTGGAACGGTCGAGCCATATTTGGCTCTGACCCGGACATCGTGATAGAATCAGACGCCAGCAAGTCCAGCTGGGGAGCTCTCTGTGGGGACACCTTTACAGGAGGAAAATGTTCAGGAGACGAGCGGCAGCTCCACATCAGCTGCCTAGAGCTGATGGCTAGGTCGTTTGCCATACAATGTTTTACGAAGGACAGGGTCTCCTGCAGCGTACTTCTCAAGATGGACAATATATCAGCGGTCCGCTATATAAACCATCTTGGGCGTACCAAGTCCAAGGTCTTGGTGGAACTCGCCAAGGAATTTTGGACCTTATGCCTATCTCACTATATTTCGTGACAGCAGAGTACCTCCCAGCAGTGTCCAATGTGATAGCTGATTGGTGCTCCAGGGCATGGTCAGACATGAGTCTGTGGCAACTGCACCGCTTGACTGTCCAGAGGTTGAATGCCCTTTGGGGCCCTTTTTCGGCAGACCTCTTTGCATCATGTCTGGACCATCACCTTCCCAGGTATTTCAGTTGGAAACCAGACCCTCTGGCAACAGCGACGGATGCCTTCCTCCAAAACTGGTTTCTGGAGACAGGCTATGCTTTCCCACCATTCGCCATGATTATGAGAGTCTCAGCCCAGTTCCACAGACAGAAGGCGAAAGTGGTTGTGATCGTGCCCTATTGGAGGTCTCAAGTATGGTTTCCAGTTCTTCTGGAACTTTCCTGGGATTCTCCAATCCTTCTACCCCCCAATCTGAATATCCTGCAGGATCCCCAGGGCAATCGCCACCCATTAATCATTCAAGGGCGCATGCCTCTCATGGCCTGTCGGATTTCCGCCATTGCTGGCCTTTCGCATGAAGCTGAGGGATTACTGGCAGCAGCATGGACTGATGGCACAAACAAACATTACAGACCGGCATGCGCCAGATGGGTTGGTTGGTGTCTTCGAAACAACCAGGATCCCATGCGGGGCCAAGTGGTCTCTATTGTAAACTTCTTGGCCTTCTTAGAGTCACAGTGCTTGGCGTATCGTACTATCAACTCTTATAGGTCAGCAATCTCTGCTGGGCATGTCCCGGTTCAAGGAGGCTTGGTGGGTGAATATCCTTTGGTTTGTAAGCTAATGCGAGGGATTCGTATAACACTTCCTCCGGAACCTAGGTACTCCACCTTATGGGATGTTAACAAGGTTTTACACCTTTTCCGTTTTTGGCAACCGACTAAGTATTTGTTGCGCAAGGAGTTGTCAGCAAAACTCACCATGCTTCTGTGCCTTGTGTCGCGTCAGTGGTGTTTCCGACGTGCAGGCTTTAGATATTTTGGGAAGGGTCTTTACTCCGCACGGGGTCACCTTCCATATCTTCTGCCGTACCAAGTCCAATTCTAAAGTGGTGTCTTATCCTGCTTTTGACAAATCGCCTAAGTTATATGTGGTCCATTGTCTCAATGGACCACATTCTGGTGAGCTCCGTCCACCAGGCGAACGTAAATTATTGATATCTCTCAGGAAGCCTTTCAAAGTGGTTACTCCTCCCACCATAGCTCGTTGGATCCGTTGGGTCATGCAAGAAGCGGGCATTGGCGTCTCGCAATTTGGTGCCCACTCTGTGCGAGGCGCAATGGCTTCTAAAGCTTTCTTCCTTGGGGCTCGCTTTTAAGACATTATCAATGCAGCAGACTGGTATTCAGACTCCATGTTCAAAAGGTTCTATTTTAAGCAAATTGTTGGTAGGGCGTCATTGGTGGTGGATAAGCTTTGAACAAGCCTAATCCTTGCCTCCGGTCCTGATATAGAATGAAAAATGTCCTAGTAATCATGAAGGAAAGTTCCAATTGTTTTAAGGACATGGAGGGGAGGATTATTTCCGCCCAAGGTTCCTGAGATCCTTGTCCCCAGCCTAGAGGGTTATAAAGTATTGGATTCTTTTTCACTGTACATCCACAGTAGTGTGGCCTAAGTATTGCTTTATTTATTCTTTTCCGATGTAAATGTTTTATTTCACTTGTGCATGTTTCTCACAGGTTTTGCATTGACTCAGTTTATTCTGTTACGGTATACGTCTTATCAACGTTGTATTTACTGCATGTTTGGTTCAGTGTGTCTATTGCCTTTAACTTGTTCAAGGCAGGAAGGTTCAGATTCATTCTTCTTGTTCTGGATTCTTTCAGGTTCTGATGGTTCTAAAGCAGAATAACGGAAAATGGTAGAAGAAACCTGTTGCAGTCAAGAAAGAGGAAGCTATCCAGGGGACTCCCACCTTTGTGGACATCCTGGACTGCACATTGGTGGATTGTTGTTGACCTTTACCCTGTACACCATGGGAAAGATAGTTTTTGAGATATTTCGTTGAAAGCTGCTGGAAAGGAAATAAAGAAAGCAGGCATAATCCTCGCCTCTGTGTCCGTAATAGAATTGAAACTTTCCTTCATGATTACTAGGACATTTTTGATTACATGCAGCCCCCCCCCCCTGCCCCAAGTGGACATGCATGATTGTCAATCTAACTAAGATAAAAATACGCAGCTTCAGACTTGTGTAAAGGGCTTTCATCCCAGCAGTATTTCAATAATAAAAGGCATCTTTCTTAGTGACTTTGACTGGTATACTCGGGCCTCAGGGAATATACCTTAACCAGGTAAAAAGATGGATGGTAATTTTCTTATTCGTCATTCTGTCACTTCAGGCTAGCTACCTAACTGCACTTGGTCTTCATTATTTTGAATGTTTTGACATTTGCTGTTGTGAGGGCCATAAGGCCTGCAATGTTATATCAATCTAGCCATGTCATGAAATATGATAGGAGGTGACACTTAGGGCCCGATTCTGATGCGGGTTAGAAAAGCTTCCCGATCGAATCGGTTGGGAAATGGTTTCCGACCCACTCGGATCGGGAAAGTCCAACCGGCAGAGTAGGATGCATCCGGATGTTTCCAGATACGATTTGGTTGAACTCCCATTGACTTCAATGGGAACATTTGTTCCTAACCGCATCAGAATTGGGCCCTCGGTCGGGAAGACACGTTCCCGATCCGATTTGGAAGGAGCAAATGCCGTTAGGAGGCCTTCCTAACCGCATCAGAATCAGGCCATCGGTCGGGAAGCTTTTCCAACCCGCATCAGAATCGGGCCCTTAATGTAACATACCCTGTTCTCTGTATTTTGTGCTACCCTGTGAGATTTTTCCGTGGACTTCCACCCCTGTCAGGTGGACATGCATGATCGTCAATCTCACTAAAATAAAAATACACAGCTTCAGACTTATCTGAAGGGCTTTCACCCCAGCCGTATTTCAATAATAAAAGGCATGTTTCTTGGTGACTTTGACTGGTAGAGGAGTTTGAAGACTTATACAATGATTGTGTATGCCTTTCCTCCTTTTTCACTTCTCTCTACCTCTCCCTTTCAATCAAGTGTGAACATATGTGACCTCTGTTCACTAGAATTTTGTGTCTGGTGACCTTTCCCTGCTGTTTGTTGTCTGTGCTCTCTCTTATTTAGTTTTGCTCTTGCTATACCTCTGCTACATTTTATTTGTCCAGCAATATTTGTTATTTTGTACTTATAAACTGATCTAGATATGTCTGCACCACCAGTGCCTTTTATCCGCTTTTCTCTCATCGGACTGTTATTAAACACTCTTAATGCATCTGTCAGTCTAATTCTAATATCTGGTCACTCTTTTGTCATATGGACTTCCTTTTTTTGTTTCTTATCGTGTTGTTAGGTGTATCGATCTCTTCTTCTGCTGTTATTCATGATATATTTGATAATCAAGTTGTTCTTGTTTGAATTCTTTTTGAATGCTTCTCTCTTTTTATACTTTTATTTTAAACATTTTAGTCCTCTTTTTGTGACCTGGAAGGCTGGACGAGACAAGCGACTACGGGGATGCATTGGTACTTTCTCAGCCATGAATCTGCACTCAGGCCTCAGGGAATATACATTAACCAGGTAAAAAGATGGATGGTAATTTTCTTATTTGGCATTCTGTGACTTCAGGCTAGCTACCTAACTGCACTTGGTCTTCATTATTTTGAATGTTTTGACATTTGCTGTTGTGAGGGCCATAAGGCCTGTAATGTCATATCAATCTAGCCATGTCATGAAATATGATACGAGGAGACACTTAATGTAACATACCCTGTTCTCTGTATTTTGTGCTACTCTGTGAGACTTTTTCGTAGGCTTCCCCCTCTGTCGGAGGTTACGGCCCCTACCATGTGTGGATATCATTGTTTATTTCTGGCGTTCAAAAGTCACAGTTGTTTGCACTCCAAACTGGATAGCCACAGGACTCCCTTTAGGTACTTGATTCTTTCAGGGTAGTTAGGACGAGCAGTCCAGGCTTATTCTTGGAGGTTAAGAGTTTTAGAGTTTCAGAATCAGTATAACATAATAGGTAACACCCCATACCTTAATTGTCTACTCAGTGCTTCACTTTTAAATGAAAGGTTTATTTATTTATTTAGAGTTTTATATAGCGCGAATATGACCCACAAGGGTATTGGAGCACTTTACAAATGAACAGGATGCAAGAGGTAAGCAAAGCAGACAATTGTTTAAAAAAAGGATACATAAAGAAAACAAAAGTTCCTAGCTCCTTTTGGGCCCAAGTTACAGCCCTAGACATTTGTATGACTCTCTCGCACCAGGGGCTAGAATTCGGTTTAACATTGAGCTCAATGCCTACGTTAGCCTATGGGGGATTCTGGTGGTCGGTTTGACAGTGTTCAAACGTTCTTTCGTCGTTTAACTAAAAACAGACTGGTTCAAAATCCAAATGTAATTATGTCGCAGATCTTTCTTTGATAGTGTAATTTTTCCGTTCTAGCCTACTCGTGTTTTGTTAATTTAATGACTTCCTCAGGGCGAGAAATTACACAACAAAATTTCCATTACTCTATTATTCAGTAAGTGACCTCCACTCCATCACCAAAGTGCAATCACCTATTACTAGTGAAGAGCTTTTGCTCAGAGGGACTTGTTACCATGGAACTAGTACAGGTACGAAAGCCTAATGCCTCATCACGTTGCATTAACTGAGTGAACAAAAGGCAGGGATTAGTGAAGCCCTGATGAGGGTGTTGGCTCTTTTTGGCAATACATAAGGCCAAAACATGTTGGCTTAATTGGTTGGATAGATAATACATTGTCTTCATTAAACAGCCACACATGACGAGATTTTAGCCATATCTATGGTACCCAAGTATTAAAAGGGAAACCTGGTCGGTATACCCCAAGATATTTTTAGAAAACAATATGGATCCCTGCTGTTATCCAGCAACATTGAATAGGAACTCCATACTAGTGATTGAATCCACCAAGGTGGTACCTGCCTACCTTGGTGTGGATAGGTCACCAATGTTGAAGCATGTCACAGCAATATATAGGTGAGGTGACCTATCCAGATACCCTTGGAGACCTCTGCAGTATCTCTGAAGGTAATAGAGTGATTTATCCATCCATTGGACCTTAGAGCTTTTGGTATGATATAACATAGAACCTGCTTATACCTCAGTGTTCTGTAGTAAGTGTCACATCAAAATTCTAAATCACATTCATACCGAGTGTAGAATGTGAGGTGGATGCAGGTAACTTGCAGTCAATACAGATAGTGCTGATCGTACCCCTTAGTGTGTTTGAGTGGATCAGGCGTTCTTCGTGATTGTGCATGTGTCAGTAGTATATGTGATAACGGCGTGGATGACTTGCAGTCAAAACAATAAATGCTGTCTACGTCGTCAAGTACATCTTAGATAGATCAGACATTATTGTTTGTGCTTTTAATAATGAAATACATGAGAACGATGTGAGTGGAAGCCATTCGTACTTACCATAACTCAAATAATATCCATAGGGAAAGATTCTAAGCAATCAGGTCAAGTGGCTGAGTCTACCACTTGTCTGCACTGTGTTAAATATTAGCAGTAAGCTTAGAATAGCTATAAAGTCTCCAATCTAAAAGGCATAAATAAGGACATTAGCCAACTCTGTGGCCAAACACAGTTTTAAACCTTAATAATACAAAGCCACTCGTGCTTAGTAATACTGCCAGAGTGGCATCTCTCTGTGTTAAAGCGCTTCCTGTGACTGTGTGTTACTCTAAAGAACCTACCGACTCCTAGTAGAAAACATACTACTTGACTCATTAAAGATTTACTAACATGATCTGGTGAGAATAGTATATGAAACACAAACATGTACTTGACTCACCCTCATTTATGGATATCATCTCGTGATAATTTGTCATTTCCGTCTTGTTAAAAATTTGGGCCTTTCTGCCTGGAACAAATTGTTCATGCCCTCTCGCAATGCAAGTTGAGGTCACCTGGAGATTCGTGTAAACCAGCTATTCTTAACATGGCTAGTAAGGCTATCGCTCTGGTGTTCCAGCAACTTTTTAACTGTTAACTGGACTCAGCAAGAGTACCTCCCTGCAGGAAATGTGCCAAAGAGGCCCCTCTCCTAAAGGAGCTGTCTGCTAACCCATCAGTTTTGGCCATATCCCTGCTTTGCGCAGCATAAAAAATCCTGGAAAAATGAGTCAATGCCCAGCTGTCTTCATATTTGGAAGATCAATCTCTCCTGCATTACACCCAGTCAGGTTTCTGTCAAAGCCAAAGCACAGAAACAGCTGTTCATAGAGACTGGACAAAGGGGAAAGGGCTGTCCTTATTTTACTAGATTTATCTGCGGCTTTTATACAGTCTTACACCCCATTTTACCATTTTACTAAAGTGTCTCACAGCGGTTTGGTATTGGCGGAACAGCTTGGAGATGGTTAAAATCTTTTCTAGAGGGGAGGAAACGAGATCTGTGGCTTGCCCTATGCATGTCATCAGCGAAGAGGCCAGTCTTTAGGGTGCCCCAGGGCTCTTCTCTGTGTCCCATGTTAGTCAACATCTACTTGGCACCCCTGGCCACATTAATAGAATCCCAAAACTGTAAGATCATCTCTTATGCTAGTAAAAACAAAGGTGGGGTGGTTTTGCGCAAGTGTGGTATTGGCGCCTCCTGAGTATGCGTAATTATTTATTCACTCTTTATGCGGTGTAAGAGGTAAGGGAAATACACACCCTGAACCCTCCCACTGGACCGTCTATACGATCCACTATTCAACTGTAACACTTGTCCTATGCACACGCTGATATCATTGACATTAGTGTCTGATTATACATCTCATGTTTTTTATCACATTCATGCAGTAAGTTAACACAGTGAGCTCAATTATTCTTAAATGTTTTTCCAATAATAAGTCAGTTAGGTGTTCTGTTGTTCTTTTATTTCATACGAAATTGCCTAGCCAACACGTGTTTTCGTCGTGGAAGTATCCCAAACGACTTCTTCAGGGCTGACAACAAAGCGGACAAGTTTGTCCCGTTCTCCCCGCCTGCTCACTGCCCGCTGTGTAAAATTATTCCTCAATTTAAAATCGATTTGGTGTTATCCCAAGATTAGCGGTGTGTCTATCGTTAGTTCTATGTTGGAGATCAGTGGCCGAGTCCAGTGTCCCAGCGCACTTCGGTTGAATAATCACTGCCACGGGTGAGTATCTAGCGTGTACGCTCTCATCATTCTGCCGCTTCCTGCTTGTGTTTGATGATCCGGGTCACCGAACACACGCAGGAAGCGGCAGAATGATGAGAAGCGTACACGCTTAGATACTCACCCGTGGCAGTGATTATTTACAACCGAAGTGCATTGGGACACTACGGACTCGGCCACTGATCTCCAACATAGAACTAACGATAGACACACCGCTAATCTTGGGATAACACCAAATCGATTTTAAATTGAGGAATAATTTTACACAGCCGGGACGGAAGTAGAACTGGCGGGGAGAACGGGACAAACTCGTCCGCTTTGTTGTCAGCCCTGAAGAAGTAGTTTGGGATACTTCCCACGACGAAACACGTGTTGGCTGGGCAATTTGGTATGAAATAAAAGAACAACAGAACACCCAACGACTTATTATTGGAAAAACATTTAAGAATAATTGAGCTCACTGTGTTAACTTTACTGCATGAATGTGATAAAAAAACATGAGATGTATAATCAGACACTAATGTCAATGATATCAGCGTGTGCATAGGACAAGTGTTACATCTCTTATGCTGACAACACTTCTGACAGTCGATCCCTCTGCGTCCAATACAGCTGAAGCCTTTAAAGCTTGCCTCTGTGCTACTCTGCATTGGTTGAAAGAGAGACACCTATTCTGTAATGCTGATAAAACGGAGATCCTCCTGTTTGGCCATGTGAGAGAGCAATTATTGCAAATCTGCTGGCCTAAGGACTTAGATCCCCTTCCTGGCCCATCTTCAACAGCTGAGAATCTGGGTGTAAAATAGATGACAAGCTGTTTTTCACCTCAAATCATCTCTGTGGCTGTTAATTTTTTTCCTTACTCAGATCCCTCAGGAAATCTTTGGATCTCTTGCCACTGAAGACACATAAGATAGTGGTTCATGCGCTCTTAACTTTGAGCCTCGACTAGGCCAACAGTTTGTATTTGGGTCTCTCTGACAAACTGGCCAGGAAACACCAATTGGTTCAAAAGGCGGCTGCCCGTCTTATCTTGGACATCCCACAGAGGAGGAACATCTTGCATCCTCTTCGAGAGCTACACTGACTGCCAGTCAAGAAGAGGATTTCTTTAAAAGCCCTCACTCTCCTCCACCAGACATGCAGGGTCCTCAGTACCTGATTAGGAGAACTAGGCATTATCTGCCTTCCAGATCCCTTTGTTTGTCCACAGCTTTGCTGGTCACTATCCTGCGGTTTAGTCGGGCAAGACTGGGTGGCCGGTCTTTCATGTTCTTGGCAGGTGGCAAATGGGACCAATTGCCACTTTCTCTCCAGTCTATTTCCCATGAGCTCTTCTTTCAAAAAGCCCAAAAATGCATCTTTTTTCAGCGGATAAGAACTCTTTTCACTTATCCTTATGCTGTAACTCTAGTGTCAGGACACTCCTCGGAGTAGCCATGCGCTTTATAAATTAATTAATTCATAACAGCACATGAACCACGAACATACAACTTGTTGAATTTGTTTCTGGCTTTATTTTTCTGAATAGTACAACTCAAAGTACGTTACAGGAGCCATAATATGCCACACCCAGGACACAACAATGCTTTTTTCATTACAAACAACCAGGATTTGTATCTACTACTAGATGGTGCTTACACTTTTCAGAAGCGACCTTGCTCATAACCTCATATTGCTATTTAATTATCCAAGAAAGCCCCATCTGATGGATGCCAAATATGCTGGCACCGGAGGGACACTAACACTGAAGGACTCTACTCTGGTGGCCAGTATCACCGAGCACTAGAGCCTTTGTATCATTAAGGTTAAATCTGTGTTTGGTCATAGAGTTGGCTAATGTCCTTATTTATGGCTTTTAGATCTTAGACTTCATAGCCGTACTCGACTTACTGCTAATATTTTAATGCGGTGCGGACTAGCAGACGACTCAGCCACTTGACATGCTTTCTTATACTCTTTGACTACAGGTATAATTTGAGTCCCAGTGAGCCGTGATGGCTTAGACTCACATCGTTATCATGTATTTCATTAATACAAGCACAACAAACAATAACGCCTGATCTATTTAAGATGTACTTGATAACGCGGACAGCATTTATTGCTTTGACCCTGAGTCACTCACACCATTATGATGAATATTATTCACCCGTGCACGATCACGAGTAATGCCTATTCCATTTAGACACACCAAGCTGTATGATCAGCCGCTGCATTGACTGCGTGTCACCCTTATCCATCTCACATTCTCCCCTTGGTATTACTATGATTTAGAATTTCAGTGCGCCACTTCCTACTGAGCATTGAGGTATGAGCCTGTTCCCACCAGTATTAAAATTCTATCTGATCATGGTGGTATTGTGACACAAGAACTAACCAGTTAATGTGGATATCTAGAAGGTACCACAGTGTTAATAACACTATGCAGAGAGACTATTTTAATATTTAGGAGGAAAGCTCATATTTTGGATTGGATCCACATCCTGGATTTAACAAATTCCATAGCAATTATCTCAGTCATGAAATGGAGTCCAATGTGGCTAATAGTGTGACAAATGGACTAAAACTTTGCCTTCTTCTCCTTGATAGACACTGTTGTTAATAACTCTTCACCATCTTTATTATTGTGAATTGACATCTTTGGAAACCAGTTTGGTGATATTAATATATATATTTTCACATGCTGACTTAATACTTAAGCCATGGAACACACTCAACTTTGATACTTTTTAATTGCATCACCAACTCATTGGGGTCGTGACTGGTTATTGCGTCACATGAGAGCCAGAAGATATATACAACATATGTGGATTACCTTGTGATAATATTAATATGTTCTTTACAGACGTTGCACAATTATGTATTGGGATGCACGTGATTTATGTAAACTTTGCTCTGAGGTTTATTGTAGCATGACAACACCCATTTTAACAAGTCCCTCCTAGCATGAGCTCCTCAATTGTAATTGGTGACTACACTTAGGTGATGGAGTGAATTTTACTTACTGAATAATAGAGTAATGGAGACTTTTTGTTGTGTAATTTCTAGCCCGGAGACAGTCATTAAACTTTCAAAACACGTGTTGGCAAGGACAGAATATTTACACTGTCAAAGAACGATCATCTGCAATATAATTACATTTTGACTTTGAATGTTTGACTCACTGGGAGTGCTATGCAGATGATTGCTGTAACAGGCAACATTTTCTTTAGAGGAGGGCTTTGGTGTCCACTTCCACCCTCTTGGAGCATCAGAGTATAAAGGAAAGCAGTACAAACTTTTTAACACATCAGGGAAATGTGTGCCTTCACATACCTAGCCACCATTTCGAATGATAGTATAAATATACTGACTGACAGAATTCAGGTAGAAATACTGGGTGAAAGAACTTTGAGGTACACTGTGAGACCATAGATTTCCCCTTAACAGGCCTGGCATTTAAGAAACAGCCCAAGAGCGTCTTATTGACTAAGGGGGTCAGAATGTATTTCAAGAGATAAACAAGGCACTTTTCTGGACCTCTTTTGTGAAGACTTCTATCAATCAATCACGTATTTGTAGAACGCGGCTTGTCACTCCAGAGGGTATCCAGGTGTTTACTGCTAGTCTCATTCGAACAGCCAGGTCTCGAGTCCCTTCCTGAAGGCGGTCAATGATGGTGAAGTGCAGAGGTGGAGAGGTTTGGCTGCAAGGTGGGAGAAGGAGCGTCCTCCGGTTTGGCTGCGTCGTATGTGTGGTATCTCTGTGAGGGTGAGGTGTGCTGAGCAGAGGCTCCTGTTTGGCTGGTGGAAGTGCAGGCGGTGATTCATGTAGGCGGGTCCTTGGTTATGGAGGGCCTTGTAGGCATGGGTCAGGGTCTTGAAAAGGCACCTATCTCTTCTGGACTGGAAGCCAGTGCAGGTCCTTCAGGTGTTGGGTAATGTGGGATCTCTTGGGCAGGTTGAGGATCAGTCTGGCCACTTTGTTCTGTATCAGCAGTAGTCTCTGTATGAGTTTGGTGGTGGTGCCGGTATAGAGTGTGTTGCCGAAGTCCAGTCGGCTGGTGACAAAGGCCTGTGTTATCGTTTTCCTGGTGTTGGTGGGGAGCTACTTGGAGAGCTTTCAGAGCATGCGGAGTGTGTGGAAGCAGGCTGAGGAGATGGCGTTGACTTACCGTTTCATGGAAAGTTCACTGAAAAGGATGATACCGAGGTTGCGGGCGTGGTCTTTAGGAGTGGGGGTGGGACCGAGGTTTAACGGCCACAGAAAATGTTACATAGGGTCGTGTGCTTGCCAAAGATGAGGACTTCCGTCTTGTTTGTGTTGAGCTTGAGGCAGTTGTCCCTCATCCAGGCTGAGACGTTCTTCATGCAGTTGTGGAAGTTGGTTTTAGTTGAAGTAGGGTCCGCTGAGAGCGATAGGACAGCTGGGTGTCATCAGCGTAGGAAATGTTTATGTTGTGTGATCTTACGATGTCCGCGAGTGGTGTCATGTAGATGTTGAAGAGGGTTAGGCTGATGGATGATCCTTGAGGTATGCCACAAATGTTGTGTTTGGTCTATGATGTGAAAGGGGAGATCCTGACTTTCTGGGTGTGTCCCTTGAGAAAGGATGACATCCATTTGAGGGCGTTGTTCGTGAAGCAAATGTATTGAGGGCGGTTAATGTGTGTGTGGTGGGAGACAGTGTCAAAGGCTGGGAGAGATCGAGCAGGACCAGGCGGCTGATTTTCCTCTGTCCAGTAGGGTGCGAATGTCGTCTGTTGCGGCGATCAGGCTGTCTCGGTGCTGTTGTTGGTTCTGAAGCCTGATTGTGAGGGTTCAAGAAGGTTGTTTCTTTCCAGGTGCTCAGTGAGTTGGAGGTTGATGGCCTTCTCCAGGACTTTGGCAGGGAAGGGGAGTAGCGAGATGGGTCGATAGTTCTGGTGATTGCTGGGATCTGCTCAGGGTTTCTTGAGGAGTGGTCTGACCTCAGCGTATTTCTAGGCGTCAGTAAAGGTGGATGTGGTTAGCGAGGCATTGAGGATGGTAGTGAGTTGTCTGCTGATTTCCTCTTCTGAGGTTGAAAGTCAGTGGGGGCAGGGGTCGGTGGGTGCCAGCCAGACGTGCACATTTTAAACCTCTCTAACCCAGCTGTCTTAGACAAATGGGTTAGAGACAGCATTTGGCTCCAGTGTCCTCGGGAGCGCTGAAGAAGGCTGCGCCCTCCACCCTGGCGCTTCGCTCATGCTGCATGAGAGCAGTGCCAGGATTCGTTACTGCAGTTTCCTGGGTCCCGCGTTGGAGCCTGCCTGCCAAGAGAAGACCAGAGTGAGGAGGAAGTTGCGCCAGGAAGGTAAGTACATTTTTCTTTTCTTCTTGTTTACTTTGAGGCACCAGCAGTGCCTCCATATATATCCTGAGAGGAGGGCGGGGTTGGCTGGGAGGCGGGAGGCAGGCGGCAAAAACAGCGGGAAGGCGCCACAGGAGGGAGCTGCCAACTAAGGCTAAACAGAAATTAAATAACAGTTCAGTTCACATGGGATAACAGAAATAAAGTTAAATTAGAATACTATTCACACAGGCTAACAGAAATACATTTAAAAAAACACTATTCCCACGGGGCTAATCAGCCAGCAACCAAACCGACCGAAGAAGTCAGAATTCCCAGGAGGGGTGCAGCAGACTCGCACCGAAGATTTCTGGGCTACTAGTGCTAGCAAGGTAGCAGAACCACGAAGCTGGGCGGCAACATCAGGGGGAGTGGCACTAGCCCGGGAGTCGAGGGCATAATATCGTCGTCCAAACAGAAGCTTCTGAACTGCAAATTTGAGCTGTTCTTGCTCAACTCAAAGAGCAAAGGATCATCCAGTAACCTTTCTTACCCACAAAACTATTGAGTATTCTGCCAGCATGTGGGCTTAAGACAGTTTGCAACACACATATAGCGAAGTAATCATACAATGAAACTGGAAATCTCACCATTAGAACACTAAGCTCATGTAAAAACTGATAATCAGATACAGCGGATGATAGTAAGAGTTCACAATAGTAACAGAAAGATCTTTGGCTATACACTGTATATAATGTTTGTGCAGTTGCAGTGTTGACAGGTTTTTAAATGCAGAGAATTGTAGAAACGAAGAACCAATATAAAGTGTTAAGGAACTACTAATATATCATGAGGTTGACAAACTGATAACGTTTGCTGGCCTTTCATTTTATGTTGCAGTTAAACCGAGGATCACAATCATTTTGACAAACCTGGTTACTTTGTATAGTTTTTGTACTGATAAAGGTTTGTTGGACCTAAAGGTTTGTAAAGGTTTGCAAACATCGAAACACTCGGAGGAAAGAAGCAAATGCGAATGGTCCCCGCAAATGAAGGGGATTTTTTGGGGGAGTTTGTCAGTGTAGGTTTACAGACACAAGGGAAGTATATGACCTCTATATATTGAGATGGACACAAGGCTAAAAGCCCAAGTTCACCCGGTGTGCACACCAGATCAGAAGATTGTCTCGCTACATCTAGCTCGCTAGCCATCTCTGCGCTGAGCTGCTGCATTCAGCAGCTCCAGGGTACAGCAAATTAAATAAAACGTTGGTGCAGAGGGGTGTGTTCACCAGGCAGAGTCACCACACTTTTGAAAACTCCCCCTATTCTCTCAATAACAGGTTCCACATAGTTCAGACTCCAAACTATGCTCACTGAGCCGTTGGGCAGCTTCGTCTTATATTTCGCAAGCCAAACAGTGGAGCAGATGCCTACTACCATTCATGTTCCGTACCTTCTTTGAGTTAAAGTGTCCAGCTGATCAAGCCAGATCAGTGTTTCCTTCCCCTGAAGGAATTTTGGGAAGGTGTTTTCACCAGAAGGCCTATATAGGTCCATACGTAAAAGCAGGAATCCTTTACGGCTGGTCTGCCAACAAACTAAAGGCTTATTTATGGGGATTTGGCATAGTGCAGCACCTCAAGTCTTTTTACCCTATGCCAAAGTGAAAGGGGAAGAATGCACCGTATTTATGAAATATGGTGCATTCTTGTCCTTTCCCCCTGCGCTGGCTCACAATTTGCTGCCTAGTGCCAACATAGGCACCGTTGCACCTCCGCTGCAGGCAAGATTGTTTTTGTGCAGGAAAGGGGCACCTTCCTGCACAAAACAATCTTGAGAGGCGTGTTCCTCTTTCTATGTGTGCTACAGAATGCAACACACATGGAAAGAGGAAAAAACAAGGAGAAATAAAAATATTTCTCCTTGTTACGCCTGTTCTAGGTAGGCATAAGGTTTTGGCACTGCCCCAGGTTTACATGATTAAGTAAATCTGTAGAAGCGTCAAAATGCATGGGTGTTACGTGGGAAAACCCACCGCAACACCCATGGAATGCCTCCTTGAGGCAGAGTGAGGCAAGGCAGCGACTTGCACTGCTTTGTCTTACTCCATATCTATGAGGCCATGCAAAGCCACGCAGAGTGGCTTTGAGTCGCCTCATAGATGTGATTGAGAGACTTACACCGCTGGACCGTCAAAAAAAGTGACGCTCTGGCGGCGCAAGCCTCTCATATATAAGCCCCTAAGTGCTGTTCCTCCAGACACACTTCTCCACAAAGAAAAAAGAAGGAAGACGTAGTGGAGCATGAGGTTGTCCCTTGTTGGTAGTAATTGTTCCCCATCTTATTAATTACATTAATTTACAATAACTCAGTTGTTCTAATGTTTGTGAAAGGTTACTTCAGTGATGACTGTGCAGTGTATCAAAAACTGCAATCCGCTGCCACTAGCTATGGCTTTTGTAGCAGAGATAAAGAGGATTTCCCCGTTCAGCAGGGGGGACCAGTGGCCGTTCTTCCCATCTTCTGGGCACTTCTAAAGTGTCCCTGAGAAGCATCAGATCTAACGTTTGAGGGTTTCCCCTTCAATTAAGGACCCTAATTTTTCTGGTAAAACCTAAAGAAACAACCAGGTACAGAGAAAAATGGATCTGCCCGATGAAAGATATGGTCTTGATTGGCCTTTCTGCATGCTCTTAACGTGGTATATGTATGGGGCACAGCATCTGGTTTGCTTTCAAGATGGCCCTCAAGGCATTGAAAAGGTTTTGTGGCTAGCCCATCCATATCATGTAGATTTGGTCTCTTACTTTCCTTTAGCATCAATGTTGAGGCACATGATTGTCAAGGAGATCAACTTTGTCACGTTGTCGAAAGACCAGCTCGGCTAAGGGGAACATGGCGGCCGGCTAAGGAGTCGGCTGCGAGCTTGATTCTCTCCAGCACTCGTCTCCGTGAAACCGGACTTTGAAGATAACATGCGTACTCGGGGTACAATTTAAACCTTTCTTGGACAGTGGTATACTGTGGCATACGGCGAAAACTCCCAGAAGAAACTCATACCTGCGCCCATCTCCTTTCACTCGGGGCTGCCCCTTTCCCTCTGCTGCTATTTCTCTAGCGGACGCGGGCGTGGCCGACTGTGCGGCTGCGGTTGGAGGCGCCGCGGGCGTGCAGGCTGGGTTAGGCTTCGATTTCTGCTGTTGCCGGTGGGCTCTGTTTTTGCATCTGGAGACCTCCGTGGCGGTTGGGGGTCTGTCCGGGCGCCATGGCTGCATTTTTGTTTTTCTAAATTATTAAATGTAGCGCTCAGTGCTCGGCGGAGTTTGGCGGTCGCGGGATCCCTCGGAGGCTTGTGTTTAGCGTACCTGGTGTTCCTGGCGTGCCCCAGCCCTCCCTGATTTGCTGCCATCCCTCCGCGGTGCTGAGGACTGTTGATATTTGGGGGATAGCGTATGGTGCTGTCCGCCGCGTATGGGGCCCCATGGTACCTGGCTGCTCTCCAACTTAGTTGGGGCCGAAGGGCAGTAGCACGAATTTCTCTGCAGGGGCAATGTGGTGTGGTTAGTAACTATGCGGAGTCACAGTCGCAATATTCTTGTGCACAACCAACACAAGATTCATTGGACGTGTTGGAGCTTGGCCTGTCCTGGCACATGAGCCCCAAAAGAGTGCCCGTGCCGGGTAAAGAGCCGAAGATGCCTGGCAAACAGAGCTCCAACGCCAAATCATCACAGAGGAGGAAATCAGAGGGGAAGCAGCCTGTAACATCTGCGGAGCTAAGGACACAACAAACTAACAGGTACACATTGAGAAATAAATGTATAGATGTTGACGAAACTCACTTAGGGCAAAAAGTGTCTCCACCAGTTTTCTCCCCCCTGCTACAGCCCCTAGATACCTTACTAGTAGCACCTAGCAAAGACCGTACCCCTAAACAAACTCGTAAAAAAAAGCAAGACGCCAATATGTCTGCGCCAGTAGGGGTGGGGGGGGGCAAACTTAAAATAACCCCTTCATTAAGATCCTTTATCAAGGTCAGTGGGAGCGTTAATTTACCGACCACCGTCACGAGGATGTCAGACCCCCCAGGTGTTACCAACACTATGAATCAACAAACGGTTGGAGAACTACAGCAAATGTCCAGTCTATCCTTGGCTAATAGGTTTCATGCCCTGGAGGTGGATGCCTTACCTCTTGAAACTTCACCCGTCAGCCAGAATGAAAATGAACCTATACCATCTGTACCATTTGTGCCTTTAGTGGTAGAGGGGGCAACTGCACTACCCCCGAGGCAGGAGAATATTGAGGGACTGTTGCAAACATTATCGGAGGAAATTAAAAATAGATTCGCCATGTCAGAAGCGAATCAAGTTAAAATTTGTGATGCCTGTGAGAACCTCGAGAAGAAGCTCACAGACTTGACGGATAGGATCAAAAATCTTGAAACCTCCTCAGAGGATATGAGAAGGGAAGTTACTGACAATCGTAAGGAGATTCAGCATTGTAAGGAAAAGGAAAAAGCCCTCCAAGAAAAAATTGAAACCTTAGAGAATAACTCAAGAAGAAATAATCTAAGCCTCCTTACCGTCCCGGAGGGGAAAGAGGGTGAGGACTTGAAAGGGTTTTTTATAAGTCTGATCCAAGAAATAATACCAGAAGCCAGGGAATTAGATCTTCTCCATGATATCCAACGAATTCACAGGGATCCCTTTAGGCGAAATCCTAACAGAGATAGACCTAGGAAAATACTAATTAATTTTAATACCTACTCTATTAAGGAAAAAATACTCTCAGATGCATTAAAAGTAGGATCATACACTAGAGACGGATGGTCATTCCGTATTCGTTCGGATCTATCAAAGGAAACCCAATCACGTCAGTGGGAGCTGGGCAGGCATATACAGGAGCTTAAATCTCTAGGGGCCACCACGCAAATTAAGTTTCCTGCCAAATTAAAATAATGTGGAATAATAAAATGTACACTTTTAGAGACCCAGAGGAAGTGGAAAGCTTCATCAAGCAGATAAAATCCTAAACTCTTAAATAGGTTAAGTCCACACACACACACACAAGGTATAAGGCTGGAGAGATGAAGGCCGCTGGGCAGCTTCTATGCCCACGTTGGTCAAAGGGAGGGTTTCCCTGGGAGGGAGGGTGGGGAGTTATGAGAATGGGGTAAGAATGCACTGTATATATTTTGTAATTAGCACACGGGGATGGGAGCATTGGGAAAAAACACCACCAAAACAAAAGTCCTCATATGCGAAAATCCTTCAGACAACAGGAAAACACGGGAAGCACGCTGCCGTTAGAACATGGTTAACCTAGATAACAATCACACTTTGAGGATACTCAGCTGGAATATAAATGAGTTGAGAGTAGCAGATAGACGAAGGCGAATTTTGCAATTTCTTAAACAATCTAAGAGTGACATTATAATGCTGCAAGAAACTCACCTGCAACAAAAAGAATGGGAGTCAATACTTAAAGGGCGTAAGTGGATACACCAGTTTGCATGTACTAATCAGAACTGTAACATTAAAGGGGTCGCTGTCTTGTTTAAGAACTCAGCTCATGCAAAAATAATAAAAGTAGTCTCAGATCCTAAAGGAAGGTGGGTCATTGTGACAGTGAGGATTCACAGGAAAAACTATTCCATGGTAAGCTATTATGGCCCGAATATAGATGACCCGTCACCACTTTATGACCTGTTTCAACAAACATTGAATGATGACCACCCTACTATAATGGCGGGGGATTTGAACACTCTGTTGGATCTCGAATTAGATAAATCCACCCCTAGGCCGACAGTTAATGCTCCAAAAATGCAAGCTTTTATACAGAACATTATGAAGAATTTGGGACTAATAGATCCCTGGAGGCTGAGAGCTGGCAGAAAGAAAGAATTCACACATCAAAATAAAAAATATGGTCATGCATCCCGTATAGACTATTATCTCATTGACTCAAGATTAAGTAATAAGGTTAAAGCAGTTTTTCACCACCCTGCCCACTTATCCGACCACTCAGCAGTCAGCTTAGAGATATCTATAGAACAAAGGGTGCCTGAACTCAGGTGGACTATGGACAGGTCCCTCCTAGGAGAATTGGAAATACAAAAAAAATTTAAACAAGACACGCTAGATTATTTTGAACTGAATGCCGGTTCTTCTTCATTACGGGTTATGTGGGATGCATATAAAGCCTACACTAGAGGGAGAATAATTAGCTATGCCGCACATAGGAAGAAAGAAAACGACAAAAAAATTGAGATGATAGAGAAGAAAATAATCTCCTGGCAAGAAGATCTTTATGTCGCAGGTGACTCAGCAGCAGTGAATAAGATACAAGCACAAATTGATGAGGGGAAGAAAGAGCTAGTGGAACACTTGGAAGGTATAGTAAAGAAAAAATGGTTTGCTAGCAAGTTGGCGCACTACGAGTATGGTGAGGGGTGTGGGAGGTTATTGGCATGGAAAACTAGGGGAGACTTAGTTAGGAATTCAATAAAAGAGATAATCTTGGAGGGGTCAGATGCAAGTTGTACTGATGATAAAGACATTGGGACTGCTTTTACCGACTTCTTTCAAAATCTATATAAGAAAGAGATCTCATTGTCGAATGAACAGTTATCTACCTGGCTTTTAGGTGACCCTTTACCAAAACTTCCACCAGACAAGGAATCTGTACTTAATAACCCATTTACATCTGAAGAGGTATTTTTAGCAATAAAAAAACTTGAAAAATGGGAAAGCGCCCGGACCTGATGGAATTCCTAGCGAACTCTATACGGTTTTGGCAGAGGAAATCACTCCCTCATTAACCTCATTACTCAACTCAGTTTACATAAACAATGAAGACGACACTGAATCCTGGAATGCTGCCACAATAACCCTTCTATTGAAACCCCACAAAAATCCCAAAAAATGTGAGTCCTATCGCCCAATATCTTTACTCAACAACGACTATAAAATATTCACGAGTATATTGGCAAAAAGGCTAGATAAAGTATTGGGAGATCTAATTGGAACTTCTCAAAAAGGGTTTATGAAAAATAGACAGCTAAGTGATCTTACACACGACCTGGTGTGCGCTATAGATTTGGCCACAGACAGAAATCTTCCACTAGCTGTCTTGACCGTCGACGCCGCCAAGGCATTTGACAGGGTTAGCTGGCCCTTCCTCTACACTGTTTTGTTCCATAATGGATTAGGGAGAAATTTCGTGAGTGCAATAAAAAACATCTATACATGCCCTTTCACAAGGATCTTAATTAACGGCTCACTTACTCAGCAATTAATAGGTAGAGGCACACGGCAAGGCTGTCCCCTATCACCCTTACTGTTTAACCTGTATATTGAGCCCTTAGCAAGGAGGATTAGGAAAGAACAGCAGATTCAGCCTTTCCAACACCAAGGTTGGGTTAAGAAAGAGGCACTCTATGCCGATGACCTAATAATATATACGCAAAATCCTACAGAATCATTTCCAATTATAATGTGCTTATTAAAAGATTTTGGTAAGGTAGCTGGATACCAGGTAAACGTAGAAAAACTGAGATATTGGCTTGGAACACACAACTTGATCCTACCCTTAGAAAAAACGTGAAAAAAGAGATAAGATACTTAGGAGTTCAGGTAGTTAAATCTTTGGAAGAAATGGCACAGATAAATCTTCTAAAACTCATGAAAGAAACCAAAAGGCTCTTGCAAACGTGGTCTACCTTACCCTTATCGATCGGCAGGGTTAACCTGATAAAAATGATGATCCTGCCAAAGTTCACCTTTATATTTAATGCCTTACCACTACATTTCGAGTTAAAATGGTTTAAGAAACTACAAGGTGATCTGACGAACTTTATTTGGGCCAATAAGAACCCAAGAATTGCTTGGAAAAAGCTTCGCAAAAAAAAGATAGATGGAGGGCTTGCTTTACCAGATTTCTTGCTATATTGCTGGGCTTTTCAGTTAAAAAACTTTAGAGCATTACTAACTAAACGTGTCCAGCTACTTCGACCTTGCTACGGAGCACTAGTTAGTGATATAGCAGAACAAGGCAGCTACTTCTTGTTTAAATATGGGCATCCCAAATTCTTCAAGAAAATTAGTTTGAAGGTCTTGAGCGCGGCATGCAGACTCTGGATTCAGGTCAGGAGAATATCGAATTTATCTTATTATAGTCAGTTGGCCCCAATTTGGAAATCGCCCGGGACCCCTTTATGTCTACAAGACTCTTTAGCTATACCACTTATGGATGCCGAAATTGAAAAATGGGGCCAACTAATGGACGAGCAGAATCAAATTTCATGGGAGTATCTATCAGAGAAAACTAACAATTTATTGTCTAGATTCAAATATCTGCAACTAACAAGCTTGGTCCAAAGTCAATCATCTGTTGGAGCCTGGAATGAGTGGGAAACAGCTCTATACGGCAACCCTGTACAGAAAAAAGAAACTGCTAAATGGTACTGGATGTTAGTCCAAGAGGAAGATTCCCATAATATGCCACTGGAGGAAAAATGGAAAGCGGCCCTTCCAGACGTCGACTTAACAACTCCTTGGCAAGTATCTATGAATATACTCTGTTCATTTGTCAAATATGCTCCATTAAGGAAGAACCATTTATTTACTTTGCATAGGGTTTACTGGTCCCCAAAGAAGCTGTCCAGAATAGGAGGGGAAATAAGATGCTGCCCGAAATATGGACTCCAAAAAGCAGATGACGTGCATATGTTTTGGCAATGTCCCGGAGTGAATGCTTATTGGCTAGATGTGGGTAAGATATTAACAGATATTCTGAAAAAGAACATAGAGGTAAGCTTATCTCTGATTATTTTTGGGATCTTAGATAATCTTGGCTTTATTGGGAAGAACAGGAAATCGCTTAAGCAGCTGTTATTAATTTTGATCATCATTGCTCGCAGGGAAATATGTATTAATTCGATTTCTAGTAGTCCACCGTCTTGTGTAGCTTGGTTAATGACTTCCAGACGACTTGGCAGGTTAGATTGTATAAATGCTTCTGAGAAGAGAGCCAGCATATGGGAACCGCTTGTTAGTCATGATTCAAACTCAGTCAGGCAATAGAGGATTAAAACGGTCCAAGGATTAAGACATCCTAATCCAAAGGGAGGTATGCGGGGGAATCCTCGCCACCTCGAGATAAAGGTTGAAAGTAGGTGTATCTGGGCCAGGGAACATCCGGTAGGATGCGAGTGTATATTCTGTTCTCTAAACCCTGAACGCACCGTAACAAACACCTTTTTTGGATTGTCGCATATGAGGACCAAAACAAAAAAAAACAACAAAAAAAAAACTTTGTCACGTTGCCTTTCACCATCAAGGTAAGTAACAATTACGCAATAGTTAGCGAAGTGATAAACATTAGGGCGCCTTGCTCTTTCAAGGTGTATTGCTTTGTAGGAAACCACCTTTCTGTACAGTGTACTAAAATGAAGTACACTATGTAGAGAGTGTGAGAGATCCCCAAAAGGCAGGTAGAGGCAAAAGTAGATAATACTAACTCTCTTTTTGTGGCAGTGTGGGCGAGCAGTTAGGCTTATCCGAGAGTAGTGTCAAGCATTTGTTGTACTCACAGAGGCAATAAATGAGATTCACACTCAAGAATAAATCTGAGACCAATTTGTAAAAATAACATCGTTTTTATATAATTTTTTAAACCATAAACAGTTCTAAAGTGAGTATTTTTTACGATTTTTCAAAGTTTGGAAAATATATTGTTTCTATGCACAATTACTCACCATAGGAAACAACGGGGAAAAAGCAGATAACTGCATAGAAATTCAGGCAATGCTTTCACGAAGTTCACCTTCTCGGCTTAGGTTGATATCCAGCAAGAGAGTTTGGGGGCGTCCCGGACCGACCGGAAGCAGAAGTGGTGAGGTCTTGGAAGTTGGTTGTGCAAAGACAAAGGGGGCTATTTGAAAAAGCACAGGACAGAGGGACTTACAGGTACGTCTGGTGGGTTTCCTTAGAGGGAGGAGGTCAGAGGGGCCTGGGAACCATGGGAGCAGGGCTGGTTGGTCGGTGCTGGGGCCGGTTGGGCTGGGGGCAGAGCAAACAGGTAAGCTGGGTATCGTGCTTTTTAGGTCAGGAGCAGGCAACTTGGAGAGGCGATCTCGGGACAGCTGGGCCACTCAAGAAGTGGGTCTCAGGTGTCTCAACGTCCCTCGATGGGTGCTTGCTTCTGGTGTTTCAGGAGACCGGTGTGGACTCTTCTTCTTGGTTTTTACCAAGTATTGGTACGCCGCGGCTCCAGTAGGCCCTGGTGCTTCCAAACTTGGTGGGGAGGCAGATCTGACCCTCCGCAGCTGTTGTACCTCTTATTGCTTTAGTGCTGCATTGAGGTCGTCAGGGAGCAGCAAGTCGACAAACCGGACTTCACAGGATCAGTGCCTGCAGTGTGCAGGGGAGGGATACCTTCACTCCAAGGGAGCTTCACAGCGATTTCTTGAAGGCTGGAGGTTCTTGGAGTCCTTCAAGGTTTCAGGATGACACAGCAGCAGCTATTGTCGAGCCCTTGGAGCAGGAGGCAGTGTTTGGCTCCCTTTTCTTCCGCAGCAGGGCTTTAGTTCTTGAGCAGCGGGTCTTCTTTGTCCTGGTCTTCTCTTGTCCGTCGAATCTGAGGTTCAGGTCTCGAGGTGCCACCTAAATACTAAACTTAGGGGCCGTACAAGGTGAGACAGGTAGTATCCAATGGACTACTTACCTTTAGGGTATCTACATCCTCTAGTGACCACTTCCTGTGGGAAAAGGCACTACCCTAGACCTGATTGGAGGTTTCTCCACCATTCCAAGATGGTGGAATTTCAGGAGAGGGGTTAACATCTTCTGCCCCGACCTAGGGGTGGTATAGGCTAAGTGGGGACCTTCCCCCTCATCTAACTAATTTTCCCGCCAAAAGTGGAGCAGGAAAGGGGGCTTGGCCTCCCTAACTATCTGGAGTTTCCCGGGTTGGATTTCAAAGGCAGCATTGCCTTTGAAGCTTCCCGCCCATGAAGGCCATCCTGTCCTGGAGGAGGTGTGAAGCACCTCCGCCAAGAGAAAGCTTTGTCTCTGTCTTCTGAGAGCACTGGTTCTCACCCCATGAGGTCAGAAACATGTCTGGTAGTGGCAGGCTGGCGAAAACAAGTCAGGAACCACACCAGTGCTTGGTAGGTTTTCAGAGGACCCTCAAAAAGGGTCGCCTGTGTGAATTTATTAATAAATCCATCACTGACATCAGTGAGGATTTTTTAATACAAGATGTTTGGTACAAAGCGTCTCAGAAATCAGTGAAGCCATAATGGAGCTAGGAAACTCGTGTAGACAAGCATCCAGCCTATGTACCCTTTATGGCTTCCATGTGCACTTACAACATCCCAGAATGGACTGGACATTGTAGGGGCATATCTGCTCATACAGATATGCCCACACATAGGATATAGTACACCCTGCCTTGGAGCTAAAGGCCTGCAGTAGTGATGACTTACCTATATCACATGCATTGTATAGAAGGCATGGCACACAGGGCTGTGTCCAAAACAAAAATTGTAGCAAGAGGCACACACCTGTTTTGTCTGTATATATCAGCGTTTACACTATTCAAACTGTCTGCGTGCTGTACCATGTCAGGAAGCTGCCTGTCTCCTGTTCAGTGTGGATGAAATATGTATCAAGTAAGTGTGTACCTGAATCCTAGTGGGCACAGCGAAATGTATTTAACTTACACATTAGACTTAAGTTCACAAAACATTTATTCACTATTACTTCATTAATTGTTTATCACAAACACACTTATTGTTTGTTGTATCATTATTGTACTTTCCATAAGTATACCAACAAAGATTACATTGTAATAGAAAAGTTCATCAATTGATGAACTGTTGTCCAAGTTTCTCTTGAGTCTGTGAATTCCATTATGTAGTTATGTTGCCCTATGCATTTCGGGATACAAACATCCCTTCCTTATGGGCCTGTATAGACAAAAAACATAAATGAATATTTCTATCAAAACCAAAACTTTATCTCCAAGATTGGTCAGTAGCTTACTTTAGTGGATAACATATATAATTCCCCTATCTGAGGCTTTTGTTCGTTTCACCCATGTGAACATGCTGATAGATGATGTGTCCATTTATATTCACATGCATATATTATATGTGCAACCAGACTTCCACTATCACCTAACATTTATGTGCAACCAACTAGCACCAATACCCAGCTAAACACAACTCTCAAGCGCATGCCAACGCGCTCTGGTACTCACTAGATCATGGAATTTTCAAATCTTTTCACCTGGGAAACAATCACCCGATCTATCTGGAAAATGAACATAATCATTAACTGGTGCATACAATACCCAAATTCATGAATGCGAGGACTGTCATCAATAGCATCTCAACATACCGTCCTTGGTAAAGCCGAACTCGAGGACCTCGAAATGAATCTGCCTTTGTTCAAAATGACCTGTCCTTAAAAAACAAACAAGACTGTCTTAATTCATCCGACTTCACGTATAACACCAAACTACGTACCATTTATCCATTATGCGTTAGTTCTCTCTTGTCATCAATAGATTCACCTTCAGTCTACCACCATTCCCAACTTTACCAACTTTGTCGCTCTACCGATGGTACCCTGCAGGTCTTATTTGAACTTAATGGCGTCTCGTGTGCCGGCACCAACCTGGCGTCTTCCACGTGTAGAAATTAGCAATAGACTACACATCCTTGCCCAATAGTCTGAATACGATAGCGGCCATATTGGAACTATAAAACCGATTTTCTCTACTCATAACGAAGTTATGTTAATTAACAGCTTCATTTTGCATTCATATGCGATGCAGTAGAATGACATCTAATGAGCGTATGTGGCAAACAGTAGTGAAAAGCGAACCAAAACTCATGCGTTTTCTTTTGTGCAATGTTAGTACTGCTTCACTGTGTCATAGGAACAACTTCATAATTACTATAAGATTTTTTTCCTATTCAATATTTCAACATTGTTATCTTGAGGATGCTAGACTGAATCAATTACACAAACAAACATAAATACATCTCAGATTAAATATTCATTGCTTTGACATTGTCTTACATTTTTAGCTAAAGTTCCCCACATGTAACCAGATACAAATCATGTGTGTGAGGTGTTGTTAATGTCAGTTTGTGTCATGTAGGTGGCCTGTGTATTTAGAGAAAGCAACTCATGTCTAATTTATCATTTAGACTGAAGTGACTCATAGTATTAAAATTCCTTATTTATTGTGCTTCCCTCTGTAATAGTAGTTTGCCAGGATCCACTCCGTCTCTAGCTGTTACTTTTTCTAAAATTAGAAACCGAAGCTGAGCAAGGTTGTGTCTTTTTTTAAGCCAATGGTCTACTAGATTTGAATTGATTTTTTTGTTGTTGCGGATCATGCTCTTATGTTCTGTTATCCAAATTTTTACTTTTCTTTCAGTTTTGCCAATATATAATAAATCGCACAGACATTTTATGCAGTAAATTACGTTTGATGTATTGCAATTTGTTTAAGAGCTACTGGTTTTCCGGTTTTAGGATGCATCACGATGTTACCTGGAACTACATTGTTGCAATGAATACAGTTAGAAAAACATTTCATGCCCTCCTCCATTTTGGGTTCTGAATGACTTTTGTGTGACGATAACTCTTTGATGTTTCTGGTTCTGCTATAAGGGAACAAAGGTCTATTTTTGAATATTTTGTTAAAGTCTGGTTCTGATTGCAGTAATTACCAGTGATTCAAAATCATTTTTTTGATGCATTTGGACTTAGTTGAGAATTTGGATATGTACACCATTTATTCTTTGTTCGGTTTAAGTTGTTTAATAATTCCTGGCGTTCACATTGTTTAATGCGCGCTTCTGATTGCTCAATTATGGAGATAGAGTAACCCCGGTTTAAATATCTTTGTCGTATTTTTTTCAATGCTGAATCACAAGTATCTGTATTTGATGCAATTCTTTTCACCCTCATCATTTGGGAATATGGTAGATTCTCCAGTAATTTAGGCGGATGAAAACTCTGGAAAAGTAATGCATTATTCCGAGCTGTAGGTTTTGTGTAAGTTAAATACATTTCGCTGTGCGCACTAGGATTTAGGTACACATTTACTTGATACATATTCCATTTTACACTGAACGGTAGACAAGCATCTCCCTGACCTGGTACAGCACGCAAACAGTTTGAATAGTGTAAACGCTGATCTATACAGTTAAAACAGGTGTGCTCGACTTGCAACAATTTGTTTGGGATACTTAATTTGTTTTGCTTACTGTTGCTGACAGCACCCACACCTTTAAACATGTCATTTGAAACTATTGCCAACATTACTGATAATTGTGCTGAAATCAAAGGTTACACATCTGAACAAGCTTCTGAAATGTAAGCCTTGATTCAGGAAACCAAGACTTTTAATGTCCAAGACGGATCACTAGCACAACAATTTGAATATGTAAAATCATGGCGTTCATATGTACAGGATTCAACAGATGTTTTGGGTACAGCTGTAAAAGTTACCCATAGAGAACATGGAACAATTATTATTGTGTACTATTGTTGTTACATCGTTATACACGTCCACTCCTCTTCTCGAAGAACTAGAAGCAGTTGAATGGGCATTACTTCATCAACCTCCGGTCAAAGCCAACAAAGTGTTTCTGTTAAAGCTTTTGCAATTTTGTTTACAACATAGTTATTTTCAATGGCATGATGATTTTTTTCTACAAATCAGTGGCACTTTCATGGGTTTTGGGAGGGCACCTGTGTACGCAAATATTTTCATGGCCAAATTTGAACAGGATTATATTTTCTCTATCCCTGAGTGGAGTGACCATTTGGTATTTTATTGCAGCTATATAGATGACATTTTTTTAATCTGGCGTCACACTGAAGACCTGATCAAGAATATATTGCTTTTAAATACCAGAAATGGTGTACATATCCAAATTCTCAACAAAGTTGAAATGCATCAATAAAATAATCTTGTATCGTTGGGAATCACTGCAATCAGAACCAGACTTTAACGAAATATTCAAAAATAGACCTTTGTTCGCTTATAGCAGAACCAGAAACATCAAAGAGCTATTGTCACACAAAAGTAATTCAGAACCCAAAAAGGAGGAGGGCATGCAAAAATGTTATAACTGTATTCATTGCAACAATGTAATTCCAGGTAACACTGTGATGCATCCTCGAATTGGAAAACTGGTAGCTCTTAAACACTCAACGAATTGCAATTCATCAAACGTAATTTACTGCATAAAATGTCTGTGCGGTTTATTATATATTGGCAAAACTGAAAGAAAAGTAAAAATTCGGATAACAGAACATAGGAGCATGATCCGCAACAAAAACATCAATTCAAATCTAGTAGACCAGTGGCTCAAAGAAAGACACAACATTGCTCAGCTTCGGTTTCTAATTTTAGAAAAAGTAACCGCTAGAGATGGAGTGGATCCTGGCAAACTACTATTACAGAGGAAAGCACAATGGATAAGGAGTTTTAATACTATGAGTCCCTTCAGGCTCAATGATAAATTGGACATGAGTTGCTTTCTCTAAATACACAGGCCACCTTCATGACACAAACTGACATTAACAACACCTCACACACATGATTTGAATCTGGTTTGATGTGGGGAACTTTAGCTAAAAATGAAAGACAATGTCATATCAATGAATATTTAATCTGAGATGTATTTACATGTTTGTTTATGTAATTGATTCAGTCTAGCATCCTTATAACAATGTTGAAATATTGACCAGGAAAAAAATCTTATAGTAATTATGAAGTTGTTCCTATGACACAGTGAAGCAGTACTAACATTGCACAAAAGAAAATGCATGAGCTTCGGTTGGCTTTCCACTACTGTTTGTCACATATGCGCATTAGATGTCATTCTACCACATCACATGCAAACGCGAGCTGAAGCTGTTAATTAACATGACTTCGTTATGAGTAGAGAAAGTCGGTTTTATAGTTCCAATATGGCCTCTATCGTATTCAGACTATTGGGCGTAGATGTGCAGTCTGTTGCTAATTTCTACACGCAGAAGACTCTCGGTTGGTGCCGGCACACGAGACATGCCGTAGAATTCAAATAAGACCTGCAGAGTACCGTCGGTAGACTGACAAAGTTGGTAACGTGTGAAACGGTGGTAGACTGATGGTGAATCTTTTGATGACGGGTTAGAGAGAATTAATGCATAATGGATAAATGGTGCGGAGTTTTGTGTCATATGTGAAGTCGGTGGATTAAGACAGTCTCGTTTGTTTTTTAAGGACCGGTTCTTTCTGAACAAAGGCAAATTCATTTTGAGGTCCTCGAGTTCGGCTTTACCAAGGAAGTTATGCTGAGATACTATTGATAACTGTCCTTGCATTCGTGAATTTAGGTATTGTATGCAGCAGTTAATGAGTATGTTAATTTTCCAGATAGATCGGGTGATTGTTTCCCCGGGGAAAACATTAGAAAAATTCCATTATCTAGTGAGTACCAGAGCGCGTTGGCATGCGCTTGAGTGTTGTGTTGAGCTGGGTATTGGTGCTAGTTGCAAATAAATGTTAGGTGATAGTGGAAGTCCGGTTGCACATATAATATATGCATGTGAATATAAATGGGCACATCATCCATCGGGATGTTTACATGGGTGAAACTAACAAAAGCCTCAGATAGGGGAATTATATATGTTATCCACTGAAGAAAGCTACTGACCAATCTTGGAGATAAAGGTTTGGTTTTGATAGAAATTTTCATTTATGTTTTTTGTATATACAGGTCCCTGAGGAAGGGATGTTTGTATCCCGAAATGCATAGGGCAACATAGCTATGTAATGGAATTCACAGACTCCAGAGAAACTTGGACAACAGTTCATGTTATGATGATTTTTTTTTATTTCAATGTAATCTTTGTTGGAATACTTATAGAAAATACAATAATGATACAGCAAACAATAAGTGTGTTTGTGATAAACAATTAATGAAGTAATAGTGAATAAATGTTTTGTGAACTTAAGTCTAATGTGTAAGTTAAATACATTTCGCTGTGCGCACTATGATTTAGGTACACATTAATTTGATACATATCACATTAACACAGAGCTGTGTGCCTGTCGACTCTTCGTATTTCTCTGCACCGAGACAACCAGCCTGCAATGGCAGAATGCATAGCCTTGGTGAGGGGTCCTCGCAGTGGCACAACCAGTGCTGCAGCTCCAGAGGACCCTCCTCAGTAGCCATTCCCTGGATGCCAGGGGTACCATTTATTAGGGACTTACAGGGGCTACTGAAGGTGGGCCAATCGTGGTACAGTTTTGGGGAAACAGATCCTGGTTAGCAGGGGCCCAGTGCATTTACAGTTTGAAATTAGATCAGACATCAGGCAAAAAATGGGGGCTAACCATGTCAAAAGAGGCACTTTCCTACATGTTTCCAGGGCATATTCCATCTTCTGTTTTAGTATTGAATGTCGCATCTTTTTTTGCCTGTGCCAAAAACACAATGAACCTGATTTAGAGTTTGGCGGACAGGGTTACTCTGTCACAAACATAATGGATATCCCGTCCGCCGTATTGAAAGTCCAATATATCCTATGGCACTTGTAATACGGTTGACGAGATATCCGTCACCTTTGTGACGGAGTAGCCCGTCTGCCAAACTCTAAATCAGGCCTTATATTCTTGTTTCACTATGGAGAATATAGGCATCAGAAGATTCATTGTCACAGGTGTCATCTTCTAACTAGTCAAGAAAATATCTACCCTTCCTTATCAAATTCCTTAGAGGAAAAGAACAAAGACAATAATTGTACCCGATCATCTTTGTCATCGTCCAAGACAGATCCTTCAACTTCTGTCACAGTACCCCAAGCTGTTCCTGTGGTTGTCCCTCAAGTACCTCTACAGACGATACCCCAGGTGTCTATATTTTTTGTGTGGTGATAGTTCCAGGAGCTCTTCAACTTCTTTTCCAAAAAGGCTTTGCTTGCATTCTCTTAACATAGAGGAATCTAGAATAATGCACTGATCTGGAGCTCCTAGGTGAAAAGGATTGCAGGTTGCTTTCCAGGACAGATTCTTAAAAGTTATAGAGTCTACTTCAGACATGTTATAAGAAAAATATTGTCCAACATCTTAGCCTATGTTTCCATCTAGAATCTGAGCACCTAATGATATCCGGACATTATATGGTATAGCGGTATTGGTGAGAATAGCAACCGCAAAACTTAGAATACCATTTGAAACACTTTGGACTAACTCAGTGGTTAGCTTAGAAACTCTTTGACATGGCTGTGGTCTACTGTGTTTAGCTGAATCTATGGGAAATTATAGGTCAGGGAATGCTGCGTTTTGTGTGTGTGTGTGTGTTTTATTAGTGGGGGGGGCAATTTTGTACTAGATACCTGTTCCAACCATGGACAAATACAGGTCCTGTCTCTTCAGGACCTGCTATCTCTGCAGACCCCACTCAACAACCTTTTGTATGGGGATACCAGAAGGGATGGGAAAAGTGAAGACACTGGAGTGTGGCACAGTACTGTGAGAGAAAACAACCAACCATTAGTACCATCAATGGTATTTAATCTGCCTACCAACTTTGAGACCAGTAGCATTAAGGCAACTGTATATTGGGACAATACACATGCAGACAATTTAGTGCTTGTTCACACCCTCAAAAAAGATCATAATCTAAAATGAAGGATCTAAAATCGCAGTTTCCCAGCATACGATGTACAATTTTTGAATTGTAATGTTAACACTTTGTTGCTCATGTATAAAAATATACATCTGGAAAAAAGTCTAAAAAGAAAAGGTGTACTACAATATAGGGAGAGAATTAGATGCATATCATAGGCAAATGAGTTAAAATGGAAAATGGTGGCGCAAATTATGCCTAGCCCTCTGTGTATTGACTCAGCAACTGTACTTGCCCTGGACAAATACAGATGGACAGTTTACATTCAGTACTTCTAGGCGTCAATAATTACAAATAATGGTCCCATTTAACAACATCTTAGCCATTTAATATCTCTTAACCAGCCATATATGTACTCCACCAATGTTATATGGACACATGTTGAAACCTTGTATGCACTTGCCAGTTTCCCTATCCCTCATTTTGGTAGATACTTGCAATTTTGTTATTCCAAATTGCAGAATACAATTGTAATTATGTTAATGTACCTCTGTATTGTGGTTTTTAAAAATACAGTTTGATGTTGTGCATTACTACAATTAATGATTTTCATGTCCATATACTATGCACAGTATGTTCAGTAAAGCCGGCACCTTGGACTTACCACATAAAAGAAACTCTGAGCTTTACAAGTGATCTCACAACTGGAAAACCAGTTTAAAATATCTGCACTAGTAATATATGTGGGTATGAGCTTATTTGGGACCTTTTTCCCTGGGTTTAGAAAGGAACACCTTTTTTACCCTTGCTATTCCCAATAGTTGCCTTAAACCTGAGTCTCTCTATAGCTCAGCAGCCATCTTCCTTTTTCCTAAGGCTAGGCTTACTTTCTCTAGTTCTTTCTCTTTTGCTTTACTGGCCTTCCTTTCTCTCCCCTTCTTCCTCTTCCCTTTTTTCTCTCTTCCTGCCTCTCTTTTCACCTTGCCACCTGTTCATGACATGCTAATCTCAGCTCCTCCCTCAAACTCCTGGACCTGCTCTTCGTCCTCATGCTTTGCTTCTTAAGAGCCAACTGTACAGTCAGGGTCTCTGCTTTGCTTAAGCAACTTAGGGACTTAAGGGGGTGATCTTTGGAACTGATGACAAGGAATGCCTTGGAATCAAGAGGAGGGCATTGTCATGGGAGACGTCTGGAAAATATCCTGGAGGGTAAACTTGAGACTGGTCTTTAGGAAGTCAACAATAAGGTGCTGCAAGAGTCTTACACCACGGAACATTCCACCTGGGTCTCCTCTATTGAAGCTTCCCCAGGGTCTTCCCATTCCTTGTAAGGATTTGCTTCTCTTATTGGTTTTTATTATTATTATTATAGAGGATTTTATATAGCGAATACAAGACCCTAGAGTATCAGAGTGCTTTACACGTTTGACTGTATAGATATACATAATTCTACAGATGTGTAGAAATAAAGTAAAACATTATCACATTAAAATAAACAACAATTAACTAACAAGTCTTGCCCTCTAGTGATGATCCATATTTGTAATGATCCATGTTTGTAAAGCGCAAACATTCAGCCCTTAAGGTTTCAAGACGCTGGGGCTGTCAGGGAGATTAAGTAAGCTATTGCCCAGAGTCACATGGTGCTGAGCTGAGTTGCCTGCCGGGGACCGAACCGTAAGCCCCTCACGCCAGAGGCAGCCGCTCTGCGACACACCTCTCCCTCTAGTATCCTGTAACTGGTGTCCCATGAGTAATGTGATTGTGCATACACTTAAGTACCCAGAATCTTAAAGAGCAGGAACACTGGGACCACTCCGAGTGTCTCAGGAGTCAATCAAATAAACAAATGTATTACATAATCCACTATGGTGAATTGTCAACAGATTAATATTGAGATGGTAGAGGAGAGGAAAACTCATCCAATAACTGTCCTTCAAGGTGAAAAGGTGATATTAAATCAGCAACAGTTATAAACATATACAGCAATCAATGCACTAGTCTGGAAGTAAGTGAAAATCTGAGTTCAAGCATAGTGATAAGTAGCCAAAATCCTTCAGCAGTCTTCTATTGTAAGCTAGTTAGACTTGGGGTAAGAAGTTGATAAATATTCGCTAAGCAGGAGGTTTTCAAGTTGTTTTTTTAAAGCTTTTAAGGAGGTTATTGTCTGAATTTGAGGGATGGAGTTCCAGACATTGGGAACATCGCCTGAGAAAAATGTAATGCAGGAAGTTTGGACTAATAGGGAGTCCAGACTATGAAGTTTCTGGGTGCCATTGTAGAACTCATTCAGATATTGCAACTGATCTGAGTAGATGGGTTTATGAACTATGCAGGCCAGTTTGAGAATAGATTTCCCACAATTGCCAGTCAGCTCATGATAAGGGTGATATGGTCAAAGCAGCCTACTACTGAGGTAAGGCAAGCTGTAGCATGTAATGAGGCATTAAGAGAGGCTAGATGAATTCTGGAAATGCTAGGTAGTATACCAATTCCCTTAGTGGAGTCTAGAAAAGACCTGTGCTCGAAACACTTCTTTTAGGCTTGTTTCAGGAAGGAAGGGTTTGATCCCCTAAATAGTCGTAGCTGATAATTTATGTGTCTTGCCACAGTTCTTAATGAACTCCAGAAGATCTTTCATATCCTTACATCTAAGGCTGTGGTTATTAACATTTTGACTTCTGTGTTCCCCCACTGAGACATTAGTGGAATCCGTGTACCCCCACTGAGTCATTACTAGAAGCTGGGAACCCTAGCCTAAGCAACTTCTATGATTTGAACCTCAAATCCATACTCAAAATACAGACACAAGTATACATCAAACAAATACACATAAGATTAAATATTTAAGTCACAAACAAACAAATATAAAAAATGTAATGGATACGTTGAAGCTCTTTTATATTTTGTTTCTAATCCTATAAGACGCAGCGATATAGGCTAAACTCCAGCATATCACTTTGTCTTTTTTTGCTCCCAGTGCACGTTGTCGTCTTGTTGTCGGTTGAGTTGAGGCCACCCATCACCTATGTTATGTTCTGTTTGCTGTACTTGCAATGCTCTAACAAATCAAGCTAAGGATATCAACTTAATTTTTAGGCTCCAATTTAAATTTCCTTAACATTTACAGAACGTTTTAAAATTTTCAAGTTTAAATTTTTCTTCTTTCTATATATATACTTTATTATTTATAACAATGCCTACACATTCTAAATTAACATTGGAATAATCAAGAGAAGAGCACTGAGATTGAATAAGTGGGTAATGCATTACGGAATTAGGGTTTAATCTTGCACCTGTATCTGTAAATGTGATAAAAGTACCTTTTTTTCTTGGTCCTGTCTGATGCCTTGGCACACCTCTCTTGTTTTCTTGGTCTTATGTTTACCTGTGCAAAAGCATTAGAAAATATGTTTTAAAGGACTCAGGGCCAGATGTACGACCATTGAATTTTGCGACTCGCAAATTGCGAGTCGCAATATTCAATGTACAACAGTGTCCCAGACACTGTTTGCGATTCCCAATGGGGTCGCAAATTGCATGCCTCATGAATGTTAATGAGGCTGTCGCAATTTGCGACTCCATTGGGAATGGCAGGCACTCCCAGGGAGGGTGGCCTGCTGGGGTCAGCAGACCACCATGTCTGGGACTGCTTTGTCAATAAAGGAGTATTTTTTTTTTTTAATGCAGCCCATTTTCCTTAAAGAAAAATGGGATGCATTTAAAAAAGAAAAATTAAACTTTTCAGGTTCATTTTTTAAGGGCAGTCAGTGGTCCCTGGGACCACTGCCTGCCCTTAAAATATATTTTTACAGCCACTCACAAAGGGGAAGGGGTCCCCTGGGGACCCGTTCCCGTTTGCGAGTGGTTTACCACCCTTCTGTGAAGGGTGATCAACTGCATACATAGCTTCAGGAGTCGCTATTAGGAAGGGATGCCCTTGGAACGCCCCTTCCTAATAGCAATTCTCTAATCCTATTGTGCGAGTCGCAAATTGATTTGCGGCTTGCAAAATAGTATTAGTACATGGACCAGACGTTTTTTGCGGTCACAAACAGGTCTAAAACCCATTTGCGCCCGCACAAAACGTTAGTACATCTGGTCCTTAATCTTCATACCGCCCCAGCAGCCTGCCAATGAGTGAACAACCTGCTATCTCCACCCATAGCCATTACACTCTGCAGTAGACAGGGGTGTCACCTTTCACCCCTGCTCTTTGCTATTAGCTTGGAACCAATCTCAAATCAACCAAGACAACTCCACTTGCAAAGGGGACAGAGTTTTACAGCAAAAAGAGTGTTACTCTCACTTTATTCAGATGTTATTGTACTTTTTGTGAAAAACCCAGTTGACCCCCCCCCCCCTCCCCAATTATTACGGAAATCCTAAGGTTTGGTCTACTGTGTGGACTCGCAGTTAACTGGGGGAAATCTGTGATATTTCCACTGACGGAAAGCACACTCCTGACATACCTGGAGTATCCACTCCTATGGAGTGATACCTTAGTCAAACACTTAGGCATCCAGATCCATCACGATAAACAATTTGTACTTTCGGAAAAGTATGGCGCGATATCACTAAACTTATGGGACAAATAGAGCGAAGGATTACATTCCCACTGTAAATAGCAAGTAGAATTGCATTGATAAAAATCTTGGTTCTACCAAAGTTCCTCTCTGTAAACATACCCATCTTCTCCATGCACCGGGCTTTTAGCTCTCTGAAGTCGCTCCATACAAAATTATGATGGGCTGGTAAACATCCCAGAGTGAATGGAACTCACTAGTCAGACCGTACCCAGAGGGTGGTATGAAGGCCCTGGATTTTGGGCTATGGTATTACAGGGCACAAGCACAACTCACCTGAAAGTGGTTTATTATATGGTGTGGTTGTGCGAGCCCAGCATGTAATAAAGTCACAATTCAGTATCAGGTCCAGTCGGATTTATATTTAAACCTTTGTTCAGTCCTGGGTAGCTGTGGCTCAGAGCAGTCATGCTTTATCAAAGGAACAAGTGTAAAGTATTAGGAAGTACCAAAACAGTTGATTAAGAAGAAAATGCAACAAAATAAAGGGGGTTCCAGAAATCTGAATTTTGAAAGAAACAACTAATCACAGCTTTTCACTCAATGCAATCAATCATTTAATTCTACTGCAGCTCGTGGTTTAGGGTTAGCCACAACAAGTAACCTGAAAACGCCTTCAAAGGCACTCTTGTGATGTCCAACTCAGATAGGGAGCTAGTCAAAGAGTCCAGTCAGGACCAGTGGAACAGTTACCCTGAATCTAAAGCAGTCTCCAGACTAGGTGCTGTGGGCGAACCATCTTAGGAACCAATGGAGTGACCCTGATGCAAGGGATGCAGGTTGCTGAAGATGCTTGAGGATGCTGAGCCGGTGTTGGGGGTCTTCCTGCTGCCAGCCCTTAGTCTGCGAACAAGAAGGGGGGACTTTGGTTTAAGTGTTGATGTCCCACGAAGTCTGGGTGAAGGCCAGCACAAAATCAGCTGCCACTTGACTACTGGTCTCTGGATACAGCAAAACAAGTTGTTCCTTAAACATGCAGTAACTTATGCCCTGAGTGACCAAATTACATTTTGAGAACTCTCCTAGGTCCAGCAGACTCTGGTGCAACTTAAGAGGGTCAGGACCCAGTCTCCCAGGCTGCACCTCAGCATCCAGTGGCGGTCAGGCTTCTTTGGGTTGGACTCTCTAGGCAGAAGGCTTCTTAACTTTTATGGCTCTGTGGCTCTAACAGGAAGTCAGCCAACTGGCTCTTGGACTCATCTTTTCTGTTTGGGGCTGGTGGATGCCTCTCCCCCAAGCGGGACATAGCAGGCACAGTACTTTCTTTGCAAACCCACAATGCAGCAGGTGCAGTCTAGCTACTGGTGCAGCCTCGCTTTGCTGTGTCCAGGGAACAGCAGAGCAGTCCTTTGTTCATCTCTTCAATGCAGAAGTGATCTGAAGAATGGGTCCCTGGGGTGCCACTTTTATGCACACTACAAGCGTAGGTGGATGTGACGACTAACTAGCCAATAGGCTACCAGGTTCCCCTCCCACTGATGATTACTTCCTGCAAAGTATGGTATCTAGCTAGCCCAGAATGCACTATTCTTCCCACTCCGAACATGGCAGAACCCTTCTCTTGGTGTGTGGAACTCCCTAGCCCATCCTGGGCGTGTGGCTACCTGGGGGCTACATACCCTTGGAAAAACCTGTTTGACAATGGCTTCCCCCACACTGTCCGAGATGTTAGCCTGTCTACTAAAAGAATGAGCAACCCCTTCCCCTGTTATCACCATTAACCCTTTAAAGGCAGACTCCCTTTTGAAGCTCGTTTTTTCTAAAGCTGCCATTTGTGAAAAAGTTCCATTAAATTTGATTTGACCAACAAGTTGGGTTTCATGCACTGATTCATTTGATACCTTGAAGTTCCATATTTAGTAGTCCCATTTGGAAGTTAACACTGCTGAATGGTCTGCATGTAACTCCATTCTCGCCTATGGGGCTACTAGCCTTTTTACAGGAAAAACGTCAATGCAGAGTTTGTACTGCAGGACATGTAAAAGTTAATAAAAGTACTTCTTTTTAATATAATGCATCCTGCCTTGAGGGCTCAGTATGCCTGCCGTAGGGGTGACTTAAAAATGTTTTAAAAGGAGGTTTGGGCTTTGCCATTTTATTTTAAAATTGCAAAGTCAAGCATGCCTGAGTGATGCTAAGTTCTGGTTGGAGCTCCCCTCTCCACCATTTGATATTGCTCCTGTGTTAAAGTTCCCGGGGTTCAATTGTTCTTTGCGTGGGCCCATCTTGTTCTGTACAGGGGGCAAAGGCCGATATTACTGGGGACAGGGGGTAATGGTCCCTGTTGCAGGCTTTGGAGGTGGTGGTAGCTGCTCCCTATGTTTTGTTTTTAGACCAGCTAACATAGGTCCCTCGGTTGCAGTGTATCCCTCCGTTGGCGTTGGTCCCATGTTGAATAGCTCCTTCCTTGATGAAATACAATGTTTAAGGTCAGAAAGTTCCCTCTCTATAAAGGTGAGACATTGAAGAAGGAGGTTAAATTTTGTGTCCATTATAACCCTATAAACAACAAAGGCCTGACTAGATTTACACGCCTAGTACCACCAGCTCGACACTAGAGGGGTTGCCCGTATTTTCCAAACTCCCTCGAAAGAGCAATTCCTATCGCTAATCAAAGTGCCATGGCGTTTCAATTTACAATAAAAAATGTCAGAAAACCATCAGAGGACCACTCTCACCCAAACAAAAAAGTGTGAGAGAGGAGAGAAAGCACCTCACGGTCGTAACACCAAGGGGGTTGCTGGTTGGTACTCACTAGCACACCCACTTATCATCGGTTACTTTCTCTCCCAAAAAAAGGAAAATGTGTGTTCTATCGTGAAACTCTCGAAAACCTGAAGAAAAGGAAGAAGATAGTAAAACCTAAATGTGAATGAGCTGTCAGTGCATAGTGTAACTACAAGTGCCCACTGAACCCCGTGAGAATAAAGATGTAATTCTCACCATTAAAAAGCGGTTCGGCTTACTAGCTTGACATAACTTTATTAAACGCTGTAAGCTTTCCAAATTAAAAATGGTTTTAATCAAACCATAATCAATATCCACAAGCCAACATGTTTCGTTGCAAATAGTTTGTGCAACTTCTTCAGGGCTGTAGGGGTTCCAACTGTTTACTTCATGCGAGATTCACATCAAAACCTATGATGGTATGACATTAAAAAGAAAGAGAACGTGCCACATGTAAAAACCACCAACCTGTTAAAAGCACTCAGTAAAGTCACAATTCGCTCCCTAGGTAATTCAATTGTATAATTACCAAATGGTTGCGAAGATTCCTCATACCTGCAACCATCTCATAGTAGCACATGCGTCAGCTGATCGCGTGCCCACAGGGTGACTGCCCAAGGTCCCGTCACCTACAAATATGCACATAACAGTATTACTTAACAGGGCTGCTTATCCCATCGTTTACCCAAATTAAGTTCTCATGGCACCTGTCCCCTAAGAACGTCTTGGGTCATTTCCAAATCGATACTCACTCCGCATCACGGCTCATCTCATTAGGCATTTCTTACTGTGATCCTTCCTAGAGCCGAATACCTCCCCTCTGTTATATGCGGCCGGATTTTTTTTTTAAAACGACTATGCCGTTCAGCCGCCTCAATATCCAATACACATGAACTCTATTCTGTTCCCCTTGTTTCTCACTTTACACTTATTGCCATTCACAACCTGCCCACTGCAGACAGGCCACTCAACGCCCAAACGATCGCACAGCCGTGCGTGTATGTCAAGACACTGTGAATAAAGCAGTTACTAATGCGCCCTCTGCCCGTTAAAAACCGGCTGAGCAGACCAATTCTAGTTACTGGCGTCTAGTCACTGGCGTCACAAACAATGCACATGCCATTCATCAAGTAAGGATTGCTTTATACATTTTAAGTGCTGCGTTTTTTCATCCTACTTAAAGCCCTAGCCACGTCAAAACGTAGAGAGATATGGGACGCACTGTTATTTTTTTAGCTAGCAGAGGAAGGTCATCTCAGCCAGCCTGTTCGCCCACCCCTATGCAAGATCACCGAAGTTCAAAATGTCTGACGGATATGATACCGAATTGACAGCAGCTGTAGCCATGCTAAACGGAATAATATAAGAGAAAGTAGTTTAAGTTATGTGATGTACTGCATTTTGTCGCTTAAGCAATGAAACCTTGTTTATTTGTTCAGAAAAGTGGAAAATAAAGTTGTTATAAATATAAAAAAGAGGGTGCACCTGGTGTGCCCATTCTAAACCACTGAACCCCCTAAGTAGTTCTCCATTCTAGGACTTCATAGATGTCAGGAACTGATGGAGTGATCAAATCCGGAGACTCCTCTCCTACCCCCCCGTTTACCCCATTACTGGTGTGGCCCCTACCAGGTGATGGATAATATTTCTGATGTCAACTATTTAGTTGACTTGGGTACCACTAGGGATCCCAGCCTATCAGTTTAAACAGCTTGTTAAGAGGGAACACTTAACAGCCCTGCAGAGCAGTCACTGAGTGCAGAGAACCTTTCCCAGACCCGGGGCAGACAGAGGACAAGGATAACTCTGTAGTGGGAATGAATCTCTTCTTTGAGTTGACACCTGCCTAAAAGACAAAGGGGCCGATTCCGATCTCGGCCGGTAGGGCTCCGAATCGGATTCGGCTTTACCGGATCCGATTCGGAGCCCTGTTTCCCGACCGAACCGTACGCGGGTCCGGCCGAGCGAGTACGATGCGAAATCTCCGACCGACTCGTCCGGGCGTCCCGACCGCTCCGACCGACTCGCTCCCGGCTCGAACCGCTCCGACCGACTCGCTCGGACTCGACTCGCACCGCGCAATGGAGACGTTTCCCGGCCGGGTAAGTACGATGCGCGCCGCGAGCAGTCCGACCGAGCCGCGCACTCCGGCTCGCAAGAGCTGTCGGAGCCGTACTTTGGGGCTCCGTGTCGGACCCCCCTGTACGCGTAGCCGCGCGAGTCGCACACAGGGGGGACCCATGGGTCCCCCCTACCTGTGCGTGTATGGCGCGAACCGCTTCGCCGCGTACCCGCTGTAGGGGGCGCCTTGTCCGACTCGCACCCATTGAGTCAATGGGAGCCCGCGTACGCGTTGTACGACCGGCTCCCATTGACTTCAATGGGAGTCCGACCGACTCGAGTCCGATAACATACGGACGCATCGTACTCGTTCGGTCGGACTGCACGGGTCCGATTCGGTCGGAAATCTCTCCGGGTCCGGCTCGGTCGGAGAAATTTCCGGCCCGAATCGGAATCGACCCCAAAGTGTAAAATATTGTTAAACCGCATTACCTATTTGAGCATTAAGTTTCAACCCACTACAGCTTTTACCCTTGCCCTACATTCTTGCTATTAGGTTTTCCACGTTCAGATTGTCAAATGAATTAGTTTACACACTTTACGCTATGACTTAGGCCAGTACCCCCCCGTGACCTTCAGCCCAAAGTGGTTCTTCTCCACATGCTGCTGTCTAATCAACACCTGTTCAGCAGTGAAAGAACAGCTCCAACTCAGACTTTGTCAATTCAATATAATTTTATTCGGTCTAAAAACAATAGGGCAAAAAAGTACATATTAATATTGCGCATAGCTGTAATCACACATAAAAGTTTTAAATGGACGCGAGTTAAAAAACAGTTTAAAAAAGGTGTATAAAGGACTTTTAAGATTCAGGAAAGACACATCAAATAATACATCAAATATTCATGCTTTAGATGAGAAAAAAGAAATACAGATCAAAGTCAGATTTCATTGGGCGATTACAGAGTTAAGGGCAGTCGCTGCATGAAGGTCATGAAGGGGAGATAGAGAGAGAACAAAAACCTCAAATAGGGTCTGCCCTGCGCTCCTACTATCCCCCATTTGTCAACCCAGCATACCTGCCAAGTTCGGTGTACTAAGCCACAACTGTGCATAGAGTTCTGACAGACTAGCCCATCAAAGTGTTTCTAGCCATGAGTGCTGCTTTCAGAAAGGCACAGACAGTAAAAACAATTTCAGATGAACACAGAGATTGTAGGTGAAGGAGGGTGGTCTACAGCGTCGAAGGCCTAGTCTCCTGAAAAGGGGTCTCAAAAAGTGCTCTTGTGCTAAGCTGTGCAAATTGCAAAAGAACATAAAGTGCAATAGTGATTGTGTGGAATAATTATCACAGGGGCAGCAGGAAACTATAGTCCCCTCTGGGTCTAAAAAGTGTTTAAAAAAGAGAGACCAATAAATTGTCCCAGCTCTAAAGTGGAAAAGAATGGACCGCTCCCATTTTGACAGGTCCAGCGACAAATACAGAGGGGAATCATCTGTGTATGGAAGACAATGATACTGCGACACCGAAGGTTTGGATAACTCGAGTTTCAGCCTAATGCTAGCAATATGGGCCTTGAATAGTGTTTTCACCTTCATCTTGGCATTTTTAGGGATGCGACTAGGTTCGGTAAACCACCAGGATATACCGAGGGAACCAAGAGTATCTCGTATATAACTCAGCCAGGGTATGGAGCGTGCCTTATCCAGCGTCAGGCAGTCAGATATAATATCCTTACAGAATTTAGAGGCTGGGTTCAACCAGATACTAACCCATAATAAGAGTGGCGCCAGTTGGATCACTTCCTCAATAAAGCCCTGGCTTAGTTCGAAATGAGCAATGAGGCTGAGAGTGGACGGCGGTGTACTTAACAACCTACGCAAAAAGCGGTTTTCCTCTGCCTGGAGAGGCCAGCATTTACTGAAACCCCATTCTCCAGCTCCGTAAGTAGCTACACTGATACATTGTGAATTATAAACTTTCAGAGGTGGAGACCAGTCCCCTGATTTACGGTCTAATAAGGTTGCAGACTGTGCCCACAGTTTTACTTAAATAGACACAGACCTGAGCACAATGGGGATTTCATGACCCTGTAGAACTGAAATGTAATCATAAGTAACAAAAATTCTAAACAGTCGCCAAAACATGTCCATTGATACTAATTTTGTTTAGCCTTAGTTTGCCCGGGCCACAGGACATGATGTGAGACTTGGAATAATTAGTGTTTAAGATTCACATTTTGCATAAAGGATGCAAAACAGTCCACCTGGTGTCTCTGGCTTTTTGGGTGAGGGCTAAGAATACCGCATCGTCCGCATATAGTAAAGCGGGAATTGGGGAGCCTTCGATTCTCAGTATATCTGTATGGGAGGAAGATAAGTGGGCTGTTAATCCGTTAATGTATAGAATAAATAATAAAGGTGCCAGTATGCAACCCTGCCTCACCCCACTCTTTAGAGGGAATTCAGAAGAAAGCTCCCCAAGCGAATTTAAACGAATCCGGGCTGAAAGGTTTGAGTGCAGGCAGTATAAAAAATTCACCAGAGTGGGGTCCACGCCTTTATCCAGCAACATTAGCCAAAGTTTGGTTCTATTCACTGAATCAAAGGCAGTGGATAGATCCATGAAAGCTAAAAATATAGGGGAGCGCTTGGCCTTGGTGTATTTAGAGATGGTCATAACCAGATTCAGGCATTGGTCATTGGTTCCTAGTTTAGGCCGAAATCCAAATTGAAAAGGGGAAAGTATGTCCTTGTCATCTGCCCATTCGACCAGGCAGTCATAAATGACTCTGCCGATGATTTTGATCGTGCACAGCTGCTTTCAGGCACACAGCACTTTACTTGCCCGCACCGGAGGCCCAGAGGACTACGAGGCCCAGGGCGTGTTGCGGCAGGACCCGCACGCGTCACGACAACCGCGCCAGCCGGCGCTTAAAGCAGGACAGAGCTACCGCTCCGCGGGAGCCCTTGCACAGCTGCTTTCAGGCATACAGCACTTTACTTGCCCGCACCGGAGGCCCAGAGGACTACTAGGCCCAGGGCGCGTTGCGGCAGGACCCGCACGCGTCACGACAACCGCGCCAGCTGGCGCTTAAAGCAGGACCGAGCTACCGCTCCGCGGGCACGCCCGGGCCAAGGGCGGGCCTGTCTGCGCCCATACGCGACTGGACGTGGCTGGGCTGGGCCAGGTCCCTTTCTTGGTCTTCGGAGTTGCCGCTTGGTTTGATCTGGTACTAATATCTGACTCCAGGTAAGGAGATGGGGAAACGTAAAACTACCATGCCTACTGGCAAGTATCGTCCGCTAACCACTACCATTACTAGTTTTTTGACGACCGCAATGGGGGCTCTTACTAGTGAAATCGAGTCGGTGGAGGAGAGACTGGGGGCCACAAAACGGGCATTACATAATAGTATACTGCCAGAGTCAGAGCTCGAATCTGAGCCGGGACGCCCAGCAGATGGTGAACACCCAGTTATAGGTACCACTGCACTGAATGGATCGGAAGTCCCCAGAAATATAATTAACATCAGTGATAATCAGCAAGGCGGGTTTCTAGACACTTAGGGGCCGATTCCGACCTGGGTCGGAAAACTCTCCAACCGAGCCGGATCCGGAGAGATTTCCGACCGAACCGGACTCCTGCAGTCCGACCGAGCGAGTACGATGCGGCCGCATGCTGCCGGACTCGATTCGGTCGGACTCCCATTGAAGTCAATGGGAGCCGGTCGTACGACGCGTACACGGGCTCCCATTGACTGAATGGGTATGTCGCAAACAAGTGCGCCCCCTACAGCGTGTACGGGTCGGTGCAACTCGCACCGTACGTGCATGTTTAGGGGGGACCCTTGGGTCCCCCCTGTGTTCGACTCGTACGGCTACGGGTGCAGGGGGGTCCGGCACGGACCCCCCAAGTCCGGCTCCGGGAGCTTTTTTGAGCCGGACGCTCCGACTCGATCCGGCTGTCCGACGCGTCCATCGTACTCGCTCGGTCGGATAACGTCTCCATTGCGTGGTGCGATTCGATTCCGTACGAGTCGGTCGGAGCGGTTTGGATCCGGAAACGGTTCGGTCGGAACACACGCGTGCATTCGCATCATACTCGCTCGGACGGACAGCTGTACGAGTCGGTCGGAAAAAACGCGTACGGCTCGTACTTTTTCCGGCCGGATCCCGTTCGGAGGGCTTCCGACCGAGATCGGAATCGGCCCCTTAATGTCCGCCGCCGTCGAAAAAGACAAAGGCATGTGGTAAGCCCAAGAAAGATGTATTGCCCCCGGCAACTCGTAAGAAAATACCGGCACCCTCCACAAGGAAGATCGTAAGGGCTTCAGACTCAGAGACTGCTGCAGGATTGAAAGAAACTGAGCATATAAGGGACTTATTGTTGCACGCACAACTCATTAGCTCTCTCGAAGTGGTTATGAAGTCACTACTTGAACCATTCTTAGGGATTTTGAATAGCATTGACGTCTCATTAAAAACTTTGATTGGCTCAAGTTTATCTAAACTAACTCCTGAAATTTCTGGAAATTCTGATTTAAACCCCAATGCTGATGTACCGCATGTAGCACAGTCCTCTTTGGCCTCGTCTTCAGAAGACTGCCCTGTTAACACCACTGATACTTTAACACGTCCGGCTCAGCTGCAGAAAAATAAAGCCCACGCGCTGGTTAGTGGTCAGCCAACTACTACTACTGGGCAAAAGGAGAAGGGAGTGTCTAAATCTGTTGACAGTCATCGTAATAACTGCCAAGTTGAGACGAGGAAAAATATTGAAGGAACACTTCATCTCCCGCCCGAAGCTACCCCATATGTAATAGTACTTAAGAATGTGCAATCCCTGTTAAATAAGAAGGAGGAAGATTGGAACCAGTTAAAGAATAAAACTGTACATTGGTTGGCGAAAGCAGCAGACTGGCCAAAAAGTGATGATTTATTCTACAATGTAAATAATGTTGAACGGGTTTCATGGGTGGGTACACAAGTCAAAACGGAGTCAGGCGATTGTATTGTAGTGAATTTTAAAAATAAGTCACTAGTTCAATGCCTTATGGATAGACTCTCCTGGTGCAATAATGTTAGTGGCCTTATCGAGGCAGTACCATTAGGGTACTTTTATAAGCCACATGCACACATAGGTCATGGGCCTGCAAGTTCAATCGCTAACACAATGTATGACTTTGCAATTCCAACGTTTAATCGTTTTTCTCCTTTAGACTATGTGGATTGACTACACCCTTTGGCTACTGGCTGCGCCCTAGACAAATTAAGCTTGACCCAAAATATAGATTGATTGAAGGCCACATGTGTGATTTGGAAAATCTAACATCTCCTCCTGTGCCCCATGCAGTTAGCTTCAATTCTCCTGGCCCAATAGAGCCAGTGTTACTTGTACCTAATGTCACTCTACTGGGAGAGGTGGCCCAATCTGTGGAATCATTTGATATGGTTACGACTCCTCAAGATGTTTGTGAGTCAGCTGCCCACCGTATGGAGGTAGCTACTGGTAGTCATAGCGGTACAATTGTTTATGGTAGCCTTTTTTGGAACTTTGCCGGCCTGTCCAATAAGTTAAAATCTGAACAATGGGTTGCTTTTATCCAAACGTATAGCATAGTGTGCCTACAAGAAACTTGGCTGAGAGAGCCTGCACACATTAATGGCTATGTTTCTATTCATACACCAGCTAATGCAGCTTTAGCTGGTCATGCCAAAGGAGGATTATTAACGTTGGTATCAACGACTCTATCTGGTAGAGTAGGAAAGTCCCAGCTCCATTCATCACACTTTCAGATTATCAATATTCTTTTTAGTAAAACTATGACCGTGATCCTTGTTAATTTCTACCACAATAATTTTAATGTTAAGAATACCAACATTGCCCAAGAATTAGAAGATTCATTGTGCAGACACATACAGGAGGTAAATATGGATTTTATAGTATTGGGGGGGGCGACTTTAATTGTAAATTATGCCCCCTATCAAAATTGTCTGCATGTCACTTAGTAGATGGGGGTAGAGATGGCGGTTGTCATTTTCAACATAACCCCTGTGGGAACATTTTTAATTCATTATTGTCGAAATTTTCTCTTTTTCTTGCACTTTATCTTACCCAATCGGAGGGTATGGAATTAATTTCATATGTTGGGAGAGGCCAAGGGACCTTAATTGATTTTATTGCTTTATCTGATTATTTTAAACCTCAATCTGTGATTTTTACTATACATAAGGTTTGTCTAAGTGATCACTACCCATTATCACTGGAATTGGAGATTCAAGTTGATGACCACACTATACCTACCAAATCATGTCCAATCACTTATGTAAAAAATAAGGGGCTATTGCGAAAATGGTCTACCATAGATCCTGATCTTGTCTTACAGCAGATCGTAACATCGAATATGAGGCAAGTCCTAGATTGCCTGAAAGACAGCATAAATCCATCATCCATGCTGACATCTTTCGCGGCAATAACTGAAACTATCAACGCCGCCCTAACTGGTAACCACAAAATAAGACCTAGGAGTGAAAAAAAGTGGTTTAATAGTGACTGTACATACTCACATAATAAATTAATTAAGACAATGAAGAAAAAAACCTCTAGACAAATTGGAGGTAAAACAGTCACGCTTCGAATATAAACAGGTGTTAGGGAGATGTAAATTACACATAAGGCGAGAAGCTTGGGAACAACTCCACTTAGCTTGCTAGAGCAGAGATTCTAGACTATTCTGGCAAATTGTTAATCAAGATTACTTTAATAGCTCCAATAATAGTAACATTGATGTTACAATTATGCCTGAAACCTGGGTAGAACATTTTTCTGGTTTATATAACATTGATAGTGAGCCACACTCCAATTGTAATTTTAATCATGGGGCATCAGCTCTGGCACACCCGACACTAGATGAGGTAGACAGGGCTTTAAATCATACAGTGAAGAACAAGGCCTCAGGTCCCGATGGCATCCCAGCGGACCTGTTTTTAGTTAATCAACCACTATGGCTACCACTGTTAACAAACATTTTAAGCTGTTATGCGGCCCAGGGTCCTCCTGACTCATGGAGAACCGTGACAATAGTCCCTATTTTTAAAAAAGGGGACAGGTCTGATCCTAAATGTTATCGGCCCATCTCTTTAATCGATTGTACTTGTAAAATGATGGGCAGGGTAATACGAGCGGTTGGAGACCTGGGTATCTGACAGTGGAAAGTTCTCAGATATCCAAAATGGTTTTAGGAGAGGCCTGGGCACGGTAGAACAATGCCTCAATCTGCACCTGGTCATAGGCAAATATACACTAGCCAAGTCAGGCTCCCTTTACCTTGGTTTTATGGACCTGAGGTCTGCTATTGACTGGGTGCAGAGAGGAAGGCTGTGGGAAAAGATGCTGAATATAGGCATTGAATCATCTATTGTTTATTTCCTAGCAGCCATGCATAAAGACGTGACGGGGAGAGTCCGATATGGAGTAGGTGGCGAACTTACGGCCTCAATAAAAATGAATCGAGGGGTTTGCCAAGGTTGCGTTCTCGCACCTTTTTTATTCTGTTTGTATATAAATGATCTAGAAAATTATATCAAACAGGAGAGTGTGGACGCCCCCACGATAGGCCGCAGGTCGCTACCCGCATTACTTTATGCAGATGATTGCGTCCTAATGTCTAGAACTGGGGTGGGGTTGCAGAGGCTCCTAACCAGGTTTAATGATTTTATGAATGACCTTGGCTTGAAGACTAATGTAGGAAAATCTCACACTATGGTGGTGGGCAAAACCCCCACCATTTTAAAATCTTGTTTTATAAATAATGGGAAATTGTCTTATGTACCCACCTTCTCCTATTTGGGAATTCTTTTCGATCAGAAAAGCACGTGGCGTCATTTAGTAGAATCAAGGACTAGTAGTTTTAACCAAAACCTGGAGGCGATTTTTAGATTTACTAAAAAGTTAGGCTCTAAACCAATCAACGCAATCATTAATATTTATAAAGCCCGCTCATGTGCTGTCACCTTGTATGGTGCTGGAGTCTGGGGTTCTTGTAATGTAGGGGACCTACAAAGAGCCGAGAATATATTTATGAAACGCTTGTTGACAGTCCCTAAAAGTACTGCTGCCACCATCTGTCACAGCGAACTTGGCTTGGTTCCTTTGTCTTTTCGTATCCAACTAGCTCCGATACTACTGTGGCACACTGTTTGGGCGAAGGAAGAACCAGCCCTAAATCGTGCTATTATTTTAGATTGCCTTAAACTGGAGTGCATGACAAAAATACCCTGGTTTAGCTATATAAAGAATCAGTTAGAGAATATGGGGTTGGTGGATTGTTTTTATAATCCAGCTAGTATTGCTAAGATACCAAAAGCGAAGTTAAAAAGAGATCTTTTAACGCATCTATATTCAACCAGAGGAAGAATAGAGATGGTCAAAAAGAGTGTTGTAGAACATTCATTGTTAGTCTGCACTCCATGTATTGAGCCCTATCTTTCTTTCCATTTTAGTCACGCCAAATTGTTTTATCTTATAAGATTCAGGTTTGGCATTTCACATTTTTTGGTTTCTTATCCACGTAAAGTTTGTGATGCCAAACTGGACCAGTGCCCTTGTGACTCTAAGACTGTTCAGAGCACTTTACATTTCATGTTTTTTTGTAAATTTTACATTACACCGAGGCGTGCTTATATTATTCCTCTTTTAAAATTTTAAAATATTAGAAAGTGTCGGGCAGCATTACATCACCTCCAGCTTTTAAATGATGAATTTACTTGTCTAATGATCTACAGATATATTTCTTCGGCTGTTCGGTTACGGGACATTGTTGGTAAATGATTTTATTTTATGAATTTACTGATACCGCGGTTTTAAATTTTCAAGATATTATCTGTGGGAATTACTATTTAGAATATTGATATCCTGAGAATGAAATTGTGATCAATATAGAATTATTATTTGTTCATATTTTACATAGTAAATGTTTTTTTTTTAATGATGTTTTCTTTTATGGCTGATATTTAGCCGAATAAAGATTTTTGACTGACTGATCGTGCTGTCGATGAGTGAATTAGGTCGATAGCACTTGGGCGACATACGATCACCCTTTTTAAATATGGGTACTATTATTGCAGTAGACCATGAGGGCAGAATATAAGTAGATAGGGAAGTGTTAAAAGTATTCGTAATGAGAGGACCCCAAATTTCAGGCATGGATTTCAACAGATCCATCGGTACCCCATCTGGACCTGAAGCTTTCCCGCCCTTACTATGATGAATGGCCGACTCGACTGCCTCCAAAGTTAAGAAAATTGGGGAAGAGTTCTATAGTCTATTATGGAGCGAAGCAGACATAATTGGCACGTCCTTAGTATGATAAATAGAGGCGAAGCGGGTAACCCAGTCTGCGCCAGAGATACTGTTTTGGAGTGGGGGGTTGATAGTGGAGTTCCTGGACTGGATTAATTTTACTAGAAGGATCTGCTGTCCTTTCTCCGGGACGCGTGCTCCAAAAGTTCCCAATCATAGTTGTATACTTCCCTCTTCCTATTTGCTAAAGCAGTTTTGTACTCAGTGCGGGCCAGGGAGATTTCGGTCTTATTCCTGGGGCAGGCATTTAGGGCTTTCATCAGCTTCCTGTTTGCCAGGGAACAAACCCCATCAAACCATCTTGGATCCGTGTTTGAAATACGAATTGCCTTAAGCATGGTGTCCCGGATTATGTGGATTAACCTATTATAGTGGAGAGCCAAACATTCCTGTACATTCTCCCCTAGGTAGCAGAGGAATTTATTTAAATGCAACTTGCGTAAGGCGGCAAGTGACTCTTTTGGGTATTTCATACACCAGACTAGTCGTCGGCCATCCGAGGAGTGGTGCGTAATGGTGGCTAAATTTTTTTTTGCGTGCAAGGCCCTTAAGCGGTAAGAACATAGAGGCACTTAAGGCATTGTGATAGCCCCAGTCTGTGGGCTGGATCACACTTTTGGAGAACCAGGATAAAAAATCATGGCTGACAAACATATAATCTATAAGGGAAGCTCCCCTCCCCCTCTAAATGACATCAATGCGTTGCATGCTCCCCCAAGGATTTTAAGTAAGTCGTCCAGGCCATGGGCAGTAAGATATTTAGAAAGCTCTGCGCCCCTTGCGTCTTGCAAAATACAGTGCCTATTTGTATCAGAGTCTTGGGACCTAAGACTCCCATTAATCTTAGCATTGATTAATGGGAGGAAAAAGTGAACTTGAGAAGCACGATTATCCGCCTTAGATTGTAGTAGGGATATAAAGTTAAATAGGCTAATATAGTGTGAACAGTTATCTTTAATAAAATCATTATTATAGAAATGTATCAAATAAAAAGCCATGTTTGTCTTTGGTACTCGTATTATTAATGCTAAAAAGGCAAAGGAACTAGATTTTATCTGTGATACCTCTACCTGAAGGCTTAGACTAACCAAGGTAGCTAATCCTCTGGCCGCACAGCCGTGGGTGGAGGGAATAGCAGGACTCTAATAACCAGCATAGCCCTCAAAATGTGGTGGGGCAGTAAGTCAGGTCTCCTGCAGAAGGATTAAGTCAAACTTGGATACGAATGCCCTCCAAACTTCATTATTGATCTTCCCTTTGAGACCAGCCACATTCCAACTGAGTACAGAAAGATTTCTGTAGTGCATGTGCAAAGTATGAGTGCGGGTTGCGACTACCATTGACTTTGGCAGCGGGGTAACAGTGATTATCTCTGTAGGGTTGACATTAAGAGGTGTAATACCAGAAGGAGCAGATGTTAATACTACTTTTTTGCCTATGAGCCAGTCCAAGTCGGAGAGTGCCTCAAATTTATTGGATGTGGGTAAAGGGCACGAGACAGGGAAATCGCTCTGTGAGGCCTGTTGTACTGGCAGGATATTAGAAGGTGGTTGACTAACAGTGGCTATCGGAGCTAAATTATCTCGGTATATGTTAACATCCCTGTGATAGCTAGATGAAGATATGTCAGGGCACTACGGATTAAAACTGAATTGGGTGGGTACTGCCTGTAATCAAAGGGGGTCTATAAAAAAAAGCCCAATGGGACCAAAGAGATGGAAGTAGAAGCCCGATTACTTATTCTAGCGTTAAATAACAAATGATATGCTAGGTCTAGGAGACTGAAATTAATCACAATACAGTCCCCATGTGAGTTCGGCCGATTTGGCCCAATTCATGCGCATCTCCTTATGTGCAGAATGTCCTTAGCATGCCAAAATGGCAAGCCTTTGTGTCGTGCCAGCCAGTCTAAAGTTTTGTTGGAAAGCTGCTCATACAATTCGCGTTGGTCCGGACACAAAGAGGGAACCCCTCTCAAGACGGCCACGTACGGGCATGCAGCAGGGGGGAGATTGATGACTGATAGTTGAGAGTGCATCTGGAAGTGAGTTGATGCCACTTTGCCCTCTGGGTCCTTTGTATTGTTAATGAAACGAGAACAGGAAGGAGGTACTTGGCCTGCTATGTGATCGGTAACGTTTTTGGTGCGAGGTAGGGCAGCTTGTGCTGGCAAATTGCTAACAGACGGCAAGGCCTATGTTGCTGGAATAGACTTTACAGAAGGACCATTGGGAGTCCTATTCAAGGTAGAGAACTTGGTAGAAGTGCTAAATGAAGTTCCTTTGGCTGAGCCCAATAGAGTAATGCCAAGCGCGGCCAAGTTGGACTCAATAGTATCAATCAAAACATTAAGAAGGTGACAATGGCCAATGAGAAATGCTGGCACATACACAGTCTTCAAGGCATAAGTAAAAAAATATACACAGTAAACGTGTGCTCAATGGAACAGATAACACTATGTCACCCCACTAGTGTAAAGTATATGGGAAAACAAAATCCCCAAATTCCAAGAATATATAATTGCGAATGTCCGGAGCACCACGAAGAGAACAAGTAAATAATCCGGTCCATATTGGTGAAATCGACTCCAAGCGTTGAGACTGATGGTTCCATTCACTTTAATGAATTGTTCTGTTTCTTGTACAGTGCAATTTACACAACAGCCGACATGTTTCGTCGTACAAGATGACTTTTTCAAGGCTCTAATCGTTAATCACTATACGTGTAGTATATCCAAAGCAAATGGATGGTTCAAATCTTGATCCTCGGAGCCCCAAGGTCCCACAAAAAATATGTATAGTTAGCAGAAGTAACGCTTCTCACGTGAACTATTCCAATAGAAGTTCACAAACAAATCTACAGCAAAGTGTCGTATTCGAAGTCTGAACGTACACAAAAACGTCAGTCTGAGAGAAATTCATCCATTACACCAAAAGCCCTGATAAGCCAAGGTCAGCCGCAATATCAGAGATGCGCGAATCTATTGGAATAGTTCATGTGAGAAGCGTTACTTCTGCTAACTATACATATTTTTCGTGGGACCTCGGGGCTCCGAGGATCAAGATTTGAACCATCCATTTGCTTTGGATATACTAAGCGTATAGTGATTAACGATTAGAGCCTTGAAAAAGTCGTCTTGTACGAAGAAACACGTGTCGGCTGTTTTGTAAATTGCACTGTACAAGAAACGGAACAATTCATTAAAGTGAATGGAACCATCAGTCTCAACGATTGTAGTCGATTTTACCAATATGGACCTGTCTATTTGACAGACTATTTACTTTTTCTCTTTGTGGTGCTCTGGACATTCGCAATTATATGGACTCAATAGTATCTAAACTTAAGACCAAATGAGAGAGTATAGTGTTGATTGATGAGCACAGATTTTCTGAGAAAGTCTTTAGCTGGGAAGCCAAAAGGTCGTTGAAGGAATCAATGAGATGCAACTTGTCCACCTGTGAGAGTTGGACTGAGGTTGGAACTGAACTCTCTGGGGCTTTTGTGCTTGATACCTCTCTGGGGCTTTTGTGCTTGATACCGAAACAAGCAATGGGTCCGCTGCGGGCACATGCGCAGACAATTGCGGGGTCTCGTGGCGGGATGGAAGAGGGGTAGCCATCTGTTTACGCGCTTTGCTGTGTTTAACTCTCTTTGTTAGTGTTGTAAACATGGTCTTATTGTTTGGAACTTTAGAAAAATCAGAGGGAGTAACAGATGGAGGAGTCAGTGCCCGGTTCGTTGTGGGTCCTTGTGTGGAGGAAGGCTCAACACTGTTTTGGGGTGTAACTGTATACATAGCCGAAGAAAGGCAGTGAGACAGGTCAGGAAGATCCCCGCTAAGACCGTCTGCATTGATGGAAAGCCTCAGTTCGTTCTGGCAATTTCATTACTAATGGCACTAACGGCTCGTTCGAGCATCCAGTCGATTGAAGTAGGCTTTGGTGTAGACTTGGGGGTAGGCTTTACTGCAGGAGATAAGGTGGTGTCACAGTCACCCCCTTTTCTTCTGCCCATGATCCCAACAACTATTTAAAGAGTTAAGTTAAGAACTGCGGAAACAGTGACTAGCCTGCACGGGCCGAGGGTAGAAAGGAGACCACTCTAAACAGTTGAGAAAAAGATGAAAAACAGTACCTCACGAGGATTAAGGACTCAATTACCAGACGGAGGCGTAGGAGCTTCACAGTTTCAGAGTCATATTGAAGGTGCTAAGACATGGAGACAAAGGCCTCAGAGAGTAGGCCCAGCCCAGCCTCGGTCTGCCACGGACAGGCACAGACGTACCCGCCCTTGGCCCGGGCACGCCCGCGCGAGTCCTGCGCTGTGGGAGATGTAGTGTCCTGCTGGACACGTTCTAGTGTCTCAGCAGACACTGAGTTAGTAGCCACTCCCCTATGGGAGTGGGCACACTCGCACCCCCGCACCCATCCATCACGGGTGTCACGAGTGACGTGGCCCCGCTAATAAAAGGGCCCGGGTGCACGTGCTCGAGACCAGTTACTGCACTACGTTACCTGGTGTCTGTGCCCGTCATTTCTATAATGCGGGCCTGAGGCCCAACACCACATTGGCGACGAGGCGGGTAGCCAACCCCGCGTGCCCGCTGCTCTGTGCCTCATCGTCCCTCGTGGGGGAGGACATGAGCCCCGGCGAGCGGCACCCCCACCGAGCCATCCACGGTCACCCGTGTCGGTGGTAATCTCCACATCCAGGAAGCAACGACCGGAGACCAGCCATGCCTCATCCCCACCGGCGTTAGAGGTGAAAGAGAGGACATGCGACCTTGGTGAAGGCGAGTGCCCAGCGATGCCAACTACGCATCTGCTGCCACGCGCACCGGTGCATCCACAGGACCCAGGAACTGCCCGAGTCCGGAGGGGGGGCGCCAACACCCCCACGACAATGCCTGCCCTATACCCGCTGCTGCGCCCTGACGGCCGCCTCCACAAGTAAGCCTGGCGCCAGCTGCCCGCAGCACACCCGCGAATACTGAGAACTGCACAAAGGTAGGAGAGGCCACCCCACCACGAATGTGTGCCTGCCGCAATCCCATGCTGTCATGACACTCACCCTGTAGCGGGCGGTGAGCGAAGAGCCGTGCCTGCCGAGCCTCCAGACCCTCTCTGCGCCCGCTCCTGTGAAACTCGTCACACAGCCAGCGGCAGCTGAGCAGCCACCGAAACGCAGAAAGAGAAGGCCCAGCAAACTCCGTGCCACCTAGCGCTCAACTGCGGATACCGCAAAACCCCCCCACGGTCGCATCAAGTTGGCCTGCCTACCCTACCAGCCTGGTGCACATCCAGCCAGTGAGGAAAGAAACCAAGGCTGCTGCCGCCCGCTGTGAAGCCTGCACCCGTGTGAGCCGGGATGTGGAGATACACATGCTGCATGCCCCGTGCTCAAGGCACCTCCGTCACTCACAGCAAGCCGCCCAACCACGTGCACCGCCCCTACTGTGCCCCCCTAACTTCCTCAAGCGATCGACACGGTCCGGAGGTAGGCGCACGGCCGTAGGTCCCAGGTTGCCAGCAAGCGTCTAGGCCCAACACCGGATGCCGCCAAAGACCAGCTCCGAGCTCTAACAGCTGGGGAGAAGAGTAGCAGCCCAGCAGCCTTTGAAAGTCACCCGCCAGGCGAGCTCCAGCCGGCAGCGTCAGTCAGCCTCGGGTGGACTGCTCAGGAAGGGGAGACTGTGGCACTGCAAGTCGCGAGCACCGGCAGCGCCACCTAGCGCCTGCTGGTCGCATCGCACCCATCGCGATCAAGCACACTGACTGCCCACAGCGACCGACGCCAGTAGACCAGTGACAAGTGTGGCTGCACTGCACCCTACAGACCAGCAGTACCAGAGCCCAGCACAGCGTCCTGCTAACCAACCGGTGACAGCAGTCAACAGATCCCAGAGTGCGCACCGGCACGACAAGGAAGACTGCCTGCTCACACCCAGTTGATGAGACAGACTGCACCAGGCACGGCAAGACGTGCCCTCAGAGGAGAATGCTCGTAGAGTGGCCCCCTGCACCCTGCAAGTACGCGCAGCAAGGACACCTTCGAAGACAGCAAAGTCTCCAAGTAGCTACCACACTAAAGAGCCCCCAAGGTGCCCCAAGCTGCACCGGCGCAAACCAGCGTCATAGAGGCAAGAGCACTGCCTGCCATCTCTACAAAGTGCGGGGAGAGACTCACAAACCCCGCAAGGAGCTGCGAGAAATCCAGAGATACACACGGACAGCCACCACCCGCAAGAGTGGACGACCAGCCAGAACAGCAATGTCTCAAGGTCGAAGTCCCCACTAACAGCTCAAGAGAAGACTGGTGCAGAACGCGCACCACACGTGGCTGCCCAACGCCACCGCCAGAGCAGAGATCGCGTCAGTTGCTCCTCCCGGTGTACAGACACCACCGCAAACTACACCTCAGGCACACCACGTGCCAGAAGAAAGCGCCCAGGAGATAGAGACATCTCCACAAAGCAACACTGCTGAACGCAGCACAGAGAACGACTACATCTCGACTGCACCAGCGAAACCCCGCAGGGGGCCGAAGATCACACAGAGTGTCCTCCCTCGCACTGCCTCAAGACGGAGTCGGCAGTGACCCACAACAGGCAAGAGAGGAGTTGCACACCCCACGTGCCCGGCCGCCACAGCAACAGGCGCTCCAACAACCAGCGACACGAGACCGGACGTCACGTCGCCCAGCAAGCAAGGAGCGCGCCGGAGCGAAGGCAGAAGCCGGCGCCATGACAGCGCCGCCTCGAGGTCCAAGCGCAACGCCCTCGAAGAAAGAAGAGTGACAGCCCTGTCACCCAGAAAACCGGAGGAACACAGGTGGGCTGAATAGACCAACAAAGGGAGAAGACCGAGGACTCACAGCAAGCCAAGAGCACACCCAGACACACCAGACAGCCACCAACGCGGACCGATGTCCCTGGATACAGCCTCACGGGAGAACCGAGCACAAGCCGCAGCAAGCGCAATCCGCGTCTCTCCCCAACACTTCCCCAGGCGACCGTCCATCCCAGAGTGTCGGCAGTCCAAGTCAACGGCATCCCTGCTCCAGGCCGCAAATGCCGTTGGTGAAGATCAGCACTGAGTGCCCGCCCTCACACCGCCTCAAGATGGAGTCGGCAGTGGCCCCAAATCAGGCAAGAGAGGATCCGTACACTCTACGTGTCAAGCCGCCACTGAAGACCAACCTCAACAAGGCGGAGACACCTGGCTGCTAAGTCCCTCCTGACATTCAAACTCTCCCAGCAAGCCACCACCATCTGTCATTCCAACTCACCACATGGCTGGCAACCACCATCACGCCAGCCCTCAGCACATGCGTCAAACACCCCTACCAGAGCACAAGTGGACTGGAATCATACGCCGTTGCCACGCCAGCCGACTAAAGGAATTAGAAGCCACCTGTGAACCTGGCCTACACCGGAACCGCGGCAGCGAGTGCAAGTCTCAGCCCAGACTCATCCACCCGTGAGGGTTGTGCGTGTGACTAAGTAACGGCTCCTCAGCGGTCCTGCAGCTGCCCCCAGACGGCACACAAGCGGCCCCCAGTGCAGCCCTCCTACAGTCCCGCAGCAACCCCGACGATGGGCCTCCCCAGGCGGGAGAGCGAGAAGAGACGTTGCCCCACCGACAGGTTACCGGTAACAGCCAAGCAGTTCAACAGGGACAGGTGGTCCAGCAACACCTCTGTGAATGCTCACCGTGGGCTCCATCCAGGTTCATGACGCAACCCACCAAATGAACTGTTAGAACCCAGCACAGACCATCCCGGACGTCAGCAACGTGGAGCCATGCAAGACATGTCATCATCAGAGAACTGACGGTATGCAGCGGACGTCATCAAGGCCAGCGGTCGTGTCCTGAACCCCTCAGGTTAAACTACGAGTGCCCGCCGAGATGGCCCTGCAGCAGGCGGAATCACCGGCCCATGCCTGACGTCTTCTTGCCCCCGGACTCGTAAGGCTGATGCACCCTGTGGTGTTTAGTTGACTGTTTATTTCTCTCCACAGGTTGAACTAATTGTTGTTGTTCTTCATTAAAGTTGGGGAGGAATGTAGTGTCCTGCTGGACACGTTCTAGTGTCTCAGCAGACACTGAGTTAGTATCCACTCCCCTATGGAGTGGGCACACTCGCACCCCCACACCCATCCATCACGGGTGTCACGAGTGACGTGGCCCCGCTAATAAAAGGGCCCGGGTGCACGTGCTCGAGGCCAGTTACCCCACTACGTTACCTGGTGTCTGTGCCCGTCATTTCTATAATGCGGGCCTGAGGCCCAACACCACAGGAGACTGCCGTGGGTTTTGTTGGGGGAGGTCTCTCCCTCTACCAGGTGCAGGAGCGATGGAGGCTGGGAGACCGATTCCCACCCCACCTGGCAGGCAAACAGAGGAGTGTTCGCTGCGGACTGACAGAGCCCGTTTAGCGTGTCCCATGCTGCTGTAGACTGCCGTGGATTTTGTTGGGGCGAGGCCCCTCCCTCTCCCAGGTGCAGGAGCGATGGAGGCCGGGGGATGGAGTCCCACCCCAGCTGGCAGGCAAAAATAGGAGTGTTCATTGCGGGCTGAGAGAGTCCGTTTAGCGACTTTCTGTCACACGAAAATCCTAATGTGCTTTTTGTTAACTGAAAGCTGGCTGTAGTGTGGCCCTACTGTCTTTTGTTCTTCTAGATAGTTGACATTACCTGATCTGAATCGATTTAAAGAGTGTGGGCTTGGTCAGTGCCTTGTTTGGTAGTCCTTGTTAGCCATTAAACATTAAAACACTGATACCGCAAGTTTGTTTTCAGGCTTGAAATGCTTTACAACTATCTTGCTCACCACAAATATGTCTGTATGGCTCTTCCACTGTCATTCTCCTGGCCGCAGTAAACATTTTCAAGCCTTTTTTTTTTTTAATAGACCTTTCGGACTAATCCATTTTCATCTGTAGCTATTAACCATATTTATATCTTAAAGGTAAAAAACATCCAGTACATCTTCGTTTTCGTGATTATTCTGTTGGAACTTGATATAGCGAAACGCATTCCTATCCAGCTAATACATCAGTAGCATGGTCCTACAGCGTAACTTCCCTTGCCAAGAAATCCCCTTCATGCTAAATAATTGTAGACAAGTAACAGAGGTAGATCATCACCCTTTCAACGAGCGAGATGAGTGTAGTCTAACTAAGTGGTATAAACAGCGTGAGTAAGTCCTATCATTCGGAGACTCATGTACCCACGATCATCCCTTTCTCAAGAAGGTAGCAACATAGTGGCTCCTAAAAGTTACAGGGTATGGCCACTGGATGTGTTTGCTGTAGTATAGTTTATCATTTTGCTGCAATTCACCAAATCCTCTAACCAACCTTTGTGTGAGAATTAAAAACCGCTTACCCAGCACATTGTCACTCTTCACTTCGCCAACAGTAGTGCCATAGAAACACTGTATTGTATCCTGGCAATGTAGCCAATGGAGTGCAGGGAATAGGAACTTTTACCAGGTCGTGTAACACTCTGTGTGCCATTACTGTTGGGCAGTGGGCACTGCCATACCAGGTGCAGGAAGTCCACTCCCTCTATATCACATCTTCTACAGTTGTCATTTACGGACCTTCTAAATATGGGTACTAAGATAAAGATGGTGTTGGAAATTAAAGTGTATCAGCTTATGTCTTTGATTGTATATGGAGTTTTCACCTGTGCGCAACAGAAGTCACAGCATTGGTCAGGTCTGTGTCGAGCTACAGATCCAGTTCCCATCATTTTCTGGTTGATGATAGACAAAACACTATTCTTCTTATATATTCGGGTTTGAGCAACATATTCTTCAGGCACCTGCGAGGATGAATGTCGACACAACTTGGTTGCATGCATTTGTCTGTTGAATAGTAGTATTGTCAGTGGAGTATTGCCACTGTTTGGTTTCAATGTCTGATGAGAGGGAACCCTTCTGTAGCCTAGGTGGTAGAGTAGGATTGTCCATTAATGGAAGAAGAGGATAATATCAATTCTGGAGTGCCTCTAGTTATGCCAAACCTCTCCCTACTAGGCATGTTATGTATACTGTATGCATTGCTGTATTTGTATGCAATACAGTCCACAGAGACCCAGGTTTCACCAGTCTTTGCTCTGTAATCGTATTTACAGTGAGGTGGGGTGAAACTAAAATGACATGTTGAGCTGGTGTCACCAGATAATCGGATTGGTGGGCCGGTAATGCGAGTCTCATAGGCAAAGTAAGGATCTCCCAACGGATTCTGGCTTAACCATTTTCCTCCCAAATCCCCTCCTACCACCGCCACCATTGTTAGGAGTATCTGTTTCGATTTGAGGAAGAATGCCTGGGCTAATAGGATTGGTATGTTTATGAATGGCTCTTTTAAGCCCCAGCTTCCTTCAGCCCAGGGTTGGTCATTGTAGCTGTATACCGATCTTCAACCACGACAGGTATTGCCCTGACCTGAGTTCTGTGGTTTCTAACCCGGAGTTCATGGGAGGGGTTTCTTTTCTGCCGCTCCTGTTCGCCTCTGCCTTATGCCTGGTCCCGGAGGACCACATCTTCCAGCCTGCCTCACGCTCGAGGCTCGGGGGCACACAGCTGACAGTAATTCCACCAGCGCCTGGAGGCGCTACAAAAACCCCTGCAGACTCCCGCAGCGCGGGTTTCTTTTCTGCCGCTCCTGTTCGCCTCTGCCTTCTGCCTGGTCCCGGAGGACCACATCTTCCAGCCTGCCTCACGCTCGAGGCTCGGGGGCACACAGCTGACAGTAATTCCACCAGCGCCTGGAGGCGCTACAAAAACCCCTGCAGACTCCCGCAGCGCAGGTTTCTTTTCTGCCGCTCCTGTTCGCCTCTGCCTTCTGCCTTCTGCCTGGTCCCGGAGGACCACATCTTCCAGCCTGCCTCACGCTCGAGGCTCGGGGGCACACAGCTGACAGTAATTCCACCAGCGCCTGGAGGCGCTACAAAAACCCCTGCAGACTCCCGCAACGCGGGACGCGCGCGTGGACGGCGCCCGGACGAAGCCCGGGCTAAGGGAGGGCCCGTCCTTGCCCGTCATTGACAGGAAGAGGCAGGGCAGGGCCGCCCCCTTAACAAGTTAGATTGAACACTCCCCATTACATTTATATTTCATCTGGACAAGGTACTGTGCCAAACACCATTTTTACATGGGGTTGTCGAAGTCAATGTAATTGGCCTGCAGATGCTCATTGTGCTTGGACTGTGTAAATCCTGAACTGGGTTTTTGTATTTCGTCATTGTTGCTGGTCATTGGTGTTTCCCTTTATCTTCAGTGTTAGGGTTACTGCCTAGGAACTGCCTTTCTTCCGTCTGGGCTATGGGGAAACGGAAAACTATGGAAAGCATAGAGGCAGGTTGTAATACCAACAGTGGTGTAGGTAAGGGAAAGAAGGCTAGGAAAAATAAGAAACACTCAGCTGGTAATTGTGTCATCGATAGAATTGACACTCTTATCACGGAGTGTGAGGACATCCTGGCCTCAGAACCCTTGTTACCACGTAGTAGTGGTTACTCTTCACCTGCCCATGCAAGTCCGCCATGCCCAGTCACTATCCCCGCTATGTTCCAGAAAGTTTCTAGAAAGGGCAATTCCGATAACAACAGCAATATTTCACTTGTTCTAATAGAAGGTTCACAGGATGAGGCTAATAAAGATTCAGCTCCTATCACTGACTTGGATGAATGTGTTTCTTATCCCACAGTTCCTTGTTCAAATAGGTTTGCTGTGCTAGCTGCGCCTGATTCTAATTCAGGTACAGGTACAGATACACAGCTAACAAATACAGTCCAAGTACTGCCACATCTGCGAGGCAGTGTAGATTTACGGACTTCTGTTCCTTACGGTGATTATACGTCTATTGATTTACTCAAGGGGGAAATATCCACTATGAGACAGATGATTGAAGATCTCACTGCAATGGTTAAAATTGTATTACCTCTGGCCACACTTCTTCCGCAGTACCCAAGTAACCCTTCTCTTCCTAATAGGAATAAGGAATTAACGGCTAAGACACTTCCAATTGAAAGGGATAATCCAAGCGGATTCGTTAGTTCATGCCCTACATCCTTTACGACCCCAGTCTCCAAAAGTCAGAAACCAAATAACAATAGAAATAATATTGTACCTAAAAATCATTTTGTCACACAGGGATTGACATCTAGAGAATGCCCAAAAAAATTGATACCCAGTCTGAGACCGGAGCAAGTAATACCTATTGGCATACCCTTGGACAGAAACTCTGTTGTTAACTCATACCAGCAGACTCGTTATTCATCTATTACCCCATATCTATCGGGCCAAACTATTCATATGACTAACGTCCCCAAACTTAGTCCAAATGTTGTTCACGAGAGCTCAGACTCCCTAAAAATAAAGTGATACACTGGATTCGACAAGTAAGGGGTTGTCGCTCCTTGATACGGGAGGATATTATTTGCACTCGCAGATGTTCATCCCCAGCTCAAACACATGATTTTATAGAACTTACATTATGTTCTACTGACTTAGCAGAGAATCTTCTTGCTTTAGAATTTAGAACTTGTCCCCCATCTGCCTCATCTATACAATTTAGGAGCATCCGCTCGCACATTAGGGGTGGAACAATTGGCACTTTGGAACAAGGGTCGTGCTTAGAAGCAGTTGACTGACTAGAAACCATCCATTCCCCTAATATAGCTCAAAATACCAACTCCTGTAGCTCTAAGTACGACACACAAATCTCTCTATTAAATCCTGACACATTAGATAATGTACAAAACTCCTTATTAACTTCCGATGCACATAACAACGTATTGGAAACTGATGGGAACACGGGACTAAGTCCGTACACTGAGTTCAGCCAGAAGACATGTGAGACGGGGTTAGACAAACTTTTAGCTCACCCTGAAGCGTCTGGTCCGCAAATACAACCAAATCTGCTTGAACTGACAAATGATAGCTTAGCCTTGACTCCCTCGTCCAGCAAACTTAGGATTTTATCGTGGAATGTTGCAGGTTTGCAAAACAAACTTATACTCCCTCATTTTAATAAATTAATTGAGGGATTAGATATCTGTATTTTCCAAGAGACATGGAGTCTTGCGCCTCTACACAAAACAGGTTTTGCTTGTTACTGCATTCCAGCTACCACTGTGGGGAGAGGGCGCCCCTCAGGAGGTTTGATCGTATGGGTGAATATTGCCATAGGTTGCCAAGTTCACATGCATCCACTTCCAACTCATGACATCTTGAGACTGACTATCAGGGGCCCAAATGGCGGGGTTACTTTAGAGTTGTTCAATGTTTATAGCAGAGGAACTAAGGGGGGTAACCAATCACCCACTATCACGCTTTTAGAGCAGGCATTATCTAGCTGCCCGCCAGGAAATCGTATTATGATTGCAGGTGACCTAAATTGCATTTTCGAGCCCTTGAGCTCAGATGATTTGCTGGAGTATGATAGGGCTGATGGTAAAAGGATAATCCCTCGACTTAACTTATCCCCCTTTAAAAAATGGACTAGCCTAGCCATTCAACTTAATGCACTGGCCACAGAGTTTGATCTTAGGGCAACAAATGGAAGGACTCCCTCAGACAAACAGGGGGCAAACACCTTTAATAGAGTTGGCTGTCCTTCTCGAATTGATTATATTTTACTGGATGTAAACTTATGGGACGAGAAGACTGACATGTTTGTAGGTGCTACGACTGATAGCGATCATAATCCCTTATGCATGACCATGACTAACCCTTGGGCTCCCACATTAAATCCCTCAACCAGTAGGGCAGCAACCTGTATTACTAACATCATTCCCTCTAATTGTAAGAGGCATCTTAAGTGGGACAGGGTCTCTCTGCACGAAGAAAACTTATTGGCTATTTGTAAAATCTTGTCCGAGAAAACAGCAGAACTTAGTGTTGTGGCTTCAGATAAATCTAAGTGTGATATGATCTCGATAGTCCATGTCAGTACTGTAGAGACACTCAGCTCGTATTTTCAGGCTCCTTGTAAGGACAGGACTTTGCGTGTCCACCACAAAACACAAAATCCTTGGTATAACTTAGATTGCAAACTTAAAAGACAATCTTTGTCCCTAGCTATCAGAAATAAAAACTGTTCTAGAGTTAAAAGTGCTAGGAAAGATTACAAAGTAGCCCTACATAAAGCTAAGATTGAGTTGGACGAACGATATTGGTTAGAGCTGAAGGATGCTAGTCTGAGTAAAAACAAGAATCTCTTTTGGTCCCTAGTGAGTCGGGGAAAAGATAGGAACTTAAATACCATACCCAATCATATTGCTGGACTTGATTGGTATAACCATTTTGCGAACCTATATTCCCCTACAGAGGATGGATGTCTGGAGGAGCTATGCGGCACCCCTGACATCCCTCCTATAGGGAACAATAGAGAACACTTCTCGCGGGCCGAAATAGAGACAGCAATTCTGAAGCTAGTTCCCGCTAAGGCCCCAGGACCGGACGGCCTGCCAGGAGATTTATTCTTGTCTGATCCTAGAGGGTGGTCGTGTTATTTCTACTTTTTGTTTAATGCCATAGCTGTAGGATGCCCAGTTCCAGACTCTTGGAAAGGCGCAGAAGTGGTTCCTATTTATAAAAAAGGAGACAAGGAAGATCCCTCGAATTATAGGCCTATAAGCCTAACTGATGTAATGCAAAAGGTGCTAGGTAGGGTCCTCCTGCAGAAAATACAATCATGGGCGTAAGAGGAGGATATCCTCTCACAATACCAGGCGGGCTTTAGGGCCAATACCGGGACAATTGATCAGGTTTTTAGGTTAATGCTCATATATTGGAAAGTTGTTGTAATTGGGAAAGGTAGTCTCTATATGGCATTTATTGACCTTAAAACAGCGTTTGACCTGGTACCGAGGACCAAATTGTGGCAGATTTTAAATGATATGGGCATCCCACCATTAATTCTTAATTTATTAATACGTCTCCACGAGGGTACTTATGCTCAAGTGAGATGGGGTGTCCAAGGGCAGCTAACGGAGCAGATTCCTGTTGGCAAGGGAGTGCGCCAGGGTTGCGTGATGGCTCCCACCCTGTTCTCTTTGTATGTGAACGGGGTGGTAAAGTTTCTCCAGGAGGACCCAGCCGACGCGCCTATCTTAGTGGGTGACAAAGTGCCAACACTCCTGTTCGCCGACGATACCTTGTTGGTGGCAAAGACTCCAGTTGGGCTTCAAAAATTGTTGAGTAGGTATCAATCCTTCTGTGATGCTCGGGGCTTAGTTATTAATACTACGAAGACAAAGCTTATGGCTTTCAACCCTCCTAAATCCTTCAGGAACAACTTCTTACTAAATGGTACCCCCTTGAGAGAGTCGGGAATTTTGAATATTTGGGCATGCGACTCTCGGAAAAAATGCTCTGGAGGCCCCATATAGCCAAAATGCTATTGAATCATAGACGTGTGACTGGGGCAATAAGCAAAGAACATCGCTCCTCATATAGTAGGCCTGTTGCCCCTGCGCTCGCAGTCTATGAAGCAAAAGCAGTCAGCTCGGCTCTGTATGGAGCCGAGCTATGGGGGTTTGAAAATGTGGATGAAATAAGTAGGTCAGAGCACAAATTTCTGAGGGATTTGGTGACGCTCCCACGAAACACCCCTTTAATACCATTAATGTATGACATGGGTAGGCGTCCATTTGGAGCTATAGCCAGGCTACGACCTTTGCTCTTCTGGGCTCGCATACGGCGTACCGAAGAGCTTACCAACTATGCCTTAGCTCTAACGGAGGTAATGAATCTGGATGTGAACCATAAGGTCAAGTGGCTATCATATGTGAAGAAAACAATGATGCAACTTGGCCTTAAAGATTCATGGGATACCCAGACTCCGCCGTGTAAAGCGGAACTTAAGAGATATTATTGGGACTGGTTTGACAGGCAAGAATTATGCAAACCAATGTTGGGTAGATTGTCAGAAGAGTTCCTCTTGTTTAAGCAAGCCAGATGTTTGGAGCCTTACCTAGATGTGATCCAGGTCCCACGAGATAGGACCCTGTACACTCAGTTTAGGTTCGGCACGCTCCCTGTTAACACCTATATTACCAAGTGGCATACAGCTGAGAACATGACAGAGCACTGTCCGTGCTGCGGGGCGTTGGTCGAGTGCATTGCCCATGTCCTCTTTGCTTGCCCCGCATACGCTACAGCTAGGAGCAAGTGGATAAAACCAATATGTAGTGACTGGGCACCCGCGACTTCCGGTCTGCTCTGCGCATTCTAAAATCTGATCCCAGTGTCCTTTTTTCATGCGGAGTGGCCAAGTTCTTAGGCCGAGCCTGGCTAATCAGAATTAGAGCCATACAAAGTGTGACCCCAATGTAGACACACGATTTATTATAGGTGTTTAAACCACATACTATATTGGTCTGCAATGTAACTCTTTAAATATTAATTATGATATAGATAGCATTAGCACCTTATACATACATTGTTATATACTACTCACTATAACTGACTTGTCCCCTATATGTATATAGTGTCCCAGAATGAAATCTCTTTTATGATACTTGTTTAATGGTTTTAACCAAATATGCTGCTATTAATTTTATCGATAGCATTAGTACCTTATACATACATTGTTATATACTGCTCACTATAACTGACTTGTCCCCTATATGTACATAGTGTCCCAGAATGAAATCTCTTTTATGATACTTGTTTAATGGTTTTAACCAAATATGCTGCTATTAATTTTATCTTATGAGACTTTTAAACAATCCTCTGTATTACATGATCTTTTCTCTTTTTTATTATACAGATGCTATTTTATTGTATATATGCTATTCGATGCTTTTATGACATATGTTGTCGAATAAAGCTATTTGAAATGAAATGAAATGAATATGTGAAGGGACCTGGGCAAGACTATCATTAATTTATAGCAATTTACCCTGTCCTAGAGACAGGGTAGACAATCCATCTTTCTGCTTCCGCTATGAGCTTTTCTAGAGCTCTGCCATTGTTCATGCGAATGATTTCATCTGCACCCATGCAGATATGAATACACAGTTTTTCTCTGAGTCAGATCTCCATTGTAGTGTAAGTTAACAGCTTCTCTGAGTCGTAGCATTGAATGCAGAAAGATCTCGGACTAATCCTGAGTATGTCGCAAATCTGATCACTTTTCTAATTATGAAATAAATATTGTTTGAGGAATGTTGACATATAGTACTATATCATCCTCATAAAGAGACGTAAGTAGTGGATGATCCCTTATAAATATGACCCGGAGCGAGTGAGATTCCAGTGGCATGCATGCCAGTTCAAAAAGAAGAGGTGACGGATGGCATAACTGTCTTTTGCTAGTTTCCAATACAAAAGGTTTAATTATTAAGCTATTTAACCCTGACCTGTGCTGTGTGAGGTGTATATAACAGTTAGATCAGTTTAAGTGAGACCTATACCATTCCATATCTACTTAACATCAATAACAAAAAAGACCATTCTAGGGAGTTGATAGCCTTTTCGACGTCCAGCAGGACTGCTGCCATGGGCAGAGTTTTTCTGATGTGATAAAGAGTCACAGTGAGTTTCCGAAGACTGCATGGTAGATCTCTGAGGTATGATACTGGATTGGTTCTGCAGCACCATGTGGGGAAATAACTGTAATAGCCTATTTGTTATATTTTTAGCCATGACTTTCTTTTCAGCATTTAGAAGTGATAATTTGTTAGTGCAATGAATAATGTATTACTACTTTGCTTGGTTTTAATAGTGTGCTTATAACCTCTTCGCTTATGGTTGGTTAGTGCCCTTGTCTGTAAGCCTCATTGTACAATTCACTTGTGAGGCCGTCTTGCCTGCTGCCCAACCACTAGTCAGTTCCATCACTGTGACTGTAATTTCTTCTCTTTGATGAGAATAGCATTGATTTGTTCTTATCTAGCCACACCAGGACCACACACTCTACGGATTTGGAGATCTGTGGTGGGGGGAGTGTTGTGTGTGAAATGTTATATTTTGAATAGTATTCTACAAAGCATTCAAGTATGTCCTTAGAATGAGATATTACATTTTCACAGAAATTTCTCACATGTGAAAATATTATCTTGTCCTTGGGTCCATTGATGGTCCATGCTAAGATCCTACCCGGACCATCTCCCTCTACAAATCGTCTGGTTTGTGCATTCTTGCCAAGAAGTGGCACTTCCTGGTCAGCTGTCTGGGAAGTCTTGTATCATGTCATTGACCTCCAATAATGTTTCATGAGCCTGCGTCCTCTTGTATTTTGATTGTTGGTCTAATAACATGGTTTAAACAGTACCCAAGCACGGGCAAATTACCTTTCTAATGACTTCGTGTGGGTATTCTGAAAGCTTCCCTGAGAATGCATTCCACCCATTGCTAATCATTGCTTTGTCGTTTGTAACGGACAGTTGCTTTCTTTCTATTTGCTGGCTTTATTTGTTTTAGACTGTCCAGCTTGAATACGACCCTGCCGTGGAGCATTACCAGTTTACTGTATCTTTCTGAGTAATCACTTTCTGTAAACAGGCCTTTAAATCTTGTTCTTATCTTGTCACATTTGCTGTGCATTCAAGAACAGAGGTCAAATGTCAGGCTCTGTCTTCCGAGGGAGCTTGGTGTTTTCTTTTCTTTCTCTGACTCCAATGTAAGAGAATTTATGTGGCAATCTTGCTGTGAAACGAAAGGTTTTTTCCTAGCACACAACAAAAATGAACTGTTCTGATATTTCAGAATATACCAGCTGATAAGAAGCCACTGGACCTGCCCTGGACTTCGCTGGTGTGGCCCGTGAGATCGAGTCCTAGCCCCCAAGAGGTGCCTCACAGCTCCTGGACCCTTGGCTGGTGATAAAGTGTACTTTTTCTCCCCATAGAACTGCAATTTGCAATCCAAAGGCAAAAGATAACAGTTTTTGTTCACAGAGTCCGAGGCTCATAAACTGCTGCTACTTGGCGATTCATGGGTAGCCTTGAATGCCGTTGAGAACCAAGACTTCACTAGACCGCTGGACTTCGCCTGTCCGGCGACGTCGAGCCTAGCGCTGGCCTCAAGCTGCAGAGGGCCCTGCCGACCTCGCTGTGGACGAAAAAAAGAACCAGAAAAGTTTCTAAGTGCAAAGATAAAATCTTGACTGAGACCAACCCGGAGCCCGTATCCAACTCCTACTTCCAACTTGGTTGGCCTGAAACTTTGACATTTGCTCAGACCCTCATATTTCAGGCTTCTAGACTACTGCTAAGAATGAAAAGCAGTGATTTACAATCTTTTAACCGCTTTTGAAAGTGAAAAGCATTGATTTATGAAAATCATGCAAAAATCATAACTCAGTTTCCCTGCATCTGACTATTGTCATTTTGGTGTCTCTACTGTAGAGTCCCCCAGGGGTATGTCTTATCTCTCTGCCCTTTTCAATACATACCTTCAGCCCTTGTTAGACCTTTTCCTTGGGTTGATTCATAACCATGCTCATTTAATCTATATAATCATAAGCAAGACAAAGATGAGGAAAATAGAATGCCACAGCTGCTTCTGAAGAGCATACATTCGATCAGAAAAGGTGGCCATGTTGAGAGTAGAATTTGTTTTGTTGAAAGCTGTTGGAATAATACTCAAATCACCTAGGCTGAGCACAGGGAACTCAGGCAAGGTTACATTCACTTTTCGGAGCCATGCTTTGGACTTTTTAATCCCAGCTCACCCAAATATTTGGCAGAAAAGTGTTCCCTATTTTATAATATGTCGATGAGATCCTTGTGTCCTGTGCGGATATAGGCTTACATTTACTGATTAAAGGGGAAGCCATTCAGGAACACCCTAAATGTGCATTTGTTAGCCAATGGGCTCTTCACACCAACTCTGGGTGATTCACTTTTGCTTCGAGATCAGGGCATAAAGCCCCATGCAAAATGATGACCGTGTGTAATAGGCAATGCTGATGGATATATCATCTCTGGCAGTAGATTCAAAGGTGAAGCTGCTGCCCCGCATTGTGCCCTCTACAAGGATTCCTCACTGCCTCAGGCCTCAAATCGGCTCACTCACTAAACAACATCATCCTGTGAGGGACTTCTTTTTGTTCCCAAAGATTCCTTTTTGAGTTTTTGCCAGCAGACCTAACCAGCAGTTCTAGGCAAGAATATGGCTTTCCTTTTTTACTTTTCCCCTTCTCAGATTGTTTTTATAAACATTTAAAAGTAGTGCAACACTGCTAAGGGGGAAAGAAGCGTGTAGATTTTCAGTACAACCGATGGTATCGCCATAGAGCTCTGTCTGAAGGTGTGCATAAGGTACATTTCAGAGCGAGTGAGATTCTAGAGCGAGGGGTTAAACTGCAGGTTGCTCAGGGAACTTCAAAGATAAGTTTTACTGGCAATTGTTCTTCAAAGAAAAGCTGCTTAATGCATGAACATGCTTTGACATTTCTACAATCACAAACTATACTGAATAAAACTAGGGTTCATTCTATCAATTTAAAAAACATACCTTTAAATTGATTGAAAACGAAATGAATAAAATTCAATAGATTATGAGGTTCTACAGCAAAATATAATACATTTATTCTTTGTTCTTCATTAAAACCTTTTCATAAGCTTTCACTCAAACAAAGGTGTCTTGCTGTTTCTACAGTGCAGTTGTACAATCATCAATAGAGTTGCTTTGGTGGAAGGTGTCTCTGATAACCTTCTACTGATCATACTGGGCCTTACTCATTACCCAGTTCTTTAAGCTCTTTCCTGTTTTGTGGAGCAGATGTCGTGTTTATGTAGCTTGGTTTGCTGTACCAAATTAACACAACTTTTGACAGATTTTTCACTCGGGCAGTGCTCATGTATTTTTGCCAGGAATTTAATTTAGCATCTGCTTTAAATAGTACAAAATGTATTTCTAGAGGCTTTTGGCAAAACAGGTGTATGTGAAATGACATTTGGGGTGAAGCTTTAACAACGCTGATGTGCGGTCAAGTCTGGGTTACATACTTGAGATGTGTGATACCATGAAGGTCTAATACAATTGTCAATCTTGTATTCATGACTCAGTCCCTATTTCTTCCATCTTCACACCATTTGTTTTGCAGTGCCCTTAAAGACAGCCGCTTCCCACCACTGACTCGTGAGGAGCTGCCAAAGCTTTTCTGCTCAGTGTCACTCCTCACCAACTTCGAGGAAGCAAGTGACTACCTGGACTGGGAGGTGAGCAACTCTGTTTCTGTACTGCCTTTTTCTGCTGGTTTATCAACATTTGTTGGTTAATCAAAAACACATTGAGACGCATTCCTGTTTTTCTGGTGACTAGAAGGATGGGTCTCAAATGGTTATATTTTTATAAATAGGAGATTTTCATAATTGCAACTTTTTTGTTTACAGGAGCACAATTATAACTAGATATGCACGTGGGAGCTTGCATTGCATTACCTAAATAAGCATTGCTAATGATCTCCTGGAGTCACAGATTTGACCCTTTTAATTGTTCTCACATACTGCTCTTTTAATAGTGAAGCCAGTTAAGGTTTAAGTACCGTGTACCTGCAAAGCTTTCAATTTTCAGCCCGTTTTGCTGATTTTCTTTGCTTCCATTTGGCAGTAGTGTTACATTAAGCTTACTACCAGCTGTCCAACTTAGTACATAGTTTCCTTTTGTTTTATATGGGTAGCTTATGGGTAGGGTGTCAGCCCTGTCATTTCATTCTCCCACTTAAGTTAAAAAAAATATATATATATTTTATTAGTTTCAGTTGCAAAACAGTACAACGGGTAAACGTGCACACACAACTGGCACTCTGCCTCCTCCACTCACCCCCCTTCCCATCTGCAACAGAAGCCTGGGCTGCCAAACCATGGTATGATCTCCACCTCTCCCACATTCTCCTACTTTTAAGCCTTCCAACCCAGAGCCACACACAGAAATACCATCGGAGTTAAAAAAAAACAAAAAAAACTCAAAAGTGACAGTGTCCCCTTCTGACAACACTTTTTATGTTAATAGTCTTTTTAATAGGGTCGTTTAGTTGTAAACAATGTCTTCTACTTTATATACGGTAACAAAAATTCTGATAACGCATTTTATTATACCTTTTCAACATGGTGCACAGCAGCCACTCTGCTCTACAACATAGCTTAAAGACTTCTGCACGCCCTTTCTTTACAAAAAATGGTTGCCCTTGTTCATGTCCACTGACTGACAAGTCGTTTTGTAGGAGATGATGAATAGCTTGTGTTGGAAATCGCTGAAAAGTCTGAGATCTGAGGACTAATGTGACTGGTGTATGAGGTGACTCCAAAACAGCTTTGATGGTGAGTTTTGGAACTTATAGTGAAAGGAAAAAAAATGTTTACATCAATGGTTAGAGTTGGGAAAAGCAGACACTTAAGGAGATTACTCTTGCATCTTACTCCTTTCCTGAAATTTAGAAGGTTGGCTGGTAGTACATCTAGCTACTTCTAGTTATGGTTACATGTAGCTTTTTGTTCTTGCGCAATACATTTGTAGAACAAGCATTGGCATAGCCAATAAGGTCTAGTCTTTGGGACTTTTTAAGTGTTTAGCTAGAGCTATTGGCTTTGCAATGTCTTTAAGCTATGTTGTAGAGCAGAGTGGCTGCTGTGCACCATGTTGAAAAGGTATAATAAAATGCGTTATCAGAATTTTTGTTACCGTATATAAAGTAGAAGACATTGTTTACAACTAAACGACCCTATTAAAAAGACTATTAACATAAAAAATTTCTTCTAGTTTTTTGTCCTCTCCATGCTGGTGACCTATTTCTGCCTATTCGAATGCTTGTTTGTTATAGCTTTTGTTTTTATTATGGGGGACATAAACAACGGGAGCGTGGAGGTTGGGAAATAGTATGTGAATTACAACACGAGCAGCGGGCTGACACTAGAGGAGAATCAACAGACGCCAGATTCCGAAAGCAGACTGCACTTATGGCAATGGGGCACATTAGAAACTGTGTGGACAGAGTCTGAAATCAGTATAATATAATATATATATAGGAGCATTAAGGCCAGTGATAGAGAATGAAACACTGAGTTAAGAGGGTGTGTGTAGTGGGGAAGAAATAAACATGTGAGAAAGACTGAATTAGTATGAGAGGAGAGCAGTAGAATAGAAAGAATGATACCCACAGGAAGGACAATGGGGGACAGAGAAAGAGAAACATGAGGGAGAGAGAGAAAGAGCAAGAAATTGTGTGTGTATGTGCTTGAGAGAGAGGGGGAACAGATAGTGCTTGTCAGAATGAGAGTGACCACAAGAGAGATTAAAAGAAACAGAGGATGAGTGCCTGGGTGATGGTCAGACAGAGAAAGAGCTTCAACAATTATGTAAATAATGCTTGTGATGGAAAGTGTTCCAGGGCTTGTGTTTTTCCTCTTCTAATGCAAACCTCCCATCAAAGAAATAGAAATCGTATTAAACTGTAGTGCAGTTAAATATTTTGAAAACCTTTACATTGTGATTCTACAGGGCATGCCATTAAAACACTTTGCCCTAGGAGGATACAAATAGGATTGTGAGCATACAATGGTGTATTTGCTCCATGCACTGCTTATGATGCACCACAATATTTACAAAAACTGACACCGTTGGAGACTGCACGAGGCATGTTATGCCACTAACAAGATATTACTCAGGGATCTTTAAAATAGCATTGTATTTGAAAAATATAATTAGATCCCGAGATTCAGCTCATATTGTCAGTAAAAGCAATTTTACTCAGATGCAGTTGACTCTTCATAATGCCTTTTTGACATACCAGATGCAAAATGCAAAGAAGAGTCATGACTGGCCCCACATCACTGCACCATCTGTGACCTAGCTGTCAATCAATGAGTCAGCAAATCGAATGCAAGGATTTTCATTGCCCTAGGTGATATGACAATTTGTCTTCCCTGCACCCGTCAATGGAAACGTGGCAATGCTTGGAGCTTCTCATGTCAATCTAGCATCCACCCTGCTAGTGACATCCTAGGTGTCTCCATAATATGTTATGATAGGGAGTTGCGAGGATGTAATGACTACACAAGAGATGGTTCTACCACATTCATTGCCTTTCCATACATTTATAGATCCCTTCACAGTCGACTATGTAAACACAGGTTGCAACTTTGGCCTTCGCTGACCAGGAGCTTGCAAAATCTGGCATGGAAGAGATTCTATAAGCAATTGTATACAGTAACAAGCCTATAGCAAACAAATGAATGCAAATTAGTCTTGGTCTTGCCTCAAAGGAACCATCCAGCCCAAGCTGTGAGGCCATGCCCCGTCTGAACATGCAACCTCACGTATTTCCACCTTATTGAACCTACTCGCTGAAATGCAGCCAGTGTCAGACTGGCCAAATGAACAGGGTCCGATGGGCTGGCCTGACAGATCAGTGTGTTGGCCGTTTCTTAGTAGTTTGTGGGCCTGTATTATTCCCAGGTATGCTGGTTTTTACTGATTTCCCTGATATTACAACAAGCAATGCCTGCAGCACACACAAAACCATGCAGTCTCCCATACTTTGCAAAATACCCATACAGCATGTCTTTACAAGTTCAAAACTGTCCTGATTTATAAATGTGGGCCACTTTTTTAGGTATCTTGTTCGCTAATGGGAGCCACTTTTATTTTGGTGCCCAGGCTTATGTTTTTTGTCCCAGTCCAACCCTGAGTGCAACTTGAGATTTTATAGCGCAGTGAGCTATGGGACGCAAGCCCAGGCAAACCTGTGCCACTGAGGGTGACTCATTGACCGAAACAAAAAATGATGGGTGGAAATGCTTGAATTAATCTTCATCACTGGTAATTACTCAGGGTGCATTCAATTCAATAATGTTTTTGCTCAATATACCTTTACAGGCAGGGATTTAGCATATGCAAATCAGCCTGCTTTTTCCACCTCGCACTCACCACAGAAGAAGCCCCAGACGCCAGAGAGAACTGAAGGTATTGCATTCTATCATTTATGCCTGAAGACAGGGGTTTGTGTGAAGAGACCATTGGCGGGGGCTTACAACCTTTTCCTGGGAACACCAAGTACTGACCGGCGCAAAACCGTTGCAAATGCCTTCAGCACAATTAACAGTCCAACTTCATTTTTGTGCCGCCATTTTCTGTTACCATACGTTTTCACTGTGTAGAAACCAGAGTTCCTGGCATAGATTACATTGAAAAGTAAAGTGCAACTTTTTTGCCTTTCGAAACACACCGATGACACATGACGTCTCGCTGCCACTCACTGCTCTGAAACATTCATGTCACTTCTTGGGCACTTACACATCCCTTCTTCAACTGTGTAGAGAGGACGAGCTTTAGTTCCTGAATAACGATATTGTAATGCAGTGGCAGCTGTTCCACTAAGGCGGAAGAGCGCCGCCCCACTGCATTTTTTGCAGTGGAAAAAGGAAAAATAAAATGATAATAACACTATGTTATTATCATTTTATTTTCCCTCTGCCATGCAGCTTTACGGGGCAGGGCGGGGCTTGGCTGTCGTCACAGCCAACAAGGGGATAAATGGTGGGCACTTATGTGAGCATGACACTTTGGCCGGTCCTCTTACACCGGCCAAACTGTCCTGCGCACTTTGCATGTTCCCCACCAGGCTGCATTAGATGTGGAACATGCACAGGCTCCCATTCCCTGTCTGAGCGCCGATCTGCCGCGCTCAAACCAATCTTTTGATTGGCTTTGGGGAGGGTGCCTGTGCTTCCTGCTTCCGAGGACGATGCGAGGCAATGCGGCGGCCTGGCGGTCAGCAGCCAGTTAAGTCTATTTTAATTTTTTTTCAATCTCCGCCCCACCCGTGGTACTCGGTGGCAGCCACGACTACTGTAATGTACTTCCAAGTAATGGGAAATGCTGGGTGGGCACATCTTGTACAAAAAGAGCAACCAGCAAGAGCCCTTAAGACAAGTGGGCACATTTATCCAACTAGTCAATGAATCTCCACAAAGCTAAAGAAACACCTAAACGACATAAAAATATGAAAATCCATACAAAGGCGTGAAACAGGACACAGCAATTAGCCTTGAAGCTACATAGTAACTTATTGTTTAACTAAAACAACGAGAAGGTACTGAAAAGTAAATATTGAAAGCCTCACTAGAGCATGCCTTGGCTCTGCAGTCGAGCTCTCTGGAGTGGTTTGAGCCTATAAACATCGCGCTCTACTCGGACAAAGCTTAAGTATTTAGATGGCAGTGAGATGAACAGCCTCCGGTGAATTGAAAGCTCTGTAAAACCAGACCCGTGTGATAGTGACTCAGACTAGGGGCCGAAAACTACGATGTACACGCAAAGTTATCATCGTTTGCATAAGCAACAAAAACTTAGAGAAAATAGGGCTTAAAGCCAGGCAGCGGGCGGCGTAGACAGATCACGTCGTGATGGTATGTGTTCTACGTAAAGCGCCATGGTTCAGGGTCTAGCTGAAAAAACAAAAAAAGAGACTAGGAGGTCCAGACAGAAACGCTACAAATGGGGGCTATCTTGGAATGAGCACATTGCAGTACTCGTGGGGGTGGGGGCAGGGACATTGCAACCAGTAAGGTGATCGTTGTTCATCATTGTTCCTCACACATGTATGCTTTTTACCGAATTTAGGGCAATCACTGCAAAGGTGTAGTAACCAGTTACAAATGCAATAGAGGGAAAGAAAATTAATTCTCGTAGTAGGGAAAGTATAGTGACCTCTGATTGGTTGGGAATAGTTTTAGATTGTGCTGCATCATGGTCTGGGATAAGATGCAGACTATTTATCAGCTGTTCAGTTCAATCCCTGTGGATCAAGCCGTTTTTTGCAAATTGGACTTTTATTGCCCGTGTCTGTAATTAGTGTGTGCCTTAAGTGATGCATCATGGTCTTGGATTGGAAGCTGACTGTCAGCTGTTCAATTCCCGGGGATCACGCCAGTTTCTACCAAGTGGTCTTTTATCGCTCTGTGTCTGTAATTACCTTGTACCCTGAGTGAGGAGAGTGTGAGACTTGTATCAGTTTCTCCGCGGAATACAGGCAGAGAAGGTGACGGATTAGCATGGTAGGCGCCTGATAAGCAAGTAGTTGTGAGAGCAATATGACCCGTTGATGGTCGCTCCTGGTGTTACACCTTATGATGTTACATATTGTAAGCATGCACGCTCCACATCTGACAAAGTTGATCAGTGATGAGTAGTTAAACAAGCACACATGAAACCAAGAAAACAAGCATTTGCAATGCAATAGGACTCGCATTTACGCGAGACCTATTGCATTGGAAACGGGAGTGCGGGCGGGCGAGAAGGCACGAACGGAAGTGGGGGGGGGGCGAGGGGGTCCGAGAAGTCACGGACTGCGGGGGGGGGGGGAGACAGGGAAGAAAATAGTGTTCGGAGTAAAGGGGCCAGTAGCCATAGAAGGATACAAATGACGACATGGCCGTCATGAGGAGGGACTAACTGTCAGGGCTCTATCGGCCTTACCTTCTGCCGGTAGAGTAGTCTCGCGGGGATGACATGGACCACCTCCACCGTCTCCCACCTATTTCCCTGTCCTACCTTGAATTGGTACCAGACCGGGGATTGGTGAAGACTGGGGAAGGAATCCTCAAAGGGTGGTGTACCGTGTGGAGTGCTGAGGTGAAGAGTAACACCCAAGGAGACGGTTGTCTTTCTGGACCGGCAGCCTAGAATGACAACCAACAAACAATCACTACCCTGTCAACTAGTCACGTATACACCCACACACTAGACAGGGGAAGGGTTTAGGGACAGTTGCAATGGTCACCTGAAAGTCAGCTCTTGAAGATTTGAACCTCCGGTAGGTGCGTCCGTAACCCAGTTTCTTGCACTAGACAGCAGGCGTCCCTTCACGGGGCACCAGGGGAACTGGGAAGGAGAGGATTCCAGGGAACAATAGTTTACAGAAGGAACACTTCAGTGTCGTCGCGTTCTGGTAACAGTGGCACGCGAGTGGGGTGTAGGCAAGGGCAAGGCGGTGACGCGCTCCTGCGCTCACAGGGGTGTAGGCAAGGGCAAAGGCGGTGATGCGCTCCTGCGCTCACCGGAATGTAGGCAAGGGCAAAGGCGGTGACGCGCTCCTGCGCTCACCGGAATGTAGGCAAGGGCAAAGGCGGTGACGCGCTCCTGCGCTCATCGGAAGGTAGGCAAGGGCAAAGGCGGTGACGCGCTCCTGCGCTCACCCAGATGATGACCAAAGAAAAGGGGCAAGGTGGTGACGCGCTCCTGCGCTCACCGGGAACAGTGAATGAGGAAAAGGGCAAAGGTGGTGATGCGCTCCTGCGCTCACCGGGAACAGTGAAGGAAAAGGGCAAAGGTGGTGATGCGCTCCTGCGCTCACCGGGATTGTTAGCTGAGGAAAGGGGCAAAAGGTGGTGACGCGCTCCTGCGCTCACCGGGATTGTTAGCTGAGGAAAGGGGCAAAAGGTGGTGACGCGCTCCTGCGCTCACCGGGATTGTTAGCTGAGGAAAGGGGCAAAAGGTGGTGACGCGCTCCTGCGCTCACTGGGAATGCTGGCAATGAAAGGGAGAAGGCTTCGTCCTTCTCAAACGAGGAGCAGCGCTTCTGCGCTAACAAGCTCCTGGGGCTGCATGAGGCTCGGTGATGCGGTGGGAGCATACAGGATGCCTGCAGGGAAGAAGTCTCCGTAGAAGTGATAAAAGGAAAGGTTCTTACCGAGTTCCGGCGGGGATACGGAGTCCGACTCTCTACACGCTGCAACTTAATCAGAAGCACCAGGTGCCGTATCCAAGGGAGTTTTATGTGGTGTCACCCGGATGTGATCGTGTGGTGACCCGCGGTACTGCACGTATGGGGAGAGCGCAATAACTAGACAGGCAACCGTAGTACGCTCTCCCCGGTACGTGCGAACATGACAGCACCCCCACAAAGACAAACCCCCTCCCCTACACGGGGGTGGCAGGACGCGGTTTCAGGGGGTGACGAACATGGAAGGCACGTACCAGCTGAGGGGCGTGACGGACATGGGATAGGGGCTCCCAGGACCTCTCCTCAGGACCATACCCCTTCCAGTCGATAAGGTAATAGAGCCTCCCCCTGGACCTACGGGAATCTAGCACTGCACGCACCTCGTATTCCTCGTGGTCATCCCTGAGTACAGGCGGCGGAGGCACAGAGGCTAGGCCATCAGACTGAGCCTGCTTCAGCAGAGACACGTGGAAGACTGGGTGTATTTTCATGTGAGGGGGCAAGGAAAGTTTCATGGCCACCTTATTGATGACCTTGGTTATGCGGTAGGGACCTATGAAACGCGGTAGCAATTTCTTGGGGCCGTGCATATTGAGGTTTTTAACGGAGACCCAAACCCTGTCTCCCGTCTTGTACTCTGGTTCTACCTGTCTGTGTGTGTCTGCATGGTGTTTGTAGTTTTCTTTGGCTTTGGCCAGCTCGAATCGTGCTTGTTGCCACAAGTCACGTAGCAGGTTGTGATAAGCTTGGATGGTGGGCAGAGGACTGGTTTGTGGTTCTGCCCAGGGTGTGGTGCGTGGATGACGACCTTGTAGGCAGTAAAGGGCGACATTCCTATAGAAGCGTGTTTGTTGTTATTATATGCATATTCCGCCATCCACAGGACCTCTGACCATTCCTTTTCGACCGCTATGAGTAGGCAACGAAGGTATTGTTCCATGGTTTGGTTGGTTCTCTCTGCCTGGCCGTCGGTTTGGGGATGGTAGGCGGAGGAAAGTCGTACTTCCGTCCCTATGGTGTCACATACCGCTCCCCAGAAATGGGATACGAACTGAGAGCCTCTGTCGGTGATCAGTTCGGAAGGGATTCCGTGCAGACGGATTACGTTGTTCATGAATACTAAGGCTAGCTCCATAGCAGAAGGCACTTTCTGCAACGGCACAAAATGCGCCATCTTGGTTAGGTGGTCCACAATGGTGAGTATGGTGGTATATCCGGTCCTGGTTCGAGGCAATTCCACAACGAAGTCCATGGATACCGTGTGCCACGGGTATGGGGGTACCGGGATAGGGTGTAGCAAACCCACAGTGGGTCCGGGTTGGTTTTTTCCTTGCGCGCAGGTCGTGCAGTGGGCTATGTAGTTGCGAACGTCATCCTGCATGGTTGGCCACCAGAAGTGTCTGCGTAAGAGATCCAGGGTCTTGTGATACCCAGGGTGTAAGGACAGCATGTAGTCATGGCACATGTACAGCGCTGTTTGTTGATGGTGCGGCAATGGTAGAAAGTAGTTGTTGTCTTTATAGAGGAACCCACCATCAGTAGTGATTCCCGACAGCTTTCCAATCCATTCTGCTGGGTCCTTTACTTTGAGGTCGTTGTGCAACCGGGACAAGAAAGAGGAGGAGAGGATGACTCCCTGAAAACACCGTCCCGGTAGGATGGGAGATGGTGTCGGTTTATCTCCTCCTTCACCGGGTTCTCCGAGTCTGGACAGGGCGTCTGCTTTTGCGTTGTCTTTACCAGGACGGTATGTAATCTTGAAGTCGTATTCATTGAAGAACAACGTCCATCTCAATTGACGGGCAGTTAGCGCCCTGGCAGAGCGGAGGAATTGAAGGTTCCGGTGGTCCGTATAGATGGTAACAGGGTGTCTGGCGTCTTTTAGGTAATGACGCCACTCTTCGAAGGCCGTCTTGATGGCCAGTAGTTCCCGATCGGATACTGTGTAGTTCCGTTCCGCAGATTGCAGCTTTCGGGAATAGTAGGCTACAGGGTGTAGGAGACCCGATGTAGTATCCCTTTGGGATAGGACTCCCCCAGGGCATCCTGTGAAGCATCGGCCTCGACAATGAATGGGTGTTCTGGATTGGGGTGTATCAGGACGGGTGCACTAGTGAATCTGGTTTTCAGTTCGAGAAAAGCCTTCTCAGCTTCAGGGTTCCATACGAACTTAATCCCCTTGCGCAGTAACCGTGTGATGGGAGTGATGATGCCAGAGAACCCTGGGATAAAACGACGATAATAGTTGGCGAATCCTAGGAATTGTTGGACCTGTTTCAGGGAACCCGGGGAAGGCCATTGTAACACAGACTCGACCTTTCTTGCATCCATACTGATTCCTGCTGGGGTCAAGATGTGTCCCAAGAATTCCACCTCGGTTGTGTGGAATACACTTTTTCCAGCTTGACGTACAGGCCGTGTTGCAGCAACTTCTTGAGGATGCTACGGACGTGTTGGATGTGGTCTGGAACGCTCGGGGAATAGATCAATATATCATCGATATATACTACGCAATATTGATCGATATGTTCTCGTAGCACCTCATCAATGAAGAATTGGAATGCAGCAGGGGCATTACAGAGCCCAAAGGGCATGACCTGGTACTCAAAGAGTCCGTATCGGGTCCGGAACGCTGTCTTCCATTCGTCCCCCTTTGGACTCTTACCAGATGATAGGCCCCACGAAGATCCAGTTTAGTATAAATCCTGGCGTCTTTCACTTGGTCCAGTAGGTTGGAGATCAAAGGCAAGGGGTATCGGTTCTTGATAGTGATGTTGTTCATGGCTCTATAATCGATGCAGGTTCGTAGATCCCCTCCCTTCTTGGCTATGAAAAAGAGTGCTGAAGAAACGGGTGACTTGGAATGGCGTATGAAGCCGTTTTTCAGGTATTCGTCCAGATAGGTGCGCAGATGGGTGCTTTCTTTTCAGTGAGGGAATACACTCGACAACAAGGCAGCTTGGATCCCGGCAATAGGTCTATTCTGCAGTCGAAACTGCGATGGGGAGGAAGTGTGTTGGCTTTTTGTTCATCGAACACTGATGACAAATCGGCGTACTCCTCTGGTATGGTTCCTTGTGTGATAACACCCATTCCCGTAAGAGGAAGAATATGGGTTTCCACGACTCGTGCGTTGGCGTCCCCATGTTTTAAGTAACAGGTGTGGCTGCAATATGGTGAATTAAGGGTCATTAGTCGGTTTGCCCAATCGATGAGAGGATTATGGGTGACAAGCCAGGGGAGACCCAGTATTAGTTTGAACTGGGGTGCGTCTATGACATCAAAGGCGATGAACTCTTTATGTTCGTCTGCCCCGCATGTCATCGTCATGATGTCAGTCTGATATCGGATCAGTCCAGAGGTCAGGTCTGTGCCATCCACTGCTTTTACCGTTTCTGGTCTGTCCTTGGTTATCGCAGGAATCCCAAGATCTTCCATATATTGGGTGTCTATGAAATTTCCTGTAGCTCCGGAATCGATGAGGGCCGTTACGGTCCATGATTGGCCTTCACGGGATTGTAACGTAACTATGATACCCACATGTTGGTTGTGATCGTGTGGGGCCGAAGAGGAGGTCTTATCGGACGAACAACCCAGTAGACCGACCTTCCCTTCTACTGAGTTATGTCGTTTTCCGACCATTCACCACGAGAAACGGGAAGGGCGCTGGTTTTCCTTGTCATTGGTTTATTCGGTTTCACAGGGCACTCCTTGACGTAATGGCCGCTTTTGCCACAATACAGACACTGGTTCTGGTGACGTCGTTTTTCTTTTTCAGCCTTAGACAAGGGGCCACGTATGCCGCCTATTTGCATAGGCTCCGAGGTGTCCGGACTCCTAGGATTTTCGGATTTGGTTTTCTCCCGGAATACTGGGTACTTGGCATCGGCCCCTTGGTTTTTTCTATTTTGCGTTCCTGCATTCTGAAGTTCATTTTTACAGTTAGGTCTATGAAGGGACCGATGTCCTCTGGGGGTCCGATATTTGTGAGATAAGGTCCTTTAGTTCCTCACGTAGTCCTCGGTAGAATACTGACACCATCTTGGTCTCAGGCCATTTGGCTTCAATGACCAGCCTGTTAAAGGTGGTGATGTAATGTAGGAGGTCTGTGTTACCTTGTTTGAGGTTGAGGAGTGCATTGTCGGCTGCCTGCAGAAGTGTGTGTCGGGCAAACATTCTACGCAGTGTTTCTTTGAACACAGGTAGGCTGTACAACATGGGGTCGTCGTTATCCACCAACGCTATGGACCATTGCGCTGCGTCTCCCCCAGATACGAAAGTATGAATGCAACCTTTGCTGCATCATCAGGAAAGGCGGAAGCACGAGCCATGAAGTGTAGCTGGCACTGGTTGAGGAATATGCTGTATTTAGAACTGTCCCCATAAAAGCGTTCCGGGGTGCCAGCGGGACTGGATGTGAAGCCACCACCTGTATAGGAGGGATAGGGCCCTGTGCCGGGGGTGAGGACCCCCAAGGGTTAAACGTGGGTGGTTGTAACACGTCCGTCTGTTTGGGTCTAACCGTGGGTGGCTGACCGGAGGCCAGCAGACTTTGTAAGGCATTGACATCCTGTCGCAAGCTTTGATTTTCGGTTTGCATGCAGGTCAATATAGCAGCTATGTCCTGCAGGGTAATGTTCTGGGTGTTCATGTCACCTGGGCGAGATGATTAGTCTTAGGCTTCTGATTCTGTCAGGGCTCTATCGGCCTTACCTTCTGCCGGTAGAGTAGTCTCGCGGGGATGACATGGACCACCTCCACCGTCTCCCACCTATTTCCCTGTCCTACCTTGAATTGGTACCAGACCGGGATTGGTGAAGACTGGGGAAGGAATCCTCAAAGGGTGGTGTACCATGTGGAGTGCTGAGGTGAAGAGTAACACCCAAGGAGACGGTTGTCTTTCTGGACCGGCAGCCTAGAATGACAACCAACAAACAATCACTACCCTGTCAACTAGTCACGTATACACCCACACACTAGACAGGGGAAGGGTTTAGGGACAGTTGCAATGGTCACCTGAAAGTCAGCTCTTGAAGATTTGAACCTCCGGTAGGTGCGTCCGTAACCCAGTTTCTTGCACTAGACAGCAGGCGTCCCTTCACGGGGCACCAGGGGAACTGGGAAGGAGAGGATTCCAGGGAACAATAGTTTACAGAAGGAACACTTCAGTGTCGTCGCGTTCTGGTAACAGTGGCACGCGAGTGGGGTGTAGGCAAGGGCAAGGCGGTGACGCGCTCCTGCGCTCACCGGGGTGTAGGCAAGGGCAAGGCGGTGACGCGCTCCTGCGCTCACCGGAATGTAGGCAAGGGCAAAGGCGGTGACGCGCTCCTGCGCTCACCGGAAGGTAGGCAAGGGCAAAGGCGGTGACGCGCTCCTGCGCTCATCGGAAGGTAGGCAAGGGCAAAGGCGGTGACGCGCTCCTGCGCTCACCCAGATGATGACCAAAGAAAAGGGGCAAGGTGGTGACGCGCTCCTGCGCTCACCGGGAACAGTGAATGAGGAAAAGGGCAAAGGTGGTGATGCGCTCCTGCGCTCACCGGGAACAGTGAAGGAAAAGGGCAAAGGTGGTGACGCGCTCCTGCGCTCACCGGGATTGTTAGCTGAGGAAAGGGGCAAAAGGTGGTGACGCGCTCCTGCGCTCACCGGGATTGTTAGCTGAGGAAAGGGGCAAAAGGTGGTGACGCGCTCCTGCGCTCACCGGGATTGTTAGCTGAGGAAAGGGGCAAAAGGTGGTGTTGCGCTCCTGCGCTCACTGGGAATGCTGGCAATGAAAGGGAGAAGGCTTCGTCCTTCTCAAACGAGGAGCAGCGCTTCTGCGCTAACAAGCTCCTGGGGCTGCGTGAGGCTCGGTGATGCGGTGGGAGCATACAGGATGCCTGCAGGGAAGAAGTCTCCGTAGAAGTGATAAAAGGAAAGGTTCTTACCGAGTTCCGGCGGGGATACGGAGTCCGACTCTCTACACGCTGCAACTTAATCAGAAGCACCAGGTGCCGTATCCAAGGGAGTTTTATGTGGTGTCACCCGGATGTGATCGTGTGGTGACCCGCGGTACTGCACGTATGGGGGAGAGCGCAATAACTAGACAGGCAACCGTAGTACGCTCTCCCCGGTACGTGCGAACATGACACTAACAAGCCTAAAACCAATCGGAAGGCAGCATTTAGGACCTAAGCCAATGAAAAAGATGGGCGGAGCTTCCACGAAGCTTCCACACTATACTGAATACTGCATGCCTCGCAAAGCGAGCAGGGCTTGCTCTGCAACGCTAGGCTCAACCTAAAAATAGTCCCTAAAATGACAGATAAACAATCAAAGCGTAACGATACAGTACTTGAGCCCTTCCCCTGGGAGGAAAACAGAGGGACAAAGAGGAAGGACTGACCACTAGCAAGCAAGGATTTTTAAAAGACACTGAAACAAACAAACGAAAAGCAGGGGGATGGCTTTAAGCCCACAAGAAGTATATACTAAAGTATATACAAGAGGTCTGGAGTGCTTAACCTAAAAATGACATAGCAACATGAATCTTTTCTGGATTCACATGCTGTGCATAATTCTGCATTCTAGTGGTTGGGTCCACAAATCTCCCTATGTTTTTTTTTCTCTTTGGTGTCCACCAGAAGATAGGAAGTGCTAGCCTCCTATGATGTCAGATGTGAGCCACAATGCTGCAGTGCGTGGTCAGCAGACTCTTTTTTCCTGATGTTGGCTCTGAATCATGGTCCACAGCTCTCGGTTGAAGATTGCTGAAGAAGTGGTAGATGGCGCTGAAATGGAGTAAAAAAACACTGAAAAGTAAAGAAATTACCTATGCCCAGAGCAGACTTCGAAGAAGAAGGAAAACACAGGGGAAAAAACCAGGCGAGACGGGGTTTTTCGCTTAGGCTTCAACCACGTTAGTCGGAGAATGTATAATTAAAGTTTGGAATTGTACCCTCTAACATCAGAAATAATCCAAAATACTTCTTTTAGATTCTGCCCCATCTGCCATCAAACATTGGCTCGGAAATATGCACGTAGAATTTGCAATTTGGGCCCACCTAGGTACCTTAAGTCACACTAGTATAAGGCATATGAAGCTTTCCTTCCTAGGACCCTCGAAGTCAAAGAAAAACAGGTGGACGCATGAAGCCATGACTGAATCCAGGCAAATGTCTCTTAGGACTTGGGGCTTTTGGATGAAGAGGCTATCCTCAAGGAAACTGAGGAGGCCCAGGAAGAACAGGGGTCCGATGCCTAAGATAAGGCGTCCATCGACTTACAAACAAAAGTACCACAAAAATCATTAAAGAAACAACAAAGATGCCAAACAAGCGTACACCCCCACAGGTTTGGGCTGAGTCAAAGATTTCAGACTCTAAGATGTGAACCAATCCTCACCACAAAGACATTTGTTAGCTGAAGGAACACATAAAATAAAGGAGCCCCAAGGGTCAAAGTTAAAAGACCCCAGATGGGACAAGCCTTCACAATCTTGGCTCAGACTAAAAAGGGATTGAGATCAGAGGAAGGAAAAAGATCTGAAGGAGCAGTAATCTTGGACTCTGAAAAGGAAGGCCAGTTTGCCGATTGATGTGGAGCAACAGGTGATCAATGTCTAAAGAAAAAAACATCAACTTAAAGCCAAAATGGCAACCTTACTTCAGAAAAAACAAGCTGTTTGATGAAAAACTGAAGACTTTCATGATCCCCACAAAGGCATTAGGCATTAAGGCAACTGAGGAAACGCACATAGATTTAGCCCTCTTAACTTTTCCCTCCAACCCACGACTTACAAACTAGTAGAGGAAAAGCGTGAACATTTTTATGGGCTGGATGAGCAGGATGATCAACCTATGATAGAGGCATCACAGAAATAGGAAAATATGTGGCAGGACCAGGAAGCTGATTCCCAAAAACAGAACTTGACTCTTACCTGTCTAGACCATCACGCCCAAATGATTCATCACTGTATAGAGCAGTGATCAAAAGGGATGTGAGCACATAACGGTAATAGCTAGAAGAAGAGAAAGCTGAGGCATGTTTCCTGCTGGAAACACTTATGCCATTGCGGAAGAAAAAAAAAGATCCTAACCATGCTTTCTAGTATCATTGACCAGGGGAAAGAGGCATTCAAAGAACTAGCTACATCTAAGGCAGTTCCATGAAGGGTAGAAAAGAAATGTAAGCCATGTAGCCAGGACCCATTATACAACAGAAGTAACACACCAACAGAAACCTTCTGTGAGAATCAGGGTGTATTATATGATATGGCTGTGGGGCCTTATCGTGGAATATACTTGCAAAACCTTTATTGAGTCAAGTCTGGCTCATTTGAACAACCTTATGCTCAACCCTGGCTAGTTGTGGCTTTCGAGCAGCAAGGCTTGTAAAAAGGGACTTAGTGTGAAGCATTCAACAGCACCAATCAACGAAATAAAGTCACCAAACACAAAAGAAAGGCAACACCAATATATAAAAATAGAGTGTATTTTCATGAATTTTTAGAGTACAAGATGAACAAAATCGAGCAGATGGTTCCAGAGATATGAATGTATCACCTTTTAATTCCAATCACAAACTAGCATTAGTCAACAAAACGTTTGCAAACTTTTCAAAAGTTTGTAAAGGTTAGTACTACTACTCCGATCCGGCTTAGGTGACAAAATCTGACAGGATGAAGGTCTAGGGGGCCAGTAGGGTCGATTTGTACAGTTAACCGGCCAGTAAAGCGTTTTTCAGTCCAGTTCCATCCTTTACAGTTTGACCGCCATAGAGGCTAATGGAGTGGTCCTGACGCTGGGGATGCTGGATGAAAAGATCCTCAAGAATGCTCTGTTTGGGACCTTGCCGGCAATCGAGCCCCTGGCTTGGAAGGCCTAACGAGCGAATTTTACAAAGCCTACAAAAACGTACTGGCCCCCCCACTTGCTAGAAGTACATGCTGAAGCCCTCCAGGTTAGAACTCTCTCCCCCACTATGTGAGAAGCTATAATCACACTCCTACTCAAACCTGGCAAAACAACCCGAAGCTGTACATCATATTGGCCATTGTCACTTCTCAATCAAGATTACAAAATCTTGGCCAAAGTCCTAGCCACCCGCCTCTCTTTATTATTAATTGACAAGATTATATGCCCCTTTCAAGCAGTATTCGTCCCCAGCCGCTCCACCATGGTAAATTTGCGTGCTATATTTGCAGTCATCAATCAGATAGACCCTGCCCTCCCGGCGGCAGCTATCTTGCTAGATGCCGAAAAGGCATTTGATTTTTTAGAATGGCCTTTTTTATATGCGGTGTTACAGAAGATGGGAATTCCGGCTGGCTTTTCCAACCTAATTCGACTTCTCTATGCTGCCCCTGCCGCTTGCCTCAAATTGAATGGCGAGATAACCCCCCACTTCCTTCTCACGCAAGGCACTAGACGGGACGCAAGTGCTAACATATCTCCACTACTGCGCGAGGTGGTACGATTCGGAGTCTGCTCAGGCCTCCCCATCAACTGGACTAAATCGGAAGCCTTCCAGCTGACTCCAACCAATATTCAAGTCGACATTGACTTCCCATTACAGTGGTGTACTGACCCCCCTAAATATCTGGGCATTTTTCTGCACTGCAATGCGTCCGAGGTGATCTGCCTCAACTACGGCCGGCAATAGACAATCTTACAACACAAGTTGAACGATGGCTCAAGCTCCCCTCTCTGTAGCTGGCAGGATCGCCATCATGAAAATGGTTGTCCTTCCACGTTTTTATACCTCTTTTTAAATATTCCCATCGCACTCACCACAAAAACTTTTGACACACTGCAGGCTTTACTTATCCAACTTATATGGGCAGGCAAACAACTGCGCATAGGGTGGAATACACTAGTCATGCCATATCACTGAGGAGGGCTTGGGGTCCCAGATTTCTATTTATACTATTTGATTGCACAAATTCACTTTACATATTATTGGTATCACATGGATGCCCGTCTTCAATATCTGAAGCCAGAATGTTCTCAGGTATACCCAAACTCGCTTTCAGCTATAGTACCACAGGGACTACCACGGAATCCTGCTGAGATTCAGACATTACCTACCACCTGTTGGGCATGGTCCAAGCGTCGACGATACCTACAGACGGAATTCCTATACTCACCGCACATACCATTAGCTGACAATCCTTGGTTACCCCCCACAACAGAAACTCTCACTAAACACACCCTAGCCCGATACGGGCTGCGCACCGTGGGTGACCTTTTCAAAGATTCCTAATTACGCACTATAGAGGATCTCACCTCGAGTAGAGACGCGACATACATGGATAGATTCCTCCTACACAGGGTGCGATGCTCCTTGAAGGGGGCACTCCCAACTGCGTCAACGGAGCCACCAGATTTCCCATTGCTTACATTAACTATCACAGCATCAGATGGGGCCCATTTGGTATCACGTCTCTACCACTCATACCTGGCTCTTCGCCCTGTGACAGGAGCTAAAGCACGCCAAGGCTGGGAACAGGACTTAGGCCTCCCACTGACAGACCAGGTGTGGTCTTACTGTTGCGAACAAACGTGTTACGTATCAAACAACCACCGTCATAAACTGTTACATTTTAAATATCTGCATCGTGCACACATTACGCCGTAACTTTTGGCCAAAATGGATCCCAGCATACCACATACATGCACCAGATGCGCCGCAGATCAAGAGGGTTTTCCGCACCTGGACTGGAATTGCGGACCCATACTGGCATATTTGGGGGAGGTATTCAGACAATTGTCTTTGATGATTGAACATACATTACACCCTGCTCCACTGATGACCCTGCCGGGGTACGTTAAGCCTTTACAGAAGGGAGTGCAACGGTGTACTGCAATTACCCTACTTATTGCGAAACTGCAGGTCTCCCTGCATTGGGGTAGTGGGCAGACCCCAACTGCGAGGGCTTGGATATTGCGACACCACAAGTGAAATATATGCCTCAATGCAACCGCCGACTGCACGCCCGAAAGACATCTGGCAACCACTAAAGGCCTACTTGCATCGCATCCCCTTGAGACTGACTAAAATTTCTGTACAGATACTGAATTATGGTATTACCCCCATGGAACAGGAGTGGGATGTATAAACACATGTTGCCCCTTGATATTACTGATGAATATATTGGTTGGGAGGGTGGGAGATACATGCACGCAATATAGGGCCTGCTCTAGGCTTGCGAAGAGACTCCTATTGGGAAAGTGGCTGTGGACCCAGACGCGTCTCAAGACACCCATTTTATGCAGCCTCCACTGCCATGGGGGATTATACATGTGATATATACCTCATACTTGGATGATAATTGACATACTGTCTAAACACGATGTATGGCTGAGATGGTTAATGCTTATATTGAGGAAGCACTCTATCATTTTTTTTTTTGTTGAAATATCGTTTTTATTAAAGCTCCATTTTTGTAAGTTAGACAAGCATACATATGTCATTAGACCTTCACACAATAGATTCTTTCAGGAATCAGGCAAATAAATACATACATTTACCAGTTGTGTCATTGATCATTGCAAATTACAATATTCCTGAGGGTGACATCAAGGACATATTTAGAATTGAAGGAACAACGGCTAATTATGTAAAGTGTGGGAGTTTGTTCACTATGTTTGAAGCAATATTTCAAAAGTATCATATCTAAACAAATTAAATAACAATTACTAAAAGAACTCTTTAATGGTAAGAGCACCCCAGGGTCCCAGTAAGTATAGTTAGGTATCTATCCGGCTGTCCTGCTGACAGGTATTGTATGAATTTATTCTGGATAATCTATTGCTACTGGCGGGGGAACATGGAGTTGAACGCTCGGGTGGTTGGACCTCCTCCTTGGCCTCGTCATAATTGAGCATAGGCATTCCTTGCACAAGTATAATGGACTATAAGATTCTCCCTTGGCCCGGTCCTGGTTGAACAGGGGTGTTATGTATGCTAGGGAAATGGGCCATGAGCTTCCGAAGGAACCATCCCTTTCACCCAAGTCCCTTGCATCCCATTCCCGCAATACCTCAGACCAAAGGTCCGCTATAGGGCGGCGTCTCGCACCTCTGTTATCTTCTTCTATGAGTGCTCTCTCTTCGGCCCGTGCCCAGTGCGAAACATCTTTTTCCCAATTTGAGATTTTTGGACCTGTGAAGGATTTCCATCTTAGCGCTATTCATCTTCCTGCCAATATTACAGCTATGTCTATAAACCAATTGCCGATTTTTTTAGCCTTGGGCCTAGGGAACAGGCCTAATAGGCATACTTCGATCTTGAAGGGGATAGTGTGTGTGAGGTCCTTATGTAGCAGTTCTATAACTCGGTGCCAATAATCAAATAACGCCGGGCAATCCCACATCATGTGTTTAATCTAGGGTGGCGCATCGCGGGCATTGTTTGTCGGTGCTATCCAGCATTATGTTGAGCTTATGTGGAGTAAGGTATGTCATGTGCAGAATATTACATTGAGAGTATTTAAAGCTGGAATTCCTAGAGATTTTCTTGGGCAAGCTAGGTGCTTTTTAGGTCTCGCCTACGCAGCGCGCATGCGCTGCATAGGCAAAAAGACCTTTAGCAATCGCTTCGGCTTTTCAGCCAAAAACGTGCACGCGTTCCATTGCCTTCAATGGCAACGCGTGCACGTTTGGCGATTCACTTGCGGGACGCAGCAGCGGCGCCATATGTTAGCAATTATCGCGCCTTGCTGCTCGCTCCCGCAAGGGAAACCGGCGCAGGCCCCCTCCTCTCTCCCTCCCCCTGCTGCCGTGCGAGGCGCGCGCGCTTGTTTGTAATGTATTTATTTTTTAAATACAAGGCATGCAACATTTATTGCCTTTACATGTTCAAATTCTTGAATGAATGTTAGCTGTCTGGTACACTCACACCTCCCAGTCCCACATGACCCCCCACCATAGAGCCGTCATCATCCTCGACACATTAGAGTGTGCTGATCAATTACCTTGATATGACACCGGAACTCTGGACGCTCCCCTCCCTCCTTTCCTTTCAAACCCAGTCTTCGAGCATTTGTGACGCCGGCATTATGTGTTTTTGGGTTAACAAGGTAGTTTAGCCATTGAAGGTCACGGCATGCGTTTCCTCGCCCTCCATAGCATGAAAGGTGGATTTGCCCGTTTGCAGTTCAACCTCGAGGTTAGCAGATTAGTGAAGTGTTAGCCCTGAAACTTGTATAGCAAATGCTACTGTTAGATTGGCATCAAAGCGCTTTCTCAGAACCTGTGCGCCTGATGTTTACTTTAGCGGGTGGTGTAAGCAAGTTTGCTTACGTGTTGTTAGTGCAAGGCTTATTATAAATGTCAAAGTTGGTAACTGTCAGTGTTGGTAATGTCAAAGTAGAGTTAGTTTGTGCTGGTGAAGACCTTTCTAGCATGTCTCCCGGTGAGTAAATCTGATGCAATGTTGTGATCATGAGGGTGTGGCAAGTTTAAGCTTTGTGTGACTGGCAGTGTTGTGTGCTTAGTGGTGTTGGCATGAAGGAGGCATCGGGTTTTATTTGTACGCACTGCATAATCAAAACACCTCATAGATGCATCTTTTTCTGTTACATTACAAAAGAAAGTAAACTCAGCCTCAACATAGCGGTGGGATATGATGCAAATTGATGGCTTCAAACGGTTCCCTGATTTGAAGGCACGACAAAGCCAACCTGGATGCCTGTAGAGTGGGGACCTAAATGCAGACATGTAGATACAGCAACTGTTCCTACTAGGTGAGTGACACTAACAGCCCCTCTACACTATTTTCCAACTACTTATGGCTCTTCACTTCACCCCACAAGGGACAGTGGCAACCAGTTCAACGCATGGTTGATGACACTGATCCACCGCTTAAAAAAGAGGGCCCTGAAAACATACAATGGGTTACATGAACGGACATAAGGCACCACTGAGAGAGTCCTTGAGGTGCTGAAACACATGCATGCGTCCTTGGAATCTGACAACATAGTGGCAGTGGCACCCAGTTCACATATTAAAAGAAGGAACCTGTTAAAGGACTGCCTCATGCTTTACATCACTGTTAACAAATGATTGCCAATCGTGGGTAATCACATGCAGTCCTTACCAGGCTCAATGCTACCAGTACTCTGGCAAGTGAGGTTCAGCCAATTGCCACTACAGCAGAGGAGCAAAAAAAGGCGCCACTAGCCCAGGGAGCAGCCTTAATAACAAGCATTGGCATAGCCAATAGGTCTCGCCTTTGGGACCTTATAAGTGTTTAGCCATGCAACAGTTGATGTTGTTGCACCAAGGATATTGTGCTGCATAACTAAATACTTATAAGGTCCCAAAAGCGAGACCTATTGGCTATGCCAATGCTTGTTTCCATTCTGCCTCTGATATGTCTCTGCAGATGAGTATTTCCCATTTATCTTTCAGTACTAACAGTGGTCCTTCAACCATCTCCCTCATGGCCCGGTATAACCACTTAACCAGATGCCTTGCCGATCCCAGTGTTACAATGGCTTGTAGTAAAGCATGTGTTGCTGGTTCCTGCCTCCCCACAATGTCCGAAATACCTTCTGTAGCCCGTGATAGTTCAGAAATTGCCCTGGAGGTAGATCATAATGGGAGATTAAATCGCCCAACGAGATAAGTGCACCATCTAGATAGCAGTCTCTGGTTGTCAGTAAGCCAGCATTAATCCACTCTCTCAATTGGCTCCTAGTGAAGGATGAAGAGGCACCCCCCACGTGGTAGGCTTACCAAGGGGAGGTCAGGAGCACACAGTGTGGCTCCTGGCGCTCATAGAAAACTTCTATGCCAGCATTTCAGTGCTACCGTGATCAGAGTGCCCTGGGGCATGTCCCGCCTTCCAAGAAGTAGCAGCTTTGCAAATAATTTCCCTTTCAGATCCGTGTGTGGTGATATGTCCAGGGTTTCTATCCCTATCCCTTCCAGCCACTAGGCCAGCCACTGCAGTTGGACAGCCAAATAGTACGCTTCAGAATCTGGCACCCCTAATCCCCCCCCGCGGTCGCTGGACAGTGGACAACAACACTCTGTTCCGTCCCCCATCCCAAATCAGGTCTCTCAGTAGAGTATCTATTTCCTTGAACCAGATCTTCGGTATTACCACAGGTAGATTTGCGAAATAATATAGTAGTCGTGGGGCGGGGGTTAGTTAATTTTTTGTACAGGTTATTAGCATGTGCATAGCAAACATCCGATGCCAAAATTCAGAGGGGCAAAGAATAGACATTTGGACATCGGAACAGTGATACTGAAATGTATATCTATGACAAGCAAATCCCTATGTTCGACTGTTCAATAGAGCGAATATAACTGATGTACTGTGACATGTCTTCCAAATGCCTAATAAAGTTTGTTTACAAAAAAAAATAATATAGTAGTCGTGGCAGCATTACCATTTTGGATAGGGCCACCCTTGACATCGTAGGTAGCTTAAGAGAGCACCAAACTGCAACGTTAGATTTAAGAGACCGCAGTACTGGCCCAAGGTTACCCTCTAGGAGGTCTTGCTGAGTAGGGTATACTTGTATTCCCAAGTATCTAAAGGAGCCGGGGGCCCAGTTAGTGTCAATCGGAAAAGACGGTGGGCAGGGAGTCATAGGGTCCAGCGGGAAGATGTGCGTCTTGGAATTGTTAACCCTCAGACCAGTAAGGTTAGCGTACTCTTTCAGAATGTCCAACGCGCATTTGACCCCATAGTATCTGTTTTCGCAAATATAGGAGGATATCATCCGCGTATAGGGAAATCATAAACTCCCTCCTGTCTAGTGTCAGATCCAGCCGCTCCCCTTCTACCTTAAACCGCTCAGCCAAAGGCTCCATTGCTAAAGTAAACAAGAGAGGGGACAAAGGGCAGCCCTGTCTGGTTCCCCTATGCACTTCGTAGGAGCTTGAGATTATTCCTCCCGTCCTAACCCTGGCTGTGGGGTGTGTGTAGAGTAACTTAACCCATTTGATCCACCTGTCCCCCAACCCCATTGCTTGCATTACTTGAATCAGGAAATCCCACCTCAGGGAGTCAAAGGCTTTTTCGAGATCTCCTGCCATGACCACAGCGTTCAGGGTGGATCAAGAGATCACCATGGAACATTGCGTAGTATAATCGTCAGAGGTTTCCCGAAGTGGATCTAGTGGGAATAAATCCGTTTTGGTCATCGTGGACCAGCTCACGCATGTGTTGGAGTAGTCTTGTAGCTAAATTTTGACTTAAATTTTAAAGTCCATATTTAACATGGACAGCGGTCTAAATTCTGTGACAGAGGGAGTGCCCGATTTAGTTTTGGGGAGGGGAACCACCAGAGCTTCCCTGGTTGATGCAGGCAGCTGGCCAGACCTCAGTGAGTCAGCGTATAGTTTCTCAAGGTGAGTAGCCAACAGAGAGCTATAGTCTGCATAAAATTCTGCTGGTAGTCCATCCGGGCCCGGGGTCTTCCCTTTAGCCATCTCCTTAATCGCTGCTCGGATCTCACATGCACCTATTGATTCCCCTAATTCTTTCTGTGCCTCAGGGTCTGTTTTCCTCAATTGTAGTCTATCCAGGTATCTATGGATGCATTCAACCGACAGCTCAGGTGGGGGTTCATAAAGTGTAGTGTAGTAATTAAAACAATTATTGTTGATGGCCTTGGGGGAATAAATCGTGGACCCATCTCTAGCCTGCAGTCTAGTTATGGGTGCACCTCTGCTTTCAGGCTGAATCAGCCATGCAAGCAATTACCCAGATTTTCCACCCTCAATATGTTGTCTTTTCCTGTAGGTTTTAAGGTCGAGTGCTCGCAGTCTGTCTAATGTTTTATTATATTTACTCCTGGCTGTAGACAACTGTGTATTAGTGTCAGTCCGTGCCCCGAGCCTAGTTTCCAGAGCATGTATCTCGGTTTCATATTTCTGTAGTTCACGTTCTATCTCCCTCCTAGCCCCTATGGTCTGCCCCATGCAATGGCCCCTAATGACCGTTTTAAAGGCATCTCTTTCGATTAGGGAAGAGCTTGTGGTGTCTTGATTTTTTAGGAAGTATTCGGTGATGGAGGTGTGTAGTGATTGTTGGAAGCAAGTATCTTCTAGCATGGCTGCATCTAGACGCCAGGCTGGGATGGCTGTCTTGTCGGACTCAGGAGAGAAGGACAGAAGTAATAGCAGAATATCAAAATCAGAAAATTTTAAAAGTCTAATCAACTGTCATGAAATTGTATGCCTTCAGGAAACCTGGCTATGCGACGAAACCCCTCTGATACAAGGGTGTGCACAACTAAATTCACCGGCTAGAAAGGAAAAATGTGGGCGTGCGTCTGGGGGTCAAATAACATTGATATCGACTAAAATAGCCAAGAAGGTGGTCCCGCTGAAAGTAAAATGTAAATGGCTAGTGGCAGGTAGAGCAACTCTCTTGTATCCTACCCCAGAGTATGACGGTATCGTTATAGTTAATGTCTATATGCAGGGGATTAGAGATAAAAAGTATAAATCAGAAATGGAAAAATTCGAAAAAGATGTGCAAGGGGTAATTGAGTTACACCACAGAGATCTGTTTATACTAATGGGAGACTTTAACCATAAACTAGACCCTTGTGGAGTCGACCAGGGGTACAAAGAGTTACTGGCAGCATTCAAGATTACACCCGCTTGTTTTCCTAGGGGGGGGATGTGTAGCACGAGATATAGCCCTAGGGAATTTTTTGGGCTCATTGGGCCTAGTCTGTATAAATGGAAGGATGGAATTAGATCGGCCAGCAAATCGCACATTTAGGATAGGTAATCAATTATGCTTCATAGATTATATATGTTTGTCCATGCGTGGGATTTTGAACTCATAAGAGCTTTTGAGGTAAAGAAAGAGGAGGGAAGTGACCACTGGCCACTAACACTTAAGATTGTAGGAGGCAATAATAATTCAAGTGACACAATTATCCCTCTGAAAGTGGACTATCCCAGACGACTGACTAGTCGTCTAACAGAGGAGTGTTTGGGAAAGCTAGCGGCGTTCCAGCAGGTCCAGACACTAGAGATAATCCCTTACACGGAAAATACAGGATGTTTCGAAAAGGTTATTTCCGATGTGGTGCAATGTTTAAGGGTGGACCTAAAAAGAAATAGCCGTAGCGACCATAGAAAGGGGGGATCTCAGGGTAAAAATAAGAACTGGTTTAATGAGGAATGTAGGAAACTAAAATTGAATATAAGGAAAAAGGAAAGACAGCTAAGACTAAAGTATGATTTATATACGTTCAACAGCCTACAGAAACTAAGGAAACAATATAAAAACTCTATTAGAAAGCACAAAAGAACATATAAAGAGAAGTGCTGGGGAAGATTACTGGAAGCTATAGAAACAAGAAATGTAAAAATATTCTGGAAATTAGTCCAAGATGGCTCCGGTAGGAAACAGGAGGCTATGAACTGTGTGGTGACCGAAGATGCATGGGAGAGTTACCTGGGAGAATTCTATGGGAAAGGGGTTGGTCAACAAATCTTTTGGATATCAATGAAAAGGTGTTCTCTAAAATATTTTTTGAAAAACTTAAGGAGTGGGCTGAGGACAATCAAGTTGTGCCTCCAGAACAGGGTGGGTTCCGGGAGGGCCACTCTACAATTGATCACTGTTTTGCGTTATGGGCAATGTCTCGGAAGTCGATGGAACAGGGGGGTAGTTTATTCTGCTGTTTCGTAGACTTTCGGGCCGCATTTGACCTGGTAGACCGAGAACGGCTATTGGAAATGCTGGGGGACTTGGATATCCCCAAGGGCCTCCTGTCTATAATACAAGGGCTACATAGTCAGAATTGGGCCCAGGTTATTCTCGATACAGAGGGTACACTGTCACAGAAGATATTAATTCAAGATATTGATTCTGGGAAAATGGAGAGGGGCAATTATTAGACCTATCCATAAACGAGGAGATATTCTGTTACCCAAAAATTACAGGTTAATCAATCACTTGGATATCAGTGAAAAGGTGTTCTCTAAAATAATTTTGGAAAAACTTAAGGAGTGGGCTGAGGACAATCAAGTTGTGCCTCCATCGCCTGCTGTCCTTCCTCCAGAGTCAGGTGGGTTTCTTGGAGCATAACTATCTGTGCTCCCCTACGCCTAATATAACTATGTATGTTGTGGCGTTTCGCGGGAGATCCCATGCCTCTAACATTTTAAGATAGGATTTTTATCCCTTCAAGCTGCACATTTGTGGCTGCCATATGTGCTTGGTGTCTTGACCTATCTGCCACATCTGGGTGGGGCTATGTCTGGATCCCCGGGTGCTCATTTGTACGTTTAGAACCCCAACTCCCAAACCCAAGGGCAACAGCGCAACCGCTATTTGCCCAAACCTGTAAACAAAACAGCACATTAAACAAGAACGCTGCCTCTGAACCAACAGTCAGAACACTCTGGTGGGGGGTGGAATTGACATGTTGATGGAGCAGACGGGCTTCGTCCCAGGCCCTTCCCATGCACTTCTTCAAAGCGACGGCTCCTAGTCGGGTCCTCAGGCCCCCAGCCTGTGAGGCCCCCGTGTTCAAACCCCTATGCCTCCACCTCTTCATTCAGAACAGTCTTGGAAGCTGCGGATCGTACACTGAACCTGATAGCACTTTGGAGTCCATTTAAGTTAGACAATGTCATCCACAGATCTTGGAGTGATTTTCGGAAGAGGAGGGTCATTTTCAAAGGAGTCTCCGGACTCTGACATTGCGTCGTTGGATCTGGCTGATATGTCCAAGGTTCGCTCTTGGTTGCAGGGTGAAATGAGTTGCACTACTGCTTGCAGTGCGGCTTGTCTGTCCTGTTGGGTCTGCGAGGCCGTGGGGTTTGATAATCTGGTTTAGAGCCGATCCTGCATTCTGTTTTCTCAAGGGTAGAGGCGTCCCCGCATTATACGCCTCCAGCAGGTCCAGACTTCATCCGGGGAGTCGCAGAAATGCGAGGCCCCTTCTAGCATGATTTTAAGCCGAGCAGGGAAAATTAAGGAGTATTATATCCCTGCCTCTCTGAGGGCTCTTTTAGCTTCCAGAAAGGATGCCCATTGGGCCTGAACTTTGGCGGTAAAATCAGGAAATATTAGTACTTTGCTGTCCTCGATTATGTAAGGGCCATGCACTCTGGAGTGTTGCAAAATTGTGTCCCGATCCCTATAGTGAAGGAGCTTGGCGATTACAGGACAAGGAGGCCCTCCCGGTGCTGGCGGGCGAGCCGGTACTCTGTGTGCCCTTTCCAGGGCAAAGAATTGGGAAGGATGTTCAGGAGCCACAACAGAACGCAGCCATTTTTCCAGGTAGTCCATCATGTTTGGCCCCTCTACCTGTTCTGGGATTCCAATGAGTCGGACGTTGTTTCTGCGGCTACTGCCTTCCACATCTTCAGCCCTGCTCTTAAAAATAGTCACCCTGGAAGATAGCTCATCCAGTTTGGAGGTGTGCACCTTTTGTTCTGGTTGTAGCTCAGTAACAACAGATTCCACTTCTCGTACCCTATCAGCAAGCTTGCTGTGTTCTGCCCGCAAGAGGACCAGTCCCACAGGAACCACCCCAATGTCCTGCTGCAGAGCCGCCTTGGTGTTGGCGATGGCAGCTAGTACCCTGTCCAAGTGCGAATGTAGGGAATCGTCCCCTCCTGTAGCTTCGCCTCCCCCAACTCTAGTGGTGTAAGCGAGGGTTCTCTGGTAGCCGGTTGAGTACCACCGGATTTCTGCTTTAGCTTGGGCATCTTGGACGGCGCGGATTCTATAGGCTACTCTACGCTTCGCTGTTGTGTGGGATCTTGTACTGTAGACTTGTCTTCAGCCGAGTATATAGGGTGCTGACGCCCTCCTCCCGATAGTCGTAGGTTTCGAATTTCTGCATATGTTTGTGTTGTGCTGCACCCTGCGTTCACCCCCGCTGGGTCAGATCGTGTGCCACAGCAAGGGGCCATGGGGGCTATCTGTGGATAGGGCCAGTCCCTCAGGGGTCCTCTTCTTTTGGCCGCAAGCTCCCTGGGCCCAGCCACTCATTCAGAGCGGCTATTCAGTCTAGCCCTCTCCGGTGCAGAGAGAAGGGGGGAAAAACTCCCCCCTCTCGTCCCCTCTATGGGCCTCAATGTAATGCCGCCACTGCACCGCCTTGGTGCTGTCCCGGGTCTTCGTCCGTCATCTCAGAACTTACAGTCTAGTGTGGGTATGCTGTTCGTTTTGTTTGGGGCACGCTGAGTGAGACCCTCCGCTAGGCTGCACCCCAATGTTCAGGGCTCTAGTTGGACGGGGCCCGTATTGATCTCGGAGAACCACCATGTTATGTGTTCGTCAGAGGGTCAAACGTATCTCAGGGTAATTCTCCCAAAGCCCCCCCATGTCTCGGTGGGATATTTCCCATTTGTATCTAGGTTCGGCCTCTTGCGCACTCACCGGATCCTCTGCAAGGCTGAGACTGGCACCATAATGGCGTTGCACGGTGTGTCACGCAGCTAGCTGAGTCCTCAGGGTCACTGCAGGACTCCGCGGTCGCAGAAACCGGCTAATATCCGTAGCTGTGCACTCCTCAGCTCCTCTGGGCCTTGCCGTCTGTGTTGCAGCCACTCCGCCACACGCGGTAGCCACTGAGGCCCCACCCCGATAGGCAAGTTCTGGAATCTCCACCATCCTGGGGGTCCGCAAGCCTTGCCGGTTTCTCAAGCCCGGGGGTCACGGGCGGATCTGGGCTATGTGCGCTCGTTGTGCCCTCACTGAGAGCGTGGTCGGCCCTGTGGTCCCGCCCTGATGGACCGAGTCTTCTCACCTCAAGTCAGCATCCGCTTCGGGTTCTCCGCAGGTCCTGGGTCTGTAAGTCCCGCCAGACCCCCTAGCCCGGGGGGTGGCAAGCTGACTCCGGACTGCATGCACACTCTACTCCCTCAGCGAGCCCCGGGCCGTGCCCAGGACGATCACGTCCCCCGTGCCGGCAGGATCCCGCCGCAGCTCCGGTTTCGGTCAGCCAGGCCCTTCGCGACCAACAGGCCGTCGCAATCCACCCCACGGTGTATTATGGCAGGGGGTTCTTTCCTAGCTGCTCTAGGTCAGTGAACGCCGTTATAAAGGCAGGATGTCTTGCGGGCCGGGACAGAGCTCCGAGCTCACACGTCCGCCATGCTTGGTGTCTTGGCCACGCCCCCGAAGCACTCTGTATCATGTTTTGTTATTTGGATTTAATTTGGTTATCTGATGCAACAATTTGAGAATATTTGAGACTTTATCTCTTGATGGATACTACGCTGTACCTCTGTATATTGCAGAATTATCAATAAATAAAAATGTTTTTTAAAAACAAGCCAAAAAAGAATGCTCCAATTGGGAAGCAGTCGACCGGGGTGCCTTTGTGGTGGATCCTCAGTCCACGGGTGATGGGGGCGACTTTTCCACAGAGGTCAGGGTCCCACGTCCTCTCTCTGGGGGTTGAAGGTCAGCAGTGGCTGCTGGGCTTCAGGTCTCCAGATCTCCGGGTACAACGATTGGGGCAAAATCCTTTTGTGGGGGCTAGTGTCCCTCTGGAGTGACCAATCCGATCTCTAACAGTTTCAAGCTGCAGCTAGCAGCAAATCTTCTCCGGTGGCTAGCACTTTGCTAGTTTGGGCTACGTCAGCTCTTTTGACCCTGGAGCTGGTTCTAGGGGATCAGCAGACAGCTCCTTTGAGTCACTGCTCTGGTCTGGGGATCAACTTTTCCCTGAGCTAGGAGCCACAGGCACAGTACAAACTTCGCTAGCCCAAAGTGCAGCAGGTACAGTCCAGCAGACTGTGCAGCCTCTGTTTGTGTGATTCCAAGGGCAGCAGTACAGTCCTGCCTCATTCCTCTTTCCAAATCCAGCGTTATCTGATGGGCAGGGTGCCATATTTATCCCAGGAAAGTGCCCTGAGGGGACCAAGTGGTCACTAATCAGTGGGCTACCTAGTCCCCTCCCTTCTGGTGACATGTTTCCTGCAATGTGTGGCATCTGGCTATCCCAAAGTGCACTATATCATAATCAAAACAGAGTGGACTAGGTGATTTTCTAGGTGTACCAGTTATCGACCCAAAACCCTCAACCAATAGTTGCCACTGGTGGTGTGAGTAATCACCACTATGGTGTAGTATTGGGCAGTGTCATCATTGGGTTTCGCGCCTAGGTACTCGCTTCCCTAGGTGAGTACTGCCTCTTTCCGAGGGAAAGTACTGGTGGGATCCTTGTAGTTATGAATAAAATTACTTCCGATAGCTAAAAAATGGTGTCTAATATAGGTGAAGTATATAGGGTTAAGATTAAAAGGTGAGGTGGTGATGTTCGGACATGTAAGTTGTCTTTAGCATCACACATATATGGTCAACAAGTTTCAGCCTTTACTGTCTATGAGGGCCCAAACCTTCATCAGGACTGAATGTCTAGATTAACAGATCCCTTTTTATGACTTAGTTGACTCATAAATACTTTACTTACATGTCTTCATACTGATAACTTTATTGGAAGGTATGTCAGCTTTTATTGAGTCTGTAATTCGTTCAGAAAAAAGGTGCAAAATTAGAGACCAGCCGTTGCCTCATATTACATTTTTGCATAATTTGCTATGTCAGGCATAATGTGGAGTGCATACATTTTCTTCTCGGACCATATTGTATCTCGAGTTTCTGTATGTAACCATATATTTTTTAAGGTCATACGGTGTTCTGTACGTTACTTGTACACAGACAAGTGGGGGGGGAAATCTTTCTTTTTAAAAAAAAATATATTTTGTTAGAAAGGAGGTAAAGAACAAATAAAAAAAAAATCCTGTTAGGATTAACAAATTGAACTGGGGAGAGAGGGGGAGGGAGGAGGTGAAGGGAAAAAAGGCAATGTAATCGTTCATTTTGTTTATGTAACCAACTTTGTGGATATATAAATATTCGTTAGCCATGGAGGAGTGTTGTACTCTAGGTGAACGTCAGTTTGTACACGTGGCCTTGCGGTCACATTCTGTTATTTGTTTTGAGAAAGTGAAACTGTGTTTTTTTACTGTCTCGTTTTTTTCTGTCTGCCTCTATAGGTAACCGGTGAGGCGAGGGTATTGTGACAATCTGAAAGATAAATGAAAACAATAGATGCCACATTCTGAGTGATGTTTTGGTAAACCATAGTTGTCGAGTTGTAAGGTACTTAGTCTTGTGAAGCACCTTGCAAAAGGCTGAGACACCTGGTAGGATACAGTCTCTTTCTATTCGCTACAGCTCTTGAATAACAAAGCGATATTCATTGAATTTGGATGCAAATTCCTTCCTTATGATAGAGCGTTTAATTTCAGAGGTGTGTTACTGCTCGGCATAAAAGTTTCTCAATGAAACTGCGTGCTAGGATGAAGTCCCTTGTAGTGGGTTATCACTCTAGGTTAATGGAGCGGTGACCGTAGTGTGCCTCATAGTTGAGTAACAATGGCTCTCGTTGTATGTTGGACATATAAACGACGGTTACCCATGTCGAGGATAAAAGGCAAATTAATATCAGCTGGTCGTTACTGTTGGGCATAATAGTTTCTAAATGAAACGCCGTGCTGGGATGAAGTCCCTTGTAGTGAGTTATTGCTCTAGTTTAATGGAGCGGTGACCGTAGTGAGATTAATGGCTGTGTAACAATGCCCCTTGTTGTATGTTAAACATATAAACTATTGTAACTCATGCTGAGGATAAAAGACAAATTATGCTCAGCTAATTATTTTAAAAGTCTCAGTGCACTATTCTAGCCCCTCTCAAATTGTCGGAAACCCTCTCTCTAGTCACCCTAAATGTGTGTCTACCCAAAGGCCACACGCCCCTGGGAAAACCGGTTTGGGGTCGGGTTTTCCCTCTCGGTCTCTTTCTCCAACCTCTCTACATGAACAAAAGGCAGCCTGCTCAGGAGTGTTGTCACTAGGGGCCCTTCAAAGGCGGCTTCGCATTTGAAGCTCACCTTTTGGGCTAACACCCAGAGTGGCCTTCCTGGTAGAGAAGGTCACACCTCACTCTGCGGCAACTGCCTTTGTTCCTAAGCCTGGGAGTCATTCACGCATCTCGCCAGGCGGGCAGAAAGCTGTCTGTGTGTCATGGTCTTTGTGAGGCCACTGCACTGGCTGAGCACAGAGTGGCAACTTTCTATAAGTTCAGAACTTAATGGTGACATTATATTCAAACTGGGTATCAGACCGTGTTTAATGCCACAATTAATTTGATACGTTACAGTACCCAGCTAGGCAGTCCTACTCAGAAGTTAGCCAGACTGGGGTGCCTGCTGGTAACCCTGTGTTAGCCAATAAGGCTACTAACTTTCCCCAGCAAAATTACAATTTTGAAGTATTGCTGTGAAGACATATTAAAAATATGTCTTACTTAACCTTATAAAGCTCCCTGCCATAGTGCTCCATATGCCTTCCTTAGGGGAGACTTACCTGTAGGGTTTAGGGGAGTGGTCGCTTTGCCATTAGTTTTAAATGGCAAAGTTGAACTAGCAATGTAAACACTTTTCTTCCAGTCTGCAGTGGCAGGCTGGGAGCCATTTTGAACTTTGTTACACTCAGTGTGGCACAAACTGTGCTGCAGCCCTGGGTGGACACTGTCTTACATGCCCTTGGTATCTTGGGCACCATATACTAGAGACTTTTAAGTAAGTCAGCACTGATCAATTGGGTATAGTTTATTTGCCATATACTTTGTAAGGGGTTAGTACACTGGCACTGAGGTCTGGTTAGCAGGCTGCAGTGCACTCTCAGAGTCGAATAACCAGCAGCATCAGTCAAAAAATTTGGGGGTGAACATGCAAAAAGAGGCATTGCCTTACATGCCCCCCTTCCAGATGAATGGTGATGAGCAACTAACCCTTATCCTGGTCATTCTCATCTTTCGTCCAAAAATGTGGGGTGAGCATGCAAAAAGAGGCATTTGCTTACACCTTCACAGCCTCCACAGTGAGGAAGAGGACTAACACTCCAGCGTACAGCGTACAGGGGCCCCTCACCATAGAACGCAGGAGACTAGAAGCTGTGGGCAATAAAATGCAGAGGTCACGTCCCACTCAGTGGTGCACTGCACATCGTAATGCTCTCATGAGTAGATATGGGCACCAACACTGGAAGAAATTGAGGATCTCATGCAATATCTACCAGAGCAGTAAAGAAGAGATCGAGGACAATTTCTAATGCTTGCCTCAAGTCCTTTCTTGATGGCTCTGACACAGACATCCAACAGATGTGAATGGGTACAACCTTAAGACGACATGCCTGACTCAGTCTTTAAGCTATAAGTGTAAGCCTCAATTGGTAGCATGCCCTTTATGGGGGAGGTTTTATTTTGGACAGAAGTTGACAATTCATAGCAGCAAATGAAAAAGGAAATTGACACTGCTATGGTGATGGCAACATTTGCAGTTCAGAGGCTCGTACAAGAGGGACACCCCACAAACCAGGAGATTGATGGGAAGAGCAGGATTCCAACTGATGCAGCAGGCACAGAACACCCAGGAAGTAAATATTCAGGGCACTAGTACATGATGGTAACACCTAGCACAGTCATAATAACATTACTTTTGAGGCAGAACAAGGAGAAAGAGCCAAACCATATATATGAAGGTTAAGCACTCCCAGGAAGTGACTATCAAAAGGGAACCCTCCGACACTTGGCACCAGTAGGCGGCCGGTGATAGAATGCCTCCAGCAGCACAGGAAGATCACCTCCTTCAAGCAGGTTTTGAGCATTATAGAACACATATATTGTGTAGAACTAGATAAAATGTCTCCTAAATATCAAGCAAAAGAGGGTCAATGAAGGATGTGGCAAGCCATGAACAGAAGCAGGGTGTATATTCTATTTTCTCACCCGAAAGCAAGATCTTACATTAAGATTTCTAAAGAAGTTCAACAGAACATAAATATCCAGGATGACCACCCTACAGGAAGTCATCCTGTTGCCGAAGAACTACCACATGACTACCACAGACCTCAAGGATGCCTATTCCTATGTCCTGATGAACTACAACCACAGGAAGTACCTCAGATTTGTGGTAAACAATTTACAGGATCAGCTAGAAATCCTACCTTTTGGGATAAAGGCAACATTGAAAGTGTTTACAAAATTTCTTGAGACGCCAGGTCACACATGTGTACCGCTATGTGGAAGATTGGCTGGTAAAGGTGAATTCCCAAGAACAGGTCCAGAACTTCATACATCAAGTTATGGAGATAATGCATAAACTGGGGTTCACCAGGAATGTGTAAAAAATCATTTCACGCATACCCCTTCCAAAAGAGAGTGATGGCACTGAAAGACTTGATTTTCCTCTACCAGAAGGGACAGTCGCTGACCGGAAGAACAGTGATGAAGTTACTGGGTATGATAGCTTCATGTACCCCACTAATTCCCTTGACCATACTTGATATGAGACTCATCAAAGAATGACTGCTGAGCCAGTGGTCACAGACCACCTGGGAGGATCTAGTAGTTGTTAAAGAAAGGTAGCACAAGGAGGTACAGTGGTGGGCAGTAGAAACAACTCACAGTAGAGAGACCATTCAAACAACCATTGTGAGAAGTTGGCCTGGCATATGCTGTCCACTAGTTATAGTGGGCACCTTGCACCAGTCCAAACGACCCTTATTGATGATAGGTTTAAAGACAACCTTTATTGAAAGCTATCCTAGTGGTAGCTATGGAGAGCAGCCTTCAGGCTAAGTCTTGAAGGAGTGTAAAGCAGCTTGGTTTACCAGATTATAACCTCTTGAATAACTAAATGAAAGGAGAACCACACAAGGTATATATAAAATATATGTATTTATTTCTAAACACTAACTACTAATCCCTTTATGAGATTAGAGTTCAAAATACACAGTAGCACAGTATTAAAACAACAGTAAATAGCACAATACACAGTGGGCTCCAGGGGGAGACCAAACCATATACTAAGAAAGTGGTATAAGAACCACGACTTGACTAGACACAGTGCCTAGAGCACGTAGAATCGCTGGGACCCCAAGGAACCACCCAAGGTAGTGACACAGGAGACCCACGTGGGACGTGTGCAGTGTGAGAACACAGCCGCGAGTGCCGTAGGATTCAATGAGGAAAGTCGCGGTTGGAATTTTAAAGCAAAAGGACACTTAGGAGAGGACTTTGAGCAAACCCCTTTAGACTTAAGGGGTTCTAGGGCCAACACCCACGGGAGCACCGGAGTACTCGAGTTACCTCACCCAGGGAAGCCGGGTGCATAGGTGTCAAAAGGTGTCGGGAATCGTCGTCGTTTTCAATGGCGATCTGCTGCAAAGTGCTGCTGCCGTGAAGGAGAAAAGTGTCCGGTGTGATCCAAGCCTGGATCGAAGATGTGAAGAACCTGAAAGCAGAGGGGACAGAGTCTGGGTCACTAGCCAGTGACCAGGAGCGGAGCAATCGAATGCCCACCGATGTCGGGTGCTTCAGGTGCGAAGAGGTGAAGCTTGACTCTGCAGCCACGGGGTCCTGGGGACGTTGACGACGACGACCAGGAGCCGGATTCGAGCTGTCCCACGAAGGATGTCGAGTGCTGGGGTGTCGGTGATCGGATTGACCACAACAAGCCTTGGCAACAGCAACCCACGCAGGAAGAGAAAAGATGTTTCTGTGCGGACCAGCAAGGTCCTGGAGACTCACCAAGCGATGGAGAGTCAGGGCACGTCTGGAGCAACCAGGGAAGCCGAATAAAAGTTAGAGTTGCCTTCTTGGGGACCCACAGGTCAACGGACCAGGGATCGCGAAGGGACCTCGAGAGGAATCACTAAATGGCGGCCCACGGAACACTCGTTGAGTGTAGGCCGACAATCTTCGGTGCAATTACTGCTCGGGGTCAGGGCTACAAGTAACCCAAAGCTCAGCCTCAGGGGTCGCCGGAAAGCTGATGCTTCTGCAAATGGTCGCTGTGTCCAGGGGTTCGGGTTGCACGGTCTCCACGAGGGATACAGGCCTCAGACTTGCTGTGGGCACAGATCGACCTCAGAGACCTAGGAAAACCTACCTCCTGTGTGGCAATATTCTTCGGAGTCCGTCGGAGCTCGGAGATGCCAACCGGTCAGTTGCGTTAAAGGTGCCTGCCTTGCAGAGGAGTAACTCCTTTACTCCAAGGGAGATTCTTCAGTCGTCCAGCGTCGTGCAGATCGTCGAAGTACTTGGTTTCTGGTATCAGAGTCTAGTCCAGGTGTAATCTAAAGTCCTGTAGTCAGGGTTTCCTACTTTATACCCAAGGAAGGGGTTGGACAAACTCTGGGGACCCACCTATGGGAGGGTCAGGAAAGAGGGGTGGCTACACCCATTTCCTTTGTCCAGTTTCGCGCCAGAGCAGGGGCTGTGTGCCCTTGCAACCGGTTTGAGGTGGACTATGCACAGGGACACCAAATGTGCCCCCAGTGCAGACTTCAAAGCACTCTGAGAGTGCACCCACCCAGCCCCAATACACTAAAGCCTGTCTGGGAGGTGATCACACCTCCCTGTGACAGGAAACCTATTGTCCAAGCCTCCCCTGCCGGAGTTTCGTCCAGCAGCAGGAGGGCAGACTCGTGTCTGTGGCTGCAGCATCCATTTTGTGATGCCAGGGCTCTGTTAGCTGGTACCGGGTATACCGGTGCTGCCATGTCTCTCCCTCTAGAAGGGTGGGATCATACTCCCACACCAGGTACTGGTGTGGGGGTATGCTTCCAAGGTGTTTGACACCAAACACGACAGTTTTCCATGCAGCCACTCCAAAGTTAGCATTTACCGTTTGGTTATAATGCACTTAAGAGTATATGGTCTGGCTGCATCACAAACAACCCCGGAATGAAGATTCCGAAAGCTGCAGAGGGGCTCTGCTCATGCATGGGCACCCTCTCACATGAAACCCAGCACCCTGCCTTCAGAATTGTTAAGGCCTGCCATAGGGGTGACTGATAGGTTTACATGTGCAGTGATATGGAGAGCTATAGGGAACCTATATCTCAGTAAGGGGTGGATACACCACCTTACACAGGCTGCTGTAGCAGACCTGTTGTGTCATTTTGGATGGCCTCTCAGGGGTGGCATAATACATGCTGCAGCTCCTGGGAGGCCTCTGGGGTACCTATGCCCTGGGTACATAGTATACCATATACTAGGGACTCATAAGGGTACCCCAGAATCCAATCTGGAGTGTACCTAAAGTACATGCAATCAATTTAAGGGGATAGCAGATAGGCTGGGGTCCTGAATAGCAGGATCCCAGCCAAACTAAGTCGAAAACCAGCAAAACACCAGGAAAAAAGTGGGGGCAACCATGCAGTCAGATTCCACCTTCCTACAACCATCCCCCTCAGTAACCTACCATGGATGCATCCCACACAGGGTGGGGGTTGCATACATGGGGAAATTGAAAATCAGGGGTTGGGAAAATCCTCAAGGAGCAGTAAAACACTTAAATGTGTTGCCACTGATAATATTCCTAGTGCTGAAAGCCTTTCAAAAACGGATCAAGGGAAAGGTAGTGCAGATTCAAATGGACAACACAACAACAGTGCTCTTCCTAAATAGACGGGTGCACCAAGCCATATGCCCTATCCAAGCCAGCCCTGGACATCTGAAGGAGGGGGATCTAAAAGGAGACATCACTTTTTGCAGTACAGCCTCCAGGACAACAAAACAAAACATAGAAGCAGAGATATAAAGCGGACAAGATAGGATTTCACATGAGTGGGAGACCCAATCATCCAAACCAGGTATACACCACAAAGATCTGTTTTTAACAGACACAAATACAAAATGCCAAATGCTTTACATCCAGGTATCCACATCACCTATTCAAAGAGAATGCACTGTCAATAGAATGATTAGAGGCATTTGCATACGCCTTTCCATCCATAACCCTGATACACCAGAGGTATCTCAGGGAAGAAACATTTTGCCATGCTGGTTATCAAAAGATTTTAGAGGGAGTTCAAAGAAGTGCACCATCCGAGGTCAGCTCCCAAGCCATTGTATGACCTCAACCTGATGCTAACACAACTTATGAAAAGCTATTTTGAACCAGTGTACAAGACAAGACTCCAATTTCTTACAAGGAAAACTGCTTTTTTAGTTGTGATCACATTCCTGTGCACCCTGCAAAAACGGAATATCCTAAAACCACCTACAGATTCACAAAGATAGAGTAGTTATGAGAACTAACCTAAATGTCACCCCAAACGTAGCATCATAATTCTTGTTTATCAATACTGGGAGCGGACTTTTTTCAATAATCAAAAGGGCAAGCAGAAAACGTTCTCCATATGCTAGATGTAAGGAGAGGACTAATGTTCTACCTGCAAGAAACAAAACAGTTAAGGAAGGGTGAACAGAATGTTTTTTTGTTTCACATGCACCTGGCCTGTGTTTTTGTCTGACTAAATAACATGTTACAAAGGTCTAAAAAATGACTTTTTAGACCATTCAAAGCTTGTGGAAAGCCAAGATTATTTTCAGGGGATCCTCATGAAGAATGAATATATTACTTATATCCTCTTGACAAACCTAAGGATTGTAAGCATTGCTGAACTTTTTTTGCTAAAACCTTAAAAGATAGGGAGGCAAAACTAGCCCTGTGCTACAAAAGACAAATGCCTTAGGGGTTCTACATCTGGTGATGAAGGCCAGGGTCCATCTTTGCCCACCAAAAAGCGTAAACATGAGGGGGTCAACCTCATATGAAGAATCTTAAAAAAAAGATTAAATCCCATAAAAAATCAGCAGATGCTGCTAAATTAACCAGTAAGGAATTTTCTACTTCTCCTCCCTCCCAAAAAAAAGGCCTTAAAAAACCACATCTGAGCCAGCAACTAATTTTAAGGATTCCTCTTCTAGAAAAATACGGTTGATGACGGACCCACTGTTGAAGAGTAGGGCGTTGACTAGTGACACATAGGCAAAACAGCTATCAACGAGGCCGTCGACGAGTATGATGACTGCGGCATCTGACATGCCCACGACAAAGACAACAACTTCTTCCTCGTTGTCGAAAACATTGACGGCAACAACCTTTGTCGATGAAGCCGTCAATGGCGATCTCGTCAACGGGCACCTTACCGTTGACGGCGAAAACATCTTTGTCTCAGACACATGGTGCTGCCAAGCAACCGAAAACCTCTTCACTGACAGCACCATCAACGGGCCCGTCGATGGCACATAAGGACACTATTCTGATAAGAGAGGAAGGTATTCCAGTGCCCATTCACCCAGATCAGACAATGTGTCACCACTTGTACCTGCACACCTGCTGGTGGTAGAAGACTGACGAAGAGGATGGACCTTTCGTACCGGCATATAGTCCCACGCAGCTTCTTGTTAAGTGAGAGGATGATGACAACGAACAGAATAAGGAGGACTCTTCTTACTTGGAAGCGGTATTCTCTTTTCAGCAATGGCCAAGATATACATCTCATTTATATGAGTCCTTTCAGGACCTGAATCCTTGTGGGAAACCATATGAGGATAACCTCACTTTTAGGAGGATACGATAAGAGTGCCAATCGTATTGGTGACATATCTTCTTCACATGCTAGACGACTATTCTAGAAGATTTCCTGAGGCTAATGGACCTTCAATAGCAAATCAGCAGGCTACCCCAATGCATTCTGATACTCCACGTATCACTACACTTACGCAAAAGGAGAAAAGCCCGATGGGGCTTCAACCCTTGACAGAACCACAGGTTTTACCTCCAATCACAATACATGATGATTATGGGGACAGTGAAGAGGATTAGCAGCTGGAAGAGGATTTGGTCGCTCAAGACCTGTCAGTCTCGGGACAGGAGTGGGATGAGTATGTCGCCCCACTATCTGCGTCAACCATGCCACCACCTACTAGATTTCTTCTGGAAGACATTGGAGGTTTTCACATTCTTTTGGTGAGAGCTTCAAAATGTTTTGATATTCCTATACCTGTGAAGCAATAAGATTGTTTTCTGTATGACTTCAAAGATTCTGCAGGAAATTCTGTGAAATCCATCCCCACTGTAGATCATATTTGGGACGAAAGTCTGAAGCTTATGAAAAATCCAGCATTGGTGACAGTAGTAATCCCTCTTCCCGATGAGAAGAAAAAAATATATATATATATATATCACAAGTAAATCACCACTCTTGTAACGGGCAATAATCCAGCACTCCAAGGGGTAGTTTCCACTCGACTTTTATTAATACGGTGACGGCATCTACGCGTTTCGGCTGCTGCCCGCAGCCTTGTTCACGATGCAGAACGCCATTCTAACAAACAATAAAATACTCTTAGTGATACATAAACATTGACAAAGGACAACATCCCATTAGCACAAGGAAGTTTGTCATTTCGCAATTTTGGGCGCCATATTGGAACATGTTTGAATGCTAATACTTCAATAAACATTTTTTAAATACAAGTGCATGATAGGTATCCCTGTCTGAGTTTGAGCAGTATAATTCATCACTTTCTCAAAACTTTACAACTAATGGATACATAGAAAATTTAATTTCCTTATTCTTACATAAAAACATTGTTTTAACATGATCCTTAGCTACCCACAATGTATTTAGGATTTGTCCTAAATTTTAATTGACATAAACTTCATTAAAGTGCAAGTGCTCAACCTTATTTTTTCACTTTTTTTCTTTCCATTTATTTTGTACAGTACTATAATAATTAAAGTGCTAGTGCTAATTTTTTTACATAAAGAAAAAAAAAAAATTCTACTTCATTTCTTTACTTCCTCCGTATATTAAAATTCATATACGTTTATAAAAACTATTCATATATAAAGTGCTAGTGCATACTTATTCATATGATTAATTTAAAGTGCTTAATCTAAAGTGCTAAATATTAAAGTGCCAGTGTCCTTTGTTCTCCTCATTATTATATATAAATCTTTCTTTAAAAAACTGGTTCTTCCGAATGTGCAAACTCTACAGCTCTTCTTAATACAGGCAAGTAAATAAATCTTCATCTACGTTTAACCCATTGGGTTCTTTACTATCGAACTCCAGTATATAGTATGTTTCCAACTTACGGAGTTCTTTTTCTCTGTTCCCCCCCTCTTTTTCCTGGGGACTTCAGCTATACAGCTGTATTGCATCAGTGTGGGATCACTCGATGATTTTTTTCAAAATGCCTCGCTACAGGGTAGCTTCTGTCCCTATTGCTTATTGCTCTTCTATGTTGCAGTATTCTTTTATGGGCAGGTAGGGTGGTACTCCCTATATACAGAAGAGTCTTCCCCCTGTTACCATCCTCCACTAAAAAAACATTGATGCAAGCCCTAGTATTAAGCCGTCTGGACTATTGTAACGCACTGTTCGCCTCGGCCAACGAAGCCCCCTTAAACAAGCTACAAGTTGTACAAAACACGGCTGCCCGTCTAGTAGCAAAGGCCCCACCCAGAACGGCTTCTATCCCACTTCTTAATAAACTCCACTGGCTCCCTGTGAGAAAGCGGGTGAAATTTAAGATAGGCTGCACTGTTTATAAAGCCCTTAATGGACAGGGGCCTTCCTACTTGTCTGATAAACTTATCAAGTACACCCCTACGGCCCCTTCCGATCAGGCTCCAAGCTACTCCTTTGTACTCCTAGAATTAAAAGGCTCGCAAGGGTGGCAAAGCATTTACACATCTTGCCCCTACTTTCTGGAACGAATTGCCCCTCCAGCTTCGCGATTGCCAGAGCCTCTCTCAATTCAGGAAGCTTTTAAAAACCTTCCTTTTCTGAGTCCCTCTGGTCTGGCTACAGCACACCGTCCTAAGCGCAGAGATACCCCTTTGGGGTGATTCAGCACTATAGAAATTAATAATAATAATAATACACTTTCTCACAGGGGCATTTCAGTATGTAAACTACAAAGCTCGACCTGCATGTTAAATAACCTTTTATATTAATGGTTTTATTAAAAGGTGTTTTAAAATTCAGTAAGATTTACTCCATGCTGACATGCTTCGCATTTAAAACACTTTCTAAAACCTGTTCTCTGTTGTAGCCATGATTGATTGCCCACGCTCTCTTGAAACTCACTCTTAACAATCTGATCTTTTAACGATTTAGATTTCCTAGACGTTATTTCTGGATGTTTTTTAATCTCAGGACCCAAAACCGGATCTCCTCTAATAAGGTGCCAATGTTTTTTTAGTATGGATCTAACATCATTATGCTTAGTATTAAAAGTCGTTATAAATCTATGAGTTTTCAAACCATCTTGTTGCTCTTTCTTACGCTGCGTCTTAGATGGTTCGAATAGTACCTTCTCTCTGTTCAGATTCCTAGCTTTGTCCGATGACCCACGTATGGTATGGTTTTTGATGAGTAGCCCCTTTGAATAAAACGACTGGTCATCTCTTGTTCTACTCTGTCATATTCTTCTGGGTTGCTGCAGGTCCTCCGTGCCCTATAAAACTCACCAAAAGGAATACTCCTGATGTATATATCTTATCGGGCACACACGTCCAGACTCAGTAGTGATGCAGGCGTCCCAAAGAAGATCAAGTAATCCTTCTACCACATGTTCAGCTCTATCTGATAAAAAAGGCAGACGTTTAGTTAACGTGGGAAAAAGATTCTAAGCAATGGCAGCCACATCCATAAGAGCATCTGTTGCACTGGCTATTTTAGGAAGGTATGAAAGATAGATGTGGTCCGATATGGCAGTCATCCTCAAATTTTTACTGGAGGGCAAAAGAAAGGAAGCTAAAGCCATATTGCAGGCGAAAGAGCTTCATCAGAGATCATAGACACTGCAATGGATGTCGTCTCTACAGCTTTCAGACAAATGGCTGATGCAGCAATTCTTAGCTGACAAGGTTGGTTGAAAGCTACTTCCTTCTGTCCAGAGGTCCAAGCTAAGGTTCTAGACATGCCATTTGATGGATAAAAACCTCTGGTAAACATGTGGATGACTCCCTACAGTCCATCAAGGCAGACACTGATAACAGCACGTTCCCTAGGAACAATGCTGTTTTCAGAGCTTTCATGGCATTAGAGGAAAGATCAGTTGTCCTCTAGAGCACATACCAATCATACAAATACCAGCCCTACCCTCAGTTTCAGCAGGGTATTCAACAACAGTATGCTCAGCAGCAGCAATACAGTGCGCCACTGTCTCCATCTTACGCAAGACAACCTGCTCGTAGGAGACCTACAGCTGGGGGAAAAGGTCATGAAATAACCAGACGTCAGAGCCCATTTTCATACACCAGTCACCTCTTCAGACAAGTGGGTGATAGACATAATCCAACACGGTCACACGCTAGAATTTGTTTGAAAGCTTCTCAGAAATCCTCCTCACAAGAGGTTGCATCAACACCTAAGTCTGTTAAAACAAGAGATGCTGTTGCTTATTCGCAAGGGGGCTATAGAGGAAGTCCCCTTTATCCATCAAAACAAAGGATTATACTCAAATTTCTTCCTAATCAAGAAAAAATCCACAAAATGGAGGCAAGTCATGGATTTAGGACTTTTCAGGAGGAGGAACAAAATCAAAACTATTATCAAAGCAAGCCCAACAAATTTTTAAATGGATTCTTTTTCACATTACCTTACGAGTGGAACATGTTTCACGAATTTAAAACAAACAGGCGGATTCTCAATGAAGTGTCACGAATGGAAACTAAACCAGCAGCAACTGTTGGAAATCTTCCGAAAATGGGGAACCCTGAATCTGGACCTGTTTGTGACGGATCAGAACAAAAAATGCCAATTATATGCAAGCAGATTTCCTCAAAAACAATCATGGGGAGACAAATTTGTTATAGCCTGGACAGGAATTTTTGCTTAGGCCTTTGCCCTGTTTCCTCTGATTCCCAGAGTCGTTCGCAAAATGCAAACAAGAACCGTACTGTATGATACTAATAACTTTGACATGGCCAAGACAATACAAAGGATGTAGTCACCCTAAAGGTAAATAACCCCTTGGCTACTAATTGAGTATTTAGGGGCACTCCTGAACCTTAATCCTCAGATTACCGACGACCTACGAAGAAGAGGACAAAGAAGAGCCGTGCAGCAGCGAAGATGAAAACACCAACTGACTTGGCCCCAGCCCTACTGGCCTGTCTGCAGGCCTCAAAGACCCTGCTACAGAGGAGCGACTCAGCCCACAGCCCAATGACCTCCAGAACCCTGAGATGACTGCCTGCCTTCTAAAAAGACTCCTAATCTCCTGTGGACAGCGGAACTGTCTAGAAGAAAAACCAACTTTAAAGACAAAGTGCTCTGCCTGTGGAACTGCTAAGTTGACCACCTCTGCACTTGACGCCCATGGCTTGAGTCCAAAAGGTCCACAGGTCCAGAAAAGGTCCCCCAGCGATCCTGAGCAAGTGTCCCTCGTGGATTGACCCCTGCCGGACTCCACATCGATGCCTGCAGCCTCTGCACAACAACGCCCCCAACCGCGACTGCACTGGTAAGCTGATTTCCGAAGTCAAAGGACACCCCTGCACCTGGCGCCCCCGGGCCTTGGAAATCTACAGACTGTGTCCTGATGCTTCAGCACTCCCCAACTTACCTGTGCAGCTGTAGGTTTCTTTTGTCCAGCCTCCTGTCCTGAGCCTGCAGCCTTTTTCCGATTCCAAGATTCTCCATTTGTTTGCATTGGGCGCCCAACACTGTGTTGGCACTCTGCACCCAGCTGCCCTTGTGCCGCTGAGGGTGTAAATTTGGTGCTTACCTTAACCCCTGGAGACTGGGCTACCAAAGCGTTCTACTTACCTGTACGTAGTACCACTTCAATTGCCCCCTTTCTCAATTGGATAACATTGGCACCAGAAACTGAGTTTGACCTCTGCACCCGGCCGCCCCAGTGCCGCTGGTGGTGCAGTGAGGTCACTTACCTGAACCTTGCCTGGTACTGATTCTTCATCCAAAAGCTCAATATCGTAAATCTTTTACTGACCTGCATATTACTGATTATGTTTCCTCCCATAGGATATTATTGTACTGATTGAAAAATGCACTGTGTCCACTTTTTACATTGAAATAAAGTGATATTGCAAAACGTATTTAAAAAAAAATTGAATCTTTTTATTAATGACATTGTATAAACATTAAACACATCACAGTCATTGAATAAGGAGTATACAGTTACTATTCTTTTGGGGTGTACGGGTTTTCACATTTGTTAAAAACAATAAGCAGTTTATTTATTACTGTTTTCAATAGGTTCTGGTTCATCAAGGGAGGGGGGAAGAAGAGGCGGATCACAGATATTCCCTCTGTATTCATTCCATTTGCCCCATATTTGTGTCCATTTTTTCGGGCATCCCCTGGATACATACACTTTTTCCCTGAACATGCACCAGTCCATATCTTTCTTCCATGCAATTACTGTTGGAACCTCCTGCTCCCCCCACATTCTAGGGATATTCCTTTTGGCAACCATCTGGCCCAACGTTGCCCATATTTTCTCTTTGCTACTTAAGTCTGATGGTTCCCAGATATTTAGCAGGCACCTTTTAGCCTCGGAGCCAAACTCAGTCCCAAGGTTTCCTCCATACAGTGGAGTACTTTTGTCCAATATCTACTAATATAAGTGCACTCCCAAATGATGTGTAGAAATGTGCCTTCATGGCCACATTGCCGCCTACACCCAGAGTTCACCCCGTAGCCCATCCTGACCAGTGCTGGTCCAGAGAAATATATTCTGTGAAGTATTTTTAACTGTACCAGTTTAAGCCTGGACGAGATTGCGACTTCCCTGGGTGAAGCCAATGCCTCCAACCAGTCCTCATCTTCTAGGTCTGTTAGATCTGTTTCCCATTTCCAGTGAAGTTGCATGAGGGGGTCGGGAGTGTGGTTAATCAATTTCTGATAGGTCAGTGATATTGCTTTTTTAGGCCTATACTCGTCGAGGAGTCTTTCCTCCAACGGCGAGGCCTCAGGGAGTGTCTCTCCCGCTGGGATATTTGCCAGTAAGCCGTGTCGCACCTGTAGGTATCTAAATCCTTCTGTATTTGCCAGATCGTATTCTTGTTGCAGAAGCGAAAAGGATATTACTTCCGCCTTTCTCCATAGGTCACCCACCCGAGACAGTCCTATAATGTCCCAGTTATCTAATCCCTTTGTCTTCCTTAAAGTACCCAACTGTTCCGAGTCCCACAGAGGGGTGGCTTGTGTGATTTTCTTGGCCAAACCCAAACTCTTGTGAGCAGTATGCCATATCTGGACAGAGTGCGACATGGGTCCCGTCAGCTGCAGTTTTGTGGCCCTGGAATAAAGTGTCCTGACATAAGATGCCCCCGGTAAAAGCCACCTATCCATTTGATACCCAGGATCATCGTGGGGCCGGTATGTACACTGGTTGATGGCTGCCAGATGAGCAGCCCAATAGTATTTCTTAATATCTGGGAGCCCTATTCCTCCGTCATACCATCCTCTCACCAATTTTGAAAATGATATCTGGGGCGAACCCTTAACCCAAAGTAGTGCCCTCTGCTCGCCTTTTATGGCCACGAAGTAATTCGCAGGGATGGGATTAGGTGAGTTCTGCAAGACATATAAAAAGCGGGGTAGGGGCGTCATCTTAAATAGTGCAGCTCTACCCAATAGCGACAGCGGGAGAGCCTTCCAGTGTTCTACATTGTTTTTTAGCCGCTGTAACGGTGGTAGGAGATTGTGGACGTAGTACAGCTTAGGATCCTTGGTGATATAGATTCCGAGGTATTTAAAGCCATCTATGGCTTCTGTCACTTTGCAATCTTAAGGCAGGGGAGGAAACCTCCCTCTCAGTACGAATATCAGTGATTTAGTCCAATTGATAGTATACCCGAATATTTGCCGAAGTTTGTAAATATATTGAGGACCCTGTGTATCGAGGTCCCAGGTGACGCCAAATACAACAATAGATCATCAGCATAGAGGGAGATGTGATCCTCCCAGTCCTCCGACCATCTCAAACCCCTGATGATGGGATCCTTACGGATCCATGCTGCTAGGGGCTCCAGCGTCAGTGCAAAGAGCAGAGGGGACAAAGGAAATCCCTGTCTCTTCCCCCTTCTAAGGGCAAAGATTTCAGATTTTTTATTATTTACAACTACTTGCGCCAGTGGGTCAGTGTATAAGAGTCTTATCCAACTGATGAAGTTGGGGCTAAATCCAAGTTTTTTCAGTACGGTGAAAAGGTAGGGCCATTCAATTGTATCAAACGCCATGATGGCGTCCAAGGATACCACCACTGCATCTTCTCTCAACGTGTCTATCCGTCCCATTACCCCGTGAAGTCGGCGAAGATTTAGTGATGTATTCCTAGACAGCATGAAACCCGATTGGTCAGGATGGACCAATTTGGAGATAACCCCGCCCAGGCGAGAGGCCAGCAGCTTTGTTAGTATTTTGGCCTCCGCGTTCAACAGTGAGATGGGTCTATATGATGAGCATTTGTTTTTGGGCTTGCCTTCTTTGTGTATGACCACCAATGTCTTGATCTTGGGGACGCTTACCCACTTCTCGGCTCTCCTCATACATGGTTTTAAGATATGGGGCAATTTTATTGGGTTTTAATTTGTATAGCTCTATTAGGAGGCCATTGGGACCCATCGCCTTTCCGGATTGAAGACCCCTTATGGCTTGTGCCACCTCTTCATTTGTGAAGTCGCTTTCCAGTAGTGTCGTAGTGTCGGAAGTATCATATCTGATAACAGGGCCATCGATTATTCCTCATGGAGAGTAGTGTATGATTCATTTATTAGCCTATAGTATTTAGCAAACTCATCTGCTATTTCCTGTGTATCTGAAAGTGTTTCCCCTGTTTCTGTTATGAGTTCCGTGACTAGGCGATTTGCGTGTTCACTTTTATTAAGCCATGCCAACAATTTCCCTGCTCTGTCCCCTAGCTCATATAGTCTCTCAAGGTTGTCTCTGCTTAATGTTTTTGCCATATCCGTTGCCACACTTCTCTATTCTTCGCTCTTTAACTTAAGTATATGTGCCGTGTCATGATCCCCAGAACCTGGTAATTCCCCCTCCAGCTGCAGAATTTCATCTTCTAGCCTGACCAGTTCTGCATTCTTCTCCTTCCGTGCCCCAGCTATCTGAGAGATCGCTTGCCCTCGAACGACCGTCTTGAAGGCTTCCCAAAGTGTCTGGGCTGCCCCCACCGTCCCTCATTTTCCTGGAAATAAAGCTCTATTGCTTGTGTAAATTTCTCTTTAACAGTAGGGATACGGAGGTGCCAGGGATTTATTTGTGCTATTCTTCCCACCTGGCCCCCCCTCACCCCCACCTGCGCCCAAATCGGAGAATGATCGGATATACCCCGTGCCAAATGTCTAACTCCCTTAATGTGTCCCACTTGATCTGCCGGGGTGAGGAAATAGTCAATCCGGGAGAGGCTGTTGTGAGCCCCAGAGTGGAATGTGAACTGTGTCTCCGTGGGATGATGGACACCCCATGCATCCACCAGCCCAATCGCTTCCAGGAAAGTGGGGAGGACCGTCTGTGTGGATCTTAGGTCTCTGGGGGGACTCCGGTCAAGACAAACCGACAGAGTTAAAGTCACCCCCCCCATTAGCAGTCTCCCCTCAGGGAATGCCAGCATGACGTTTCCCAGGTCTTTGAACGCCAGCGCCTTCAGTCCTGGGGGTACGTACACAGATACCAAGGTAAGTGACACACCCTCCCACTTCCCTGACACTGCAGCATACCTTCCCAATGTGTCAGTCCAGGTATGGTCAATCGCCATTGGAAAGGATCGTCGTGTCATGATGCCCACTCCCCTGGACCCCGTGGTGAAACCCATACCAGGCGGTAGCCCCACCTGGACAGTGCCTTACAAGTGTTGCCAACTAAGGGGCAGATTTACAAGCCCCTTGCGTCACTTTTACGCTGCAGTTGCGTCACTTTTGTGATGCAACGGCGGCATAAAAAATGCTGCAAATTTACAATGTGACGCATCTAAGATCACTTAGGAAATTTCTCCCTCTCCTGCCTAGGCCCGCCAAAGAAATGGTTACCCGCGCCCTGATACTTTCGCGCATTGATTACGCCAATGCCCTGTACATTGGCCTACCTCGGTATCAGCTGAGGAAACTGCAGGTAGTACAGAACACAGCAGCAAGGTCTTTACTTAACATTACAAGAAGATCTAGCATAAAGCAACATCTCCATGATCTTCACTGGCTTCCTGTGGCTGAAAGGGTTAAGTTTAAAGCCCTTACCCTGGCGCATGCAGCTTTGTACCAATCTGGCCCGGCATATCTTAGGAAATGGTTTAAGTTCTATGTGCCCCCGAGACAACTGCGCTTTGCAGCGCAGTTCTTGGCAGTTATTCCCCGCTTTTGCCTTACGAGAATGGGTGGTAGCTCCCTGGCCTACAAGGCAGCGGTGACCTGGAACGCACATCCCCTAGACCTCCGCTGCGTCCAGGACCCAAAGCTTTTCAGGAAACGGCTGAAAACTCTGCTTTTTGTGTAATTGCTCCGTTGACCCTCAACTCCCATTTAAGGTATCGCGCTGGGACACTCTTGAGTAGCCATGTGCGTTATAAATGCATATAACATAACATAACATCTAGGGATATGCGTCACGTTGTAAAGCCCTGCGTGACATTATACCTGCGTCCGGTATAATGTATGCAGGGTAGGCGTTCCCACACAGGAAAGCCTCGTAAAAGTGACGCAGTGAAATCTACAAGATTTCACTGTGTGACCTTTAGGACGCCACTGCGTCACAACCTTACGGCTGCTTGAAGCAGGCGTAAGGAGTGACACAGTGTATTTGGAATAGGCCGCAACATGCATTGCTGGAGTTGCTTCATGCTTGCGACACGACTCCAGCAATGCGTGACTTTTCCGCCAACAGATGCGTCAGAATTTCTGACGCATCTGTCAATCCTTGCGCCATAGTGCGCCGTATTGTAAATACGGCGCATCTATGGTGGCGCACGGGTTGTTCACGCAGGCGCAGGGAAACTGACGCATCTATACAGATGCGTCAGTTTCTTGTAAATCTGCCCCTAAGTGTGTCTCTTGAAGTAGAACCACCTCAGGGGAATGCTGTTTAATAAATTGCAGTACTATTCCTCTTTTAAGCTTGTCCCCAAGTCCATTCACATTCCAGGACAGGAGCCTGAATCTCTTATCCCTCGACGAACCCATAGTTACATTTATTGAATCTATTTACCTCAATGTCCCATGCATCAGTGTCTAGATGGATGATGCCATCTGTTGAGCTGGCCCATAGCCTGGGGGGCCATTGAGTGCCATCCCTTTCACTGTGTCTCTCCCATTCCCCATGGTGTAAAGTGTTGTTCTGTCATCTAACTTATAAGATAAAACTATCAATACCCAATGCCCCCCTCCCTGCTCCCCCGCACTCTGGGCTTGGAACTGCCCATGATCCCAACTGTGCAGAGTGCCTGTCGCCCTAACTCTAACTATATGAAAGTTGTGGGGGGGGGTGGAACGTCTTCCCCAGTGCCTAGCATCAATGCATATTTATACACCACCAATCAATATATGGAAATCGAACAATATTGATAAAGTCACTTAGTGTTCCTCGTTCGTCTCAGTCCGGCGGTGGCACAGCACCAGGGCGGCCTCCCAATTGTCTATGCTATTCCCCGGGTCCATCATCACTGACAAGCCTTGTCGATCTTTCACTTGAAGATGTTTGCCTTACTGACGGTTGGTCTTTTCCACGTTGGGCGTTGTGCTCCCTTGCCAGTCTCCATCCTTCTAGCCATTCCAGTGCCAACTCCAGAGTGTCAAAGAACAAGGCCCTTCCCTTAGCTTCAACACGGAGCTTTGCAGGAAACAACCTAGAATACCCGAGGCCGTTTTCTCTGAGTTGCTTCTTGATGTTCAGAAAGGATCTCCTTTGTCTTTGCACATTTATCGTGAAGTCCGGAAAGAAGGATATTTGCTTTTTCCGTACTTGACGGGGGGGGGCAAATGGGCGGTTTGTAATATAATGTCTCGATCTCTAGAATTTAAAAGTCTTGCCAACAACGGTCGTGGGGGTGCTCCCGGTTTTGGCCTACCTCCTGGGACCCTATGTGCTCTTTCCACCGTGAAGAACTTGGACAGATTCTTAGGTCGCAAGTGGTTAGTGATTAGATCTTCCACAAAGAGGTCTGCCGCCGGACCTTCCGCTTTTTCGGGAACTCCGAATATTCTAACTTTGTTCCATCGCGACCAACCTTAGTAGTCATCCAGCTTGCTTTCTGCCATTTTGCGGACGGCTTGAAGCTCTCGGATTTCCTGTCGCATTTGTTTGGTATCACCACTTAGCTCAGTAGTGGTCACTTCCATGGCTTTCACTTTCTCACTCATCTTTTGTAGGTCTGCCCTTATCAGCGTCACCTCAATAGTAATAGAGTCCATTCTATGTTTCAGCGATGTGCGCACATCCGCTATGGCATCCATGATATCTTTTAGCATTGGATCTCCATTGTCCGAGCCCATCCCAGTAGCCGAGTTTCCCTTGTGTGTCGTATCTGAGTCAGCTGGTTTCTGGGTCGCAAATGTATCCAATTTAGTTTGGAGCATGCTTTTTGATCACTTGGCGCCAGACATTGTGACCGGTGTCTTGATTTCAGGCGAGAGCCCTCGTGGATACAGCCCGCCGCCTGCTCCTGCTCCCCACCCGGCCTGTCGGGATTCTCCCCGAGGGTTCTTGTTTTGCACCAGTGTATGAAAGGAGATGGAGGAAAGAGATGAGTAATGCCCCTAAAAAAATCTATTTACAATAGGGGACTTGAACAAGGAAGGCTGATCGGGCAGCCGAAGGAAGGCAGAGATAGCCGCAAGATAGCCTTTAAGAGTGCCCAGAGCAGAGCCCTGCTGGGCCAAAGAAAGTATATATAAGAGGACATCTGAAAGAGGGACAGAAAGGGGATCCACAGCCTTTGCTGTGCACCATGCCACAAACTTCTTCCATCTACAGGCGTATACCAATTTAGTGGAGGGACGCCTGGCTGCCAAGATGACGTTACAGACTTCTGGCGAAGGTCGAAAGCTGTCAACTGTCGCCGCTCAATCTCCACGCAAGGAGGTGGAGGCTGGACAGGTTTGGGTGAAGAACCGTCCCCTGCTGCTGCGACAGAAGATCCTCACGAATGGGCAGTCTGAGTGGAGGATCGATAGCCATGCTCAGGAGCTCTGGGTACCAGACTCTTTGTGCCCAGTCCGGAGCCACAAGGATAACTTGGGCCTGGTCGCGTTTGATCTTCTTCAGCACTCTGGGCAGAAGTGCTACAGGCGGAAAGGTGTACAGGAGGCTGCAGTTCGACTCGTGACGAAAAGCGTCGCCAAGCGAGCGCTGCCTTGGAAACTCCAACGTGCAGAATTGCTGACATTGCGCGTTTCCTTTGGTGGCGAACAGATCTAACCATGGCTCTCCCCACCTCTGAAAGAGACCTTGCAGAACCTCAGAGTGAAGACACCATTCGTGATCTACCAGGCACCGACGGCTAAGTTCGTCAGCCCTGGCGTACAGATAGCCTGCCAGGTGTTGAACCACCAGGGTCATGTCCTGATGTTCCAGCCATGTCCAGAGGCAAAGAACCTCCTGACGTAGGGTCCACGACCCCACCCCGCCCTGTTTGTTGCAGTACCACATGGCGGTGGTGTTGTCCGTGAACACCTGCACCACCTTCCCTTTGAGAGAGGGAAGAAATGCTTTTAGTGCCAGGCGGATCACCCGGAGCTCCAGCAGGTTGAAATGGAGCCCGATCCTCGCCGGAGACCAGACACCTATGATCTCCGCCTCCCCAAAATGGCCGCCCCATCCCAGGAGTGACGCTTCTGTCGCTAAAGTGAGGTCTGGTTGGGGAAGGGATCTGCCTCTGACCCAAGCTTGGATCGTTAACCACCACTGCAGCTGTTGTGCAGTTCCCTCCGAGATCTGGACGTAGTCGGAAAGATCCCCCTGATGCTGCGCCCACTGGAACTTCAGGTCCCACTGCAGAACCCACATATACCATCTGGCACGATCCACCAGCAGGATGCATGAGGCCCAGCAGCCTCAGTGTCATTCTCACCGAAATCCGGGATAGAGGCTAAAACATCGGTAACATAGCCCTAATATCCCGGACTCGCTGCTCGGGAGGATATGCCCAAAACTGCACTGTGTCCAGAACTGCCCTGATGAAAGGGAGCTTCTGAGAGGGGGTCAGGTGTGACTTAACGTTGATAGTGAACCCCAGCGAATGAAGGAGGTCCGCCGTAGTCTGGAGGTGGGAGACGACAGACTGGGGCGAGCTCGCCTTTAACAGCCTGTCGTTGAGATAGAGGAAGACTGGAATCCCTGATCTGCCCAGATGAGCTGCGACCACCGCCATCACTTTCCTGAACACGTGAGGGGCACTGGTAAGGCCAAAGGGGAGCACGGTGAACTGAAACTGCTCATGGCCTACCGTGAACCGTAGGTAGCGTCTGTGGGCTGGCAGGATGGAGATGTGGAAATAGGCATCCCGTCATATAGAGACAGTTAGTTATAGATTCCTTACCTTAGAATTTCCCCCAGGCGTCAGACTGGATCCGAAGAATGTTTTCTCAGCAGTACCCCTGTGCGTCGGTAGGTGGCGTCGGTCGACTCTGTGTCCGTCGTTGCCGGGATGATATTGCGGTGCCTACTTAGACACCGCCCCTGTGCGCTGACGTCAGTTCTTTCTTTTTCTGTGCCAGCCTAGCGCAGATCCAGAGAGCTACCCCTTTAGTCACTTTTTTACTATGCTTTTTTCAACATTTTGTCGACTTTTTTTCGAGTCTTCGACTCATGGTGCACGAGGGATGTTCCACCGTCGGACCGGCTTCAAACCCTGTGAAGCCTGTCACAAACTGATGTCTGTGATGGACCCGCACCTCGTGTGCCTTTGGTGTCTGGAGCGCGACCACGACCCGATGTCGTGCTCCTTGTCGCTCCCAGTCTCGCTCGAGGGGAAGGTCTCGAGACCTCTCATGGAGCCCCCACACCTCATCCCATTCCAAGTCTTCGATGTCCTCAGGTAAGTTGAAGCACAAGAAGAAGGTGAAGAAGCACCTGCGCTCTTCGCCTTCTCCCCGTCGGTCGGCTGACGCGATGCAGGACCCGGAGCGTCGTCGCTCTAAGGCTCCGTCTTCTGTGCCTCCTTCAGGGATGACTCTGCGCCTCCCTCCGTTTCCGGGAGCCGGGGCGTCCCCTGCCAAACTTCGTGCATTTTACGAAGCCCTCCACAGTATCTTTAAGCAGCCCGACTCCGCAAGCACCTTCGGGCCCCGCAGAGCCGGTTGGAGGTCCTGGGCCTTCGATGCCGACCGCTCTGGCGCCGGAGGGCCCCCGCGGATCTAGGCCTGGATCCGGATCGACGCCGGTCGACCTTACTCGACCTTCCCCGGTGCCGATCCCGGCGACGACGCCCCTGGCGTCAGCCGTGCCCCCAGCCGACGCCTTCCCCATCCTCACCCCCGAGATGGACCCGGAACGACGTCAGTCGATGTCGAATCTGACGCCGGAGGGTACTTTTGTTCTCCTGTTCATCCCTGGTGTTCCCTATCGCCCAGAAGGTGGTGATGGGAGGGGTCACTGGACCCTTTGGCACATCAGCTTGAAGAGCTGGACTGGAGAGAGGACCTGGGTGACGCCAGTGGTTTGAACACTTCTCCAGACCTTGGCATGCTTTTTCCCCCTACCGTGGCTATGGAGGAGGGAGCGATTGGCAGCCGAGGCCTTGGGCCTGGAGCTTCCTTCAGTGGCAGTCAGGACTACTCTCCTGACGAAGGTGCTTCAGCCTGCGGCAACCACCTCTGAACCCCTTCTGCCCTTCAACGAAGCCATCACGGGCGTCCTTCGGGGCACCTGGTCCAAGCCCAGCACTGGTGCTCCTGTGGAAAGGACGATTGCCCGCTTCTACCGCCCGGCTCCAGGCGACCCAGTTTTCCTCACCCAACACCCTTCCCCCGAGAGCTTGGTGGTCTAAGCCTCTTCTTCGAAGAGCGCATTCCCTTCTGCTCCCCCAGACAGGGAATCCAAGAAGCTGGATCATCTTGGGAAGTGCATGTTCTCTTCCACTAACTTGGCGCTGCGGTCCATGAATATCACGTGCCTCTTGGGCCGATAATCCCATACTATCTGGGATACGGTCGTGCAAGTGCTGCCTCAGTGCCTGGAGGAAGCCCGGGCCGTTCTCTCCCAAGCGGTGGCGGATGGGAGATACACAGCCAAATTCACGATTTGATGTGGAGTGGATACCACCGACTCACTAGGCAGAACGGTTGCCACGTTTGTAGCCCTTAAGCGCTATGCCTGGTTGAGGACGTCTGGCTTTTAGGGGGATGTCCAGTCAACTTTGCTGGACATGCCCTTCGTTGGGCGTCGCCTTTTTGGCAACAAAGCAGATTCGGTGCTAGAGTGCTTTAAGGATTCTAGTGCTACGGCCAGATCCTTGGGCCTCGCGGCGTCTTCCCGTCCACCTCAGTCTGCTTTTTCCCCCTTTCGTGGCTACGGAAGGGGTGCCCAGCCACGTTCGACCCAGTCCAGCCACCGGTTTACACAAGCTGCCCAGCCTTTGTGTGGCTGCGGACGTGGGACCCAGCGACCTCGCGGGTCTGGGAGCCAGCGGGCCGGCCAGTCCACCCTCACCCCCCCCGCAGCAGCCTCCAAGCCTTCCTAGTCTGACCTTTCAGGGCCACCAATAGCCAGTGGGTGGCAGGATTCGCCATCACCTCCCCACTGGCAAACCATCACGTTGGACAGGTGGGTTTTGGAAATAATCTGAAGGGGCTACTCCCTCCCCTTCGAGACTACCCCTCCTTCCATGCCACCATCTTTTGATCGCATGTCAGAGGATCATTTGCTGCTTCTCCGCCAGGAAGTTTCCGCTCTCTTGGCCAAGGGAGCTTTCAAGATGGTTCCTGCTCCAGAATTAGGTCGTGGTTGCTATTCCCGCTACTTTCTGGTGCCCAAGAAGGACAAAGGCCTGCGCCCTTTTCTAGACCTCAGGGCCCTCAATCGCTTCCTCCGGAAGGAGAAGTTCAAAATGCTAACATTGGCTCAGGTCTTGTCTGCCCTCGACCCTGGAGACTGGATGGTGGTGCTGGACGTGCAGGATGCCTATTTCCACATCCCCATCCTGTCAACCCACAGACGCTACCTACGGTTCACTGTAGGCCATGAGCATTTTCAGTTCACCGTGCTCACCTTTGGTCTTACCAGTGCCCCTGGGGGGTTCACGAAAGTGATGGCGGTGGTCGCAGCTCATCTGCGCAGATCAGGGGTTCCAGCCTTCCCCTATCTTGACGACTGGCTGTTGAAGGCGAGCTCGCCCCAGGCTGTTGTCTCCCACCTCCAGACTACGGCGGACCTCCTGCATTTGCTGGGGTTCTCTATCAACGTGCCGAAGTCCCACTTGACCCCCTCTCAGATGCTCCCTTTCATCGGGGCTGTTCTGGACACAGTGCAGTTTCTGGCATATCCTCCTGAGCAGCGAGTCTGGGATATTCGGGCTATTATAACGATGTTTTAGCCTCTATCCCGGATTTCGGTGAGAATGACAGAGGCTGCTGGGCCTCATGGCTTCCTGCATCCTGCTGGTGGATCATGCCAGATGGCATATGCGGGCTCTGCAGTGGGACCTGAAGTTCCAGTGGGCGCAGCATCAGGGGGATCTTTCCGACTATGTCCAGATCTCGGAGGGAACTGCACAACAGCTGCAGTGGTGGTTAACGAACCAAGCTTGAGTCAGAGGCAGATCCCTCTCCCTTCCGCAACCAGACCTCACAGTTGTGGCAGATGCGTCACTCCTAAGATGGAGCAGCCATTTGGGGGAGGCGGAGATCAGAGGCGCCTGGTCTCCGGAGGAGTCTGGGCTCCATATCAACCTGCTAGAGCTCCGGGCGATCCGCCTGGAACTGGAAGCATTTCTTCCCTCTCTCAAAAAGAAGGTGGTGCAGGTGTTCACGGACAACACCTCCGCCATGTGGTACTGCAAAAAAGAAGGCGGGTGGGGTCCTGGACCCTATATCAGGAGGCTCTTCGTCTCTGGACATGGCTGGAACATTAGGGCATGACCCTGGTGGTTCAACACCTGGCAGGCTCTCTGAACGCCAGGGTGGACAAACTCAGCCGTCGGTGCCTGGTAGATCACTAATGGCGTCTTCACTTGGAGGTGGTGCAAGGTCTTTTTCAACTGTGGGGAGAGCCTTGGTTAGATCTGTTCGCCACCGAAGAGGATGCACAATGTCAGCAATTCTGCATGCCGGAGTTTCCAAGGCGGCGCTCGCTCAGCAATGCTTTACGTCGCGAGTGGAACTGCGGCCTCCTGTACGCCCTTCCACCTGTACCACTTCTGCCCCGAGTGCTGAAGAAGATCAAACGCGACCAGGCCCAAGTTATCCTTGTGGCTCCGGACTGGGCATGAAGAGTCTGGTACCCAGAGCTTCTGAGAATGGCCATCGATCCTCCACTAAGACTGCCCCTTCGGGAGGATCTTCTGTTGCAGCAGCAGGGGACGGTTCTTCACCCGAACCTGTCCAGCCTCCACCTCCTTGCGTGGAGATTGAGCGGCGACAGTTGACAGCTTTCAACCTTCCGCCCGAAGTCTGTAACATCATCTTGGCAGCCAGGCGTCCCTCCACTAAATTGGTATACGCCTGTAGATGGAACAAGTTTGTGGCATGGTGCACAGCAAAGGCTGTGGATCCTCTTTCTGCCCCTCTTTCAGATGTCCTCTTATATATACTTTCTTTGGCCCAGCAGGGCCCTGCTCTGGGCACTCTTAAAGGCTGTCTTGCGGCTATCTCTGCCTTCCTTCGGCTGCCCGATTAGCCTTCCTTGTTCAAGTCCCCTATTGTAAATAGATTTTTTAGGGGCATTACTCATCTCTTTCCTCCATCTCCTTTCATAATGCCCCAGTGGGACTTGAACCTTGTTCTTACTTATCTCATGTGTGCACCCTTCGAGCCTCTTCATAACTGTCCTCTCTGGCTCCTCACTTTCAAAACTGCCTTCCTTGTTGCCATCACTTCTGCTCGCAGGGCGAGTGAGTTTCAAGCTCTTTCTTCCAAGCCCCCTTTCTTCTCCGTGCATCCGGACAATGTGGTGCTTCGAACGAAGCCCTTGTTCCTTCCAACGGTGGTTACCTCTTTTCACATTGGACAAACTATTACTTTGTCCACTTTTTTCCCACCTCCGCACCCTTCCAAGGAGGACGAGAGACTCCACCATCTGGACCCTAAGTGTGTGCGGTCTTTCTAACTTGACTGCACAAAAGATTTCCTGGTGGATGATCAACTCTTCGTTGGCTATGTAGGTGCCAAGAATTGTCGGGCTGTTCAAAAGCGTACCATCTCTCGATGGGTTGTCCTTTGTATCAAAATCTGTTATGCTTTGTCAAAAAAGGAACCTCCAGTGGGGCTGCAAGCTCACTCCACTAGAGCTACGGCAGCCACCACTGCACTGGCACGTGGAGTCCCACTTCCTGACATCTGTCAGGCAGCCACGTGCTCATCCTTGTACACGTTCACCATACATTACTGCCTGGACAGCCAAGTCCGGAGAGACGGCAATTTTGCCCGTTCGGTCCTCCAGGACTTTCTGGTGTGAACTTGGTTCACAGACCCTCCTCTGGGGATGGTAATGCTGGGGTGTCTATTCTAAGGTAAGGAATCTGTAACTGTCTCTTTTAGATGAACAAGTTACCTACCTTCGGTAACTATGTATCTGTAAGAGACATAGGTTAGTTTTAGATTCCTTACTGCCCCACTCATAATCCCTGCTCTGCGAACTGTCTTCTAGGGATAGGGACTTCTTAAAGGGCCCTAGTTGTGGCGCACCAGTGGTCAGTGTCCTGCATGACTGCGCTTCTGGCCTGGAAAGTCGTGTCAGAACTGACGTCAGCGTGCAAGGGCAGCGTCTAAGTAGGCACCACGACGTCATCCCGGCGACCAAGATGCCGACGACGGACGCAGAGTCGACTGACGCCACCTACCGACGCGCAGGGGTACTTCTGAGAAAATATTCTCCGGATCCAGTCTGACGCCTGGGGGAACTTTTAAGGTAAGGAATCTATAACTAACCTATGTCTCTTACAGATACATCATTACTGAAGGTAAGAAACTTGCTCTTCAGTGCTTCTACATGTGACTCATGCGGGACCTCTAGTAACGCCTTGAAGAACTGCAGGTTTGTGAATATATATATATATATTCACTGAAAAAACCATAGGTTTTAGGGACAGTTATAGTTAGTTGGACATTGCACTCGTACAAAACCCGTGAAATTCCCCTGTTATAGTTAGTTCAGCTAACTATAACTCGCGCCCCCGCAATGCACTGCTGATGACGTCACATATTACATCACTCATGACATGGTCAGTGACATCACTGATGACATCACTGATGACATCTCAAATGACATCACTGATGACATCACTGATGACATCATCCAGTGACTGTGTGTTTCTGTAAAGTTTAAATATGTTTAATATATATAGGGAAAGGCGTATTGAAGAATGAGTGGGTGTATAAGTGTCTGAATGGATGATTTAGTACGTGAGTGACTGACTCTACAAGTGAGTGATTAAACGTATCTTACTGAATGCATGGGTTAGTGACTAAACTGTGTGAATGTCTGTATCCGTCTGTTTGTTGGTGTGTAAGTGGATGCATGGATTTGCGAATAGCTACATGAGTGTCTATATGGGTTATTGATTGGTTCTCTGAGTATTTGTATGGCTGCCTGAGTGTTTGTGTGGGTGGGGTGTGTGTGACTCTATACATAGATGTGTGAGTGGGTGATTCACTGTGTGCATGATTTCAAGAGTGCATCTGTGATGGACTGCTTGTGTGGGTGAGTGTGTGTATGGGTGTGTTAGTGAGTGAATGTATATCTCAGTGGTACATGTGCGAGTAACTACATATGTAAAAGGCAGTATATATGTGTGTTAGAGTATTTAAATGGCTATAAGTGAGAGTGTGTTATTGTGAGAGTGGCTGTATGGATGCGTGTGTGCTTGTATCAGTTATTGTATAAGAGCGTAAGAATGTGCTAGTATTTGTATGAGTAAGTGAGCTGGTGTGTGTATAACTGTATAGGTGAGTAAATGGGTGTGTGATTAATTTTTTGCATGACTGACTAGGTGTGTGAGTACCTCTATGGATGAGTGGCGGTGTGTGAGTATTTATATAGGTGTATGAGTGCCTATGATAGTCCTGTACTGAGTGACTGTAAGTATGAGTGACTGTACAGGTGAGTGAATGGATGTGTGTGTAGACCTAAGAATCAGTGAGTGGGTATGTAGTTTTTGGTGTTGGAGTGTCTATGGTTTTGAGAATGGCAGTCTGTAATTTAGAGTGGGTGTATCAAAAGTTATATTAGGGTGTGAGAAGATGCATGAAATTATCACATGGATGATGTCATCAGTGATGTCATTTGAGATGTCATCAGTGATGTCATCAGTGATGTCACTGACCATGTCATGAGTGATGTAATATGTGACGTCATCAGCAGTGCATTGCGGGGCGCGAGTTATAGTTAGCTGAACTAACTATAACAGGGGAATTTCACGGGTTTTGTACGAGTGCAATGTCCAACTAACTATAACTGTCCCTAAAACCTATGGTTTTTTCAGTGAATTTCAAAGGTTTTTAAATGCTAATTTCTAACTATAACTTGTCTGAAACCTATGGTTTTTCAGTGAATTTCAAAGGTTTTTAAATGCTAATTTCTAACTATAACGTGCCTGAAACCTATGGTTTTTTCAGTGAATTTCAAAGGTTTTTAAAAGGTAATTTCTAACTATAACGTGCCTGAAACCTATGGTTTTTCAGTGAATTTCAAAGGTTTTTAAATGCTAATTTCTAACTATAACGTGCCTGAAACCTATGATTTTTAAGTGAATTTCAAAGGTTTTTAAATGCTAGTTTCTAACTATGCCAACAGAGGTAGGACATGTGAAGAAAGAAGAAAAAACGCACAGAAAGAAGCAAAAGATGTGCAGAAAGAACCAACAGAGGAGCAGAAAGAGGCCTTGTTGCAAAATCATCCTGTGCCCACAACTTTTTCAGACGGGTACTGGTGGTAACTGACTCTGACTAACCAGAGCCAGTGCGCGTTTGCACAGTGGTGAAGGGAGGGGGCCTGAGGTGACATGTGTGCAAACGCGCCCCGTGGCGCGTTTTAAGTTGCGGGATTAAGTCCCCTTGAATCCTGAGAGTCCCTGGGGCCCAACTAGCCCCCAGGTACCTACAGTTAGGACCACAGAGCTGAGTTGCAGAGAGGCGTTCCGAGGCCACGCACCTTTTTTCACCTCTCTGCAACGCAACTCTGTTGTGCTTACTGAAGGTACCTGGTGGGCTAGTTGGCCCCCAGGATTCAAAGGAATTAACTCCCCAACTTAAAACGCACCACAGGGCGTGTTTGCGCACATGTCACCTGAGGCCCCGCCCCTCCCTTCACCACTGTGCAAGCGCGCCCCGTGGCGCGTTTTAAGTTGAGGGATTAGGTCACCTTGAATCCTGAGAGTCCCTGGGGCCCAACTAGCCCACCAGGTACTTCCAGTAAGCACCACAGGCCTGCGTTGCAACGCCTGTAACAAATTGTGCAGTTGTGTTTAGGTAGTGAAGAGGGTTGTGCTGGGGGTAGTGTTTTAGGGTTTAGGGTAGTGCAGTGGTGTTTGTGTAGTGTAGGGGGTCATGCTGGGGGTAGATTTAGGGTTTAGGAGTAGTGCAGTGGTGTTTGGGTAGTGTAGGGAGTCGTGCTGGGGGAGTGTTTTAGGGTTTAGGGTAGTACAGTGGTGTTTGGGTAGTGTAGGGGGTCGTGCTGGGGTTAGTGTTTTAGGGTTTTAGGGTTTAGGGTAGTGCAGTGGTGTTTGGGTAGTGTAGGGGATACTGCTGGGGGTAGTGTTTTAGGGTTTAGGGTAGTGCAATGGTGTTTGGGTAGTGTAGGGGGTACTGCTGGGGGTAGTGTTTTAGGGTTTAGGGTAGTGCAGTGGTGTTTGGGTAGCGTAGGGGGTACTGCTGGGGGTAGTGTTTTATGGTTTAGGAGTAGTGCAGTGGTGTTTGGGTAGTGTAGGGGTTCGTGCTGGGGGTAGTTTTTAGGGTTTAGGGTAGTGCAGTGGTGTTTGTGTAGTGTAGGAGGTCGTGTTTTAGGGTTTAGGGTAGTGCAGTGGTCTTTGGGTAGTGTAGGGAGTCGTGCGGGGGTATTGTTTTAGAGTTTAGGGTAGTGCAGTGGTCTTTGGGTAGTGTAGGGGGTTGTGCAGGGGTAGTGTTTTAGGGATTAGGGTAGTGCATTGGTATTTGGGTAGTGTAGGGGGTCATGCGGGGTAGTGTTTTAGGGTTTAGGACAGTGCAGTGGTGTTTAGGTAGTGTAGGGGGTCGTGCTGGGGGAGTGTTTTAGGGTTTAGGGCAGTGCAGTGGTGTTCGGGTAGTGTAGGGGGTCGTGCTGGGGGAGTGTTTTAGGGTTTAGGGCAGTGCAGTGGTGTTCGGGTAGTGTAGGGGGTCGTGCTGGGGGAGTATTTTAGGGTTTAGGGTAGTGCAGTGGTGTTCGGGTAGTGTAGGGGGTCGTGCTGGGGGTAGTGTTCTAGGGTTTATGGCAGTGCAGTGGTGTTCGGGCAGTGTAGGGGGTCATGCTGGGGGTGGTTTTTAGGGTTTAGGGCAGTGCAGTGGTGTTCGGGCAGTGTAGGGGGTCGTGCTGGGGGTGGTGTTTCAGGGTTTAGGGCAGTGCAGTGGTGTTCGGGCAGTGTAGGGGGTCGTGCAGGGGGTGGTGTTTCAGGGTTTAGGGCAGTGCAGTGGTGTTCGGGCAGTGTAGGGGGTCGTGCAGGGGTTGTGTTTCAGGATTTAGGGCAGTGGTGTTCGGGCAGTGTAGGGGGTCATGCTGGGGGTGGTGTTTCAGGGTTTGGGGCAGTGCAGTGGTGTTCAAGCAGTAAAGGGGGTCATGCTGGGGGTGGTGTTTCAGGGTTTAGGGCAGTGCAGTGGTGTTCGGGCAGTGTAGGGGCGGTGCAGGGGGTGGTGTTTCAGGGTTTAGGGCAGTGCAGTGGTGTTCGGGAAGTGTAGGGGGTCGTGCAGGGGTGGTGTTTCAGGGTTTACGGCAGTGCAGTGGTGTTCGGGAAGTGTAAGGGGTCGTGCAGGGGGTGGTGTTTCAGGGTTTACGGCAGTGCAGTGGTGTTCGGGCAGTGTAGGGGGTCGTTCTGGGGCTGGTGTTTCAGGGTTTAGGGTAGTGCAGTGGTGTTCGGGCAGTGTAGGGGGTCGTGCTGGGGCTGGTGTTTCAGGGTTTAGGGCAGTGCAGTGGTGTTCGGGCAGTGTAGGGGGTCATGCTGGGGCTGGTGTTTCAGGGTTTAGGGCAGTGCAGTGGTGTTCGGGCAGTGTAGGGGTTTTGCTGGGGCTGGTGTTTCAGAGTCTAGGGCAATGCAGTGGTGTTCGGGCAGTGTAGGGGGTCTTGCTGGGGCTGGTGTTTCAGGGTTTAGGGCAGTGCAGTCGTGTTCGGGCAGTGTAGGGGGTCGTGCTGGGGGTGGTGTTTCAGGGTTTAGGGCAGTGCAGTGGTGTTCGGGCAGTGTAGGGGGTCGTGCTGGGGCTAGTGTTTCAGGGTTTAGGGCAGAGCAATGATGCTCAGGTAGTGTAGGGGGTTGTGCTGGGGGTGATGTTTCAGGGTTTAGGGCAGTGCAGTGGTGTTAGGGCAGTGTAGGGGGTCGTGCTGGGGTGGTGTTTCAGGGTTTAGGGCAGTGCAGTAGTGTTCCGGCAGTGTAGGGGGTCGTGCAGGGGGTGGTGTTTCAGGGTTTAGTGCAGTGGTGTTCGGGCAGTGTAGGGGGTCGTGCTGGGGTGGTGTTTCAGGGTTTAGGGCAGTGCAGTGGTGTTCGGGAAGTGTAGGGTGTCGTGCTGAGGGTGGTGTTTCAGGGTTTAGGGCAGTGCAGTAGTGTTTGGGCAGTGTAGGGGGACGTGCAGGGGGTGGTGTTTCAGGGTTTAGGGCAGTGCAGTGGTGTTCGGCCAGTGTAGGTAGTCTTGCTGGGGGTGGTGTTTCAGGGTTTAGGGCAGTGCAGTGGTGTGCGGGCAGTGTACGGGGTTGTGCTGGGGCTGGTGTTTCAGGGTTTAGGGCAGTGCAGTGGTGTTCGGGCAGTGTAGGGGGTCGTGCTCGGGGTGGTGTTTCAGGGTTTAGGGCAGTGCAGTGGTGTTCGGGCAGTGTAGGGGGTCGTGCTGGGGCTGGTGTTTCAGGGTTTAGGGCAGTGCAGTGGTGTTCGGGCAGTGTAGGGGGTCGTGCTGGGGCTGGTGTTTCAGGGTTTTGGGCAGAGCAGTGGTGTTCGGGCAGTGTAGGGGGTCGTGCTGGGGGTGGTGTTTCAGGGTTTAGGGCAGTGCAGTGGTGTTCGGGCAGTGTAGGGGGTCTTGCTGGGGGTGGTGTTTCAGGGTTTAGGGCAGTGCAGTGGTGTTCGGGCAGTGTAGGGGGTCTTGCTGGGGGTGGTGTTTCAGGGTTTAGGGCAGTGGTGTTCGGGCAGTGTAGGGGTCTTGCTGGGGGTGATGTTTCAGGGTTTAGGGCAGTGCAGTGGTGTTCGGGCAGTGTAGGGGTCTTGCTGGGGGTGGTGTTTCAGGGTTTAGGGCAGTGCAGTAGTGTTCGGGCAGTGTAGGGGGTCGTGCAGGGGGTGGTGTTTCAGGGTTTAGGGCAGTGCAGTGGTGTTCTGGCAGTGTAGGGGGTCATGCTGGGGGTGGGGTTTCAGGGTTTAGGGCAGTACAGTGGTGTTCGGGCAGTGTAGGGGGTCGTGCAGGGGTGGTGTTTCAGGGTTTAGGGCAGTGCAGTTGTGTTCGGGCAGTGTAGGGGGTCGTGCTGGGGCTGGTGTTTCAGGGTTTAGGGCAGTGCAGTGGTGTTCGGGCAGTGTAGGGGGTCTTGCTGGGGGTGGTGTTTCAGGGTTTAGGGCAGTGGTGTTCGGGCAGTGTAGGGGGTCTTGCTGGGGTGATGTTTCAGAGTTTAGGGCAGTGCAGTGGTGTTCGAGAGCAGTGTAGGGGGTCTTGCTGGGGGTAGTGTTTCAGGGTTTAGGGCAGTGCAGTGGAGTTCGTGCAGTATAGGGGTCGTGCTGGGGATGGTGTTTCTGGGTTTAGGGCAGTGCAGTAGTGTTCGAGCCGTGTAGGGGGTTGTGCAGGGGTGGTGTTTCAGGGTTTATGGCAATGCAGTGGTGTTCGGGCAGTGTAGGGGTCACGCTGGGGGTGGTGTTTCAGGGTTTAGGGCAGTGCAGTGGTGTTCGGGCAGTGTAGGGGGTCATGCACGGGGTGGTGTTTCAGGGTTTAGGGCAGTGCAGTGGTGTTCGGGCAGTGTAGGGTGTTGTGCTGGGGCTGGTGTTTCAGGGTTCAGGGCAGTGCAGTGGTGTTCAGGCAGTGTAGGGGGTCGTGCTGAGGCTGGTGTTTCATGGTTTAGGGCAGTGCAGTGGTGTTCGGGCAGTGTAGGGGGTCGTGCTGGGGCTGGTGTTTCAGGGTTTAGGGCAGTGCAGTGGTGTTCGGGCAGTGTAGGCGGTCGTGCTGGGGCTGGTGTTTCAGGGTTTAGGGCAGTGCAGTGGTGTTCGGGCAGTGTAGGGGGTCGTGCTGGGGCTGGTGTTTCAGGGTTTAGGGCAGTGCAGTGGTGCTCGGGCAGTGTAGGGGGTCGTGCTGGGGGTGATGTTTCAGGGTTTAGGGTAGTGCAGTGGTGTTCGGGCAGTGTAGGGGGTCGTGCAGGGGCTGGTGTTTCAAGGTTTAGGGCAGTGCAGTGGTGTTTGGGCAGTGTAGGGGGTCATGCTGGGGCTGGTGTTTCAGGGTTTTGGGCAGAGCAGTGGTGTTCGGGCAGTGTAGGGGGTCCTGCTGGGGGTAGTGTTTCAGGGTTTAGGGCAGTGCAGTGGTGTTCAGGCAGTGTAGGGGGTCGTGCTGGGGGTGGTGTTTCAGGGTTTAGGCCAGTGGTGTTTGGGCAGTGTAGGGGGTCTTGCTGGGGGTGATGTTTCAGGGTTTAGGGCAGTGCAGTGGTGTTCGGGCAGTGTAGGGGGTCTTGCTGGGGGTAGTGTTTCAGGATTTAGGGCAGTGCAGTGGTGTTCGGGCAGTGTAGGGGGTCATGCTGGGGGTTGTGTTTCAGGGTTTAGGGCAGTGCAGTGGTGTTCGGGCAGTGTAGGGGGTCGTGAAGGGGTGGTGTTTCAGGGTTTAGGGCAGTGCAGTGGTGTTCGGGCAGTGTAGGGGTCGTGCTAGGGGTGGTGTTTCAGGGTTTAGGGCAGTGCAGTGGTGTTCGGGCAGTGTAGGGGGTCATGCAGGGGCTGGTGTTTCAGGGTTTAGGGCAGTGCAGTGGTGTTCGGGCAGTGTAGGGGGTCGTGCTGGGGGTAGTGTTTTAGGGTTTAGGGTAGTGCAGTGGTGCTTGTGTAGTGTAGGGGGTCGTGCTGGGGGTAGTGTTTTAGGGTTTAGGGTAGTGCAGTGGTGTTTGTGTAGTTTAGGGGTCATGTTTTAGGGTAGTGCAGTGGTGTTTGGGTAGTGTAGGGGGTCGTGCTGGGGGTAGTGTTTTAGGATTTAGGTTAGTGCAGTGGTGTTTGGGTAGTGTAGGGGGTCGTGCTGGGGTAGTGTTTTAGGGTTTAGGGTAGTGCAGTGGTGTTTGTGTAGTGTAGGGGGTCATGTTTTAGGGTAGTGCAGTGGTGTTTGGGTAGTGTAGGGTGTCGTGCTGCTGGTAGTGTTTTAGGATTTAGGTTAGTGCAGTGGTGTTTGGGTAGTGTAGGGGGTCGTGCTGGGGGTAGTGTTTTAGGGTTTAGGATAGTGCAGTGGTGCTTGTGTAGTGTAGGGGTCGTGCTGGGGGTAGTGTTTTAGGGTTTAAGGTAGTGCAGTGGTGTTTTTGTAGTGTAGGGGGTCATGTTTTAAGATGCAATGCTCCAATACCTGACCAGTCTGCACTACATAAAACTGCAAAAAAACTAAAAATAAAAAGTGTTTTTCACACTTTTGTCATTGGGCTATATGTGGGCTACATCTGGGTAATATTTGTGCTACATTTGGGCTCTTTTTTCACTGGTGGCCATCTTGGAAGACTTCTTTGTTATGAAGTTTCCTAATTTCTTCATTTACTGCAGTCTCCTCAGTAGGAAATGCTTTCAGTTTTTACTTTGATTCCATCAAGAAGGCATTCAGATGTGTCTCACATCTGTCATAAATTCAGAATGTTAGCACTCTAGTTGCTCATTAGATCACTGGAGTAAAGCTACTGCTCACCAGGGAGTTAACTGGTAGTCTGCTGCTGGTATTTAAAGTGATTGTTTCAGTCTGCATGTCAGAATTTTCTAATGAAATAGAAGAGGATTTGAGATCTCACTTAAAACATGCCCTAATTTTTCTTTCTGCAGCACTAACCATAATTTCTATTTCAAAAAGAACCCCTCATTTTGTTCCTTTTTAAATTAAATGTTTTAAGTGTTACCGGTTTATTCCAATCAAGATGGCTTCAGGTGTGCCATACTTTTGTCATAAGTAAGGCTGTTAGCGCTCTAGTTGTTCTTTAGAACACTCTGGGAAGCTGCAGTAGAACACAAAGGCATCAACTGGCAGGCTGCTCCTGTTGAAATATAACAGGAAGATATTTGAGATCACACTTGAAATATGTCCTAATTTTTCTTTCTACAGCACTAACCATAATTTCTATGACAAAATGAACCCCATCATTTTGTTCCTTTTTAAATTAAATGTTTTAAGTGTTACCAGTTTATTCCAATCAAGATGGCTTCAGGTGTGCCATACTTTTGTCATAAGTAAGGCTGTTAGCACTCTAGTTGTTCTTTAGAACACTCTGGGAAGCTGCAGTAGAACACAAAGGCATCAACTGGCAGGCTGCTCCTGTTGAAATATAACAGGAAGATATTTGAGATCACACTTGAAACATGTCCTAATTTTTCTTTCTACAGCACTAACCATAATTTCTATGACAAAATGAACCCCATCATTTTGTTCCTTTTTAAATTAAATTGTTTAAGTGTTACCAGTTTATTCCAATCAAGATGGCTTCAGGTGTGCCATACTTTTGTCATAAGTAAGGCTGTTAGCACTCTAGTTGTTCTTTAGAACACTCTGGGAAGCTGCAGTAGAACACAAAGGAATCAACTGACAGTCTCTGCCCTTGTTGGATGTACATGTTTTACTGAGAATGTCAGACTTCATTCTCACATGACTGAGAAAGATAATGTGAATTTACAGAAAATATGCTCTCATTTTAGCTTCTGGAGCACCTTCCAAACCTCCATGGGACAAGCATGAGAAAATAGTGTTCTCTCAAACATGATTCATGATATCCCAGCAGAAGGTTTTTCACATGGTAAAATCACCTTAGAATACACCACAATTCCTAAAATTAGTATGGTACCATCAACAAATAAATTCTAATGTAACTAAAATCTGTTATCACCCTTTATAGTTCTCCTTTTGGTGACCCTCAAAATCTTCTATTCACTACAATGCATTTCAATGAGGTACTATCATTTATATTGGTCCCAAGATGGCTGCCAGCAATTCCAGGATGAAGTGCTGACAGCCAATCAGATCTCACGATGACATGTGTGGTTAGGCTCCGCCCAGATATATATGTGACTTTACTTTTGATTTTCTCAGGAACTACTGAACGGATTTACACCATTTAAGCAAAAGGCACGACACTGAACCAAGGGCTACGTCTTTGCCAAATTTGGTGTAATTCCGTTCAGCAGTTCGGGCTGTAGCTGCGACTAAAGGTTCCTATGGAAAAATGAATGGGGAAAACGCGTTTTGGGACCCCCTTTTTCTCGGCCCCGCTTGACGTATCACCCGAGACTTTCAGGATAGGAGCGGACCGGAGCGCCCCAACAAGTTGGAAACTTTCGCGAAGATTCGTCAACCGGCGCCAACGTTATTTCAAATAGAATGTCGCGGATTTCCTATGGATAATAGGTTTTAACTATAACTATCTACTGGCGACCGCCAGTAGATAATATATATATATATATATATATATATATATGTATTCAATGGAAAAACAAAGGTTAAAGGGACATTATAGTTAGGTGAAAATGTCAGTTAAAACGTAACGTTAAACTCACTCCCCTGTAGCGCCCAGTTTTCTCATCAATAATTTCATTTCAAATGTTGCAGCGATATTATCAACAATGTCATAGAACATGTCTTGAGTGATGTCATTTGTGTGGTAATTGGCAGTGCATGGCGAGGGCTCGAGTTCTATTTAAATAACTAGAAGTGGTGAATTTCAGTGGTTTTGTTAGTTTAAAGAGTATGTTTTAACAGACATTTTCACCTAACGATAATGTCAATTTACCCTTTTTTCTGTGAATTTCTAGGTTTTTTGTTGCTTAAAACGCCCACCCCGTGCTGCGTATGGCCTGTGCCCTGTGTCTAACCCGTGAGCAGCCAACCCAAGCACCACACACCCTTCGTCCATGCACAGCATGGGGTTGGATCCAGGGTCTGGTAAAAACCAACCACAAGGGGTATATAGGGGGAGCCCCAGGGACCCTGCAGCCCCACCGGCTTTCCTGGCAGCACCCATCCTGGGTTCTAGCGGAAACTGGCAATTCTTTTTTTTTTTTCTTTTTGGGAGAGGAAGAATGTGTAAAACTCCCACCCCAAACCAATACAGGCCACTGGACGTATTATTTGTTTATGGGGAGGGGCAGCCGTTCCCCCACCCCGAGGCTTCAGGGCCCTAGGTCACCATTCCCTGGGTCCCCTTTTTTTTAATTTTTTTTTTTTTAAATGCAAGGGGCCACGCGTCCTTTTTTTCCAAGCCTTTAAGGCCCAAAGGGATCCTGTCCCCTGAGGCCTTTCTTTTTTAAGCAGAAGGGGTGCGCGGCCCCCCTCCCTGAGTAAGTAGGGGTCTTAGGGACCCCATCACCCGAGACCTTGGTTGGGTGCCCCAGGCACCCACAAAATGCTATGTTGGGAGCCGCAGTTGTTGCTCTACTGGCTTCTTGCATTCACCAATCCTGGGTACTTCGGAAGCTGGCTTTGCCCTCGCATGGCAGGAACAGTATTTTTTTCATGCTCCTGCCAGGCAGGAGCCATTGGAGTTTCCCTGCCCACAAGAGGCAAGGCAGGCAAACATATGTCTGTTCCCACCTGGTGGGAACATTTCTAAAGCTCCCACCAGGTGGCAGCAGGCTTGTTTTGGGCAGCGAAACTACTGCATCCCGAGCTGTGCTCCCCTGGACTCAGTGAATGAGCCAGTCCCAGGGGATGAGTCCCCGGGATCTTTAAAGGCTCAGGGAGGGGGGCTGTGCACCCCCTCCTCTTTAATTAAAGTTCGGACCTGAAAGAGGGGGTCCCCAGAGCCTATTGAGGCTTCAAGAGGGGGGCTGCATGGACACTCCTCTTTATGGTAAATTGGCCCTGGGGAATGGGGTCCCCGGAGCCTTTTCTGGCTCAAGAAGGGGTGGGCGCGTACCCCCTCCCCTTTAATTGTAGTTTGGCTCCGTGGATGGGTTCCAATGGATGGGGATCTGTGAGCCCCTTTATTCAAAATTTGCTCCAAAGTTGGGGTCCCTAGGCCTTTTCAGGCTCAGGGAGGGGGGCAGCATGCCCCTTCCCCATTTTTTGAAATTCAGCCCCAGGGGATAGGGTCCCTGGAGCTTCCCAAAGGCTCGGGGAGGGGGTCGCTCCCCCTCCTCTAAATATGTTTTTATGCCATCCTCCTGGGCCCTGGCCCACCCCGTGTGAAGAATGTTTTTAAAGTAGCGCAAGAGCCTGTGCTTTATTTTGTAATTTTTTTTAACTTTTTGCTGCAGATTTGCAAGTCCTCCACAAATTCACGGCAAAATAAAAAAACATGTTTTTGGCACCTGGAGGGTGAACCCCACACCTAGTTGACAGAGAAGGTATTCCTACCCTGCCCCCTTATAATTTTTATTTACCATTTTTGTCGGACTCTGAGCTGAGTCCAGAATCCTAAGTAGGCTGTTGCCTCATCGTTGTTGATGTGGTGGCAGCCAATCAGATCTCATCTTGAGATGTGTCGGGTCCGGCGGATCCTCAGCTGTGTGAAAAACACAGAGCTGTTGAGCATTATTTACACCAAATCACAGAAAGCACACTTTCTGGACCAAGCTTTCTGCCAAAATTGGTGTAAATCGATTGTTTTTACGTTATCCCTGTTAAATTTTCTGATGAAAACATGAATCTGGAAAATGCATCTTAGGACCCCCGATTTGTCTCGCCCCCCCACTTGATGGATCACCCCAAAACTTTCCAGGAAGGAGCTGAGGTGGATGAGACGTTTTTCTGGAAAGTATCTATCTATCTATCTATCTATCTATCTATCTATCTATCTATCGAAATGCGTCTTTGTTTTTGCCTGGGCTGGAAATAAACCACAGTTGCCCTGAGTGAGCATTTTTACTTATTTCAGTGTTGGGACATGACAATTTTAAGGCTGGAAGGCTACAACAGCCTTCAATGTGACACCCTCATCTGGGCCATGGTGCTTCAACCGAAGTGTGAAGAAATATATACAGTCCCATCAGTAGAAACTGCGCGTTTGGGGGCAGCATAAGCTTAGGATGGTGCAAGACTGATTCCATAAACCCCCGCAGGATATGTTGTCCCTGAGATCAGCTAGCTCTCATTGCCACTGTTAGCCCCCACAAACCTAGACAGGGAGCGAACAGTTCAGGCAATCACTGAACATGACAACTCTGTTCCCTAAGGAACCGTGGTGAGACTCCAAACTTTGCGCTCAGTCACTCGTGCTCTCTTTCTCTTGTTTAGAGAAATATACAAAGAATACACGTTGGGGCATTTTCAATTTTTATTGAACCATAGTGATTCTTGCATATAGAAAACGGGCTGGGATGATTAATAGACAGAATCAGCCAAAAGTTACACTGAATGTCAGAACAGTGAACAAGATAAATAGTTCTACCATTTTGTTGACAGAACTTACATATGCATACATATATAATAGTATAGCTATGTAGCGCACTCCTACTACAAGAAACCCTAATCTACGTTTCTAGGGTGCAGATGTGTGTTTTGCCAAGAACCTGGTGGGTAAGAGTGTAAGAGCCTGTCTTGGCCGCGAACTGGACACCTCTCATGGAGATGTCGGTCAGCTGCTAGGCGAAAGCTTTGCCATGCATGGACCCCTCGAAGTCAGCAGAAGTGTCTCCTCTGATTATGTTAGGAAAGAAAGGTTATATATAGAATATTGTATCCTTGCCTCGGGCCTAGATTGTAATCGGGCTGCCATTGTTTGTATTCCATGATGGCTGCGTCGCCACATGGACGCAATAATAAAACACATTTGTGTCACGCATGTGAGGGCCCTGTCTAATGTCAAGGCAGTGTGATAGTGTGCTCACGAAGTGTACCATGTCAGCAAGGTCAGAGTTTCCAAGAAACTAATCCAAGAATCATGAATGCAAATGTGTGTCAAGAGTCGATGTGGCAAAGAGAAGGCAACTTTAGGAAAGGACTGTGTGCATGCAGAAATGGCACTAATTCCTATGGGGCCTAACTCGGGCACATGGCAGGGATGTTTATGAACGGGTTAAAAGTATAGTGATATCTGGACAGTTGGTCTCGCTGGAGTCCCTCTGGACCATAATTTAAAAACACAGTGAGCTGAATACCAGAGAAGGCTTTTTTCCCCATTTGTCGTTTCGGTCATGCAGGACTGGGCAATCTGCGTGGCTGGCTGCAATGTGAAGAAAAATCGGTCCCTGTGTCCTGAGTGTTAAGACAAAATTTAAAAAAAATAAAGTATAATGGGGCAGGTTAGTGGTACATTGCCCCCTGGCACGTGTGGGGGTGTCCCAAAGGCCAAAATATAAAACACATTTGTGCTGCAGGTACCACAACACTCCTGTGGGAAGCAGTGCGGCCAACCCTGTGTAGTACAACAGGGTTACCATGGGAGCTGTGGTACCGCAAGGACATGCAAGCGTCAACAAGTGGAGATTGATGCTTCGACTGCAGTACGCCCAAAAAACAAAAGGAAAATGTAGGGTATGGGTCTGTGGGGATTGGCCTCACCAGGGAGGTTTGGACACAGGGCCTGGCCATAGGCTGTGCGCGTCAGATGCCTGTGGGGGGTTTGGTGCAGAACCTGCCTATTCAGTTAACCCCATGCTGCACACAGTAAAAAGTTATGCTCAGTGGAAGAGTTGGGTGAATAGGATAAATTAAATAAAAAACTCACTGAAAAAAACAAAGGTTAAAGTAATGTTTTAGTTAGGTAAGAACCTACAATTTTAGCTTACCTTGAAAAAACCTGAAAATTCACTGAAAAAAGCATAGTTTAAAGTGATGTTATAGTTAGTATTGTAGTAATATAAAACCTAAAGTTAAAAAAAGACTCTGAAATTCTCCAGGTATAGTTTACTGAGCTAACTATAACTTGCACTCCTGCCATGCACTGCTTATGACCTCAAATATAACATCACTCATGATATGTTAAATGACATAATTGATGACATCACTGATGACATCTCAAATGACCTCATTGATGACAACATCCAACAAATATAACAGTTTGCTATAAGCTTTTCCTACTGGAAGGTATTCAGAAAGGTCCACAGGGGCCCCATTTTCCATAGCTTCTGTTGTACTCATGTACTTGATCTTTTGCAACAACCAGAAGAAGCAGAATATGAAGCATATCTATGAAATCACCCACAGTAAGTAGATGTTTGCTCTTTATTTATTTTGTTAATGGTATTGAGGTGCGTAAGAAACCTAATGGATCTGCAGACATTAACGCCTTCGCTGCGAGCGGAATTCCAGCCAGGTGCTGGACATTCCAATTGCGGGCGTGGTCGTGACGAGCTCAGCTCGTCATGCGCACAGCCCGACCGCGCAGCATGATGAGCTGAGCTCGTCATGAGCAAGGAAGGGGTTAATGAGATAAGCAACCTATTAAACCCTGAATACCATTCAAAAATTGTTCGTTGTGAATATATATATATATATATATCTTTAGCAATATATATATATTGATAAAGACTTAAGGTTGAAGCGAGCCGTGCTTGGCATGCTGCATTTTTCAATAAATAATAACCAGAAGTGCCTCTATCATCTTTTGCACACAAACACACACATATGTAATCACTGAAAAAAGCAAAGGCTACAGGGACGTTACAGTTAGGCTCAGATTGTACACACAAAAAAACATAGAAAGTATGCAGTTATAGTTACCTAGGCTAACTATAACTTACCCCCTTGCAATGCACTGCTTATGACCTCAAATATTGCATTACTCACGACATGGTCAGTGACATCACTCAGGACATCACTGATGACAGCATCTAGAAAAGTAAACTTCAATATACTTCATAAAATACCATTTACATTTTTTAAAAGTAAGACAACGACACATGCTCCTGGGCAATGAGACACCAGTAAACCCCATCAGCATGATTCGAGAGACCCCTGAGTGCGCACACACACTAGTCAGTCGGCCATACATAAGGCATTCACCGCGTGCTACCAACAGTTATATGATCCCCCTGCATAAATGTCAAACGCACATCACTGGCTTCTTTACTGGTTTGGTATTGCCTGCTCTTGATCCCCTAGAAAGAGAGGAACTGACTGCTGCTCTCGCAATACAAGAATGTTTGGGGGCCATTAGGGGTGCTGCCACATAGAAGACCCCAGGCTTAGATGGTTTGCCAAGGCTTGTGAGTCTCTTCTGGCCCAAAATTTCCGGGGTTATACCACGCTGCCCTCGATGAGGGTAGTCTCATGCAGTCCCTGCGAGAGTCGCTACTAGTGTCATTGCCTAAACCTGAAAAGGACCCTTAGGAGAAGACCTCTATCGTCCTTTATCAATGTTGGGGACAGACTACAAAATCCCCAGTGAAGTAATAGCGACCCGCTTGTTGGAACACATACTCCGCCTGCTCCATGTCGACTAGAATGGTTTTATTCTTGGAAGGTCCACCACTTTAAACATCCAAAGACTGCACAGGGTAATGGAGATGCCCCTGGCCACATTGGCCTTATGCAGCCTGTCTTGTACTGGACCTAGAAAAGGCGTTTGACACTGTGGACCAGGGTTACCTGTTCTCCACACTGACTAAAATGGGCATAACCGGTAGACTCCAGAGACTAATTAGGCTCTGCTACACTGTGCCAGCTGCCCGGGGGGAAAATAGGCCATCTTCTGTCAACGTCCTTCTCGGTGAGTGGGGGACTCGCCAAGGATACCCCCTTTCACAGTGCCTCTTTGCGTTCGCAATGAAGCCATTGGCACAGCGGCTCCGGCAGCGGAGAGTGGAATGGGGCATACCACTGAATAGCGAAATGCATGTCGTTTCACACTATGCTGATGACGTCCTTATCTATGTACGAGACATTCGTGGGGGATCTCAGGGATCGCTGAGATACTACAGGAATAATGGAGGGCCTCGTTTCTAGGGGTCAATTGCACCAAGTTGTGTGTTTTTCTGCTCAGAGTAGATTGCACCTCCACAAATATTATTGGTGGGTGACCATCCGTTGTGCTGGGAGACCTGTATGTTCAAGTACCTGGGGAGTCGCGTTCTATCACAATACGCAGGACCTATTAGATGGCAACCTCATGAGAGCCATATCTTCTCTTCGCTTACAAATGGTGTTATGGAGCACCTTGCCACTCACAGTGCAGGGACGAATCTCACTCTAAAAAATGGTGATGTCCCCCAGACTTTTATACTTTTTTCATAACCTTCCCGTCCATATCCCCCGGTCCACTTTCCACGCCCTACACGCTATGCTGGGCACCTTTATATGGAACACAGGCAATAGACAAGTGACGCTTCGAAAATTGCAGCTACCAGTGATAAGGGAGGCTTAGGGCACCGAATTTGGAGCATTACTATTTAGCAGCACAGTTAGTGGCACGCAAGATGGGAGGGCTGACGGTGGCCAAAACGCAGGCGATGACTGGGGCAATGCTGCTCCCACCAATGGGACTACCCTAGGCGAATAATGGTTTAGTGCGCTTAGCCTGCCAAAGTTCAGAAGAAGCCTGTGTGTCATGCCATGCATGGTGCCATATTCTCGGCAATAAATGTAAACACTGTTGCACAGTTCTGCAAGCTCATAGCGAGGGAGGGCCTGGAGATTTAGACCCCCTGCTAGTGATGCGCAGATGCTGGGATAGGGATATAGGCCGAGACCTGATGCCTAAAGAATGGGAGAGGACCTTAATTTATCTACGGAAGCTATCACGTAATGCTAAATTTCAGCACATCCTGCGCTACATCCTAAATAAAGCCTACCTTACATAAAATGTTTAACTTTCCCTCTCTCTGCCATAGATGCCATGCGCCGGTTGCCGATCTGGCACATATGTTTTGGAACTGCTCTGTGGCCAAGACACTATGGAGAGCAGTGGTAGGAATACTGACAGAAGGACAGGTCGCACGGACCTGTACACCATAGAGGGGGCAATGTTGGGATTGTATAAGCGGACAAAGGTCCAAAGGGTGACTAATTGATTCATGTTCTTGGCGATGCTCATCACCTGTCATTCCATAGGAATGCACTGTAAGGCGAATACCCTCCCAGACATACAACACTAGTGCGCAGTGAAGCTGAAGTGGGGACAAGCGGAGGCAGTGGCGGTGGCGCTGAGGTGGGAAGAGGCACATTCTAAAGGAGTTACATACCATTTTGGGACGCCATCCTGGACATATAGAGGTTATATAGGATACACCACACCTAAAGTAGAACGACATCGCACCTAGTTTAACATATGGTCACCTCTTTTAATTATTATTTATTCCTTGGCTCTAGTTGACCCCTGAATTACGTCCTGCTTCCTGACACCGGTTGGGGCCACTCGCAGCGAGGGGGGGCATGAGTTTGCCTACATAGGGCTAGGGGGGTAGTGAGTACATGGGGTGGGGTGGTCATCGTGCTACCTCTATGACCGCGCAAAAGGGGATTCAGCTGTTGTGATCTGAAGTTTAAAAATAGTTTTCATGTTATGTATTTTCTCATTGTACTAAACCACTAACTCCTGACAGGATATTGTAATTGGCATATTCGATCAGTTCTCACTGATGATGCATGCAAAGTAATGTATGCTGTACTGTACTGTGATAAAATTCAATAAAAATGGTTTAAAAAGCATTCAACAATCTGCTGTTAATGCTTTTCATTTATGTTTCATTTTGTAAAATATTGTCAATTAAAATACATAGACTCCCTAATTAGTAATTTATGTACACCAGTCTGCTTTTCACTTTTTACACTACAGTCTCTTTTGTTCCCTGCCCCCCCCCCTGTAGGAAAGTAGGATCTGCTTCTATGGTTACCCCCACTTTTTGCTTGATGTGATGCTGTTTCTGACTAGTCTGACTGGGATCCTGCTAATCAGGACCCCAGTCTATCTGCTTTCTCCCTAAATTGTTGTTTTCAGTACTTGGGTACATCCCAGATTGGATACTGGGGTACCCTTATCAGTCCCTAGTATATGGTACTAAGGTACGAGGGCATAGGTACCCCAGAGGTCTCCCATGGACTGAAGCTTGTATTATGCCACCCATGAGAGGCCATTCAAAATGGAACTACAGGCCTGCCGTTGCAGCCTGTATAAGTTGGTTCTTGCACCACTTACTAAAGATATAGGTTTCCTATATCTAGGGTCACTGCACTTAAAACCTATAAGTCACCCCAATAGCAGGCGTTTGCAATACTGAAGGCAGGGTGCTTGGTTCTAACCGAGAGGGTGCCCCTGCATGAGCAGGACACCCCTACAGCCTACGGAGTCCATTCTCCTGGGTTGTCAGTGAAGCAACCATATACTATATAGAGGGGCACCACGTAATTATGCGATGACCATCTCAAACTGGCTGCAACAAAGAGCCCTCCGTTATGCTCTCAGTGTTCCCGGTGCCAACCTTCAAGACCCGGACAGCACAACATGGTTGCTGCCGACCAGAGACATATTTCTGCCCTCCTGCTGCTGAGCCAAGCTCGAGCAGAGGAAGGTGGAACAATAGGCATCCTGTCACAGGGAGGTGTGACCACCTCCCAGACAGGATTTTGTGTATTGGGACCAGGTGGGTGCGCTTGTCAGTGCCAGAAAGTCTGCATGAGCGGCACATTTGGTGTCCCTGTGCATAGTCCAGTTCAAACCAGTCCTGGGAACCGTTGGCTCCCGCTCTGGCACGAAACTGGACAAAGGACATGGGAGTAACCTCCCCCCTGTCCAGACCCTCCCCTGGGAGGGTCCCCTGAATCTTCCCAACCATTTCCCTAGGGTACTTAAGGTCTTACCTGGGTGTAGGTCCCTAGATTCATCGTGGGATAAGATTCAGATCAGACACCACTTCTTCTTCTACCGTCTGGGCACTCTGGACTTCGTTTGGGCCTGACTTCATCTCCCTTCCAGTCTGCTGCATCGTCTGTGCCTGTGCATCATACAGGGACCTTCCATGGCCTGTGAAGCATCAAAGACACTTGAAGGAATCTCCCTTGGAGTGAAGGAGTCACTCCCCTGCATTCTCAGGCACCGCAACTAAGTCGACTGGTCTGCTGATCCTAAGCTTCTCCGGACTCCGTAAGGCTCTGCAAAACAGGTGGTGGTTTTCCACAGCTCCCGAGGCCTGCCCTGCCCTCTCACCAAGTTGGAGGACAGTATCCCTCTTGGGGGTTGCAACAACTGAACCCCTGTTCGCCATTGCAAAGGCTTGTTGGCTTCCTTCCAAGAAGATCTTCGGGCTCCAAGTAGCCCCAACCTCGAGCACCTCCAGTGACCAGAATCTTCAGCCACACCGCATCGTTTGCATCGTGGCCTGCATCTTTTAGTGAGATGCTTGAGGTCCTCTCGCGACTCCAGTGCCTCCGGACTGTGGGTCTATTTGAGAGTAACACTTGTTTCTTTTGGGCTCCCCTAATTGCTCTGGGCCTGCCCTGACTCCCCTGCTTGTGGTGAGTCCCCTGGACCTTGCTGGTCCCAACGTTGCTCCTTCTTCACTTCCTGAGTTGGTTGCATTTGCCAAGGCTTGTGTGTGCACCCGCGGACACGGACCCCTCAGCAACTCAACATCCTTAGTGGGACAGCTTGTGTATGGCTCCTGGTCCTCTTCAGCGTGGCCTGGTCCTCACAGCTGCAGAGTCAAGGTCATCGTTACCAATCCTGCAACACCCGATATCGGAGGGCATTCGTCTTCCAAATCTCCTGGTCACTCCTGAGTGACATAGACTCTGCCCCCTCTGCGTGCAGGTACCTCTCATCAAGAATCCATCCTCTGTATAAGCGCCCAACGATTCGCGTAAAAACAGGGCCCTACATATCGGAATCCATCCGGGTGGGCCGCGGGACCCGCCTGGGATGTCCGCTCTCCCCACTCCTCTTTGGCGGTGGAACCATTAGCGGCATTTATTCATGCCCGAGTGGACATGGGCATCCTTTTGGGTGACAGCACACATACAATCTCCCTATATGCTGACGACCTCTTGCTATACGCAAGAGATCTTCACGCTATCCCCCATACACTAGACTCAGCACTGTTGTAATTCGCCACAATATCAGGGCTTAAGGTTAACGCAACGAAGTCCACTCTCTTCCAGTTTTTGTTGTCCACTCCAGATCCAGGGTATTCATTGGGGGGGTACTAGTATCCTGGTGCACAGGTACATTCCGATACTTAGGTGTCCATATATACCGCACTAAAACTGACTTTCTTTGACGGAAACATCACTAGAGCCACTTCCTCTATTTACTCGCAGATGACATTCTGGAAGACGCTCCCACTGTCTATTTCGGGCAGGGTGGCCCTTGCAAAATTGGTGGTTCTCCCGCATCTACTTTACTACTTCGCTACTCTACCTCTCTACATTCCTCCCTCCTATTTTAAAAAACTGGAGGCAAAGGTTAGGGATTTTCTTTGGGGCACATCTAGGCATAGAGACTCCATTAGGAAGTTATATCTTCCGGCTGGACAAGGTGGATAGGCAATGCGTAATTTTGAACACTATTTCTTAGCAGCTCAGCTGCAATGGATAGCCAGATGGCTAGCATCACAACACCTAACAGACACCGCCACTCTGCAACCTCCCATGGCCCTTCATAACTTGCTTCAAATGTTTCACCTGTGCGTTAGGCCCAGGACAGTGGACTCCTTGCTGCTCTCCATAGCATTCCAAAGCTATCGCAGAAGCTAATACATCACTCGCGCCACCACACCGTATGCCCCTGCTATCCCTCTACTAGGGTCACCAAAAGGTGGGTTATACGTCACAGTGGCAGAGTTACGTGGTTGGGAGACTGCAGACATACATGACACAGGGGACCTTTTTAGAGATGGCGCTCTAATTCCCTATGCAGACCTTATCTCAGACGACGGTCTACCTCCGGGGCTATTCCTAATGCACTACACACTCATAGCCTCCCTTTCGGCCAGGTGGGGCAATTTAGCAACAACCTCCCACACACCACCTATTGCAATATCTACACGTAATGGGCACAGGGGGGCACTTGATACGCTGGTTTGCTTCCTCACTCCGCCAACACTCTGCGATATCACTGACCCCCCTGAGACAATACTGGGAGGAAGACCTAGGTCGTCCCCTATCGGAGAAGGAATGGATGGCTATACTAGAAAGTCCTACAAGTGTCCCTCGCAACCAGCGCTTTCGGCAGATCCAATGTTTTATACTCCATTGCATGTACGTCTCCCCTACCCAGATAAATAAGTTCTTTCATAGGGAGGACTCTGTATGCCCCAGGTGTCGACTGACCAACGCTGACCTCCTACACATGCTCTGGCATTGCCCTGCCCTAGGGGAATACTGGATAGACGTGGCGGCCACCTTGTTCCCCTGCACCAAGCGTGTAGTTCCCTTCCACTGGGAGGTGTATATATTACATCTCTTCAAGAGGAGCAAAAAACACAAGGCTACTGCACGGTTCTTAGATTTGGGTTTAATCACTGCAAAGCGTCTGATCACCAAAGGATGGAAAAACCCAGCGGCGCCTCAGGTGCTGGCCTGGCACCATTCTATGCTCAATTGGGCCAAGGCAGAGGGCATGGCACTGCAGAGGGAGGACTTACTGGGACTTTGCAGGTTATCTCTTGCTGCAGATTGGGGGGCTATGGTGATTGAATTGCAGAAGTCAGCCACACCCACAGCAGACACGCAGGAGGAAGCGGAGGTCTCCTCAGCGCCAAGAGGGTACTCCACTCCCACTAACGAGACATCATAAAGGGGGCTGTCTCACGCAATCCTTACACGCTCCGCTGAAGCACGAGGTCTTCATGCGCTCCACATGCAGTTACTTAGCCGTTGCTACACATCAGGGTCTTGGGTCATGGGCAGTTACCACCTTTCTCTTAGTCAAGTTATTTTGTCCTCATTATGTTGTACCCTCCTCCCACCTTTCATTACTATGCAATATCACACATAGTATAGCATCACAATATGCAACGTTTGGGTTGTGCACTTGCTCACACTTCCTTTCAAGTGATCCGATGTTGTGTATAACCTCACTATACCATATCCGACATAGTGCATTCATGTCACCGTTGCTAAGGACATGTCATATGTTTGCTGCAGTATCCTCACTTGGCAGTTGTGATCATTTGAATATTGTTGTACTGTAATGTTAAAATATAAATGTCAATAAAAAGATTTAAACAAAAAAAAAATCAAGAATCCATCCTCGGATTCCACCGGACACTTTCTCCTTCCTCCACAGCGACACTTTCCTGAAGTCCTCCATTGGGTTCGACGGCGGTTTCCGACACCACTTCACACGTATGCACCCGGTTTTCCTGGTGTAGGTAACGTGGGTACTAGGGTATCCACGGGTGGGGTGGCTCTCCAACCTTCTGTCTTGCACGGGGTTCTTCAAGGTCCACTGGGAAAGGTCCTTAATCTTTAAAAATCCAACTGCGACTTACACGTAGATTTGTACGGACCACGCAGTTGTGTTCCCACACTGCACATGCTCTCCGTGGGGTCCCTATCTACTTACCTTGGGTGGTTCTGTGGGTCCCCAGCACTTTTACGTCCTCTCGACATTGTCCTGACTCGAGTCGTGGTTCTTATACCACTTTCTTAGTATATGGTTTGGTCCCCCCCTGGGGTCCATTGTGTATTCTGTGCTATGTACTGTGTTTCTTTGCTGAAGTATTGTGTGCATTGTGTTTATCTCCGTGTAGGAGATATTTGAATGTACTAGAGAGTATTATATAATAAATACATATTTTTATAAATACTTGGTATGGTTCTTTTCACTTAATCTATACTATAAGATTGCATTCTGGTAAAACAAGCTGCTTTACACTCCTTATGGACTAAGCCTGAAGGCTGCTCTCCACAGCTACCACTTAGAGAGCTTTGTAAGGTTGTCTAAGACCTCTTAAATCACCGTAAGGGTTGTCTAGACTGGTGCAAGGTGCCCACTTACATAAGCGGACATCATATACTAGGCCAGCTTCTCACCCCCCCCACACTCTTTTACCTCAGTTTCCATAGTAACCATGTTTCCAGTGGTCTCTGCCTACCAGTAGGTGAAAAGTTCACAAGACTGTTTCTAAACCGCATACTAGCTTCACATTAACTGTAGCAGGTGTGGTTGACTGTTAGCAATTCCAAGCATATCCTACACAACATAATTTTTTATTTTTCCTAAACCAATCACAGAGGTAGTTACTTTTTTTGTTAGTCACTACCTAATTTTAGTTCCCTGAACATCTCCACCATCCAATCAAATATGTTCTTTTATATTTGACTTGCTGTTCTCCATTTTAGCTGCCTTCCATCTTCAAAACTGCCTCATTCTGCTGCAGCCTTTTCCCGTGTACTACCCTTGCTTGTCTCTTAAATGGTCAGAGGCTGGATTGTGGGCCATGGTTTTGTGTTTTGGGCCAGAGAGAGTGCTAGAAAGAGTGGCATTGATAGGGACCTACGCTTACATAATATAGACATTACATTGGTTGGCCAGAGAGGGTTAAATTGGCATCATTTGCTGCCTTTGGTCGAAAGCATTGTAGATTTCCAACATCCAGGCCTCATGATTGTACATTGTGGTTGCAATTACCTATGCACAAACACTGGGGTAGGAATGGAAATCCTAATGAAGGATACCTTTTGTAAATTAATGTCACTTTTTGCACATATTGCATTGGTGTTCTCCAACCTTTGCCAAAAAAACAGAAGTGGCTGTGGTCAACCCAATTTTATCCACAGTTTCACAGTTCCAGTAAAAATGTCAATAAAGCTGTTTCTGCATTTAACCGAGACCACGACATGGGCTCTATATACCATAATAACTTACGTTTGCGACATGGACAAAATATATTGAAAAGATGAAGTCCAGTTCACAGGCAAGAGGGTGTTTCTCAACAACTAAAAAGACTGCATCCTGTTCTCTGTGTAGTTATCATCAACACGCAATAAACACAAAGGCTCGTTTGAGAGCCAACCCTTTTCCCAAACACTGCTTTTTTTGTTTTCAAATCCTTTTTTCTAATTTCTCACTCTGATCCGCGGATCTGCTGCGGATCCTTAGTCAAATAAGGGGTCTGCTGGCTGTGCTGTGAACAGATCTGCAAAGGATCAACAGATCCGTCCCCAACTAAAAACACACATTCAGTACAAAACAACAGCACATTTAATAGAGTGGCTGTGTGAGAGGATGTTTGGGTGTGTGAGTAGTTGTGTGGGTGTATAAGTGTGTGTGTGAGTGCCTGTGTGGGTCTGTAGGTGTGTGAGTGGTTCGCTGAGTTTCTGAGTGGATGTATCAGTGACTGTATGAGTGTGTGCGTAGCTGTATGAATGTGTGACTGAGTGTGTAAGTGTCTGTATGGATGTGTGAGTGGTTTTCGGGGTCTCCGAGTGGGTATGCGAATGTTTGTGTGGGTGTATAAGTGGACGTGTGATGGGTGTGTAAGTGGCTGTGTAGGTCTGTTAGTGGTGTGTGAGTAGCTGTATGAGTGTGTGAGTAGCTGTATCATTGGTTTGGCTGTATGGGTGTGTGATGGTTGTTTAAGTGGCTGTGTGGGTCTGTGAGTGGGTGTGTAAGTGGCTGTATGGGTGTGTACGTTGCAGTGTGAGTTGGTGTGCAAGTGTCTGTGTGGGTCTGTGAGTGGTTCTCTGGGTCGGAGTAGATGTGTGAGTGACTATATGGTGTGTGGGAGGGTATTTGAGTGACTATGGGTGTGTGAGAGAGTGTGTATTTTTTTTAATTGAATTCTGGATGGGTCACGGATTCACACGGGGGTCGTGCTGAGCACCGCAAAAGATCCACAAATCCTCGCATGCCAAAAGTAAAAAGATTTTGGCCAATTTCTTGCCCATGAGGGGTCCCTCAAAGACTCCTCTATCAGTCCCATCGGGTCAGGGTACCTCTACCCTGACCCCTTCTATTAATTTTTGCTTTTATTCCCTCCCCCAGCGACCGAGTCCCGACACACAAAATGGCAGCTGCAACTTTCCGTTCAGGTTGTGGCCAACCAATCACAGCATTGCTGTTGGAGCATGGATCCGTGTCTCAGATATACATAAATCTATTTTCTTTAATAACTCCAAAACTAATCAGATTTACACCAATTTACAAAAGGTACTGTTTCTGGACCAAGATCTAATTTCTGCCAAATTTGGTGTAATTCCGTTGAGCGGTTCGTACTGTAGTAGTGACTAAAATCAATATGGGAAGTTGCTTGGGGAAAATACATTTTGGGACCCCCCCCCCCTTTTTCTCTGCCCTGCTTGATGGATCACCCTGAAACTTTCCAGACAGTAGCTCAAGTGAGTGGCAAACTAGATTTGAAAATTTCGTGAAGATCCGGCAAACAGCATCAAAGGTATTAGCAAAACAAAAAACGATCTGTCTATGGAAACTAGGTCCTAACTTAACTACATACTGGCACCGCCAATAGGATATATATTTCACTGAGAAAAAAAGATTAAAGGAACATTATATTGAGATATAAATGCCAGTGAAAACTTACCGTTTTAAACTAACAAAGAACTGAAATTCACCAGTTACATTTATCTCAAGCAACTGTAACTTGTGCCCTAAAGCAATTATAACTTGTGGCCACTCAATGCACAGTGTTATTATCAATCTTGTCATTTCAGATGTTGCAGTGATGTTATTAATGATGTCATAGAACATGTCTAGAATGATCTAATATGTGCAGTAATTAGCAGTGCATGGCGAGGGCGCGAGTTATAGTTACGTAAGGACATGGGTACTCTCAAACATTTTCTTGGGGACAATAAGTACAGTATTGCAGTGGCTCTCCCAACCTCCAACTTACTCCCTATTTGTTATTTTTTCTCTTTCTTTTTCTAAAATGGCGCATCAGCGCTGTTTCAAAAATGCACGTTAGCGCGATACCAAAAAAGTACATTTCACACAACGTTTATTTACTAAACCGTCTGGGATTGGTGAATAAAAAGAAGAGGCATGCTTCCCTCATTTTGTAAATGTAAAAACAACAAGGTGATGGATGGAATGCTTGAATTAATCTCAGCCACTGGCAACTGCTCGGTCTGCTTCCCAATTCATCGTTTTTTGCCCACCATGCCACCTCAGTTTGGATTCAGCCATATGCAAATCAGTCTTAATCCTGCTCCTCCTGGGGACAGTCCAGCCTGAACTGCCTGGCCAGGTCCTTCCTGAACCGGAACACAAGCAACCTAGGACCGGTTTTGCCAAAGTTTATAGCTTTTCAGCCAGGTATAGCCTGGTTCCAGTGGCACAGTGAGCCCAGGACCCATGTTTGGGCATACCTGGCGCACTTAAGGCAGCAAATGCAAAAACGTCAAGGTGATTGATGGAATGCTTGAATTAATCTCAGCTACTGGCAACCGCTCGGGCCGCATCCCAATCCATTGTTTTGTTGCCCGCCATGCCACCTCAGTTTGGACCCAGCCATTTGCAAATCACTCTTGACCCTGCTCCTCATGTGAACAGTCCAGCACGAACTGCCAGGCCATGTCCTCCCTGTACCGAGCACAAGCAACCTAGGACCGGTTTTGTCCTAGTTATGGTTCTGCAGCCAGGTATAGCTTGGTTCCAGCGGCACAGTGAGCCCGGGACCCATGCCTGGCATGGTGTGCAAAATAACAGTGGATTGGGACGCGGTCCTGAGAGATTACCAGTGGCTGAGATTAGTTCAAGCATTCCATCCATCGCTGTTTTGTATATTTATTGTGTCACCTCATTTTGTAGGCACAAGCATCCAAGTTAGCGTGTGCCTACAAAATGATGCAACAGTCATGTCCTGGCACAGTTTTTACATTGTTTTCAGCCATGCTGCATATACACCATGGCTAAGAATGCCAACGCCAATGAGACCTATTGGGTTTGTCAATCCTTGTTCAGTTAAGGTGTCTTATTACATTTTATATACAGTTACATGTAGGTTAAAGACCCCATTTTAGCTACAGATTATTTTGTTCTTTTTAACTTCTTGACTGACCCTCTCCCGACACTCACTGACCCTGGCCGTCATACTCACAGCTTCAGTTCCCACACTTTCTTACACATTTTTTAGAGATTAGCAGGGCTGCCTTGCAGAAAGTACAAGGTAGACTGGCTATAGAAACAAAGCTCAGTGGTAAAATAGCACATGCTCATAAAACAAGCTTTACTAACTAAAGAAAGCATGCCCAGAAATACAAAATGATGTTGCTTGACTAACGCCAACAACAGAAGAAAATGGCACTCAAGCAGCTTTCTCTGCTGGTACTATCGTCTTACAGAGGGGTTGTAGGAAGATCTGCAGGCCGCAAGAGAAGGTGTGTTCGGTGGCCTGCGAGCCATACTTTGAGAACCATTAGAACATGAGTTATAATTGCTTGAGATAACTATAACCTGCGAATTTCAGTGGTTTTGTTTGTTTAAAATGCTTTTTTTAACTGACATTAACCCCTAACTATAACATCCCTTTAATCTTTGTTTTTCTCAGTGAATTTATAAGGTTTTTTAATGTAAAGTAACATATTATTACATTTCCGAACTATAATGTCACTTTAACCCTTGGTTTTCCTAGTGATTATCTATGTTTTTTTAACGTAAAGTAAGATTTCATCACCATGCGTGGCATGGGGTTTGTCGTGGGCTTGACCTACGCCCAGGCCCTGCACCCACCCCCACTCTCACTGAACTCCCACAGCGTACTTTGGCTGTACACAGCATGAGGTTGGGCACAGAGCCTGGCTTGGACAGACTGCCATAACCCCATGGGCGTGCACAGCTGACTATGTGATGTAAGAATATAAAAGGTGCCGTATTAAGTATGGCAGACCTACTGACATTATCAAATTGTCAGAACACCAAAATATAAAAAAGTGGGTCCATTGGTTTTATCAAGGTGTCAGCATAATAAAATATATAAAACAGACCTATTGTCTTTGTCAAGAAGCCAGATGTAATTATAATCAAATGTATATTATGTACATTTGCATATGACAATATTAAATAAAAGTGCTAATCTTAAACATATTTTAATAAAACTTTATTAAACAAATAAACATGGTTTTGAGTCTTTCTTTTAACATTTTTCAGGCCGCAAAGTGCAGCTATTCAACCCACCACTAGAGGTCCACGCATTCCAGCTGAAGAGCATACAGCTCCAGGTCAGAATGCTTTTAAAAAGTGTAGTAAGCTCTTCTGGGGTCTTGACTTTAATGACCCAGGAGACTTACTATGTTGTTTTTTTTTTTTAATGGTGCTGGATGGCTGCTGTTCTCTTTGCAGCCCCCCCCCCCCAACACTTAAGTAAATCCTAGGTGGTTCCCCTGCTCCTTTTAAGGTCACCACTAAGATCCAAAAATTTTATTTAAAAAAAGCCCTAGCAGGGCATTATGGGGTGCTCTTTGGACGGATCAGTGAATAATAAATGGGCTTCTCCTGCTGTTCATGTATTATTCTTTGTGTGTTTTTTTGTAGTTATGTTTTTTGGGTGCCCCCGTGCCCACCCAGGGCAACCACATATACCAATCAATGTAAGCTTTATTTCAACAGCTCGTGTCATAAAAGCTAAAAGAACACAGCTTAAAATACAGATAAGAGACATAAGAATAAACGGTTCGTACAACACATGTCACAGTAGATGTACGGATTCTTCCTTACACTAAAACATGGTTTATTGGAAATCATGGCTGTAAGGTGATAACATAATCAGGTCCAGCATGCAATAACTGCTTGAGGCGCTCAATACTACTACCTGCTCCAGCTGGGGATGAATACAGTCCAGTTTGTAAACCATGAGAAACTACCATGCCCATCCAGCATGATCCAGTTAAGAGCAATTCATCGTACAAACTCGTTCTTGCAATAAAAATAGAAATTCATTGAGTTTAAAAATACACCATTAAAAAGAGTAAGAAGATTTGAGAAAGGAATAATAAAAAGGACTGTCAGGATATTTCGATAATTAAAATGTACTAAAGCAATCTGCGTGTCCAACAAACATGTTATTTACCTTTTGAACCCGCTCATTTTAATGCTGGTGGAATAGTTGTTTTACAATAAAGTGCTTGTGCAGTACATCTAGGGAAGTAGAGATTTTCGTGTCTGGGAATACTAGAAACCCTAGAACAATTGGAACTAAAGGCCGGCCTACTGCTTACTGTAGTCCTCTCGCTCGGGCCTTCCTCATAATTCAAACACAAGGAACGATGATGGATTCAACCCAGATCTGTGACTGGGGGTGAGTGTTTGAAAAGTTTCAGCACTCCGTCCATCATCTCTTTGTGTTTGCTTCCTACTAATTCCCCACATGTGGCTTAAAAACTTGGCCACTGCACAGGCAAAGAGAGGTCTGGTATCCGATTTAAGGATACGCAGGGCTTCCCGGTGGTTCCGTGTGCCCAATTGCTGGCAAATCGGCTTTAACCATTTGGACCTAGGCTGCGCATAAGCAGGACATGCGGACAGCGCATGGGCAACGGACACCACTGGTGCCTTGCATCCTGGGCAGTTACTTGGGCTTGAGTCATTAGTGTGCCACTTAGCTGTTACCTCACCAACAGGGAGGGTGCCAAACCTAAATTGAACATGTAGCATCCTATCCTGGGGAGCCTGAATTAGGTCTAAGTAGGGTTCCAATGATCTGACCCGTTTATGCAGATGAAATTCTTTAGTGAGTTTTCCCTGATCAGGCTTAGTGGACTCTTGTTGCACAACCGATACCCAGTAATGTCGCTTTACTACATCTTTTTGGAGCAAGGGTGGGTCTGATTTTTCCCATGTGGCCTGGAGCCCTACGTCAGACACCAGTTTTCTAACATTTCTAATCCACCCCACTTTGTTGCACGTGTCTAGGCCGATGACCTCTGATAGAGCTTCTGCGTAAGGCAGTAGCTACGGGATCCTTCAAATACGTGCCCAGTATAGCAACGGGTGGAGCTTAGCTATGTCACCTATAGAGCGTCTGCCCATGTCTAGTATTAAAGAAGAGAGCGGGGTGCTTTGGGGCAGCATCATGAGGTTCCTTTGGAATTTGTGCTCTGATCTACTGAGCTCGGGTATCATGTCAAATCCCCATACCTCTGCCCCATACAGGGCTGTGCTGACTGCTTTCGAATCTTAAACCTGCTGGGCAGCAGCGATGGGTCTACTGTGTGAGGAACGATGTTCTTTCCCGAGGGCCCCCGTGACGTGCTTGTGACCCAGTAGCATCTTTGTTAGGTGGGGCTTCCAAGTCATTTTATGTGAGAGACGGACACCTAGATTGTCAAAAGTGCTGACTCTTTCCAAAGGGATTCCTCCTAACGTTGGATTACCTTTGTGAGTCTTGTAGGGGTTAAAGGCCATAAATTTAGTTTTTATGGTGTTGATAACCAAGCCCCTAGTGTTGCAGAAAAGATGGAATCTCTTAAGTAAAAGCTGTAGCCCCGCCGGGGTTTTCGACACCAGCAGGGTGTCATCTGCAAATAAGAGGGTTGCTACCTTCCACCCCCTCCCCCCCCCACAAGGTTGGCGCGTCGGTAGGTTCTTGTAACAAAACACTTACCATTCCATTCATGTACAAAGAGAATAGGGTGGGTGCCAAAACGCAACCTTGGCGGACTCCCCTGCTGACTGGAATGTACTCTGTAAGTTGCCCCTGCGACCCCCATCTGATATGGGCGTAATTGCCTTCGTGCAATCGAACTACCAGGCTAAGGATAGGTAGCGGAATTCCCCTACCTTTAAGCAAGTACCATAGTTTGTGCCTGGGAACTAAATCGAAGGCAGTCTTTAAATCAATAAAGGCTAAATATAGACTGCCCTGACCAATCACCACGACTTTCCAATAAAGAAGCAGGAGGCAAAATATCTGATCTATCTTCCCCGTCTTTTTCCCTGAAGCCGGCTTGATATTGAGATAGAATTGTGTTATCTTCAGCCCATGTCTGAATCTTCAACAAGAGGGCTCTACAGAAAACCTTTTGAAGGGCGTCAATCAGGCTAATAGGCCTGTAGTTGGAAGGCTCTTCTCTGTCCCCTTTTTAGGTCTCGCCTAGCGAACGCAGCGCATGCGCTGCTTCGCCTTGGTGAGACTATTGATGTGGGTTTGGTGCGCGAAGGGAGACAAAACATGTGCGCGCCCGGACAGCAGATGGGCACGCGCATGGCATCTCTTCACTTTCGAGTGCTCCCACCACGCGCTTTCACTTTTGCGCGCTCGAGCTCACGGCGTCTCTATCAGCTTGCCCCCGACAGCAGATGGGCACGCCCACGGCGTCTCTTCAGTCTTCACTTTCACTTAGCACGATCCAAATCTGTATGTTGTAAGTCCGTATGATGTACTTTGATGTTTAAAACGATTCTGGGGAGCGATGAGGAAGGGTGGCACTGGAAGGGTTCAATACCAGTTACATGGGTGCTTGCTTTCTAGTATTACGTTTTGTTGTTTCCTAATAGTTATATGTATCTTTATGCTTATTTCTCTCCGCAGCCATTTCTTACACCGGGCTTGTATTGTTGCATTTGCATTTGTTTATTTATTTAATTATTTTGGAGCGCGGTCCGCTAACTTTAGCGGCCGCGCTTCAGGTCAGCAGAGCTGCTTTAGAGGGAGAGAACCAGGTCAGCAGAGCTGCTGTAGAGCCATAGAACCAGGTCAGCAGAGCTGCTTTAGAGCCAGAGAACCAGGTCAGCAGAGCTGCTTTAGAGCCATAGAACCAGGTCAGCAGAGCTGCTCTAGAGCCAGAGAACCAGGTCAGCAGAGCTGCTGTAGAGCCAGAGAAACCAGGTCAGCAGCGCTGCTTTAGAGGGAGAGAACCAGGTCAGCAGAGCTGCTTTAGAGCCAGAGAACCAGGTCAGCAGAGCTGCTTTAGAGCCAGAGAACCAGGCCAGCAGAGCTGCTCTAGAGCCCAAGAACCAGGTCAGCAGAGCTGCTCAAGAGGCAGAAAACCAGGTCAGCAGAGCTGCTGTAGAGCCAGAGAAACCAGGTCAGCAGAGCTGCTTTAGAGGGAGAGAACCAGGTCAGCAGAGCTGCTTTAGAGCCAGAGAACCAGGTCAGCAGAGCTGCTTTAGAGCCAGAGAACCAGGTCAGCAGAGCCGTTGTAGAGCCAGAGAACCAAGCCAGCAGAGCTGCTCTAGAGCCCAAGAACCAGGTCAGCAGAGCTGCTGTAGAGCCATAGAACCAGGTCAGCAGAGTTGCTGTAGAGCCAGAGAAACTAGGTCAGCAGAGCTGCTTTAGAGGGAGAGAACCAGGTCAGCAGAGCTGTTGTAGAGCCAGAGAACCAGGTCAGCAGAGCTGCTGTAGAGCCAGAGAACCAGGTCAGCAGAGCCGTTGTAGAGCCAGAGAACCAGGTCAGCAGAGCTGCTGCAGAGCCAGAGAACCAGGTCAGCAGAGCTGTTGTAGAGCCAGAGAACCAGGTCAGCAGAGCTGCTGTAGAGCCAGAGAACCAGGTCAGCAGAGCTGCTGTAGAGCAAGAGAACCAGGTCAGCAGAGCAGCTGTAGAGCCAGAGAACCAGGTCAGCAGAGCCGTTGTAGAGCCAGAGAACCAGGTCAGCAGAGCTTCTGTAGAGCCATAGAACCAGGTCAGCAGAGCTGCTGTAGAGCCTAAGAACCAGGTCAGCAGAGCTGCTGTAGAGCCAGAGAAACCAGGTCAGCAGAGCTGCTTTAGAGGGAGAGAACCAGGTCAGCAGAGCTGCTTTAGAGGGAGAGAACCAGGTCAGCAGAGCTGCTTTAGAGGGAGAGAACCAGGTCAGCAGAGCTGCTTTAGAGCCAGAGAACCAGGTCAGCAGAGCTGCTTTAGAGCCAGAGAACCAGGTCAGCAGAGCTGCTTTAGAGCCAGAGAACCAGGCCAGCAGAGCTGCTCTAGAGCCCAAGAACCAGGTCAGCAGAGCTGCTCTAGAGGCAGAAAACCAGGTCAGCAGAGCTGCTGTAGAGCCAGAGAAACCAGGTCAGCAGCGCTGCTTTAGAGGGAGAGAACCAGGTCAGCAGAGCTGCTTTAGAGCCAGAGAACCAGGTCAGCAGAGCTGCTCTAGAGCCAGAGAACCAGGTCAGCAGAGCTGCTGTAGAGCCAGAGAAACCAGGTCAGCAGAGCTGCTTTAGAGCCATAGAACCAGGTCAGCAGAGCCGTTGTAGAGCCAGAGAACCAGGCCAGCAGAGCTGCTCTAGAGCCTAAGAACCAGGCCAGTAGAGCTGCTTTAGAGCCATATAACCAGGTCAGCAGAGCTGCTTTAGAGGGAGAGAACCAGGTCAGCAGAGCTGCTTTAGAGGGAGAGAACCAGGTCAGCAGAGCTGCTGTAGAGCCTAAGAACCAGGTCAGCAGAGCTGCTGTAGAGCCAGAGAAACCAGGTCAGCAAAGCTGCTTTAGAGCCATAGAACCAGGTCAGCAGAGCTGCTTTAGAGGAAGAGAACCAGGTCAGCAGAGCTGCTTTAGAGCCAGAGAAACCAGGTCAGCAGATCTGCTTTAGAGGGAGAGAACCAGGTCAGCAGAGCTGCTTTAGAGGGAGAGAACCAGGTCAGCAGAGATTCTTTAGAGCCATAGAACCAGGTCAGCAGAGCTGCTTTAGAGCCAGAGAACCAGGTCAGCAGAGCCGTTGTAGAGCCAGAAAACCAGGCCAGCAGAGCTGCTGTAGAGCCAGAGAAACCAGGTCAGCAGAGCTGCTTTAGAGGGAGAGAACCAGGTCAGCAGAGCTGCTTTGAAGCCATAGAACCAGGTCAGCAGAGCTGCTTTAGAGGGAGAGAACCAGATCAGCAGAGCTGCTTTAGAGCCAGAGAACCAGGTCAGCAGAGCCGTTGTAGAGCCTAAGAACCAGGTCAGCAGAGCTGCTTTAGAGCCAGACAAACCAGGTCAGCAGAGCTGCTTTAGAGGGAGAGAACCAGGTCAGCAGAGCTGCTTTAGAGCCATAGAACCAGGTCAGCAGAGCTGCTTTAGAGGGAGAGAACCAGGTCAGCAGAGCTGCTTTAGAGCCAGAGAACCAGGTCAGCAGAGCCATTGTAGAGCCTAAGAACCAGGTCAGGAGAGCTGCTCTAGAGGCAGAGAACCAGGTCAGCAGAGCTGCTGTAGAGCCATAGAACCAGGTCAGCAGAGCTGCTTTAGAGCCAGAGAACCAGGTCAGCAGAGCTGCTTTAGAGCCATAGAACCAGGTCAGCAGAGCTGCTCTAGAGGCAGAGAACCAGGTCAGCAGAGCTGCTCTAGAGGCAGAGAACCAGGTCAGCAGAGCTGCTGTCGAGCCAGAGAACCAGGTCAGCAGAGCTGCTGTAGAGCCAGAGAACCAGGTCAGCAGAGCTGCTGTAGAGCCAGAGAACCAGGTCAGCAGAGCTGCTGTAGAGCCAGGGAAACCAGGTCAGCAGAGCTGCTTTAGAGGGAGAGAACCAGGTCAGCAGAGCTGCTTTAGAGCCATAGAACCAGGTCAGCAGAGCTGCTTTAGAGGGAGAGAACCAGGTCAGCAGAGCTTCTTTAGAGCCAGAGAACCGGGCCAGCAGAGCTGCTCTAGAGCCCAAGAACCAGATCAGCAGAGCTGCTGTAGAGCCAGAGAACAAGGTCAGCAGAGCTGCTCTAGAGCCTAAGAACCAGGTCAGCAGAGCTGCTCTAGAGCCAGAGAACCAGGTCAGCAGAGCTGCTCTAGAGGCAGAAAACCAGGTCAGCAGAGCTGCTTTAGAGGGAGAGAACCAGGTCAGCAGAGCTTCTTTAGAGCCAGAGAACCGGGCCAGCAGAGCTTCTCTAGAGCCCAAGAACCAGATCAGCAGAGCTGCTCTAGAGGCAGAAAACCAGGTCAGCAGAGCTGCTTTAGAGCCAGAGAACAAGGTCAGCAGAGCTGCTTTAGAGCCAGAGAACCAGGTCAGCAGAGCTGCTCTAGAGCCAGAGAACCAGGTCAGCAGAGCTGCTTTAGAGCCAGAGAACCAGGTCAGCAGAGCTGCTGTAGAGCCAGAGAAACCAGGTCAGCAGAGCTGCTTTAGAGCCAGAGAACCAGGTCAGCAGAGCTGCTCTAGAGCCAGAGAACCAGGTCAGCAGAGCTGCTTTAGAGCCATAGAACCAGGTCAGCAGAGCTGCTTTAGAGCCAGAGAACCAGGTCAGCAGAGCTGCTGTAGAGCCAGAGAACAAGGTCAGCAGAGCTGCTCTAGAGCCTAAGAACCAGGTGAGCAGAGCTGCTATAGAGCCAGAGAACCAGGTCAGCAGAGCTGCTGTAGAGCCAGAGAAACCAGGTCAGCAGAGCTGCTTCAGAGGGACAGAACCAGGTCAGCAGAGCAGTTTTAGAGCCATAGAACCAGGTCAGCAGAGCCGTTGTAGAGCCAGAGAACCAGGCCAGCAGAGCTGCTCTAGAGCCTAAGAACCAGGTCAGCAGAGCTGCTTTAGAGCCATATAACCAGGTCAGCAGAGCTGCTCTAGAGCCTAAGAACCAGGTCAGCAGAGCTGCTCTAGAGCCAGAGAACCAGGTCAGCCGAGCTGCTGTAGAGCCAGAGAAACCAGGTCAGCAGAGCTGCTTTAGAGGGAGAGAACCAGGTCAGCAGAGCTGCTTTACAGCCAGAGAACCAGGTCAGCAGAGCTGCTTTTGAGCCAGAGAACCAGGTCAGCAGAGCTGCTCTAGAGCCTAAGAACCAGGTCAGCAGAGCTGCTGTAGAGCTAGAGAAACCAGGTCAGCAGAGCTGCTTTAGATGGAGAGAACCAGGTCAGCAGAGCTGCATTAGAGCCAAAGAACCAGGTCAGCAGAGCTGCTTTTGAGCCAGAGAACCAGGTCAGCAGAGCTGCTCTAGAGCCTAAGAACCAGGTCAGCAGAGCTGCTGTAGAGCCAGAGAAACCAGGTCAGCAGAGCTGCTTTAGAGCCAGAGAACCAGGTCAGCAGAGCTGCTCTAGAGCCAGAGAAACCAGGTCAGCAGAGCTGCTTTAGAGGGAGAGAACCAGGTCAGCAGAGCTGCTTTAGAGCCATAGAACCAGGTCAGCAGAGCTGCTTTAGAGGGAGAGAACCAGGTCAGCAGAGCTGCTTTAGAGCCAGAGAACCAGGTCAGCAGAGCCGTTGTAGAGCCTAAGAACCAGGTCAGGAGAGCTGCTCTAGAGCCAGAGAACCAGGTCAGCAGAGCTGCTGTAGAGCCATAGAACCAGGCCAGCAGAGCTGCTGTAGAGCCATAGAACCAGGTCAGCAGAGCTGCTTTAGAGTCATAGAACCAGGTCAGCAGAGCTGCTCTAGAGCCTAAGAACCAGGTCAACAGAGCTGCTCTAGAGGCAGAGAACCAGGTCAGCAGAGCTGCTGTAGAGCCAGAGAACCAGGTCAGCAGACTGCTGTAGAGCCAGAGAACCAGGTCAGCAGAGCTGCTGTAGAGCCAGAGAACCAAGCCAGCAGAGCTGCTCTAGAGCCTAAGAACCAGGTCAGCAGAGCTGCCCTAGAGGCAGAGAACCAGGTCAGCAGAGCTGCTGTAGAGCCAGAGAAACCAGGTTAGCAGAGCTGCTTTAGAGGGAGAGAACCAGGTCAGCAGAGCTGCTTTAGAGCCAGAGAACCAGGTCAGCAGAGCTGCTTTAGAGCCAGAGAACCAGGTCAGCAGAGCTGCTCTAGAGCCAGAGAACCAGGTCAGCAGAGCTGCTTTAGAGCCAGAGAACCAGGTCAGCAGAGCCGTTGTAGAGCCAGAGAACCAGGTCAGCAGAGCTGCTCTAGAGCGTAAGAACCAGGTCAGCAGAGCTGCTCTAGAGCCAGAGAACCAGGTCAGCAGAGCTGCTGTAGAGCCAGAGAAACCAGGTCAGCAGCGATGCTTTTGAGGGAGAGAACAAGGTCAACAGAGCTGCTTTAGAGCCAGAGAACCAGGTCAGCAGAGCTGCTTTAGAGCCAGAGAACCAGGTCAGCAGAGCTGCTTTAGAGCCAGAGAACCAGGCCAGCAGAGCTGCTCTAGAGCCCAAGAACCAGGTCAGCAGAGCTGCTCTAGAGGCAGAAAACCAGGTCAGCAGAGCTGCTGTAGAGCCAGAGAAACCAGGTCAGCAGCGCTGCTTTAGAGGGAGAGAACCAGGTCAGCAGAGCTGCTTTAGAGCCAGAGAACCAGGTCAGCAGAGCTGCTCTAGAGCCAGAGAACCAGGTCAGCAGAGCTGCTGTAGAGCCAGAGAAACCAGGTCAGCAGAGCTGCTTTAGAGCCATAGAACCAGGTCAGCAGAGCCGTTGTAGAGCCAGAGAACCAGGCCAGCAGAGCTGCTCTAGAGCCTAAGAACCAGGCCAGCAGAGCTGCTTTAGAGCCATATAACCAGGTCAGCAGAGCTGCTTTAGAGGGAGAGAACCAGGTCAGCAGAGCTGCTTTAGAGGGAGAGAACCAGGTCAGCAGAGCTGCTGTAGAGCCTAAGAACCAGGTCAGCAGAGCTGCTGTAGAGCCAGAGAAACCAGGTCAGCAAAGCTGCTTTAGAGCCATAGAACCAGGTCAGCAGAGCTGCTTTAGAGGAAGAGAACCAGGTCAGCAGAGCTGCTTTAGAGCCATAGAACCAGGTCAGCAGAGCTGCTTTAGAGGAAGAGAACCAGGTCAGCAGAGCTGCTTTAGAGCCAGAGAAACCAGGTCAGCAGATCTGCTTTAGAGGGAGAGAACCAGGTCAGCAGAGCTGCTTTAGAGGGAGAGAACCAGGTCAGCAGAGATTCTTTAGAGCCATAGAACCAGGTCAGCAGAGCTGCTTTAGAGCCAGAGAACCAGGTCAGCAGAGCCGTTGTAGAGCCAGAAAACCAGGCCAGCAGAGCTGCTGTAGAGCCAGAGAAACCAGGTCAGCAGAGCTGCTTTAGAGGGAGAGAACCAGGTCAGCAGAGCTGCTTTAGAGCCAGAGAACCAGGTCAGCAGAGCTGCTCTAGAGCCAGAGAACCAGGTCAGCAGAGCTGCTGTAGAGCCAGAGAAACCAGGTCAGCAGAGCTGCTTTAGAGCCATAGAACCAGGTCAGCAGAGCCGTTGTAGAGCCAGAGAACCAGGTCAGCAGAGCTGCTCTAGAGCCAGAGAACTAGGTCAGCAGAGCTGCTGTAGAGCCAGAGAACCAGGTCAGCAGAGCTGCTCTAGAGCCAGAGAAACCAGGTCAGCAGAGCTGCTTTAGAGCCAGAGAACCAGGTCAGCAGAGCTGCTGTAGAGCCAGAGAAACCAGGTCAGCAGAGCTGCTTCAGAGGGACAGAACCAGGTCAGCAGAGCAGTTTTAGAGCCATAGAACCAGGTCAGCAGAGCTGCTCTAGAGCCAGAGAAACCAGGTCAGCAGAGCTGCTTTAGAGCCAGAGAACCAGGTCAGCAGAGCTGCTGTAGAGCCAGAGAAACCAGGTCAGCAGAGCTGCTTCAGAGGGACAGAACCAGGTCAGCAGAGCAGTTTTAGAGCCATAGAACCAGGTCAGCAGAGCCGTTGTAGAGCCAGAGAACCAGGCCAGCAGAGCTGCTCTAGAGCCTAAGAACCAGGTCAGCAGAGCTGCTTTAGAGCCATATAACCAGGTCAGCAGAGCTGCTCTAGAGCCTAAGAACCAGGTCAGCAGAGCTGCTCTAGAGCCAGAGAACCAGGTCAGCCGAGCTGCTGTAGAGCCAGAGAAACCAGGTCAGCAGAGCTGCTTTAGAGGGAGAGAACCAGGTCAGCAGAGCTGCTTTACAGCCAGAGAACCAGGTCAGCAGAGCTGCTTTTGAGCCAGAGAACCAGGTCAGCAGAGCTGCTCTAGAGCCTAAGAACCAGGTCAGCAGAGCTGCTGTAGAGCTAGAGAAACCAGGTCAGCAGAGCTGCTTTAGATGGAGAGAACCAGGTCAGCAGAGCTGCATTAGAGCCAAAGAACCAGGTCAGCAGAGCTGCTTTTGAGCCAGAGAACCAGGTCAGCAGAGCTGCTCTAGAGCCTAAGAACCAGGTCAGCAGAGCTGCTGTAGAGCCAGAGAAACCAGGTCAGCAGAGCTGCTTTAGAGCCAGAGAACCAGGTCAGCAGAGCTGCTCTAGAGCCAGAGAACCAGGTCAGCAGAGCTGCTTTAGAGCCATAGAACCAGGTCAGCAGAGCTGCTTTAGAGCCAGAGAACCAGGTCAGCAGAGCTGCTGTAGAGCCAGAGAACAAGGTCAGCAGAGCTGCTCTAGAGCCTAAGAACCAGGTGAGCAGAGCTGCTATAGAGCCAGAGAACCAGGTCAGCAGAGCTGCTGTAGAGCCAGAGAAACCAGGTCAGCAGAGCTGCTTCAGAGGGACAGAACCAGGTCAGCAGAGCTGTTTTAGAGCCATAGAACCAGGTCAGCAGAGCTGCTTTAGAGCCAGAGAACCAGATCAGCAGAGCCGTTGTAGAGCCAGAGAACCAGGCCGGCAGAGCTGCTCTAGAGCCTAAGAACCATGTCAGCAGAGCTGCTTTAGAGCCATATAACCAGGTCAGCAGAGCTGCTCTAGAGCCTAAGAACCAGGTCAGCAGAGCTGCTCTAGAGCCAGAGAACCAGGTCAGCCGAGCTGCTGTAGAGCCAGAGAAACCAGGTCAGCAGAGCTGCTTTAGAGGGAGAGAACCAGGTCAGCAGAGCTGCTTTACAGCCAGAGAACCAGGTCAGCAGAGCTGCTTTTGAGCCAGAGAACCAGGTCAGCAGAGCTGCTCTAGAGCCTAAGAACCAGGTCAGCAGAGCTGCTGTAGAGCTAGAGAAACCAGGTCAGCAGAGCTGCTTTAGATGGAGAGAACCAGGTCAGCAGAGCTGCATTAGAGCCAAAGAACCAGGTCAGCAGAGCTGCTCTAGAGCCAGAGAACCAGGTCAGCAGAGCTGCTTTAGAGCCAGAGAACCAGGTCAGCAGAGCTGCTTTAGAGCCAGAGAACCAGGTCAGCAGAGCTGCTTTAGAGCCAGAGAACCAGGTCAGCAGAGCTGCTGTAGAGCCAGAGAACCAGGTCAGCAGAGCCATTGTAGAGCCAGAGAACCAGGTCAGCAGAGCTGCTCTAGAGCCAGAGAACTAGGTCAGCAGAGCTGCTGTAGAGCCAGAGAACCAGGTCAGCAGAGCCAGAAAACCAGGCCAGCAGAGCTGCTCTAGAGCCAGAGAAACCAGGTCAGCAGAGCTGCTTTAGAGGGAGAGAACCAGGTCAGCAGAGCTGCTTTAGAGCCATAGAACCAGGTCAGCAGAGCTGCTTTAGAGGGAGCGAACCAGGTCAGCAGAGCTGCTTTAGAGCCAGAGAACCAAGTCAGCAGAGCCGTTGTAGAGCTAAGAACCAGGTCAGGAGAGCTGCTCTAGAGCCAGAGAACCAGGTCAGCAGAGCTGCTTTAGATGGAGATAACCAGGTCAGCAGAGCTGCATTAGAGCCAAAGAACCAGGTCAGCAGAGCTGCTCTAGAGCCAGAGAACCAGGTCAGCAGAGCTGCTTTAGAGCCAGAGAACCCCGTCAGCAGAGCTGCTTTAGAGCCAGAGAACCAGGTCTGCAGAGCTGCTTTAGAGCCAGAGAACCAGGTCAGCAGAGCTGCTGTAGAGCCAGAGAACCAGGTCAGCAGAGCCGTTGTAGAGCCAGAGAACCAGGTCAGCAGAGCTGCTCTAGAGCCAGAGAAACCAGGTCAGCAGAGCTGCTTTAGAGGGAGAGAACCAGGTCAGCAGAGCTGCTTTAGAGCCATACAACCAGGTCAGCAGAGCTGCTTTAGAGGGAGAGAACCAGGTCAGCAGAGCTGCTCTAGAGCCAGAGAACCAGGTCAGCAGAGCTGCTGTAGAGCCAGAGAATCAGGTCAGCAGACTGCAGTAGAGCCAGAGAACCAGGTCAGCAGAGCTGCTGTAGAGCCAGAGAACCAGGTCAACAGAGCTGCTTTAGAGCCAGAGAACCAGGTCAGCAGAGCCGCTGTAGAGCCAGAGAACCAAGCCAGCAGAGCTGCTCTAGAGCCTAAGAACCAGGTCAGCAGAGCTGCTGTAGAGCCAGAGAAACCAGGTCAGCAGAGCTGCTTTAGAGGGAGAGAACCAGGTCAGCAGAGCTGCTTTAGAGCCAGAGAACCAGGTCAGCAGAGCTGCTTTAGAGCCAGAGAACCAGGTCAGCAGAGCTGCTCTAGAGCCAGAGAACCAAGTCAGCAGAGCTGCTTTAGAGCCAGAGAAGCAGGTCAGCAGAGCCGTTGTAGAGCCAGAGAACCAGGTCAGCAGAGCTGCTCTAGAGCGTAAGAACCAGGTCAGCAGAGCTGCTCTAGAGCCAGAGAACCAGGTCAGCAGAGCTGCTGTAGAGCCAGAGAAACCAGGTCAGCAGCGATTCTTTTGAGGGAGAGAACAAGGTCAGCAGAGCTGCTTTAGAGCCAGAGAACCAGGTCAGCAGAGCTGCTTTAGAGCCAGAGAACCAGGTCAGCAGAGCTGCTTTAGAGCCAGAGAACCAGGCCAGCAGAGCTGCTCTAGAGCCCAAGAACCAGGTCAGCAGAGCTGCTCTAGAGGCAGAAAACCAGGTCAGCAGAGCTGCTGTAGAGCCAGAGAAACCAGGACAGCAGCGCTGCTTTAGAGGGAGAGAACCAGGTCAGCAGAGCTGCTTTAGAGCCAGAGAACCAGGTCAGCAGAGCTGCTCTAGAGCCAGAGAACCAGGTCAGCAGAGCTGCTGTAGAGCCAGAGAAACCAGGTCAGCAGAGCTGCTTTAGAGCCAGAGAACCAGGTCAGCAGAGCTGCTTTAGAGCCATAGAACCAGGTCAGCAGAGCTGCTTTAGAGCCAGAGAACCAGATCAGCAGAGCCGTTGTAGAGCCAGAGAACCAGGCCAGCAGAGCTGCTCTAGAGCCTAAGAACCAGGTCAGCAGAGCTGTTTTAGAGCCATATAACCAGGTCAGCAGAGCTGCTTTAGAGGGAGAGAAGCGGGTCAGCAGAGCTGCTTTAGAGGGAGAGAACCAGGTCAGCAGAGCTGCTTTAGAGCCAGAGAACCTTGTCAGCAGAGCTGCTCTTGATCCATAGAACCAGGTCAGCAGAGCTGCTCTAGAGGCAGAGAACCAGGTCAGCAGAGCTGCTCTAGAGGCAGAGAACCAGGTCAGCAGAGCTGCTGTAGAGCCAGAGAACCAGGTCAGCAGAGCCATTTTAGAGCCAGAGAACCAGGTCAGCAGAGCTGCTATAGAGCCATAGAACCAGGTCAGCAGAGCTGCTGTAGAGCCTAAGAACCAGGTCAGCAGAGCTGCTGTAGAGCCAGAGAAACCAGGTCAGCAGAGCTGCTTTAGAGCCATAGAACCAGGTCAGCAGAGCTGCTTTAGAGGAAGAGAACCAGGTCAGCAGAGCTGCTTTAGAGCCAGAGAAACCAGGTCAGCAGAGCTGCTTTAGAGGGAGAGAACCAGGTCAGCAGTGCTTCTTTAGAGCCATAGAACCAGGTCAGCAGAGCTGCTTTAGAGCCAGAGAACCAGGTCAGCAGAGCCGTTGTAGAGCCAGAAAACCAGGCCAGCAGAGCTGCTCTAGAGCCAGAGAAACCAGGTCAGCAGAGCTGCTTTAGAGGGAGAGAACCAGGTCAGCAGAGCTGCTTTAGAGCCATAGAACCAGGACAGCAGAGCTGCTTTAGAGGGAGAGAACCAGGTCAGCAGAGCTGCTTTAGAGCCAGAGAACCAAGTCAGCAGAGCCATTGTAGAGCCTAAGAACCAGGTCAGGAGAGCTGCTCTAGAGCCAGAGAACCAGGTCAGCAGAGCTGCTGTAGAGCCATAGAACCAGGTCAGCAGAGCTGCTTTAGAGCCAGAGAACCAGGTCAGCAGAGCTGCTTTAGAGCCATAGAACCAGGTCAGCAGAGCTGCTCTAGAGGCAGAGAACCAGGTCAGCAGAGCTGCTCTAGAGGCAGAGAACCAGGTCAGCAGAGCTGCTCTAGAGGCAGAGAACCAGGTCAGCAGAGCTGCTGTAGAGCCAGAGAACCAGGTCAGCAGAGCTGCTGTAGAGCCAGAGAACCAGGTCAGCAGAGCTGCTGTAGAGCCAGAGAACCAGGTCAGCAGAGCTGCTGTAGAGCCAGAGAACCAGGTCAGCAGAGCTGCTTTAGAGGGAGAGAACCAGGTCAGCAGAGCTGCTTTAGAGCCATAGAACCAGGTCAGCAGAGCTGCTTTAGAGCCAGAGAACCAGGTCAGCAGAGCTGTTGTAGAGCCAGAGAACCAAGCCAGAAGAGCTGCTCTAGAGCCTAAGAACCAGGTCAGCAGAGCTGCTCTAGAGGCAGAGAACCAGGTCAGCAGAGCTGCTGTAGAGCCAGAGAAACCAGGTCAGCAGAGCTGCTTTAGAGGGAGAGAACCAGGTCAGCAGAGCTGCTTTAGAGCCAGAGAACCAGGTCAGCAGAGCTGCTTTAGAGCCAGAAAATCAGGCCAGCAGAGCTGCTCTAGAGCCCAAGAACCAGATCAGCAGAGCTGCTCTAGAGGCAGAAAACCAGGTCAGCAGAGCTGCTGTAGAGCCAGAGAAACCAGGTCAGCAGAGCTGCTTTAGAGGGAGAGAACCAAGTCAGCAGAGCTTCTTTAGAGTCAGAGAACCAGGTCAGCAGAGCTGCTCTAGAGCCAGAGAACCAGGTCAGCAGAGCTGCTTTAGAGCCATAGAACCAGGTCAGCAGAGCTGAGCCAGAGAACCAGGTCAGCAGAGCTGCTGTAGAGCCAGAGAACAAGGTCAGCAGAGCTGCTCTAGAGCCTAAGAACCAGGTCAGCAGAGCTGCTCTAGAGCCAGAGAACCAGGTCAGCAGAGCTGCTGTAGAGCCAGAGAAACCAGGTCAGCAGAGCTGCTTTAGAGCCAGAGAACCAGGTCAGCAGAGCTGCTCTAGAGCCAGAGAACCAGGTCAGCAGAGCTGCTTCAGAGCCATAGAACCAGGTCAGCAGAGCTGCTTTAGAGCCAGAGAACCAGGTCAGCAGAGATGCTGTAGAGCCAGAGAACAAGGTCAGCAGAGCTGCTCTAGAGCCTAAGAACCAGGTGAGCAGAGCTGCTCTAGAGCCAGAGAACCAGGTCAGCAGAGCTGCTGTAGAGCCAGAGAAACCAGGTCAGCAGAGCTGCTTCAGAGGGACAGAACAAGGTCAGCAGAGCTGTTTTAGAGCCATAGAACCAGGTCAGCAGAGCTGCTTTAGAGCCAGAGAACCAGATCAGCAGAGCCGTTGTAGAGCCAGAGAACCAGGCCAGCAGAGCTGCTATAGAGCCTAAGAACCAGGTCAGCAGAGCTGCTTTAGAGCCATATAACCAGGTCAGCAGAGCTGCTCTAGAGCCTAAGAACCAGGTCAGCAGAGCTGCTCTAGAGCCAGAGAACCAGGTCAGCCGAGCTGCTGTAGAGCCAGAGAAACCAGGTCAGCAGAGCTGCTTTAGAGGGAGAGAACCAGGTCAGCAGAGCTGCTTTACAGCCAGAGAACCAGGTCAGCAGATCTGCTTTTGAGCCAGAGAACCAGGTCAGCAGAGCTGCTCTAGAGCCTAAGAACCAGGTCAGCAGAGCTGCTGTAGAGCTAGAGAAACCAGGTCAGTAGAGCTGCTTTAGATGGAGAGAACCAGGTCAGCAGAGCTGCATTAGAGCCAAAGAACCAGGTCAGCAGAGCTGCTCTAGAGCCAGAGAACCAGGTCAGCAGAGCTGCTTTAGAGCCAGAGAACCAGGTCTGCAGAGCTGCTTTAGAGCCAGAGAACCAGGTCAGCAGAGCTGCTGTAGAGCCAGAGAACCAGGTCAGCAGAGCTGCTTTAGAGCCAGAGAACCAGGTCAGCAGAGCTGCTCTAGAGCCAGAGAACCAGGTCAGCAGAGCTGCTTTAGAGCCAGAGAACCAGGTCAGCAGAGCCGTTGTAGAGCCAGAGAACCAGGTCAGCAGAGCTGCTCTAGAGCGTAAGAACCAGGTCAGCAGAGCTGCTCTAGAGCCAGAGAACCAGGTCAGCAGAGCTGCTGTAGAGCCAGAGAAACCAGGTCAGCAGCGATGCTTTTGAGGGAGAGAACAAGGTCAGCAGAGCTGCTTTAGAGCCAGAGAACCAGGTCAGCAGAGCTGCTTTAGAGCCAGAGAACCAGGTCAGCAGAGCTGCTTTAGAGCCAGAGAAACCAGGTCAGCAGAGCTGCTTTAGAGGGACAGAACCAGGTCAGCAGAGCTGCTTTAGAGCCATAGAACCAGGTCAGCAGAGCTGCTTTAGAGCCAGAGAACCAGATCAGCAGAGCCGTTGTAGAGCCAGAGAACCAGGCCAGCAGAGCTGCTCTAGAGCCTAAGAACCAGGTCAGCAGAGCTGTTTTAGAGCCATATAACCAGGTCAGCAGAGCTGCTTTAGAGGGAGAGAAGCGGGTCAGCAGAGCTGCTTTAGAGGGAGAGAACCAGGTCAGCAGAGCTGCTTTAGAGCCAGAGAACCTTGTCAGCAGAGCTGCTCTAGATCCATAGAACCAGGTCAGCAGAGCTGCTCTAGAGGCAGAGAACCAGGTCAGCAGAGCTGCTCTAGAGGCAGAGAACCAGGTCAGCAGAGCTGCTGTAGAGCCAGAGAACCAGGTCAGCAGAGCCGTTTTAGAGCCAGAGAACCAGGTCAGCAGAGCTGCTATAGAGCCATAGAACCAGGTCAGCAGAGCTGCTGTAGAGCCTAAGAACCAGGTCAGCAGAGCTGCTGTAGAGCCAGAGAAACCAGGTCAGCAGAGCTGCTTTAGAGCCATAGAACCAGGTCAGCAGAGCTGCTTTAGAGGAAGAGAACCAGGTTAGCAGAGCTGCTTTAGAGCCAGAGAAACCAGGTCAGCAGAGCTGCTTTAGAGGGAGAGAACCAGGTCAGCCGAGCTTCTTTAGAGCCATAGAACCAGGTCAGCAGAGCTGCTTTAGAGCCAGAGAACCAGGTCAGCAGAGCCGTTGTAGAGCCAGAAAACCAGGCCAGCAGAGCTGCTCTAGAGCCAGAGAAACCAGGTCATCAGAGCTGCTTTAGAGGGAGAGAACCAGGTCAGCAGAGCTGCTTTAGAGCCATAGAACCAGGACAGCAGAGCTGCTTTAGAGGGAGAGAACCAGGTCAGCAGAGCTGCTTTAGAGCCAGAGAACCAAGTCAGCAGAGCCATTGTAGAGCCATAGAACCAGGTCAGCAGAGCTGCTTTAGAGCCAGAGAACCAGGTCAGCAGAGCTGCTTTAGAGCCATAGAACCAGGTCAGCAGAGCTGCTCTAGAGGCAGAGAACCAGGTCAGCAGAGCTGCTCTAGAGGCAGAGAACCAGGTCAGCAGAGCTGCTCTAGAGGCAGAGAACCAGGACAGCAGAGCTGCTGTAGAGCCAGAGAACCAGGTCAGCAGAGCTGCTGTAGAGCCAGAGAACCAGGTCAGCAGAGCTGCTGTAGAGCCAGAGAACCAGGTCAGCAGAGCTGCTGTAGAGCCAGAGAAACCAGGTCAGCAGAGCTGCTTTAGAGGGAGAGAACCAGGTCAGAGAGCTGCTTTAGAGCCATAGAACCAGGTCAGCAGAGCTGCTTTAGAGCCAGAGAACCAGGTCAGCAGAGCCGTTGTAGAGCCAGAGAACCAAGCCAGCAGAGCTGCTCTAGAGCCTAAGAACCAGGTCAGCAGAGCTGCTCGAGAGGCAGAGAACCAGGTCAGCAGAGCTGCTGTAGAGCCAGAGAAACCAGGTCAGCAGAGCTGCTTTAGAGGAAGAGAACCAGGTCAGCAGAGCTGCTTTAGAGCCAGAGAACCAGGTCAGCAGAGCTGCTTTAGAGCCAGAAAATCAGGCCAGCAGAGCTGCTCTAGAGCCCAAGAACCAGATCAGCAGAGCTGCTCTAGAGACAGAAAACCAGGTCAGCAGAGCTGCTGTAGAGCCAGAGAAACCAGGTCAGCAGAGCTGCTTTAGAGGGAGAGAACCAGGTCAGCAGAGCTTCTTTAGAGTCAGAGAACCAGGTCAGCAGAGCTGCTCTAGAGCCAGAGAACCAGGTCAGCAGAGCTGCTTTAGAGCCATAGAACCAGGTCAGCAGAGCTGAGCCAGAGAACCAGGTCAGCAGAGCTGCTGTAGAGCCAGAGAACAAGGTCAGCAGAGCTGCTCTAGAGCCTAAGAACCAGGTCAGCAGAGCTGCTCTAGAGCCAGAGAACCAGGTCAGCAGAGCTGCTGTAGAGCCAGAGAAACCAGGTCAGCAGAGCTGCTTTAGAGCCAGAGAACCAGGTCAGCAGAGCTGCTCTAGAGCCAGAGAACCAGGTCAGCAGAGCTGCTTCAGAGCCATAGAACCAGGTCAGCAGAGCTGCTTTAGAGCCAGAGAACCAGGTCAGCAGAGATGCTGTAGAGCCAGAGAACAAGGTCAGCAGAGCTGCTCTAGAGCCTAAGAACCAGGTGAGCAGAGCTGCTCTAGAGCCAGAGAACCAGGTCAGCAGAGCTGCTGTAGAGCCAGAGAAACCAGGTCAGCAGAGCTGCTTCAGAGGGACAGAACAAGGTCAGCAGAGCTGTTTTAGAGCCATAGAACCAGGTCAGCAGAGCTGCTTTAGAGCCAGAGAACCAGATCAGCAGAGCCGTTGTAGAGCCAGAGAACCAGGCCAGCAGAGCTGCTATAGAGCCTAAGAACCAGGTCAGCAGAGCTGCTTTAGAGCCATATAACCAGGTCAGCAGAGCTGCTCTAGAGCCTAAGAACCAGGTCAGCAGAGCTGCTCTAGAGCCAGAGAACCAGGTCAGCCGAGCTGCTGTAGAGCCAGAGAAACCAGGTCAGCAGAGCTGCTTTAGAGGGAGAGAACCAGGTCAGCAGAGCTGCTTTACAGCCAGAGAACCAGGCCAGCAGATCTGCTTTTGAGCCAGAGAACCAGGTCAGCAGAGCTGCTCTAGAGCCTAAGAACCAGGTCAGCAGAGCTGCTGTAGAGCTAGAGAAACCAGGTCAGCAGAGCTGCTTTAGATGGAGAGAACCAGGTCAGCAGAGCTGCATTAGAGCCAAAGAACCAGGTCAGCAGAGCTGCTCTAGAGCCAGAGAACCAGGTCAGCAGAGCTGCTTTAGAGCCAGAGAACCAGGTCAGCAGAGCTCCTTTAGAGCCAGAGAACCAGGTCAGCAGAGCTGCTTTAGAGCCAGAGAACCAGGTCAGCAGAGCTGCTGTAGAACCAGAGAACCAGGTCAGCAGAGCCGTTGTAGAGCCTAAGAACCAGGTCAGCAGAGCTGCTTTAGAGCCAGACAAACCAGGTCAGCAGAGCTGCTTTAGAGGGAGAGAACCAGGTCAGCAGAGCTGCTTTAGAGCCATAGAACCAGGTCAGCAGAGCTGCTTTAGAGGGAGAGAACCAGGTCAGCAGAGCTGCTTTAGAGCCAGAGAACCAGGTCAGCAGAGCCATTGTAGAGCCTAAGAACCAGGGCAGGAGAGCTGCTCTAGAGGCAGAGAACCAGGTCAGCAGAGCTGCTGTAGAGCCATAGAACCAGGTCAGCAGAGCTGCTTTAGAGCCAGAGAACCAGGTCAGCAGAGCTGCTTTAGAGCCATAGAACCAGGTCAGCAGAGCTGCTCTAGAGGCAGAGAACCAGGTCAGCAGAGCTGCTCTAGAGGCAGAGAACCAGGTCAGCAGAGCTGCTGTCGAGCCAGAGAACCAGGTCAGCAGAGCTGCTGTAGAGCCAGGGAAACCAGGTCAGCAGAGCTGCTTTAGAGGGAGAGAACCAGGTCAGCAGAGCTGCTTTAGAGCCATAGAACCAGGTCAGCAGAGCTGCTTTAGAGGGTGAGAACCAGGTCAGCAGAGCTTCTTTAGAGCCAGAGAACCGGGCCAGCAGAGCTGCTCTAGAGCCCAAGAACCAGATCAGCAGAGCTGCTGTAGAGCCAGAGAACAAGGTCAGCAGAGCTGCTCTAGAGCCTAAGAACCAGGTCAGCAGAGCTGCTCTAGAGCCAGAAAACCAGGTCAGCAGAGCTGCTTTAGAGGGAGAGAACCAGGTCAGCAGAGCTTCTTTAGAGCCAGAGAACCGGGCCAGCAGAGCTTCTCTAGAGCCCAAGAACCAGATCAGCAGAGCTGCTCTAGAGGCAGAAAACCAGGTCAGCAGAGCTGCTTTAGAGCCAGAGAACAAGGTCAGCAGAGCTGCTTTAGAGCCAGAGAACCAGGTCAGCAGAGCTGCTCTAGAGCCAGAGAACCAGGTCAGCAGAGCTGCTTTAGAGCCAGAGAACCAGGTCAGCAGAGCTGCTGTAGAGCCAGAGAAACCAGGTCAGCAGAGCTGCTTTAGAGCCAGAGAACCAGGTCAGCAGAGCTGCTCTAGAGCCAGAGAACCAGGTCAGCAGAGCTGCGTAGAGCCATAGAACCAGGTCAGCAGAGCTGCTTTAGAGCCAGAGAACCAGGTCAGCAGAGCTGCTGTAGAGCCAGAGAACAAGGTCAGCAGAGCTGCTCTAGAGCCTAAGAACCAGGTGAGCAGAGCTGCTATAGAGCCAGAGAACCAGGTCAGCAGAGCTGCTGTAGAGCCAGAGAAACCAGGTCAGCAGAGCTGCTTCAGAGGGACAGAACCAGGTCAGCAGAGCTGTTTTAGAGCCATAGAACCAGGTCAGCAGAGCTGCTTTAGAGCCAGAGAACCAGATCAGCAGAGCCGTTGTAGAGCCAGAGAACCAGGCCAGCAGAGCTGCTCTACAGCCTAAGAACCAGGTCAGCAGAGCTGCTTTAGAGCCATATAACCAGGTCAGCAGAGCTGCTCTAGAGCCTAAGAACCAGGTCAGCAGAGCTGCTCTAGAGCCAGAGAACCAGGTCAGCCGAGCTGCTGTAGAGCCAGAGAAACCAGGTCAGCAGAGCTGCTTTAGAGGGAGAGAACCAGGTCAGCAGAGCTGCTTTACAGCCAGAGAACCAGGTCAGCAGAGCTGCTTTTGAGCCAGAGAACCAGGTCAGCAGAGCTGCTCTAGAACCTAAGAACCAGGTCAGCAGAGCTGCTGTAGAGCTAGAGAAACCAGGTCAGCAGAGCTGCTTTAGATGGAGAGAACCAGGTCAGCAGAGCTGCATTAGAGCCAGAGAACCAGGTCAGCAGAGCTGCTTTAGATGGAGAGAACCAGGTCAGCAGAGCTGCATTAGAGCCAGAGAACCAGGTCAGCAGAGCTGCTTTAGAGCCAGAGAACCAGGTCAGCAGAGCTGCTTTAGAGCCAGAGAACCAGGTCAGCAGAGCTGCTTTAGAGCCAGAGAACCAGGTCAGCAGAGCTGCTGTAGAGCCAGAGAACCAGGTCAGCAGAGCTGCTGTAGAGCCAGAGAACAAGGTCAGCAGAGCTGCTCTAGAGCCTAAGAACCAGGTCAGCAGAGCTGCTCTAGAGTCAGAGAACCAGGTCAGCAGAGCTGCTGTAGAGCCAGAGAAACCAGGTCAGCAGAGCTGCTTTAGAGCCAGAGAACCAGGTCAGCAGAGCTGCTCTAGAGCCAGAGAACCAGGTCAGCAGAGCTGCTTTAGAGCCATAGAACCAGGTCAGCAGAGCTGCTTTAGAGCCAGAGAACCAGGTCAGCAGAGCTGCTGTAGAGCCAGAGAACAAGGTCAGCAGAGCTGCTCTAGAGCCTAAGAACCAGGTGAGTAGAGCTGCTATAGAGCCAGAGAACCAGGTCAGCAGAGCTGCTGTAGAGCCAGAGAAACCAGGTCAGCAGAGCTGCTTCAGAGGGACAGAACCAGGTCAGCAGAGCTGTTTTAGAGCCATAGAACCAGGTCAGCAGAGCTGCTTTAGAGCCAGAGAACCAGATCAGCAGAGCCGTTGTAGAGCCAGAGAACCAGGCCAGCAGAGCTGCTCTAGAGCCTAAGAACCAGGTCAGCAGAGCTGCTTTAGAGCCATATAACCAGGTCAGCAGAGCTGCTCTAGAGCCTAAGAACCAGGTCAGCAGAGCTGCTCTAGAGCTAGAGAAACCAGGTCAGCAGAGCTGCTTTAGATGGAGAGAACCAGGTCAGCAGAGCTGCATTAGAGCCAAAGAACCAGGTCAGCAGAGCTGCTCTAGAGCCAGAGAACCAGGTCAGCAGAGCTGCTTTAGAGCCAGAGAACCAGGTCAGCCGAGCTGCTGTAGAGCCAGAGAAACCAGGTCAGCAGAGCTGCTTTAGAGGGAGAGAACCAGGTCAGCAGAGCTGCTTTACAGCCAGAGAACCAGGTCAGCAGAGCTGCTTTTGAGCCAGAGAACCAGGTCAGCAGAGCTGCTCTAGAGCCTAAGAACCAGGTCAGCAGAGCTGCTGTAGAGCTAGAGAAACCAGGTCAGCAGAGCTGCTTTAGATGGAGAGAACCAGGTCAGCAGAGCTGCATTAGAGCCAAAGAACCAGGTCAGCAGAGCTGCTCTAGAGCCAGAGAACCAGGTCAGCAGAGCTGCTTTAGAGCCAGAGAACCAGGTCAGCAGAGCTGCTTTAGAGCCAGAGAACCAGGTCAGCAGAGCTGCTTTAGAGCCAGAGAACCAGGTCAGCAGAGCTGCTGTAGAGCCAGAGAACCAGGTCAGCAGAGCCGTTGTAGAGCCAGAGAACCAGGTCAGCAGAGCTGCTCTAGAGCCAGAGAACTAGGTCAGCAGAGCTGCTGTAGAGCCAGAGAACCAGGTCAGCAGAGCCAGAAAACCAGGCCAGCAGAGCTGCTCTAGAGCCAGAGAAACCAGGTCAGCAGAGCTGCTTTAGAGGGAGAGAACCAGGTCAGCAGAGCTGCTTTAGAGCCATAGAACCAGGTCAGCAGAGATGCTTTAGAGGGAGAGAACCAGGTCAGCAGAGCTGCTTTAGAGCCAGAGAACCAGGTCAGCAGAGCTGCTTCAGAGGGACAGAACCAGGTCAGCAGAGCTGTTTTAGAGCCATAGAACCAGGTCAGCAGAGCTGCTTTAGAGCCAGAGAACCAGATCAGCAGAGCCGTTGTAGAGCCAGAGAACCAGGCCAGCAGAGCTGCTCTACAGCCTAAGAACCAGGTCAGCAGAGCTGCTTTAGAGCCATATAACCAGGTCAGCAGAGCTGCTCTAGAGCCTAAGAACCAGGTCAGCAGAGCTGCTCTAGAGCCAGAGAACCAGGTCAGCCGAGCTGCTGTAGAGCCAGAGAAACCAGGTCAGCAGAGCTGCTTTAGAGGGAGAGAACCAGGTCAGCAGAGCTGCTTTACAGCCAGAGAACCAGGTCAGCAGAGCTGCTTTTGAGCCAGAGAACCAGGTCAGCAGAGCTGCTCTAGAACCTAAGAACCAGGTCAGCAGAGCTGCTGTAGAGCTAGAGAAACCAGGTCAGCAGAGCTGCTTTAGATGGAGAGAACCAGGTCAGCAGAGCTGCATTAGAGCCAGAGAACCAGGTCAGCAGAGCTGCTTTAGATGGAGAGAACCAGGTCAGCAGAGCTGCATTAGAGCCAGAGAACCAGGTCAGCAGAGCTGCTTTAGAGCCAGAGAACCAGGTCAGCAGAGCTGCTTTAGAGCCAGAGAACCAGGTCAGCAGAGCTGCTTTAGAGCCAGAGAACCAGGTCAGCAGAGCTGCTTTAGAGCCAGAGAACCAGGTCAGCAGAGCTGCTGTAGAGCCAGAGAACAAGGTCAGCAGAGCTGCTCTAGAGCCTAAGAACCAGGTCAGCAGAGCTGCTCTAGAGCCAGAGAACCAGGTCAGCAGAGCTGCTGTAGAGCCAGAGAAACCAGGTCAGCAGAGCTGCTTTAGAGCCAGAGAACCAGGTCAGCAGAGCTGCTCTAGAGCCAGAGAACCAGGTCAGCAGAGCTGCTTTAGAGCCATAGAACCAGGTCAGCAGAGCTGCTTTAGAGCCAGAGAACCAGGTCAGCAGAGCTGCTGTAGAGCCAGAGAACAAGGTCAGCAGAGCTGCTCTAGAGCCTAAGAACCAGGTGAGTAGAGCTGCTATAGAGCCAGAGAACCAGGTCAGCAGTGCTGCTGTAGAGCCAGAGTAACCAGGTCAGCAGAGCTGCTTCAGTGGGACAGAACCAGGTCAGCAGAGCTGTTTTAGAGCCATAGAACCAGGTCAGCAGAGCTGCTTTAGAGCCAGAGAACCAGATCAGCAGAGCCGTTGTAGAGCCAGAGAACCAGGCCAGCAGAGCTGCTCTAGAGCCTAAGAACCAGGTCAGCAGAGCTGCTTTAGAGCCATATAACCAGGTCAGCAGAGCTGCTCTAGAGCCTAAGAACCAGGTCAGCAGAGCTGCTCTAGAGCTAGAGAAACCAGGTCAGCAGAGCTGCTTTAGATGGAGAGAACCAGGTCAGCAGAGCTGCATTAGAGCCAAAGAACCAGGTCAGCAGAGCTGCTCTAGAGCCAGAGAACCAGGTCAGCAGAGCTGCTTTAGAGCCAGAGAACCAGGTCAGCCGAGCTGCTGTAGAGCCAGAGAAACCAGGTCAGCAGAGCTGCTTTAGAGGGAGAGAACCAGGTCAGCAGAGCTGCTTTACAGCCAGAGAACCAGGTCAGCAGAGCTGCTTTTGAGCCAGAGAACCAGGTCAGCAGAGCTGCTCTAGAGCCTAAGAACCAGGTCAGCAGAGCTGCTGTAGAGCCAGAGAAACCAGGTCAGCAGAGCTGCTTTAGATGGAGAGAACCAGGTCAGCAGAGCTGCATTAGAGCCAAAGAACCAGGTCAGCAGAGCTGCTCTAGAGCCAGAGAACCAGGTCAGCAGAGCTGCTTTAGAGCCAGAGAACCAGGTCAGCAGAGCTGCTTTAGAGCCAGAGAACCAGGTCAGCAGAGCTGCTTTAGAGCCAGAGAACCAGGTCAGCAGAGCTGCTGTAGAGCCAGAGAACCAGGTCAGCAGAGCCGTTGTAGAGCCAGAGAACCAGGTCAGCAGAGCTGCTCTAGAGCCAGAGAACTAGGTCAGCAGAGCTGCTGTAGAGCCAGAGAACCAGGTCAGCAGAGCCAGAAAACCAGGCCAGCAGAGCTGCTCTAGAGCCAGAGAAACCAGGTCAGCAGAGCTGCTATAGAGGGAGAGAACCAGGTCAGCAGAGCTGCTTTAGAGCCATAGAACCAGGTCAGCAGAGATGCTTTAGAGGGAGAGAACCAGGTCAGCAGAGCTGCTTTAGAGCCAGAGAACCAGGTCAGCAGAGTCGTTGTAGAGCCTAAGAACCAGGTCAGGAGAGCTGCTCTAGAGCCAGAGAACCAGGTCAGCAGAGCTGCTTTAGATGGAGATAACCAGGTCAGCAGAGCTGCATTAGAGCCAAAGAACCAGGTCAGCAGAGCTGCTCTAGAGCCAGAGAACCAGGTCAGCAGAGCTGCTTTAGAGCCAGAGAACCAGGTCAGCAGAGCTGCTTTAGAGCCAGAGAACCAGGTCTGCAGAGCTGCTTTAGAGCCAGAGAACCAGGTCAGCAGAGCTGCTGTAGAGCCAGAGAACCAGGTCAGCAGAGCCGTTGTAGAGCCAGAGAACCAGGTCAGCAGAGCTGCTGTAGAGCCAGAGAAACCAGGTCAGCAGAACTGCTTTAAAGGGAGAGAACCAGGTCAGCAGAGCTGCTTTAGAGCCATAGAACCAGGTCAGCAGAGCTGCTTTAGAGGGAGAGAACCAGGTCAGCAGAGCTGCTCTAGAGCCAGAGAACCAGGTCAGCAGAGCTGTTGTAGAGCCAGAGAACCAGGTCAGCAGACTGCAGTAGAGCCAGAGAACCAGGTCAGCAGAGCTGCTGTAGAGCCAGAGAACCAGGTCAACAGAGCTGCTTTAGAGCCAGAGAACCAGGTCAGCAGAGCCGTTGTAGAGCCAGAGAACCAAGCCAGCAGAGCTGCTCTAGTGCCTAAGAACCAGGTCAGCAGAGCTGCCCTAGAGGCAGAGAACCAGGTCAGCAGAGCTGCTGTAGAGCCAGAGAAACCAGGTCAGCAGAGCTGCTTTAGAGGGAGAGAACCAGGTCAGCAGAGCTGCTTTAGAGCCAGAGAACCAGGTCAGCAGAGCTGCTTTAGAGCCAGAGAACCAGGTCAGCAGAGCTGCTCTAGAGCCAGAGAACCAGGTCAGCAGAGCTGCTTTAGAGCCAGAGAACCAGGTCAGCAGAGCCGTTGTAGAGCCAGAGAACCAGGTCAGCAGAGCTGCTCTAGAGCGTAAGAACCAGGTCAGCAGAGCTGCTCTAGAGCCAGAGAACCAGGTCAGCAGAGCTGCTGTAGAGCCAGAGAAACCAGGTCAGCAGCGATGCTTTTGAGGGGAGAGAACAAGGTCAGCAGAGCTGCTTTAGAGCCAGAGAACCAGGTCAGCAGAGCTGCTTTAGAGCCAGAGAACCAGGTCAGCAGAGCTGCTTTAGAGCCAGAGAACCAGGCCAGCAGAGCTGCTCTAGAGCCCAAGAACCAGGTCAGCAGAGCTGCTCTAGAGGCAGAAAACCAGGTCAGCAGAGCTGCTGTAGAGCCAGAGAAACCAGGTCAGCAGCGCTGCTTT